>VDFB02168118.1:125990171-126716513 GCA_007258455.2 Sequoia sempervirens | reverse complement strand
CTCTACCCTTAACCCTTGTACACCCCTACCCTTAATCTCTCTCCCACTCCCCCTCTCTCTCTCTCAAGTATCTCCCTCCTACTCCCTCGCCCCCTCTCCCCTCTACCCTTAACCCTCTTACACCCCCTACGCTTTATCTCTCTCCCACTCCCCCCCTCTCTCTAAAAAGTCTATCCCTCCTACCCACTTTCCCTCTCGAGCTCCTCTACCCTTAACCCTTAAACCCTAGAACCCCCTACCCTTTATCTCTCTCCCACTCACCCCCTCTATCTCTAAAGGATTAAATTTGATGGTTGAATTTACCTGTCAACAAATTTTTTAATTACGGTTATGTATTGAAGGGTGCCCTTAAAACATTATGATATACCTTAGTGTATGTAAAATTATATATAAATCAAACATATATATAATTATAATTCTATATAAATTTTCACAATTTATCCAAAATATCTCCTTTTACAATCTTCTTAAAATTTTGATTGTATTTTATAGCAAAAATATTTAAATACAGTCATATGGCCATCAAATTTAAGTTATCATTTAAAAATAATATAAATAATAATATGTATATTAATATTAAAAATAGGGTGTTCTACCGAACATTCTTGGAATGTTCGGTCAAACCCATTTAATTTCTTTTTTTTATTGCATGCATTGGTGGTTCGGCCGAACATGGGTTCGGTCGAACCCATATTCGACTGAACACTTGTTCAGTCGAACCCCTCTTTTTTAATCCTTCCTTCCTAAGGCACTAGAATTATTGAAAATTTTGCATTTCGAAGCTCGATTTGAGAAATAAAATGGAGAAGATCTCAAAAACCCAACTAGTATCAGGTTCCCCTCAAAACGAGCTATCCAACGAATATAATTTTAGTATGTTTTGATTATATTATCTATCTATTTTTTAAGTTTTATTAAATATAGGTTTTTCACTAAAAATAAAACTCTTTGTTCTGCACAAGTGGAAAAATAGAAGATTATCAAAAAAAAAATTTAAAAATATGAGTGCACTAGATATTGGAGTCCTTGATCCAACAAAAAAAAAATTAAAAAATTTCAATACATATAGTAAAAGTTATGCGTTATACGGTCGTGTTATGTCTGAATTGTAATTGATTTGACTTTAAAACTTGATTAAAGAAAAAATATTCAATAAAAAACTATCTAACCAAGTGGAAGCACTAGATATCAGAGTTGCAAATCTAAATTTGAAAGGATTGGAATTTTATCTTTCAAGGAAAAAAAGTTATGCGTTATACGGTGTGCATCACTTTTTAAAAATGCTATTATTTGAAAAAAACCAATTTTCGCGGGAGATGGAAAAATAAGTGCATTCTAATTCCAAAAAAATTGAAAAAATATTTTTAGAATCTGCAAAGAAAATATGACAAGACTCTAGTTTGCATCATCTTCAAATTCTTTACGGTTTAATCGCTATAGGTGCCTGAATGTGGAGATTGTGTTTAAAAAAAATATCAGTGTCCAGTTTGGAAAAAAATTGTAAACCACTACTATGGGATCACCCCTCTAGAATTAGCATCATCATAAACAAGCCAAAATATTGACTCCAATGCAACTTGAATGGAGTCAAATGGAGCCACGAAGCCCA
Source organism: Sequoia sempervirens (assembly GCA_007258455.2). Classification (NCBI taxonomy): domain Eukaryota; kingdom Viridiplantae; phylum Streptophyta; class Pinopsida; order Cupressales; family Cupressaceae; genus Sequoia; species Sequoia sempervirens. The sequence goes on along the minus strand of VDFB02168118.1, from coordinate 126,714,904 downwards.
AGATATGCTCAGTCAAACCTTGGTCAACCTAGGACCCAGGTCAGAGAAAAAAAGGGTCAAAATTTGACATCATCAAAAGTGGTCGAAGTTGGTATCATCATGAAGAGCTCATCGAGAGCTTTCCAAGGACATTCATTTCATGTGAATTGAAGTCCATTTGTACCAACTATAACTAGTCAAAGTTCACACAAAAGGTTGACTTTTGATCTTACAGATGTTGACATCAACATGCTAACTTGTCAGTCCATACAATACAAATAGTGACATGGACCACTTAGACTCTAACATGTGGCATCTGTGTTAGCTTGTATGTACCAATCATTGGGGGACACATGGCATTCATATGCCGTGTCGGTAGACACATCATCAGCCAAGTCTACAGACACATCATTGGCCAAGTCATCAACACGTCAGCGGCTAGGTCATCGACATGTTAGCGACAAAGACTTTGACCATTGAGTGAAATTTTACAATGTGGCGCCTACTCCATGGACATTTGTTGAACGGGTTAGTTTATATTTTTTAATAAAAAGGCTAACAACCCACATGGGGTTCAGACTATTATCCATTGCCGAACAAACCAAAGCCACCCATTGGTCCACCTACAAATCCATGCCTAACCATATTCCACTGACGGTTCCTTTTGTTACATTACAATTGAAAATTATTTATTAAAATCCAGCGGCTTGGTTGGAACCGCCAACCATCGACTTGAAAAAATGATAGCCCACTATTGCACCAATGAATGGTGCTTAATATCATATGGAGGCTCATCGATTTTGTTACAATGCAAGAACTAAATACTCCCTAAAATAAACAAATCCCTCTAAAGTGAAAACAAACAATCTCTTAATCCTTTTTAAGGATTAAAAAAAAAAACCACCTACAACTATAAAGCCCAAAATGTGAAAAAAGAAGGGCTAAAATCATACATAGGAGATTTATTATGATTTTTTTATGTGTAAATAAGGGGGGTTATAAGATTAAATTGTAAAATTGGAAAGATAAGGTTGATTTTGAAAATTAATTGGTTAGTGACCATAATAAGTAAATTTTTTTATAGAAGGGGGGGTTTAGGGGCTTAAGGGACATTCAGGTGGTGAAGACTAAAGAGAATTTTGGAGAGATAAATTGTTGATCCTGTACGTTAGGAGAATATTGGAATTCCATTGTGCTTGAAGGGGAAAGCTTTGTAATAGTTGTAATTATGAATTTCTGAAAATTTTAATTGGATCGGTTAACTCTTTAGAGAGGGACCCAGAGATGTAGTCATTCTTACAACAAAATCTGTTATTAAGCTATTTGCATTCTCTCTTTCTTGTCTCATTCTGAATTTTGTCACTTTTGTTAATTCCATTAATTTAATTATGTGGTGTGTTAATTTCATTTTTGTAATTTGGAGTTTAAAACTATAATTGTTATGCATTATAAAGCAATCATCTTAGATCCATTAATCAAATCACAAATGAGCCAAGAAAGAAGAATACCTAAATTTGGACTTAGTACTGTAATTCTTCAGCTAGTCCAACATGTTTCTTATCCTATCTAAGCCATGTGTCCTATAAAAGGCTAGAGGATGTACCCCTTTTTATTTTAATTTCAAAATTTTTGGATGTAGGAAGAGCATAAAACTTTTTCAAGTTTTGTTCTTTTTTCCTGTTTTCTAAATCATTATAGTGTAAAACTTTGTATGCACATAGACATTGATTAATGTCAGAGCCAATTAGATAGCTACCTTTCTCATGAATCTTTTGTAGCTAGTTTTGTTAGTTTAGCCGAATAGGACTGTATGTTGTGTCATTGAAGGGTGAATACAAAACCTAGTCAATGTCCAAAAATAAAACCCCTCTCTTTAAAAGCTCACACCATTTTATATGTAGTTGTGAAGCAATCAGGTGAAGTATAAAGCAATTTGCTCTATTTTAATTGATTCTATGGGGCATGCATGGAGAATAATCAGGAGACAATTTTAATTTTTAGTATTTTATGCTTTATTTTAGAGTAGATGTTTAAATTCTTGAAAATGTTCCAAAATTAAATGAATGGATCGAATTTTATTGAAGATCTTTCATTTTCTATGAAATTTCCAAATGCTTAATGTTAAATCTACTTAAGTGATAGCAAAGAATTTTTGATGTTCAAGTAATATGATTGAAAATCTTTCTATTTCATGATACTTGTCTTTATGATCCAATTGAAAATTCATTTCCTAAAATATTGAATTCTAAACAACCATAGTCCCTTTGAGATTAACATCAATATCACATCACCCTAGTGCAATCATGACCTGATTATTAGATGTTGGAAAATGTGCCTCAATCTTACTGGCATGTAAACTCTTGAAAGAGAAAATTTGGTGAGACCATTTGGAAGTCTTACCCACTAGCAGCTATGTTCATAGATTGAAGGTTGCTGAGACTTTGGTTTTGTCTTGTCAACGGGAGTTATCGGCAAGACATATCGATCATTGTGAGTTTCCCATCTCTTTCTGCCTAGGCAAACCTCTTGTCGATAGGTTAGTTCCTATTGGATATCGGGGATACTCTTGGTGACGAGTGGCATCAGGGAGAGATGTGAACCTTCAGAATGACTCGTTCCAATAGTGTTAGTTTCATCGATAGTCTTACACAAGAACATCTTTGGGGTGACATGAAGGCTTGATAAGAGTTTAATCGATTGATGTTTCTCTTGCTGACAGTTGTGTATTCGGTATGAACTCTTGGCGATAGCATTTCTCTCTACGACTATTTTGTGCTTAGTATGATGTCTCGCCGATAGCGATGGTCTCATTGATAGAGCTATATGAGTTGAATATCAGTGTGAAGTTTGAGCGATATTGTTTGTCTCACCAATGGGTATGTTTTTGGTAGGAAATATTTCCAGTGGTTTTCTTCTCGCTGACGGGTATGAACATTAGTATGACATAGAGGATCTTTAAGACTCTCAACGATAGTGAAACTCTTGCCAATAGATCCGCACAAGATGATTTTGTGTTCGATATGACCTCTTTCCAGTAGTGGTGACTCTGGCTGATAACAACAGTCAGGTATTATGGCATTGGGGAGACATGACTTAGTGTCTCACCGACATGCGATACTATTTGAATGCCTTGACTAAATGACTATCCTATGTGGTCTATTATGAGTCGATCAGAGAAGTGAAAGGTGAATCATTAGCAGTTGGACTATTGTGACCTTTCCTGTGAGGAAGATGAATATATTGTGAGGAAAATGACTATGTGGGACAATGGTAGATGACAATGAATAGTTCGATGAGTAATAGTGTGTGTGAGATAATGAAATGTTTCTCGATTGAATACAATTGTTCTAAGTGAATTTTTTGGATGTTTTCTGAGAGAATTTTGTACAAGGTTGATCAAAAAGTTATGCTATTGTAAATTAACATCAGAAAGTTAAGTCTGTACTCTATATGTAATTCTGTTTACTATAATACAAAGGGGATTTTCTTGGTGTGGTGGGTTTTTATCCCGTAAGGGTTTTCCCACATAAATCTAGTGTCCAAATTATGTATGTTCATTTCTCTATTTCTGTTATTTCTTTCATGAGTATCTTAATTGGACTATAATTGAAAATTTAAAGTCACCTTTGCATTCTTCCCTGAGGTTTTGATGTTAGGAGAGTTTGTTCTGCACCTAAGCTTTCCTTACAAGTGGTATCAGAGCCTGGCCAGTTGTGTTATCCTTGTGGGTAGGTTGGGTTTTTTTTGTGTCAATTCTATTTAGTGGGAGTCTTGTAGAAGTGTGGTAATTCAAATTATAGATTAATATGGCAAGCATGTTAGGAAGATTGAAATTGATAAATTCAATGGCAGCAATTTTGAGTTGTGGAAACTCAAAATGGAAGATCTATTGGTTGCTTGTGATCTATGGATTGATGTGTCTAGAATGATGCCTACAAGCATGAAGCAGGAGGATTGGGACCTTGCAGATTAAAAATTAAAGGGGATGATAAGGTTCTATTTAGCAGACTCTATTCTTCTAAATGTTCATGAAGAAAAGACTGCATGTTCTCTGTGGAAAAGACTGGGAGTTATTTATCAGGGCAAGTCCTTGGTGAATAAGTTTTTCTTGAGGAAGAATTTTTACTCTTTGAAAATATAGGAGGGAACATCTGTTGCTAATCATTTGAATGCTTTCAACATGTTGATTGCTCAGTTAGAATCTGTGGGTGTGAAGATTGATGAAGAAGATCATTGTACGCTATTGTTATGTTCTTTTCCAGATTCTTGGGATCACTTGGTGATGGCTATTAGGAGTACGACATCCACTTTTAAGATGGAAGATGTTGTTGCTTCTTTATTATCAGAAGAGATGAGAAGAAAATATTTTGAGATGGCGAAGGAGGCTCTTGTTTTTAGAGGGAGATCGAAAGAAAAAGGCAAGAAGAAGGACAACAAGTCCAAATCAAAATCAAAAGGGAGATCAAAGTCTCCTAGAAAGAATTCTAAGGTGAAGTGTTGGAATTATGGGAAACCTAGTCCATAAGGATTGCAAAGAGGAGAAAAAGAAGAAGAAGAAGAATTCTGACAATGATTCTTCTCAGAGTGATGTAGATGCCTTCATTGCAGCCTTGGAAACTCAAGCATTTGATGATGTTTGGCTGATTGATTCTGGAGCATCTTTCCACATGACATCTCATAGAGACTGGTTCACTAACTATAAAAATTATGATGGTGGAAGGGTGTATTTGGGAAGTGATTCATTGCTAGAAATTGTTGGCTCTGGAAGAGTCAAAATTCAGTTCCCTGATGGCAAAGTGAAGGAAATCAATGATGTAATGAATATACCAAGTCTAGCTCAAAATCTACTTTTTGTTAGTAAGCTGAATGATGTTGGAGTTCAAGTCTCATTCTCTGGAAATGGCTACAAGATGACTAGAGGCTCAATGGTGCTAGCAAGGGGTGCTCGAATTGGCACCCCATATAAGCTAGATGCACATGCTATTCAATGCAATAGTCTCTCTATAAAGTCATAGAAAGCTACTCATGGAGAAAAAGAGGAAAAAGTTCCTGATAGTGTAAACTCTATGGAAGTTAAACTTCCAACAGAAAAGACTATGCTCTAGCATCATAAGCTTGGCCACATTGGTGAAAAAGGTTTAAAAACCTTAAAGAATAAAAACCTGGTTGAAGGGCTAGATGATTGTAACCTCGAATTCGAGTTTTGTGAACATTGTATATATGGTAAACAACACCATGTTTCATTTTACTCCAATCCTCACAAATCTTATGGTTTACTTGATTACATTCACTCTGACATTTTTGGTCCCGTAAATGTTCCTTCTTTGTCTAAATCAAGATATTATGTATCGTTCATTGATGATTATTCAAGAAGAGCATTTGTTTATTTTTTGAAAAGTAAATCAAACGTGTTCAATCATTTTAAGGAATTTAAAAACCTTGTGGAAAATCATACTAGAAGAAAAATAAAATGTTTAAGGACTGACAATGGCGGTGAGTTTTGTTTTGATGAATTTGAGAGGTATTATAAAGATCATGAAATTAAAAGACATAAAACTACACCCTACACTCCGTAGCAGAATGGAATTACAGAAAGGTTCAACAAGACAATGATGGAAAGAGCATGAAGTATGTTGAGCAGTGTTGGCTTGGAGGAGAAGTTTTGGGCTGAGTCAGTTGCAAAATCATGTTACTTGATAAACTGTTCTCCTAATTCCACTCTTGTTGAGAAAACACCTTTGGAAGCATGGTCTGGAAAGAATCCCTCTCTGAGACACATTCAAGTCTTTGGCTATGAGGCATATGCATATGTGCCAAATCAGAAAATATCTAAATTGGAAAAAAAGGCTGTTAAATGTATTTTTATTGGTTATAGTGTTGGCATAAAAGGATGCAAGCTTTGGAATTCTGATACAGAGAAGGTTCTATACAGCAAAAGTGTTATTTTTCATGAGCTGAAGCCTTCTACTATGGATATGTAGTCAGATTCAAAAATTAGAAGATAAAAAGGATGTAGTTGAAATTCCTCTAACACCAAATAAAAAGGAATTGAAAATTCAAAATGTACCTGAAACTGAGGAGAGCTCAAGTAGTTCTGAGAGTTCTAAAGAAGAAGAACCTTAGCCTCATCCCGTGAGGAGGTCAACACATGAAAGAAAGCAACTTGATAGGTATGGGTTCTCTATGTTAGATTCGACTTGTGCCTATGCTTTAATTTCTAGCACTGATGAGCCTAGGACTATGAAAGAGGCATTTAGAATTTCTAATTCAAACTCTTGGTTGGAATTAATGAATGAAGAAATGGCATTATTAGAAAAAAAATGAAACTTAGAGTTTGTTGCCCTTGCCTAAAGGAAAAAAATCTTTTGGCTGCAAATGGGTATTTAAAAAGAAAATAGGTCTAGATGGCAATGTGGAAAAGTATAAGGCGAGGTTGGTTGTGAAGGGTTATTCCCAAGTAGAGGGAATTGATTATGGGGAAATATTTTCTCTTGTAGCTAAGCTGACATCTATCAGATTTATTTTGTCACTTGCAACAACTTATGACTTATAGATTGAACAGATGGATGTGAAGACAAAATTTCTTCATGGTGATCTTGAAGAAGAAATTTACATGTCCCAGCCAGAGCACTTTGTGGAAAAAGGTAAAGAAAATCTAGTTTGCAAGTTAAAAAAATCTCTATATGGATTGAAACAATCCCCTAGAATGTGGTACCAGAAGTTTGATACTTTTGTTTTGTCATTGGGATTTGTAAGATCGAAGTCTGATCACTGTGTGTAATTCAAAGTTAAAAGTGATCGTATTCTTATTATTTCTCTCTATGTTGATTGTATGTTGTTCATAGGCAATAGTAAGTTAATGATTTCTGATCTAAAATCTCAATTGTTTGCAAAGTTCAAAATGAAAGATCTTGGTGCACCTAGGTATATTCTGGGAATGGAAACAACCAGGGACATGAAGAGTAGAAAACTTTGGCTCAATCAGAGTAAGTATATTAATACTATTCTAGAGAGATTTTGTATGAATCAATGCAAGTAGCTAGTTGTTCCAGTTTTGTAGGGAATGAAGCTATCTATTGAAGAATGTCCAAAATTACCTATTGAGATGGAGAACATGACCAAAGTGCCTTATGCTAGTGCAGTTGGTAGTTTAATGTATGCAATGGTTTGTACAAGGCCAAACATTTCCCAAGCAGTGGGAGTACTAAGTCGTTTTATGGTGAATCTTGGAAGGACACATTGGGATATTTTGAAAAGAGTGTTTGGATATCTAAAGGGAACGTCATAATATGCTTTGTGTTACCACGGAAATTTGGTTGAATCATAGAGGACTCTCAGCATTTGAGGCTATGTGGATTCTGATTGGGCAGGGGACATTGATAGTAGAAGATCCACCAGTGGATATATTTTCATGATGAATGGTGGTGCAGTTAGTTGGATGAGTAAGAAGCAGGCTATAGTCGCTTTGTCCACTACAGAGGCAGAATACATGGCAGCAACACACGCTTGTAAAGAAGCAATTTGGTTAAAAAAATTTTGTTCTAACATTGGGTTTGATGAAGGGAAAATTGCAATTTACTATGACAGTTAGAGTGCTATTTGTTTGGTGAAAAATCCTACTTTCCATGCCAGGATGAAACATATTGATGTGTAGTATCATTTTGTACGAGATATGGTGGAGGATGGAAAGGTCTTTTTAGAAAAATTGAATACTCTGGAAAATGTTGCAGATGCATTATCAAAAACAGTGAGCACAACCAAGTTTAGGTGGTGTGCCAGTTTGATGGGCCTTAGTGCCCATGAGTTTCAGTAGTTTGCTATGCTTTGGAGGTGTCAGTAAGATCTTTGTCAAGTGGGAGATTGTTGGAAATTGTGCCTCAATATTACTGACATGTAAACTCCTGAAAGAGAAAATTCAGTGAGACCCTCTAGAAGTCCTATTGACTAGCAGCTGTGTTCATAGATTGAAGGTCACTAAGACTTTGGTTCTATCCTGTCAACGAAAGTCATCGGCAAGACATGTCGATCGCTATGAGTTTCCCATCTCTTTCTGCGCAGGCAGACCTCTTGCCGATAGGTTAGTTCCTATTGGATATCGGGGAGAGATGTGAACCTTCAGAATGACTTGTCCAACAGTGTTAGTTTCACCGATGGTCTTACACAAGAATGTCTTCAGGGTGACATGAAAGCTCGATAAGAGTTTAACCAATGGTTGTTTCTCTCGTTGATAGTTGTGTATTCAATATGAAATCCTAGTTATAGCATTTCTCTCTTTGACTATTCTGTGCTCAGTATGATGTCTCACCGATAGCGATGGTCTCGTTGATAGAGCTATATGAGTTGAATATTGGTGTGAAGTGCTAGTGATATTGTTTTTCTCACCGATGGGTATGTTTTCGGTAGGAACTCTTGTTGATGGTTTTCTTCTCTACGATGGGTATGAAAATCAATATGACATAAAGGATCTTTAAGACTCTCAACTATAGTGAAACTCTTGCCAATAGATCTGCACAAGATTATTTTGTGTTTGATATGACCTCTCACCGATAGTGGTGACTCTGGCTGATAACAACAGTTGGGTATTGTGGGATCGGGGAGACACGACTTAGTGTCTCACCGACATATGATACTGTTTGAATGCCTTGACCAAATGACTATCCTACATGGTCTATTCTGAGCCAATCAGACAAGCGAAAGGTGAACTATTAGCAGTTGGACTATTACAACCATTCTTGTGATGGACATGAATAGACTGTGAGGAAAATGACTATGTGGGACAATGGCGGATGACAATGAGCAGTTCGATGAGTAACAGTGTGTGTGAGATAATGAAATGTTGCTCGATTGAATATGATTGTTCTAAGTGAATTCTTTGGATGTTTTCTGAGAGTGTTTCTGTACAAGGTTGATCAAAAAATTATGCTGTTGTAAATTGACATCATAAAGTTAACTCTGTACTCTGTATGTAATTTTGTTTACTATAATACAAAGGGGCTTTTCTTGGTGTGGTGGGTTTTTCTCCCATTAGGGTTTTCCCATGTAAATCTGGTGTCCAAATTGTGTATGTTCATTTCTCTATTTCTATTATTTCTTTCATGAGTATCTTAATTGGACTATAATTGAAAATTTAAAGTAACCTCTACATTCTTCCCTAAGGTTTTGATGTTAGGAGAGTTTGTTCCGCACCTAAGCTTTCCTTACATCAAAGACATGTGATTGAACTAAATCCAATATTTTCCTATTAAATCATAATCTCCTTTTAGATTGTCTTTGTTCCATATCTTTCAAGAAGGATAGGCTCCTTGTGGTCTTGTATGTGAAGAATTTATTTGCCCTATTTGTTGCGAGTAAAATCATCATCAACAGTAACTAGCACTAGAAGGAGGGCCATCTTTAAATATTTTAGGCCTTATTCTTCTGAATTGGAGGGCTATACTTTGAATTGTTAGTCTTGAGTTTGGTGAGAAGCTTGTAAAGTGAAATTGAGTGCAAGCTGGCTTTTTAGTATGGAAGTTAAAAACTTTGGAAAATTTTTAACGAGAAATTACATCCTGAGTTTATTCACTTTTGGTAGGGTCACCTAGTGTAGAATTCATGATACAACTAATCATGGTGAACTCAAGTGTGATTTTTTTTAACTATGATAAGTTTGGCCATAAGTAAAGTAATTTTGTTAGCAAAAGAAGTTATAACTACTAAAAGAAAGGAATTGTTAATGAGAAAAATGTTTAACCCTAATGGAATTGGAAATATTAAAAAACTAACTGATACATCAAAATAGTTGGAAAACTGTAATTATTATAAAGAAAATCCTAATGTTTTATAGAAAAATAGGTGAGAATGTTGAGATTTAGAGACATCGCATCAGAAACGAGAAAATGACATTGATGAATCATCATTCTCCTTATACATGGAAAATGTAGATAACTAGAAGGAGTGGGAAAATCAAGCGGTAAACACGTGTATTTTGCTCCAAGTTCAAAATTCACAATTTATAAAAGGAAATTTTCCTGATTTTATTCAAGATACAAAGTATCAAACTTTTACTTTTTCTCTCTCTGATAACAATATAAATAGTGATATATATTGGTCTAACAAAATGCAAAGTGAAGACAAGACCATAGGCATGAAGATTTTCAGAGCAGGAGAAAGCAAAGAAATGGACACAACCATTCATGGAAATGGACCAGGGATGGAGGAAGGTAGAGTATGGTCGCATTAGACGAAATGGGTGCAATTGATCTTTAATGAGGTCATTTTCATACATATGAGCCAAGTCATTGGTAAGTACGCTTTTGAATTTATGATTATTAAACATAGAAAATTTAAGATAATTCATTGTTGGAGTAGGAAATTGGAAATTTTGTTAAATGAATTTAAAGATAAACCTATTGTAATTTGTACCAAAAGTACAAAATAAATAGTCACAGAAATTGAAACAAGCTGCTTTATTAGGGTTAATATTTTGTTATGCTAGAATTATGGTAGTTAGGGTTAGTTTTCTTTTTGTAGGGTTCTATTTTGTTTTGTTTTCTTTCTTCATTTTTTGTTCTTTTCTTTTGTTTGGTCTGTGCATTAGCAAATTCTACTTAAACCTATCTTACACATAAGTTAATTCAAACATTTGTAAAATAGAACTGTGAAATGTAAAATGATAAAACCATGCACAGTAAAACATGATTTAAGATGTACCAAAAGTTACATATATATGTGTATATCATGTATATACATGAGATATCAAAAATCCTTGTTTTAAAAGATCAAAAAAGTCAAAAAAAGATTGATCAAAGTTGTAGATGGTAGTAGCCATTCAGTCAATGTGGGATGCCTCTTCTATTAGGGCTAAATACACTATATAGGTGAGTTCCTAGTGAATTTCAAAGTCACAAATATGGAGATCAGTAAGGAAATGCTAGAGTGGAATGACTTCCCCGTATTCCAAGAACCAAGGAATATCATCCATGGAGGGAACCCCAATGGTCTAGTGTGCAACAAGTAAAATAGTATCTAGATTCTCTAGATATTTAGGCCTCAGTATCAAATTGGTAGTCGAGTGAACATCTTCAATATGTAGCCCAATAGCTAGAAGTGACGCTAAAAATAGAAGCCACATCATAATAGAAGCGAAAGTAGCTGCTAGATTCAACATAATTTCCCCCAAGGACTAAGCACAAATTTGGCATTGTGAAACTAGAATTCCTAATAAAGAAAACATTTTCAAGCCTTTGTGGCATGATGCTCCCTAATAAAACATTCTAGCAGTGAGGGAAACTTAAGAAAATTGGAGTATCCATGGGCAAGAAGCAAATGAGAATGCATAGAGAAAAATTATAGAAATAAGAAAAGAAAGCTAGAAAGAAAATGTGTAAAGAATTTGAGAAGAAATGCAGAATTTATAGAGTCGTGAGAAAGTTGTGTTGAATAGTTGCCTTGAGTGAACTTCTAGAAATTGTAAGCAAGGTGGCAGTTGGATAATTATCTTCAGAGCGAAAGGTTAAATCAAATTAATTCTTTGCACATAGTTGGTGATAAATTGCTTCAGATTTGAATAGTACGAAGATTGTGAATCAAGCAAGTTGAAGATTTCAAAGTTAATAGTGGTCATTTCATTTTTTTTAAGAGCCGTATTAATTATGGAGGTGCTTATGTGTGCAAAACAAAAAGGAAAATGAAGCTGACAATGAAGTACACATCATCACCCAAGTAAGTTGAAAGAAATAATGTGTGAAATAAGGCATGCGAATTTAATGCAAAATAATGTGATCGTGTTTCAAGGTAATCATGTCATTTCTGATCCATTAATGAAGTGCAGCGCTGTCAAATCAGAATTGTTAGTAGAATTTTTAGTAGTTTCCATAAAACTTAATCAGAAGGGTGGTAACTAATGTTTCTAAATTTAGATTTAAATTTGGTGATTAAATTGTTTGTTGCTAAACTTTAATTTATGCATATTTTCTAACCTATAGTGAGTTACGGTTAGCTAAGATTTGGCATAAAGTAGTGAAATTTAGATGGAAACACACACTTATAGGAAATTATTAAATGAGTTTTTGGGAAGTACTAAATTGATGAGGGGATTTGCATTGAATGAAAAATTAAAAAGTAACCTTCACTACCACTATAATTACCAACCTAAGAGTGGGGCTTCATTGCTTGCAAGTTGATAAAAGAGCTATCATTGAAATATCAAAAGAGAAAAATGAGCTATCATTGCTATATCTGAAAAAAAAAAAAAACTCTTTAGGCTATCCAAATAACTCTACTGGGGCTATAGATGCCTAGCTAGTAGGATAGCTATGTTTGGGGGAATTATGGAGATAACCTTATCGAGTCTATGGACGCTTGACTAGTAGCAAGGCTTTATCCCTAGTTGACTTTGTAGGATTACTATATTATGTAGTTCAATGTTAATGAACTAATTCTTTTCGCTGAGTTCCAAAAACTAGAATTAATCAGAGCACACATGGATGTTTTGAGAGGAGTTTTACTTTTTTATGCCAGAATCTAGGTAAAGGTAAAATTTATTATTTTAAAATATGTATAAATTTTAATTTATGACTGGTGATTTAATGTCAAATTTGATTTGAATTTGGTTTTACTGGTTGTAATTTGTTGTGTGGTCTCAGAACATGCCCCAAGATTGAAAGACTTTGGGACCCAAGTGAAAAAATAACTCTTATGGTAGGAGCTAAAAAATTGAAAGATCACTGGAAGTGAAAAGAAAAGATAAATCTTTAATAAAAGTACTTTGTAATGTAAGTGTTTTAGGTACCAGGTACTGGGAACAAGAAACGTTTGAAAAGGAGAAAGGTAATGCAAGTTCAAAATGGAAGGCTCCGGTCCAGTGTTTATACTCTGGTAAGATGGAGTCTGGTAAAATGGAATTTCGATTAAACCAAAGTCTAGGAAAGTTCATGGGTAAAGCTGAATACTGAGTACCGGGTTGTAATGTGAAATGAAATTTTATAAGTTTTGAGATTATCTAATGATTATGGTAATCCGGTATATATGTGAAGATTTATGATATGCTAGAAAACATGTTATTTATGAGATTTTCATACTAACATTTGAATAATGGTTTTATTTAAATGAGATTTTATAAATGTTTTATGTCATTAAAAGTGATTTAATATGTGGAATTTGTGATTGTAGGAGATATAGATTGCAATGCAAAGTTTGTGTATGGATGGTCAAGAAAATTGTATTTGCAAACAAATCTGATGATGTTTCTAGGTTCAATGATGTACTTTAAAATCACATGTTGGAATAGAGTTCGTTACAAAGGTGTGCCAAATATCGGAATCCCAAGACATTGGAGTTCAAGCATGTAGCAGAGAAGTGTACTTATTTTGAGAATAGCTCATTCCTAGAATGTTCAAACTAAGGATGAACTTGAGGTGTAGGAACAATACTTCCACCTAATCACTCTGATTTTGTGGGAAGTTACTATATTTTGGTTGAGCGTATTTGTTTGGTTCAAAGAAAGAACCTTGATAATTAAAGATTAACACCTAAAGAGCTTCAACATGTAATTGGAGTTGACTTTCATTGATTTCAATTGCAATTCTTCTATTAGTCACTACATTCCATGTTTCTTGATGTGATTGGTCCCTTGGATTTCCTCTCATGTATTTTTCTTATCCTATCTGAGCCTTGTGTTCTATAAAAGCCCAGAGGATACCCCTTTTTTTAATTTTAAGTTCAAAATTTGTGGATGTCAGAAGAGGATAAATTTTTTTCAAATTTTGTTCCTTTTTCCTATTTTTTGAATCATTTCGACATAAAAATTTGTATGCACATAGACATTGATTAATATCAGATCCAATTAGATAGCTACCTATATCATAATCTTTTGTAGCTGGTTTTTTTAGTTCAACTGAACAAGACTGTATGCTATTCCATTTAAGGGTGCATGCATAACCTACTCGGTGTATAGAAATAAAAACCTTTTCTTTAAAAGCTCACACTATTTTATATATAGTTGTGAAGCAATCTGGTGAAGTATAAAGTAGTTTTCTCTATTTTAATTAATTCTTTGGGGCATGCATGGAGAATAACCAAGAGAAAATTTTAATTTTTATTATTTTATGCTTTTTTTTAGAGTAGATGTTTAAATTCTTGAAAATGCTTCAAAATTAAATGAATGGATGGGATTTTATTGAAGATATTTCATTTTCTATGAAATTGTTGAATGCTTAATGCTAAATCTACTTAAGTGATAACAAAGAATTTGTGATGTTCAAGAAATATTATTGCAAATCTTTTGATTTCATGATACTTGTCTTTATGATCCAATTGAAAATTCATTGCCTAAAATATTCAATTCTAAACAACTATGGTCCCTTTGAGATTAAAAAAAATATCACATCATACCCAAGAGTGACCCCAGTGCAATCATGACCTGGTTATCAGGGACTTGGGATTGAACTAAAAGCCAATTTTTCTTGTTAAAGTAGAATCGCCTTTTAGATTGTCTTTGTTCCATATCTTTCAAGAAGGATAGGCTCTTTGGGGTCTTGTCTGTGAAGAATTTATTCACCATGTTTATTGCAAGTAAAATTGTCATCAACAATACTCATGAGTAGAAAATCCCCCTCCTCTATACTTTCCATTACCTTATTCTTAGTAGTATCTCTCATTGTCTTCTCTACATTGGCTTACCTCAACTTTTTCATTTTTTCACAGCTCTTCTGAACTTGTTTCAATATTCTTTCCTCCATGTTCATCTCCATAAGCATTCCAATATCTTCAATAATATATCTCAATTTATTATTATATCCCTTTTATATAGGTGTTTTTATGTTAGTGTAAGAGAAGAGGACCGACCGCATCAAGACCCGAGGTCAGGGAGAGCCAAGAGCAGAAGGCTGCCCTAACTTACCTCACTCTAAAGGGATGCTTTGAAACAAGGGATGAGAATTATGAGGACTATAATGCCCTTCAATCACTCTAGAGACCCGAGATCCAAATTTAGGCTAGGTGAGCAAGTTTTCAAATTCAATACTGTCCCTTAGGTAGCTCTTTACTTGAGGATGAAAGCGTAGTTCTAGGATGGCAACATGGCACATTTGTGTCTCTCAGGTGTGTTGGTGTATGTACGATTAGAAGATAGAGAATACAATATGAAATGCCAGAAAACAAGATGACATCCTAGCTAATGACTCCTAAATGAGCAAAACAAAATTATAAAGTATGAGAAATACAAACGGATATGATAAACTAGATAGATGAGAGCTAAAACAATGAAGATAATCTCACCTAGAGTGATAATTCACTAGCTAGCTCCAAAAGCACATCCACCTACACACAAGAAAGAGGGGAAATTTGTTGGGGATATATAGGGACCTACCTCAGTAAGACCCCTGTTTTGGTGTTTCCACCTCCATGGACAACCAGATAGCAACAATAGAGAAATATGTGATAAAGAAGTAAAGAAGGAAGGAATGCAAATAACACTACAAAATAATAAAGAGCTACCCAAAAAAATCATAAATGATGGGAGTGAAACCTTACCACCTCCACCAATAGCTCACTAGCCAATGGAGGAGAAAGAAGGCTTGAAAAATCACCACAGCCTTGATCGTGATGAAGGGAGGTCTCACAAAACCTCAAGCCCACGTTGCAATGGCTTGCTTCACACTTGCTTTATGGAGTTGATAGAGTGTTTTTGTTGCTATAATGGAATGCTGAAGTGTTGTTGAGAGTGAAGGGAATGCTAAGAATGCTTGAGAATTCCAAAAAGAGATGAGTTGAGGGTATGTACAGGTTCATCATGGAAAAAATAGGCCCTTAAGTGGCAAAAAATTTAGAAAAATTAGAGTTAGGCAACTTGATGTAAAAAATTGAATAAGTTATCTATATTATTTCAAAAATATGTAAGAATAGAATCTGTAGAAAATTGAATGTAGTTTCTAAACTACTAGGTTTGTTTTAAAAATAAAAATCTATTTGGTGAAATTAAGACTAAATGAAATTAAGATATGTATGATGAAATTAAGACTAAATGAAATGATATAAATGTAACTATATGTTGAAATCAATTGATTAAGTATACAAAACCTAAGAAATGTAACTTGTTTGAAAACACATTGTGTAATGCAAAAACACCTAGAAATGAATAGTAAACTGCAACAGAAATAGATAAAACTGAAAGTGTGCATCTAAGATATGGATAGAGACTATAAATGGCTTCTAGAATGTTTATAATCCTTATTTTTAGGCCTTGTGGGATTCATTCACCATTCTGGTCAAATTAGTCCTAGTTTAGTGAAACTATTATGAAACCCATTTCAGACAAATGGGTGTCTAAAAATGCATAAAACCAAAAAATAAGATAGAGGTGGGACTCATTCACCACCCATGGTGAATGAGTCCACTTTTTAAATTCTTAATATTCAAAGGTGGAAAAAAGAGCCTTCGGTCTACACTTTCTACTTCTCTAGGTATCTAGTTTTGAAACTGTCGGATTCGGACTTGAAAGTGACTTTTGTGGGTATTTCAACTTGTCCAATGAAGAGATGACTTAAACAACTTTGAAATGAAATATTTAATTATTTCTAAGCCTCCAAGATGTCTAAATCTACAAACACATAAGAAGAGAAAAATAAATGTTGGATGTTAAGGCATGGGGGTTTGCCTTGGTCAAACCCCTTTTAGGTAATTAAACCAAAATGATGAAAGAAGGTAATAAAGCATGAAACAATGAAGTCAATACCTTTCAATGATGTTTGATCTTGAATTTCTATAGAAAAACATGAAGAATCTTCCCTTGAATGTCTTAGGAAGTAATCTTAATGACTTGTAATGATGAAACCCTAAATTGTTTGATTTGAAAGAGAAGATGGATGATGAATGAGTTATGAAATGAGTTAAATGGATGTGAATTAGGGTTTAGAAGGTTGATTTTATAGGAAATTCACCTTATTCACTCATAAATTGGATCCCTAACACCAACATGAAAGAATATTAAACTTAATTTCTAGTTTTTCTTGCTCAAAACTCAAATTTGACCCAAATGGGACTCATTCACCACCTTGGGAAAATTAGTCCCACCTAATAGGGACTCATTTGCAAAAGGTGGAAAATTAGTCCTAGTGGGGCCCATTTGCCCACTAGATTGCCAAGAAATAAGGAAATAATATTTATATTGTGATTTTGTGAGGTATTTCATCAAATATTGCCTTAAGATGCAAAATATGGGGTAATCAGGGCTTATTAATGATGATGTTAAGGTCAATTAGGGCTTGGGACACAAAATTAAATGTGAAAGTGTGATTAAGTACACTTTACAACACTAAAATGAGGTCTAATTAGCCTAGAAAGGCACAATATCCAATGTGAATATGTAGGATGCATTACAACACTAGATTAACATTAATTTTAATTCAAAAACCTTCTAGATTGATGTGATAATGTCATTAAACACATTTTATAATGTTGAATTAGGGGGAAATGGGTTCATTAAGTATAGAAAAGCATGAAAGTCCTTTACAACACCTTTACAAGACATTGTTAAATGTATTTTATTCAATTTGCAAGGGTCCAAGACCTAGTGTGGGTGTGAAAAACACCTCACAACACTAAATCAAGGCCTTATTAAGTCTAATTTGTCATAAATTATTCCCCGAATCAAACAAGTTTCCTTTTTTCTATAGTTAATTTAGCCCCCACTTTAGTGAGAGGATGAACTTGCTTCAAAGTCAAACTAAAGTAGACATTCAAGAGAGATCCATGTGTATAGATGCAGATGAAAAATAATGACAAAGATCGAGAAGAAAATCAAGCCCCCAGGATCCAAGATCCTAAATCAAACCATCAAGATGCATAATCATGCAATGGAAAAAACTAGGAGGAGGAAGATGAAAAGGTGGATCAAGCTTTGATCATTTGTCCAGCTAGTTGTGGATCAGAGCTAGGTTGTTTGTTCAAAGGAGAAGATGCATACTCACTCTGGGGCAATAGAACTCTTGGCGGTTCACCGGGTGAGAAGACCAAAGAGGTGAAATACATACGCTAGTTGGTATGCACTCATAAACACATAGGTGGCTATGGGGAAAGTTGTGCCACATAATGGGGTTCTCGCTCAACCATACCAAAGTTATACCTCCTGATAACTTTATGATGTAGAGACAGGGATGTTATCAACAAACTTGTATCATTTTTCATAATTTGATCTTCAGAAGTTCATTCAAAACTTAGAAATGACTCGTCATTGATCTAACCACCCAATGGCTCCAATACACCCTTATTGTTTCAAACCTTTTCAAAGACTCCAAGAGGCATCTAACAAGATTAAATCACTCAATCAAACCAAACTAACTCACTTTCAAGACTTCAAGACTTCAAGAACTTATGTCTGCACATTCTCCCTTTAAGCTATAGTACACCTAGTAGGTGTCCAAACACTGTTTAGGGACTTATCTCACAACCACAGTGACAAATCCTCCAACCACTACCACTTCCAAGGATCCATTAACCTAGCACAAATCATATTTTAAATTCACCATAAGGTTCTTCAGGCCATCAAGACATAAATTGACTTTTTAGGCTAAAATGGGCTTCAATTAGCCCCCTTTTCCAAAGGACTTCACCTTAAAACTTGTCCCCAACTCCTCAAACCTCAAAAAAATCTTATATCTACCTCCAAAACTCAAGAATATCCAACCAATAGGTCCCTACAGGTTCACCAAGACCCATTTCTCTTAAACCATCACTTTTTGCAACTTAGACTAGGGCTTATTGATTTACCCATGCCCTAACCACTCACCAACCTGAAACCACTTCAATCCCTCTTCATTTTTCCTTTACATGCTAAAAATAACATGACATCATGCTGCCCTCATGTTTGACACACACTTCCTTTGAAAATCAGCTCATTTTCCACTCTTTTCCAACCTTTCCTAATAGGGTTTCAACCTCCTCACTCCTAGCCTTTCCCAACTTCTCAGACCCTCTAAACACTTCAAAATACACTTGATTAACCAACTTCCAATAGGTTACAACCTGTCCCCACTAAACTTCACATAAACTCACTTCCAACCTTACACAAAAGGCACAAACCAATGGTTTTGCAACAGGGCAGCATGGAAATCTCACTCCAAAGGCTTCTCAACCTCAAAAAAATCCTCTTATCACTATTCCTAAACTAACAAGGCCCATTCCACCCAGATACAATATTTACAAAAGGGTGGAATGGCCTACTTGTCTCATATTTTCCCTCAACCCTCAATACCCCTGTTAAAGACCAGTCAAAGGAAGTCAAACCTTAAAACACTTTTTACTCAATGAAATCCTACAAGAATGGATTTAAAAAGAATCCAAAACCATGTTACCACAAATTCAAAGCATTTAGAAGCCAATCCCTTCTGTATGGACCCGTACAAAGTCTAGGAATAAAGAAAAACTTAGAAAATAACTGGACAAATAGAACTTTTTATTAATCTTCTCCTCCAAAGTGCTCCAACCAACCTTCCTCAAGCCTTCAAGAGGCCATTTAAACATTTTTCAATCAAAACTACTCATGAAATGCCTAAACTAACCACTAAACTAACTTAACTCCTTCAAATTCCATATTTTGCACTTTTGAATGAAACTAATAGATCATAAGGTAACTTTTGAATCAAACTAGTACTAACAACCCCAAATACATTGAAAGTAGTCTTATTAGACCTTTATTAACATAAAAGACTCAAATTACCCCCTAATTCCTATAATAACCTATACTTGATGAATGTTTGCAATCATGTGTTTTAGGTACTCCTGCACCATACACCCTGACTTAAAATTTCTCCCAAGTCCCTTGGAAGTCTTCATCTACAACAAATATGTATCTTCAACCTTTGATGCTCCTTACTTACCCTTGCACTTTCTTCATTTTGACCTTGGGCTCAGTTTTGTCCATGCTCATCCACCCTTTGCTTCTATTGTCTCTTTGAACTTGCATCATCATGCTCAGACCTATTTTCATACACTTGAACTAGCTACTCTCAACTTGCTCATCATATTCACTTACTTCTAAACAATCCAGACCCTTACTCTTCATCTTGACTCTTGGCTTAACTTCCATCATCAAAATTATCAAAGCAAAGGAATAGCAAACAATTCCCTTCATTCTATGCCTCCTAACTTTTCTCTTCACAACCTTTCTCAGATCCTTTATGCTTAACTCCATTGTCATAATAGTATACAATTTCCTTATTAGAAGTTTCAACAATTTAGGACAATCCACTATCCTAAACACATCACCTACTCTTTTCTCCATCCCATTTGGAGACCTTGCCAACTCTTTGTACATATCCTTCACCTAGCCAATCACTAACAACTCTTGCTCTGTAGTCTCTTTCAACATGGAGACCTCACTCAACCTTTCTATTTCCTCTTCTTCACCATGCAAGGTGACTACAACTTCCTCACATTCTGTCTTAGACTTATGCATTGTCAGTAACCATTCTCTTTGACTCACATTCTTCTCTTCTAGCCGGACCTGCTCCTCATCCATGAACTCTTCTCTATCATCTTCAAAGACATCTTCTTCCTTTATCTTCTCTACATCTTCAAGTTCCTTCACCTTTAGATTTTGTATGAATCTTGTTACCTCAGTTACCTCTATATCCTCTAACATACAATCCTCTGTATTTGCATTATTTTCCTTCCTATCACTTGCATCTACCCTTAAGGGACACATCACTACCCCAATCATGATTTCCTCTTTCTTGATCAATCTATTTTGACTTACCTCAAGCTTTTCACCTTCTACCTTTGTCTTTGAGACTCCTTTACCAACTGATCTTTCTTCCATTTTACTAATAGAAACTTGTTGTAATCCATCTTTTTCATTATTAGACATCAATTACTTTCCACTTCCTTGTCCCTTTAGTGAACAATATACTTCTTTTATAATGACCTTGCTAGGCCACTCTTTCCTTTCCTTAAGAAACCTCTCTGCACTCATATCTCTTCCTCTTTGTAGGATCTTTGTCCCAATTTTTTCCTTCTCACCGAGCTCTGTATCAGACCTATCCTTTTCTACCTTGACATCATTTGTTTTTTTCTCAACTTCCTTTGCCTTTTCTTGAGAAAACTTAGTCCCTTTCTTTTGTTCATCTTGTTTGCAAACCTATCTTGAACCTTCAAATTCTTTTCATTTCTTATATGCACTATCTTAGCCTTATTTTTCAATATTTCATCTTCTTTCTTTTGCAACGTAGCATCCCTACCAATGCTTATTTCACCCTCACTTGCTTTCTTTGTAGTAGTTGGTTCTTCACCACTTTTTCTTCCTCATGCCTCATGAACACTTTACTGCCCTACATTAGTATTCTCCTGGACCTGCATTGTTTATTACCTTCTTCTAACAAAGGAATCAAATCAAATGAAACTACATCCTTCTTGATTTTAAAGCTATTTTCCCTTCCATTATAAAAATAAAATATTTTGTATATCCATGGCATTCCAAACAAAAATGGCACACACTCATAGGAACAACTTCACACAAAATTGTATCCTTATATGCACCTATTTGAAAATAAACCCAAACTTTCTCCTTGACAAACAAAGCATGCTCCCCATTTACCCAAGAAATAGAATAAGGTGACTCATGAGGTATCCTTTCTAATTGCAACTTATCTACCATTTCTTGAGATACCAAATTATCCAAACTACCTGAATCCACCATTACCTTACATACCTTACCTTGAAATTTGCATCTAGTCTGGAAAATGGCAATCCTCATCTATTCCTCTTTCTCATCCAACCTTCTTATGGCCATAATGTCTTGTCACCTTCCAATGCTTCTCCTTCAATCTTCAAGAGATATACTTCCTCTCTTTGATACCACTTTGATGCAGAGACAGGGATGTTATCAACAAACTTGTATCATTTTTCACAATTTGATTTTCATAAGTTCATTCAAAACTCAGAAATGACTCTTCATTGATCTAACCACCTAAT
This sequence comes from Sequoia sempervirens, assembly GCA_007258455.2. Classification (NCBI taxonomy): domain Eukaryota; kingdom Viridiplantae; phylum Streptophyta; class Pinopsida; order Cupressales; family Cupressaceae; genus Sequoia; species Sequoia sempervirens. Next base: position 126,692,977 of record VDFB02168118.1, on the reverse strand, counting down.
GGCTCCAATACACCCTTATTTTTTCTTACCTTTTAAAATAATCCAAGAGGCATCTAACAAGATTAAATACCTCAATCAAACCAAACTAACTCACTTTCAAGACTTTAAGAACTTATATCTGCACATTCTCCCTTTAAGCTACCATACACCTAGTAGGTGTCCAAACAATGTTTTAGGGACTTATTTCACAACCACAATGAAAAATCCTCCAACCACTCCCACTTCTAGGGACCCATTAACTTGGAAAAAATCATATTTGAAATTCACCATAAGGTTCTTCAGACCATCAAGACACAAATTGACTTTTTAGGCTAAAATGGGCTCCAATTAGCCCTCTTTTCCAAAGGACTTCACCTTAAAAAATTTCCCCAAATCATCAAACATAAAAATAGTTTTATATCTACCTCCAAAACTCAAGAATCTCCAACCAATAGGTCGCTACAAGTTCACCAAGACCCATTTCTCTTAAACCCTCACTTTTTACAACTTAGACTAGGGCTTATTGATTTACCCATGCCCTGACCACTCAAAAACCTGAAACCAATTCAATACCTCTTAGTGTTTCCTATACATGCTTAAAATAACATCAAATCATGTTTTCCTCATGTTTGAAACACACTTCCTTTGAAAATCCACTAATTTTCCACTCTTTTCCAACCTTTCCTAATAGGGTTTCAACCTCCTTCTCACTCCTAGCCTTTCCCAACTTCTCAAACCCTCTAAACACTTCAAAATACACTTGATTAAACAAATTCCAATAGGTTACAACCTATCCCCACTCAACTTCACATAAACTCACTTCCTAGCCTTACATAAAAGGCACAAACCAATGGTTTCACAATAGGGTGGCATGAAAATCTCCCTCCAAAGGCTTCTCAACCTTGAGAAAATCCTCCTATCACTATTCCTAAACTAACAAGGTCCATTGCACCTAGATACAATATTTATAGAAGGGTAGAATGGCCTACTTGTCTCATATTTGCACTCAACCCTCAATACCCCTGTTATAGACCAGTCAAAGGAAATCAGTCCTTAAAACACCTTTTACTCAATGAAATCCTACAAGAATGCATTTAAAAAGAATCCAACACCATTTTTCAACAAATTTAAAGCATTTAGAAGCCAACCCCTTATGTACGGACCTGTTTAAAGGTTGGGAATAAAGAAAAACTCAGAAAATAACTAGACAAACATAACTTTTTATTAATATTCTCCTCCAAAGTGCTTTGACCAACCTTCCTCTATCCTTCAAGAGACCATTTAAACATTTTTCAATAAAAAATACTCATGGTACACCTATAACTAACCACTAAACTGACTTAACTCCTTCAAATTCTATATTTTACATGTTTGAATCAAACTAATACATCATAAGGTAACTTTTGAATCAAACTAGTACTAACAACCCCAAGTACATTAAAAGTGGTCTTATTAGACCTTTATTAACATGAAAGACTCAAATTACCCCCTAATTCCTATACTAACCTATTCTTGATGAGTGTTTGCAATCATGTGTTTTAGGTGCTCCTGCGCCACTTTAATAAGGTGCCATAAAGGAAAATGGTTTTTGAGCTCTATGAGACCTAAGAAAAACTTTGTATGCTTGAAATTCATAGACATTGTTATTGCATAATAGTGTAAGGATTGTTCAAATGGATTTTTCTTTGCTTGTGCAATGTCTCATCTTAGGGACCATCATGCTTAATGTCTCCAAGAGAGTATAAGTGCAAACAGTCTCATCTTGTTTCCAAGAGAGGAAAAGTGCAAGGTCTCATCTTGGGGAACTTTGTGCCAAATGTGTCCAAGAGAGGGAATCACAAGAAAAATAAAATTACACATTGAAATGTGAGTGGTGATGTATGCCCCCACTTTAAATTGGTTGTGAGAAATTGCTTTAAAGTAGAAGAAGAGGACATGAGAGCTTACACAGAAAGTCCTATTCCAAGTCATGTGTTTCTAATAAGCTACGTCATGAGAAAGGGAAGTATGTCATATGTGAGCCAACTTAAGGCATGTCATTCACATCCCAAGCTTGCTCTTATGTATTCATGAAAAGTTAATGAATAGCCAAAGGAGGCAACCACAAGTGACATTCAAGGATAAGGCTACATAACCCCTTGCCCCCACTGAGTGTAGGACAAGGGTGAGCTGAAATGATTAATGAAATGCATGCTAGAATGAAAATGAGTATCAATTAGAGGACCTAGGTTACCCCACATAGGGAAGCATGCCAAACTCCTTAAGATGTTGGATTATATGACTCAAAGCATACATTCATTAGTGGAGTGACCATGAACTCTATGATAGGTGCAGAATGAAGTCTTGTAAGAGCATTTCTTTTGAGTTCTAGGGGGAAGGGTGATCATGTGATCTTGGAGGAGTCTCAACAAGATACTCTCTTGATCAATGGTAGAAGGTGGTCTTGTGATTTACATCAAAGATACATCTTACTTAGTATTATATTTCATACTTACACATGTTTCTCTAGATTGCGAGATTTTGTTCTCACTGTTATAGGAGGGAAAATCTATCGAATGCTAATCATTGGTTTGTTATGAGATGACATTAAGTAAAGGGTTTTTTGTTTGTGTCATATTATGTAAAGGATGATGTTCAAGACCACTAATGTCAAGGAGTTAAGAATGGATGATTGTTAAGGATGATTTAGGAGTATTTTGTGTGAAATTGTTAATGTTGAGTGAAGGCTTGGAAATCTCTATCAAAGGAAAATAACCAAGACCATGAGTGATTTTTTGTGTGATAGGTTTGATAGGGTTACCGATACCTTGTTCATTAGCACCACATCCTTTTCCACTATAGACAAGTTTTTTCATAAGCTCATATCCTTTTCAAAAAATATTTTTTATTGCTTTTCGATTGGGTGGTGATTGGTGATAATTTCCACCAAAGGTGGTTGTGTAATTTACTTCTTTTTCTGAAGTGGTTGAGGCGGATGCTTTCAAAAGGTTGACTAAATTTTGTGTTGATAGTGTTGGTGTTTCTTTTCCCTTGTTAGAATATTTGTTGATGATTTTGTATTCACCTGTGAATTCATGTTTGAAATACAAGGAACCCCAATCATCTTCTAATAGCTTCATTATTTTTTCAAGATGTTATTGTTTGTCTTGTTGTTGAACGAGTTCCACTTCTATGGTTGATGTGGATGTATTTAAGGGATTTTCTTTATTTTTCCCAAGTTGTAAGACACTATATGGTTCAAGATCAGTGTCAAGGGTGTATACTTTGTTGTTGTATATGTATTTCATTTTTCGATGAAGAGTGGAAGGCACAACATTCATTGCATGAATCCACGGTATTCCTAGGACAATATTGCATGAAATTTCATAAGGCATAACATGTATTGGTGTATTCAAAGTGGCCACTCCAACTGTAAGAGGTATAATGACCACCCCGAGCGGTTTCTTTTTGACATTGTCAAATCCTATAATAGAGAAAGAATCAGGTTGAATGGTTGATTAATCAATACCAAGTCTATCCAAAAGGCTTACACTATGGGCATTGAGGGTAGAGCCAGTATCTACAAGAGTTCTCTTTATCCCTTTTCATTTGTATTGCGCTATAATCATGAAAGAATCATTATGTTTTTGCACATCCAAAGAGGGGAGTTCACTTTGTTGGAAAACAATAACACCATTCAATATATGAATTATAGATGCTATATCATGTGGTGGCACATTAGAAGGGACATGAACTTGTTGTAAGACTGTTTGAAGCATAGTGTGATAGTTAGGTGAAGTTTGAAGAAGGTCCCAAAGGGAGATCTTTGCGGGAGTACTTTTAAGTTGTTCAACAAGATCATACTCCCTTAAGCAAGGGGCACTAGGTAGTATAGAATTTAAAAAAGGTAAAGATGTCGGGTTTGGTTGTAGCAGTAATGGATTATTTCGAGTGTTATATGTATGAGCAATGTTATTATGACTCAGTTAATGCAACACATTATTCTGAGGTGCATAGAGGGTGAATTTGGGTTTGTGTTGATTTTTTTTGTGTGAGGGGGATAAAGGATGAGTTGAGGTTGAATAATATTTACATCCATTAGTGAATGAGAGTCTAATATAGGCTCTTCATCTCCTTTCAAGGGCATAATATTATTATCAATGTTATCTTTGCCTTGTATGATGATATTATCCCTAGAAGGAAAGTGTTTAGGAGAACAACAAACCTCATGTTCTTAACAATTAAGGCTTGGTTCATCCAAACTAACTTCATCGCAACTAAGGGGGTTATTAATGGTTGAATGTTTTTGATCATTGATAGTGGGGAGATTAGAAGAAGACTCTATTTGATTTTGATTCATTTCTAAGGTCTCATTCTCTTGTTCCATAATATCTACCCTACTAGGAGAGCTTGTAATATGTTCATCTGAGTTTGAAATTTGTAAAGTAGCTTCATCACAAGTGGGAGAGGCATCCAAAGAAGGAGCATTATGATTTTAAAATATATATTCCCATAGAATAAGGACATTAGGGAAGGTAGGGGTAATATTCTCAATATCTTGAATAGGTATATCTTCTAACACAAACCTATCCTCTTTACATTGAGGAAGGATATTAGGAGAATAAAAAGTTTGATTATCATGATTATGGAGAATAGGTAAGGTATTGTCTAGAAATGTGTCGATGATCTCATCTTCTTGTTATGTTGTGTGATCATCATGATTACTTACTGTGATGTCCTCTTCTTTAGTAATGTTATGTCTAATAGGGGAGGTAAGAGGAGAGAAACCACTTAGAGTGTCAAAACTCTCATCAATTGGTTCTAACACTATAATCTCTTCTTCACAAGTGGGGGAGAAAATAGGAGAAGAGGAAATGTAAGTGTTGTGATTATTGAGGGTCTCTTTCACTAAACTAACCTCATCCAAAAAAGGGAAAATAGGAGAGGGATCTATGATGAATAAAAAGAGAGGGGAAAGGACCTCATAGTAATATGCACTTAACAAAATTCTCTTACATCATGTGATAATATCTAAAAATAGAACATGAAAGATGATAACTATAGAAATTTGTAATGAAAACATGATAGGATGATTATTCTACAAACTTGAAATGTAACTATGTTAAAGAAAACATGAAAAAGAGGAATGCAATTTTTTAGATTTTAAGGATGACCATTGACTGATTATGCTATGTAACAATGTGAGCATGCAAACTTGAAATTGAAACCATGAATGAAATGAGCTAGTTTAGGATAGATGTAATGAAATGTATGTTATAGAAACTTAGCCAACTGATACAATTAGGTAAGTGCACCAAACAAAAGTTTAATAATAGGGTTTTCAATTCTATAAAGGGCAGTTTTAGGGGTGAAAAGGGATTGATTCACCCAAGGTGGTAAATGAGTCCTAGTGAGGGATTTTTTTAGAATTTTCAAATTTTTTTGATGGATTTTGATGTTTTTTGAGTGCGATGATTTATACCTAAGTTAAAAATGTAGAATTTAAAAAAATTTAAATGAATTTAAATGCCAACAATGCAACCTAAATGCACTATTTATGAACACAAAATTTGAAACATAGCATGCCAATTAACTAATGTAAAGTCAAAGAAAGGATAGATCTATGATGAAGGACTCCAAATCATAAAATAGAATTATTTGAAAACTAGGTTCATCAAAATGTACCATAGATTTTAAGGTTGAATGGAATGTTGTCTCTTTTGCTCAATTAGCGTCTTTCACCTAATGAAAAGAGATAGATCCCACACCCAAAATCTAGGTGGTTCACTCAAATTAAGATATGTATGATGAAATTAAGACTAAATGTAATGATATAAAATTTAACTAGATGTTGAAATTTATTGATTATGTATGCAAACCCTAAGAAATGTAACTTGTTTGAAAACACATTATGTAATGAAAAAACACCTAGAAACGAATAGTAAACTGCAACAAAAATAGATAAAATTGAAAGTGTGCATCTGAGATATGGATGGAGACTAGAAATGGTCTTTGGAATGTAGATAATCCTTATTTTTAGGCCTGGTGGGACTCATTTACCATTTTGGGTGAATCAGTCCCAGTTCAGTGAAACTGTTCTAGTACCCGTTTCAGACAAATGGGTGTCTAAAAATGTAGAAAACCAAAAATTGGATTAGAAGTGGGACTCATTTTCCACCCATGGTGAATGAGTCCACTTTTGAATTTCTAAATATTTAAAGGTGGAAAAAAAATCCTTTAGTCTGCATTTTTTGCTTCTCCAGGTGTCTATTTTTGAAACTATCGAATAAGGGCCTAAAAGTGACTTTTTGTGGGTATTTCAACTTGTCCAATGAAGAGTTCACTTGAAAAAATTTCAATGTAATCTTAAATAATTTCTAAGTCTCCAAGATGTCTAAGTTTGTAAACACACAAGAAGAGAAGAAGAAATGTTGGATGTGAGGGCATGGGGGTTTGCCTTGGTCAAACCCCTTTTAGGTAATTAAACCAAAATGATGAAAGAAGGTAATAAATCATGAAACAATGAAGTAAATTCCTTTCCATGATGTTTTATCTTGAATTTCTACAGAAAAACATGAACAATATGTGCTTGAATGTCTTAGGAAGAAATCTTAATGACATGTAATGATGAAACCCTAAATTACTTGACTTGAAAGAGAAGATGGATGATAAATGAGTTATGAAATGATTTAATGGATGTGAATTAGGGTTTAGAAGGTTTATTTTATAGGAAATTCACCTTATTCACCCATAAATTGGATTGCTAAGGCCAACATGAAAGAATGTTAAACTTAATTTCTAATTTTTCTGGCTCAAAACTCAAATTTGACCCAAATTGGAATCATTTTCCACCTTGGGTGAATCAGTCCCACCTAACAAAGATTCATTCACCAAAAGTGGTGAATTAGTCCCACTGGGGCCCATTTGCTAGCTAGATTGCTAGGAAATAAGGAAATAAGGTTTGTATGGTGACTTTGTCAGGTATTTCATAAAATATTTCCTTGGGATGCACAATATGGGGTAATAGGAGCTTACTAATGATGATGTGAAGGTCAATTAGGTCTTGGGACACAAAATTCAATGTGAAAGTGTGATTAAATACAGTTTACAACAATAAAATGAGGTCCACTTAGCTTAGAAAGACACAATATCCAATGTGAATGTGTAAGATACATTAGAACACTAGATTAACATTAAGTTTAATTCAAAAACCTTCTAGATTTATGTGATAATGTCATTAAACACATTTATTAATGTTGAATTAGGGGAAAATGGGTTCATTAAGTATAGAAAAGTGTGAAATTCCTTTACAACACTTTACAACACCTTTAGAAGACATCATTAAATGCATTTTATTCAATTTGCAAGGGTCCAAGACATAGTGTGGATGTGAAAAACACCTCAAAACACTAAATCAAGGACGTATTAAGTCTAATTTGTCATCAATTATTCCCCAAAGCAAGCAAGTTGTCTTTTTTCTATGGTAGAGTATGAAAGGGGAATTTGTGCAAGAGGTGAAAATTCGCTCCTATACGTTTTTCCCCCACTTTAGTGAGCACAAATATTGATGAGTTCTTTGGTAAAGTAGATCAAAAGCATAGAGTAGGCAAAGGACTTCATAGCCCCATAGAACTATGAAGCTATAGAATGAAAGTATCTTATAGGCCTGCAGACCTACAAGGAAGAAACCCCCAAGATATCTCACATGAAGAAAGCCCCAAAAAGAAAGTACCCCATAGGCCCACAGACCTATAGCAAAGGTGTTCTCCAAGATCTCTCACATGAAAGAAACCCAAAAAAAGTGCCTTATCGACCCACAAACCTACAAGAAAAGTGTCCTCCAAGATCTCTCACATGAAGGAAAGCCAGAAAAAGTGACTTGCAAACTTGCAAACCTGCAAGGGAGTGACCCTCAAGGTCTCTCACATGGAGGAAGCCTAGAGATAGTTTTTTACAAGCCTATAGACCTACAAGGAAGGTGTCCTCCAAGATATATCATATGAAGGAAACCCTAAAAAAAAGGGTATCTACAGAGTCAAAAAGAAACTTCATAGGCACACCTACAAAGCAACATGTTTACCCATAGATAGAACATATCTAAAAATGGCCACACAGGAAAGTAAGCGAATAGTCATGCAGACTGTCAATAGGTTAGAAACCTTTCAAAGGGTTCCCTTAGGAACCTGATGTGAAGAAGGGGTCCACTCAAGGGACACACTATTTTGAAACTGTGGAAGAGATATTGCTTCTCAAATTAATTCATCATCAAGGAATCCTTTCAAAAGATGTTCACTTCATCAAGGAATTTGAAAGGAATAAGATGTCCCCTTGTGAGGAGAAGTTCAATCCCACCTTGAAGGAAAGTTCTCAATTTCTTTCTTTGCAAACCCATGATGAAGGAAACATGGTTTGTTATGGGTCCAAGTTGATAATGTGATTCTTTGAAAATATTTGCGAGGATTTCAAGAAAAAATTCATTGGAAATGAATGAATTTTCCTAAAATTGAAGTGATGGTATTTTCACACATGAAAGGGACAACTCAAGCAAAGAAGAGTGAAAGAAAAAATAAAAAAAGAGACAAAGACATCACAAACAAAGGGCACAAGGGTGATCTGATATTTAGAGGTTAGGACTAATCATAAATATATATATACATATATATATATAAGTATAATAATAGTATATAAAATGAACTATTATCAACCCCCTACTATATTAGACCATGTGAAGAATGCATGAGAAGAAAAAGTAAAAATAAAAAATTGGGTCAACATGGAAGGGAAGCCTAAATTCTTCCAACGCTTTGCATTGTCCCTAATTTTCCAAAAATCAGTCACAAACATGGAAGAAGGATATAAATAGAAGAAGGTTTCCAACACAAAAACCATGCTTGTATCCAAGAACCAACAAGGGTGACAAGGGTCATCCCAAAAATTATAACACAACAATGGGGGAACACATCACAACACACACACACACACACACACACATCTAATCTAAAGATAAAGAAGAGGCCTACCCCTAACACTAATTGACCAAGAGGTCATCCACTTTCTGATCTAGATATTCATAAGGGGAATGAGAAATAGCCTGCAATGGTGGGATGTTAAGAGGAGGAGCTTCCAAACCTCCCACAACAAGGGCTAAGGAAGAAGGCCCTGCAAGGTCTCCTCCACTAGGCTCTTGTGGAGCTATGGTCAACTATTTTGCAAAGATCACTGTCAAGGTCAGAACTTTGTCTAGAGAGTTAAACATGCACTTCACCAGATGTCTATGTCATACCTCAATGAACTAAGGGGAATCCAGGGCTAGATCCATCACCAAGATAGAATAGGCCAGTGTGGGACCACATTTCAAAGAAGGTGGGCTCCTCTTCTATACTCCATTACTAGAAGGACCACCCTCCACCTTTTGCTTCATTGAGGGGATTGAACTCACCATAGACAAAGCTAGAGGTGCAAAGGAAGAGGAGGAGAAAATTGTAGTAGATACCACCAAAGTGTTTGGAATATCCACAAGTTTTGGGAAAGGAGGGACATTTGGAAGGGACATCAACAAGGGTGGCTCCATCGAAGGAGCGATGAACACTTGCACCTTTTTGGGGTAAAATGCATTCACAATAGGAGCCAGAAGCAAGACTGAACTAGGTTGAACAAAGCAGAGAGGAGGACGCATCAGGAGGCCCTAAAGCAGGGGCAATCATCTCCTCTTTCTTTCTTTGTAAGGCAGCCTACTCAGCCATGAGAGACTTTCAATGGTGCTCGCACTCATGCGGAAGGTGGTTTCTATGACTCTTTGAACTAGATACCAAAGGATGTGAAGGGATAGAAGGATCCTAATCAACCATGGGAGTGTCCACCATAGTTGTTTCTAGTGGAGGGATAGACTCTTGAATGGGAGCAGGGGGAGAAAGTTGAGAAGCAAAGGGGGGAGTTGGCTCTAATACCTCAGCAGTGGACATCTTCCCATTCACTATCTTGGGAGGAGAAGTGGTAGGAGGCCGTAGAGGTTAAGAATAGAAGATTCCCCATGGGGGCCTTTCCCTCTATCATAAAAGTAGTACCAAGGTCTAGATGGTTTGGTAGGGAGGTCTGATATCCTAATTTTAGGTCTATGCCAAAGTGGCATCATCCGACTCAATAGATAAAATCCAAACATATTCATCAAAAAATCTTCTCTAGAAAGAGGAGGAGAGTCATCATGAGGATGGGGTAGATTCTCTTTTCCCTTTCAAAAAGAGGAGGAAGCTAGTTGTTGTACCACCAAAAGAGCCAATTTTAGCTATCCCTTGTCCCCAATCTTATACTTCACATAATTTTTATAAATTAGGTCTGTTCTTGGAAGGAGCAGATTGATTGGGGCGGGTCAAAAGTGTTCTAATGAATATCCCCCATGGGATACCATAGGCTGGTATCTAGTGTCATGTACTACACACAAAACACCTTCATGGGAGAACATTAAACATTTTTGGATGACAAAGGTGATTCCATTCATGGAGGCTAGCCAAGGTATGCCTAACCTCATCCTGAATAGATCTGACTCTAGGATAACATCAAAGACTATGTCTACAACCCTAGGTCCTACTACGATGGAAAAATTTATTGAGTTGTATGGCTTTAAACAAAGACCATCCTATGTACAGATGGTAGATTTTTTTTCTTCATATTCTTTTCTATGTAATGAATTAAGCCATAATGTCTCTTCTGTAATGACATTCACTCAACTCGCGGGGTCTACTAAGACCCTGTCATAATGTTGCCATTGAGGCAAGTAGGAATGTAGAGGGGAGAGGGCTTGTTGTTTAAGGGTAAATCATGTGACATGAATGTCACATTTGGTGAACCAATTGTAGGTTGTGTAGTAGGAGTAACAATGACCATGTTAACATATGCCTTAGGTTGAGTGGTAGAATCAGAGGGATTGATAATCATGTTAGTAGAATGTCACAGAAATGGGTCCATGTATATTTTCAATTCACTATTCACTTTTTCCATCAATTTTTTTGCATTGTGTTTACTTCCATCAAGACAAATAGTACCATCCTTGATGTAGCCTTGTATCTCATGACACAGACACATACAACATTTGGTATCATGTTTGTTAACTTAATGTTACTGATAGAATGTATTTGGATCATACCAACTAAGGAAATTTTCCTTAAGGGGTTTTGGTTTCTCCAAGGTTATGATATTATCCTTTAAAAACTTTTTCAATATGGAAGAATAAGATTTTGCTAACTTTGTAAACTTTCGGTTACATCTGAGGCCATTATCATTCATAGCAACTACTACATTTGTAACAACCTTACCTTTCCTAAATATTGATACAATGGACTTCCCTTTTGAATGGGAGCATGAGGAGGATCCCCCAAGATAAAATATCATTTGTTGGTACTCTCATAATGCAATGCACAAATGAGCGAAAGAAGGGTATTTCATAAGGGAAAATTTATCCTGTGAAGGTCTTTGCAAGCTCCCTATGAACACCTTTTGCATGTCAGAATCGAGTAGTGGATATGAGATTTTTGAGAAGAGCACTTGATACCATGCTATAAAATTAATAATATTTTCATGATGGAAGAAGTCTATACATAGGGCATTGAAGGCAAACACATGCATTTATAGGTCCCCTTTGTTACCATATTTTTTGAATTTGGGAATCTCCATTCCTTGTGGGAAGGGATTGTTTAGGATTACTACTAATAATGGGCTATGTCAGAAAAAGTGTTGAAAGATAGGCTAGGTAAAGGCTTGGGATAGACTCACTAGTTGGCTTTGCATCTTACACATATTATGAAGAAGGGTGTTCAAAATAGGGTCATTAGAAGACATGGGGCCAAAAGAACCTCCTCCAGAACCACCACTAGAGCCACCTCTAGAACCACCAGTGTGACCACCGTCAGAACAACTACTGGAGCCACCGCCACCAGTAGGGCCTCCACCAAAGCTACTTTCACTTTCAAAGACACCACCATGGCCTCTATCAGAACTGCCTCCACTAGCACCACTTCCACCACAAAAATCACTACCACTACCAAATCCCCCACCGCTCAACCCACCAAAACCTCCACCACTAGAGGTGATAGGAGGGGTGAAGCTAAATCCTAAGGGTACTCTATTCACCGTGATAGTTTTAGATCTCTCAAAGGCAGAAGGGATGCTGATCGAAGGGACTGCATTGACCATGTACACAGACATAGGAGGCATCAACATTCCTAGCTATCCGTCATGATCTTTGAATGTGGCCCCTTGTACAATGCTAGGATTGTTTGGAGGAGTACATGCTTCAATCAAACTAGAGATACTAGCTAGGAGTTCTATGCCTATTTGATCTTTTCCAACCATATATTTTCTTTTGCTGATAACCCTAATAGTCGTAGAAATCTTCGGATCCTTTTCCAAGTGTTTATCCAAGTCACCTAGTCCTTTTCTAAGGATGGAGATATATTCCAAAGGAATGCAAATGGCCTTGTACTCATCTACTAATGATGGTGTAGGAGATGCAGGAGGAGAGGGGATGTGGTTAGTCTCATCATAGATCCCTACCTTTCCCTTCAAAAATTGCTCTTGTGTGGCAAGACCAATGAAATATCCAACAAAAAGGCTTATAGAGAAGCCAGTAGTGACCTTCATCCTCTCCATTATAAGGTATCACACACTTCTCCTAACAATATACCCAAAGTTTGTGGATTGGGTTGTGATGCTAATAAACCTTCACAACACTCATGGGCACAACGATCACATGGTATAAGATAAAAGCCTCAACACCAAAAAATGAGTAGATGTTGGTTCACGTCATTTTCACTAAAAATTTAAGAGAGGGGGACTAACTATGTCAAGGCCCCAGGTCACAGAGAGCTAAGAGTGGAAGGATGCCTTAACTTACCTCACTCTAAAGGGATGATTTAAAATAAGGTTGAGAATGATGAGGACTATAATACCCTTCAATCACTCTACAGCCTGAGATCCAAATTTAGGCTAGGCGAGCTAGTTTTTCGATTCAATACTATACCTTGGGTAGCTCTCTACACGAGGATGAAAGCATGGTTTTGGGATGACAATGTGATGCACTGGCATCCATTTGACCAAAGCACAAAGAATACAATATGAATTTCCAAAAAATAAGCTGACAACCTAGCTAATGACTCCTAAATGAGCAAAAAAGAATTATAAAGTATGAGAAATATAAACAAATATGATAAAGTAGATAGATGAGAGCTAAAATGATGAAGATAATCTCATCGAGGTGCCAATTCGCTAGCTAGCTCCAAAAACACATCCACCTACACACAAGAAAGAGGGAAAAATTGTTGGGGCTATATAGGGGCCTACCTCAGTCAGACCCCCATTTTGGTGTTTCCACCTCCACGGACAACTAGATAGCAATGATAGAGAAATATGTGATAAAGAAGTAAAGAAGGAAGGAATGAAAATAACACTAAAAAATAGTAATTAGCTACCCAACCAAATCATAAAGGAGAGGAGTGAAACGTTACCACCTCCACCAAGATCTCACTAGCCAATGGAGGAGAAAGAATGCTTGAACAATCACCATAGCCTCCACCATGATGAATGGAGGTCTCACATAACCTCAAGCCCACACTGCACTAGCTTTCTTTACACTTTCTTTATGGAGTTGATAGAGTTTTTTTGTTTCTATAATGGAGTGTTGAAGTGCTATTGAGAGTGAAGTGGAGGTTGAGATAACCTGAGAATGCCAATAAGAGATGAGTTTAATAAAGAATGGATGAATTTGAATGAGAATAGGGAAGAATGTACCATTTTCAGGGTCAGTTGGTCGAAGAGGGATGTTATAAATCATTCCCAATAGGAAGTGTAACACTTCTACCAACTTCAGATGCAAGAATGCATCAGGGACATAAGTGTTTCAGGTGGATGTCTGCACGTCGTGCACATGTCCTTGACAAATATTCTTCTATCAACACAAAAGAAAAATTCCAATTGGAAGGAATTCAACTAGCTAATGTGGAATTTTGATTTTGAATTTGGTTTTCTAAAGTGAGGATGTACGCAAGGGGAATTTACACAAGAGATAAAAAAAAATTTCTATATAGTTAGAATTTAATTAATCCTTTTATTCATTGTAATTACTCAATAGACACTTGCTTCTAGTAGTCAAATATCTTTAGAATCCCTTTCAAGATCCTTTACCTTTCTATTCATCATCCACAAGGTGCATAAACCATCTCATAGGATAAAACCTAGTGTATGATGCCAAAAACAATAAAAATTGTTTATTTTCTATTTGTAATCCTTTATTTGTAAGTCATTTCTTATCACAAAGCTACCTTTTTTAGTTTTATATTTTCCTTATCTCTTACTAGTGTACTATGATAAATTTTGGCCCTTGACAATTTCACACTACATGGACACCCTATTTTGTATACACCATTAATTATATGAATAATTTATTTGTTTTGGGGCTAGATTATGATAATAAATTAAATTCCTTGACATCCCAACAAATTTGGGGCAAAATCACCTAGTTAGGAGTGTGGGAACCCTTGACCTTAAGGTTGTTCTATTTAAAATTTAAGTTTTGGTGTCAGTCTTTAGAGGTTTATAAAGAGCCCAGGTTAGCCTATTTTAAAAAATATCAATTGATATGCATATATAAGCTATTTCATACAAAAAGGCATCCTAGGTAATGGCTAGATCACTAAGATAAATCATTTTTCCAAAGGAATTATGAATCAAGATTAATAAGGGTATGAGGTTGACTTGCAACCTATAGGGTGATTCAATCAACCCTGGGTTTGATTCTTTGAGTGGTTTGTAGATTTGATTTTGATCTGATACAATGATGCAACTATCTAATGACTTAGAGAAGTTCAATTTTTTTAAAAAATTAAGGTTCTGACTATAAAAGAATGAATACAAGTTTGGATTGCTCCTTGAAGCACATTTGTAGAAGTTGTATACCAACCTAGTTCTAGTTTTGAGAAGTGTGAAAAGTTATTTCTTGAGAGCTTTTGGACTAAGATGCCTTAGTTTGAAATGATGACCTATAGACCTTTTGGGGATCATGACTTTGTGTGAGATCATTTAGAAAAGTTCATGTTTATGGAAGAAAGGAGGATATTTATTTCCATGTAGGTGGTGGTAATATGGGCCTTCCAGCCTCAATATCAACTTCTTCCTCTTCTTCGTCTATAACATTTTAAACATTTCTCCACTGGGTAGGTGTTTATTTTGTTTCAAAAGTAAAGCTTCTCAAACTACTAATTATATTGATTTGTTCTCCATTACTGAGTTCAAAGTTTGGTTAAATGATTGCAAAAGGAGCAATGTTGTTGAGGTGGGCATGAAATTCCTCTAGCTTGTCAAAGCCATGAGGCCAACAAACGTTGGTGTCATCAACATATCATTTCCACCATCTTGGTTTGAGGGGAAAGTACTTGAGGGAAATTTCCTCAAAATGCTCCATATATAGGTTGACAATGATAGGTGAGAGAGGGGAACCCATGGCCACTCCATCCACTTGCTCATAGATCACATTTTGGAAAGAGAAGAAAGTAGATCTAAGGCATAACTCCACTAAGGAAGTGGTCTCTTTGTTGACCTTTTGCTTGACAATCTCAATCGCTTCAAACATGGGAACTAGTCCCTAGGCTTGTGAATAAAAATTTGATTGGCTCAAAATGGGTGTTACAAATAAGCTAAATGAAAGTGGAGAAGTTGCAAGGAATAAGGAAAGACTTGTATGTAAGGGATATTCACAAGTTGAAGGTGTAGATTTTGAACAGACATTTTCCCCTATGGCTAGAACGGAAGCTATAAGGATATTTTTGGAATTTTCAGCCCACAAGGATTTCAAAGTGTATTAGATGGATGTCAAGTCAGTGTTTCTTAATGGTGAATTGGAGGAAGAAGTGTACATGGAACAACTTGAAGGGTTTCAATTATTTGACAAATTAGACATGGTTTGTAGGTTGAAGAAGGCATTGTATGAACTGAAGCAAGCTCCCAAAGCTTGGTATGCAAGATTGGACAGATATCTGACAAATCAAGGATTAAACAAAGGTTTGTTGACAACAATATCTACTTTGAAGTGCAAGGTAACAAAATTTTGATAGTAGTTGTGTATGTTGATGATATCATTTTTGGTGGAAATGATGGCATGTGTAAAAAAAATTCTAAAGAGATGTAGAAAGAATTTGAGATATCTATGATTGGTGAATTGAATTTCTTCCTTGGTCTACAAGTGAATCAAATTTATAAAGGGATATTCATTTCATAATCTAAGTATGTAAAAGAGTTGTTGAAGAAGTTTGGGATGGATGATTCCAAACCAGTTTGTACTCTTATGGTAACTAGATGTAAACAGAGAAAAGATGATGAATCTGCTAAGATTGATTAGAGAAAATAGAGATCTATGATTGGTAGACTATTGTATCTTACTAATAATAGACTATATATTATACATGCATTATGTTTAGTTACCAAATTCCAAGTAGATCCTAAAGAAGCACATGTCACAATTGTGAATAGGATATTTAGATATCTTAAATGTACACCAAATTATGGATTATGGTATCCTAAGAGTGGTGATTTTACCCTAAGTACTTATACAGATGTTGATTGGGCTGGATGTGTAGATGACTGGAAGAGTACCAGTGGTGGTGCTTTCTTTCTTGGAAAAATATTAGTTTCATGGTTAAGTAAAAAGAAAGACTCAGTTTCTTTATCCACCATAGAAGCAGAATATATTGTTGCAGCATCTTGTTGCACACAGGTTTTGTGGATGAAGAAAAATCTAAAAGACATTGGAGTGGTATGTGATGAGCCTATTTCCATTTTCTGTGACAATAATAGTGCAATAAACATTTCAAAGAACCCAGTTATGCATTCAAGAAAAAAACACATATCTATCAAATATCATTTCTTGAGAGAAAAAGTGTTGGAGAATGAATTTAGATTGGAGTATGTGACAACAAAGGAATAGATTGTAGACATGTTTACTAAGGCTATTTTGAAGGATAAAATTGAGCATCTTAGGGAGAGGTTGGGGGTGATTGGCCCTCTGAACTAAGTGCACATGAAGGTGCATCAGTCTGGTGAATTCACATATTATTTATTTATCTAGACTGATAGATGGGTCTACTCTGTAGGGGGGAGTAGAAAAGGTTTTCATTGTTGCATTATCAGTGTACTCCTAAGGGAGAGTAATTAGAGTAGTTGGTATTTTCCATTGATGTTAAAGGGGGAGAGAAATTCATGTGAAAAATAATTGCAATAGAAGAGAAGGTGTTCTCCCATCATATTGTAGGATGTTGTCTTTGATGGTTTTTCACACCATGTGTTGCCATAAATGAAAAAGGGGGAGATTGTTGCAAGTATGAGCTAGTATGGTGGTGCTTTCATTGATGTCAACACAGTTCAGTATGTTGTAGATTATACATGTATAGTTGAGATGATGCTGAGATGTTGTGAGTACATGGAGCTATCTTATATTATTACATATGTGATGTGTTGATGAGTTTCCAACTGCTTTTGAGAAAATTAATAAAGAAGAGAAGTGAGAGTAATGAATGTGTTTAGATT
This sequence comes from Sequoia sempervirens, assembly GCA_007258455.2. Classification (NCBI taxonomy): domain Eukaryota; kingdom Viridiplantae; phylum Streptophyta; class Pinopsida; order Cupressales; family Cupressaceae; genus Sequoia; species Sequoia sempervirens. The sequence continues at coordinate 126,675,454 of VDFB02168118.1, read as the reverse complement.
ATGCTTCAATATGTGTTCCACATTTCTCTTATGTTGATCCTATGATTGTGTGGTTCTAAAGATTTGATAATGGTGATATTGTAGTGACATATCTTGAGTTTCAGCTTTTGGTGTGATAGTATGTGAAAGTTGTGTTCATTGGTGTATGTTTTCTACTAGCAGAGTTGATCTTCTATGGACTGGGAGAAATTTTTCTACTCCGTAGTCCTTTGCTGTTCTATTTCAAATCATCCAGATCTAGGATTTATCTTTTGAAGATGTTCTCTATGTTTTGGCAAAGAAGGTTGAAGATTGGTGATCCAAAATTCATGTTTTAGTATTCTAGTGTAGGTTTGCACAGTTCAGATGAACTGATGAAAGGTGTTTAGTGTTTGAAGCATATTGTTTTTGATGTGGATGTATCTAAAGAAATATGAGATGCATTCTCGAGCATGATGAAGGGTGTTGTGGAGCCCACATGTCATCTTTGTATTAGGAAACATGTACATCATTGTTCATTTGTGTTTTCATTAGGTTTGTCCAACCTAGTGTTTACACTTCATTCAAAGAATAAAATAAAATTGAGGAAGTGTGTGGTTCATTCAAAAATATTATTTTTGATATTAAAAAATATATTTTTTGGTCCACTCTTATTCCTTTCCACCATGGGAATTTTGAGTATTTGACTTGATTTGAATTTATGAAATAAGATATTTGTGACCGACCTTGGTGAAAGTTTCTAAGGTTGAGAATGGTATAAAAGCAAGTCGAATTATGAAGAGTTGAATGAAATTGTGATGCAAAGTGATGAAAGTGTGCCACAAATCATAAAAGAAGAAGTGTGTGTGTAAGTGAGTTGTGACAACAATTTTTATTATGTTGGATTCCTGAAGGCAGTGAGCTAAAGTTTTCTACAATTCTTATTCAATATGTGGATGTGTATTAATTGTAGTGGTGGATTTTTTTTCTCTTTCGTATTTGTAGGTAGTGAGCCTCCCTATTGGATAGTGAGTCTGTTTTGTAGGTAGTGAGCCTTTGTATTTGGAAAGTGAGTCCTCTTTTGGGTAGTGAGCCCTTGGAAGTGAGCCTTTGTGTTTAGTTTTATAATCTTTTATATTGTGAGTTAACCCTCACTATGGTTTTTCCATTATTGGGTTTTCCACATAAAAATATGGTGTTCATCATGTTGATTTACTTTATGTTATTTGTGTTTCATTGTCTTACTTAATAACAAAATAGTGTGGTTGTGGAATTGATAAATATTAAAATTTTAAGTTTGAATTGTGTGACAACTGATTCATCCCCCCTCTCAGTTGTCATGTACCTGTTCGAAATTAATAATATTGGGAAATTACTTTTGGGTAAAGGGTGAAATATTTTTCAATCAATTTAGTAGTTTTAATTGATTAATGCAGGGATAACATTCAAAAGAGAAATAGATCCTATATTTAAAGACATGGAAAACAAATTTGTACAAAATTTTGTTGGCAATATCGTGGTGTTTTCAAATAGCATTGCGGATAACTTGAGTGACCTTGATCAAGTTTTTTAGAGGTGTCAAGATCTTGGTATCAAAATAGACCCTAAGAATTATGTCTTTGGTATCACTAGAAACATATTTGTCAATGCAACAACGTGTGATTCTTTGTAATGGTAAGCACTTTTATGTTAAATGTTGTATTTGTATTTTTTTATATTTTTTAATATTGGGTAGTATGTTTTTAATATTGGGAAAAACTTAGTTACACATTGAATACTAGGTGGTACTTTGAATATCTTTACGAAGCTTTAAACATAGGACTCGTTGAAGAAAATTGACACTCCTAACTACTCTAGCAACCAAAGTGACACTATAAAAGTTCTAGATTCCCTATGCTTTAATGTACCCAAGGTTTTTGGAATATTTGTATTTTTATTCCTATGGACTATGGAAATATATTCCCTTCTAACCGTAGACTGGAAAATACTTTAAAAAACATTTAAAATCAAATAAAAAATGTATGCAAACTTTTGGTGAATATAAATTTGGCTTACCTCTCAACATCGGGCACAAAATCAATGAATTTTTAATCATATGGGATGTTATTGGAAATTTCTTTAAGTAGTTTATTTATAATGAAATAAAAATAATGTATGAAGGCTTTCTAAAGAATGTGGAATTGGCTTACCTCTCATGAACCTAACATTGATGAATTTTGAATCATATGGTATATTATTGAGAATTTATGAAGTATTTCATTTAAAATAAAATTAAAAACATTCATTTGTTTTTTGGGGTGAATATAGAGTTAGCTTATATTTTAAATGCATGTCTAATATTAATAAATTTTGAATTATATGACTTATCAATAAGAATTGTTTAAGTTAGTGTAAAATTGTTTAATACATTGAAGAATGTAAATTTTATTGAAATTATTAGAATTATAGAATTACAAAAAATAAAATCATAATTGTAGAGTGAAAATAATATCAAAATAGGTTAGGATTCTTTTTTTTTTTAATGCTATATTATTTTATAAATTTTATGTTTTCTCATGTAAGAAATTTCTCATGACTAAAAGTATTTTAATTAATTTATTAATATACAAAAATATTAATTTATTATTTACTAATTTAATAATATAATTAGGATGTAATATAATTATAGCATTCCCCTCTATCACATCAATTTAAACAAAGGATGGAACATTATATGGATTGAATAGGACAATTCATTTGGAAATCTAATGATGTGCCTCCACTAAATCTCTCACTCACCCAACACACCAAACTAATTGCATCAACGCATGTTCAGAGTCTTCACAATTGAACCCCAAAAATCCTCCATACTATGTGAGAATAAATTTTAACCTCCATGTATATATGGAGAGAATAACTCTTCTCTAAGAGTCCACCCTCCTTTGAGAGTGTCAAAATCCTCCCTCCTATGTACAAAAAAAAAAAAATTAATATAGATACACTAATCATATCTACTTTAGTGATTACACTATCTACAAAACAAGTAAATGTAGGCACACTAATCACACCTATTTTAGAGGATATGCTACCCACAATTATTTCCAAGCCTGTTACACCCCAATTGTGTAATTACTATTTACTATTACTATGTAAGGTAAAATGTGAATTCAGTGGATGAATAAATTGTACTTGCATTTTGATATCACTACTTAATGAATGCATGTTATCTCATTTAATATCATACGAAGGAATGCATTTATGTGATTGGATGAATATTGAATTGATATTCTAGCTTTAGAGATGTATTATGTATATTGCATGTTTTGTGAACAACTAACTATCGTATGCATAGATATATGTTCAATTCCTCTAGGCAGAGGGGAAGTATCACTCAGGAGAAGGTCTTGGTCAAGTAACTAGTAACATAACCTATATGAGCTTACACACACCATAGTAGAATAATTGAGTCAGGTTATTAAGTGGGAAGTTGGTAAGTCATCCTTAGTTAATATGTCTGCATTAGTAAGAGTCTTGTTTACTTTTGAGTGCATTATTGGGTGATGTTTATCTGTTTGAGCTTGTGAGTTATTTCTTTGTTACTATGCTTGTATTGATATGTGGAACATACAAGGAATATGTATACACACACATGCATGAGGATAATAGACCAAATAGAAGAAGGAACGTGTACATGAGGGTACATAGGTAGACATATCTATGCACACTCATGCACAAGTTCCTTATGCGTATGGAACTATTTGATGGATCTAACAACATGTATATGCATACATATAGATATATCGCTCATATGCTCTTATCAATACCATAGTAATGTAAGGAAACTTTGTAGCCATAGAATGACAATTTCCACATAACCCAAATCTGAAAACATGCAAGTAAAATACTCAATATCAACATGCAAGAGAATAGACAACATACCCATCAAAGATGACACAAGATATACCCTGGGAAAACCCTCAAGAGGGAAAAACCCAGCCTCCAAAAGCATCCACACTCCATGTATTATTCAGCAATGAAAACCCATTACAATACATCTGTAGAGACTCCATGAACACTTCTGAAGCACAAGCTATCCATGCATTCCATGTGACCAAGCATGAATCCACACATCCCATGCCATGCTTCAAACCCTCACACATGCACAAGCTCAACCTGCTAACCTGCAGCAAACTATCCAACCTTGACCAACTTTTGATCCAACCCTAAACAACTACCCATGTGGTTGCTTTTATAGAAACAAGCTCCCACAAAACCACCAAGTGGTATTACATAAATCATGTGCCCAAAATACTACAAAATGTGACCCCACATTTAATATTGGGTACTTTATTATTTTATTATTCCCCCAATATTAAATAATTACATTTGACAATTATGTCCCAATGTTACATACAACAAAGTGGCCCCAACATTATAACCCCTTGTGATGCACATTCACCTAGAAACCCCTACGTGCACCACACACATAATAAATAAATAAAATTTACAAACATTATGCAAGGTGTACAACACCTAATTCTAACAAGTAATTGTGTATGATTTTGGTGTAATAATTGAATGTGTGTGTGTATAGATAAAGTATATAGATATATCCATATGTATATATGTATCAATACACATGTATGGTGGAAAATGGGCATGCCCATACAAATGTATCGATACATGTCTACATACGTATACATGTACGCAGAGGCATATATATTAATACACAATTGATATATTAATATAAAAAAGTGATAGCTATATTGATATATTATTTTGTATATTGATTATATATACATGCCTTATTGACATATGATAAATATGGATATATACTAACATATATATTTGTGTACCAATATATATATCATGTATATATGTATGTATATATACATATATGTTATGTATATATTGTTGATAGGTGTTTTTTTTTTGCACACTTTCTTAACACAGGTAGTGCGCAAGAGCACTACCTCTCTTGAAAAGAAATCTCCAATGACAAGTTGCTGAAAATCTCCACAAGGTCTCTTGGGTGTCAGGTCATGACTTGCATGGAACTTCTCACTTGATTCTGATGTGATTTTTCTGATAATCAGTGGGTGAACTTACGTAGCTAGATGAAAGGTAGATCTTCAAATCCAAAGTTTCTGAGATGGAGGTCAAGTTTCACTTTGCTATGGGTTCGGACAATGTTCTAAAAATTTGATGTTTCTTCAAGTTTGGCTTTACAATGTGAAATGAAGCTTAGCATAGGCTATTTCTAAAAAAAAAAGGAAAGAGCAGGGAATATGGAAGGTTCCTAGACCTACAACTAACTATGAATAGTAGTTATGGAATTTCTGCAATGGACAACTTCCCTAAAACAAGATTTCACTTAGCCAGAAATCTCAGAGTCTCATGAAATTTATGCTATCTTCTAAGGTCTACAAATATTTCACCTTTCATTCACCATATACATGCATGAACAAAGATAATAGTGTGGAGAAGCTTTTAATTTAAGCCCAGACTAACTTTACATAGCTATCTACCAGCAGTAAACAACAAAAAGTATGGACTAAGAAGGCATCTCCACAGCAGGAATTTTTGCAACCATGAAACAACATTTCTAAATCTATCAAAGCAAGAACACTGCTAACTAAAACAAGAATATAAATCTAAGTAATGTAACTAAAAATGGAGACTAAACCATGAAACATGTGAAGAAATTAGAAAATGCATCAAATCAATGTATCTTCATTAAAAAATTTAGCAGCATGTCTTTACAAAAACTCAACTCCCTTTGAAAATGAGAGGATACCCCTATTTATAGTGCCTAGAAAGTTAAATGAATGGACAAGATTGATTTCCATTGTGTGGCCAAGATTCATTACAAAAATATGGTTTCACCCATCCCCAATATATTACAATTTAAAATTACATTCTTGTCCTTTTCCCATTTTGTCCTTTAGTGACGACACTGTAGCATCTTGTCTTTTGTTGATTGCTCTTTGTTGTAGCTATTCCTTTGGGAGCTCCTCATTGATTATAGGGTTGTCCTCCTACTTCTTTGATGCTATATACTCCATGAATTTTAGAATAACTGGTTGGAGCTTGTCTACCTCAATGATCTCATACTGCAACATTTGGTAGCTCCATTCTTTTGCATTATCTTCAAGCTTTCTCTAGTCTTCATCATACTTTATGCCTTGATCTTTGAAAAACTCTGATTGGTTGAAGGAATATGCAGAAAAACTCATGAAATCCATTGTTATTTCCCTGGACATCCCATCCTCCATCTTCTTTTTAAAGTAAGGCTTTATTTTCTCTGGATCTATCTATATCGTGGGCATTTCATACTTTGTCATCAACTTGAGATATCAAGCACATTCCACCCTAATTTCTTTGATCCATTCGATGTCTAGATCCACCTTACTCATTATTTGCTCCAACCTTTCCCTCCTGTTGTGAAAATCCCACCTCCACACATCCATTAGCCAGTGATCATCCCTTTTAAATGCAAGTTCCTTTTCCCATGTGGATTTTGGTAACTAGAGGATGGCTTCAATCTTTGGATATGTGGAGTCATACATTGCAGGTAAATCTATACAGATCTTCCTCGTGCTCTGTAGAGATTGTTGTAGGTCCAAGAACTTGTTTGTTGTTCGAACAACCTGACTAATACCCATGTTCCTGACATACAGGACTTGTCACAACTAGCTCTCTGTAGTCTTGTCCAAGTTATTTCTTCTCTCCAACTTGTCAATTTGTTCTTTGGACAATAGTTGGGGTGGAGCCGCTAATGTGGTAGGCAGGTCTTCCACTGAGGACCATTGTTGGATGTAATCTATCAAGGTGGATACTTGTGCTTTAAGCTCATCCTTCAAAACCTTGTCCTATTTTATTAGGTGCACCACTGTAGCCACTGAATCTTCTAGATGCCCCACTTTTTTCTCTCTAGTAGCGATTCCTAAGTCGATGGTGGAGATGTTGTAGCTTATTCCTCCTCTTCCCACCATAGGCATTTCTATCTACACAACTCAAGACCCAGAAGCATCCATTGTTACCTTGGATTTGATTTTAGTCTTTTTCTCTTTTTTGGTTGTGATATGCACTTGGGCTAAGATAGCCTCCAACCTCACTCTTGGGTCCTTTGGTGTGGGAGTCTTCTTTTCAAGCTGTCTCTCCAACCATTCAGGCATGGTAGACATTTCCTTAGGTGATTCATGATCACTCTTGCCATCCTCAGCCAATACCTCTATTTTCTTATCTCTAGGGGCCCTTTCTTCCATTTTAACATCTCCTTCTTCATCAAAGTCTTGCATGAACACAAGGCGCTTGATGGGAGGCTTGGTAGGTAATTGCTCTTGAGGAATTTCTTCTTTCTCTATTTCCTTCCCCTTCCTTTCTCCAATTTTCTCAACCTCATGCCCGTGCTCCTTGGGCTACTCAATTTTGAGCCCTTTAACAATTTGAGCCTCACCCTCAGGGTTATCTTCTTTTTCCTTTTCTTTTTTTTGTTGCCCTTCTTCTCTAAGACCTGACCTTTTTGCCTCTTCTTCATTGCCCTTCAATTGCTAGGGCATCTCTTCTTCAATATCGTCATTGAAGATTTGCATGATGACCCTACCATTGGCATCCCTTTGCTCATCTCCACTCTCCAAAGAGCTTGTTCCTTCCTCTTCATAGGGCACCCTGTCAATTATCCAATGCTCATACTCTAGGTGTTCATGGTATTTTTAGGCTTCCTCCTCAAATGGCTTTGAGGCCTCTTGCTCCTATCTCTCCCACTCCTCAGAGATTAACATGGTGGCCTCCATAGCCAATGGTCCTACTAGAGGCTGCGAAGGTTTACTAGTAGCAAAGACCTGTGGTAGGGCTACTTGAAGAGTGGGGTCCATAAGGATCTAGGAGAGCTCAGAAAGGAGATTTCGTATATGTTTCGAGAAGGCCTCAGGCAAGGTAGAGGCGAGTATTGGTGTTGTCACCATAGCTAAAGGGAGCAATGTGGTAGGTGACATGGCAGTGGAGGAAGGAGTAGTCATGGTAGAGGAGGATTCAATCACTATTACATGCTCAATCTGAGTTGAAGAGGCAAGATGGACTGAGATGTCCACTACCAGCAGGGATGTGACAACCATGGCTAGGGAGGCAGATGATAGGGAAGTCAAGACAGGGGGAGCCAACAGAGGTTCTAATGGATCTATACCTTTTGCTTCTTCCTCTTGGATTATGGGCTGCTCTGTGGTGCCTCCTATTTGCTTAAGTCTTTTAGAGGGTGAGCCTCCTAGATCCTTCCTTACGTATACTTTGGGATCCAGAGACTACTCTGTTTTTATTTCCTTCTTCTTAGACTTGGTGATTGGAGGAGACTTGGATGTCCCACCCATTGAAGTAGTGGTAGTGGCCTCCTCCATGGCACTTGGCTCACTTTTGAGCCCCTCATATGTAAGGATCACCCCTTGCTATTTTAATTGGGCCACTTTTACATCAACCCATTCCTTGGTATGGGCCAAGATCGACTTGGTTATAATGTCAAGATCATCGAACTCTTGCTCATCCTAGTCTATTGTTGGTAGCGGCAAGTCAGGGATTGTAGTATACCTGGGATCCATGACAATGCTTTCATCCTCTTTGACCTAATCTGGTTTCTAAAACAACTGCACCCTTCTCATGAAGTATGCAGTCATCCACATGTAATGTCTTGCATGTACCTCCTTATCATCCTAGCAATTTTCCCAGAAATATTTAATGTGATGTAGATGGGTGAACCTCGGCCCTAGTGCTTTGCTTATATTCCCATATGGGTCCATTCGTAGGTGAGCAGTGTGCAGGTGAAAATGATAATCATTCAATTCTTTCTCTGAATTCCCAACGCACTGGGAAGTTTGTAATTTGTACATTCCTTGGCTGAAAGTTAAGGGGTAGGAGATCCCCACCAAGTGTTTACTGCTGAAGACTAACTATATGTGTTGGAGCTACCGAGAAATTTCTAATATCCGATTGTTGGGGTATCAGGGTAGCTTATTTGGCCTTTCTATGAAGCCCTGGGCACAAATATATGTGAACTTTGGATACTAGATAAAAATGAAGGCATACTGCTTCAAGAAGGCCCGAGCACTATGAGAGAACCTTCTCTTGAAATCCCCTGCAATCATTATGATGGTATGACTGATGAAGGCATTGTTGATCCTACAATACTCCTTGAAATTCTAGAATTGGAGCTAGGGGTACCTATCATAGACCTTCAATTTTTTACCTTGCTCCTCATCGGATGCCACAAACAACACATTGTACCATCTCTAATCTACCAAGGAGTAGACCAGATATGAGATCATGTAGAACTTGGAGTTTTTATTCAGATTCATGAACTGGTCATAGAAGCAGTCACTTATTATGCCTCCCCAGTAGAACGAGGATTTTTTGGTGACATCTTCATTCCCGGGAAGGATCTACTCAATAAAGTACACCATCCATTCCTAAAAGAAGGCAGCAGTAGTGAGACCCATCACCCTAATCAGCATAGTGACTAAGTCATGGTAATCTTCATGGAAATCACTTGGGAAGAGTTCCTAAGGAACCTTCCCAGCACTGCCTCATTTCTCTTTGAGGTAGTGTTGATTTATGAGCTTCTTGCAGTCTATCAGGTTGTCATCCCATGCTGCTTTGCATTCCTCTATGGTACGCGTCTCCATATCGATGAAGGTGGGAATGTGGAAGGTCTTTGTGATTCCCTCAGCTGACATGTCAACAAGAATGTTACCATCTTTGTAAACGGTGGTCCTTGTATCGGGTTGATAGGCCTGCCGACAAGCCATGACTAGCTCAGGGGCCACAAGGGATGGAGGGAAGCTTATAGCTTTTGTAATTCCACTTTTCCTGATAAGCCTTTCATTCTTGGTTGTCAGGTTGACTCAGACCCTTTGCTTAAATTCATCAATATTGACATGCCCGATATTGGTATCTATGATTTCTTTCTAATCTATGACAATCTTCGAGTGCAAAGGTTCACCCTGGAATTGGTACTTCATTTGGTCCTTGTCCTCTTTTCCACGAGGAGTCTTTCCTGACTTCTTTCTTTTGTCCTTTTCCATAGCTGCCCCCAAGGGTCCTGCACTTGATTCCATATATCCTGTGAGAAAAGGCATAGTCAGTGCAACCGGTTATGAAATCCTTGATGTTAGTTAAAATCCCATGGAAGAAATCAAATTTGGATAATTTATCATTCATAAAAATCATACTTTTACTTCCAGATGTTATTAGTCCTTCAATTGAGGGCTTTCAGACAATTTGGGCCTAGTGGCCTAGATTTCCCCGGTAGGAATGCTGTTTTGAAAGGGTAAACAAGGTAAAGCGATCTAAGAGATTTCTCCCAACCAAATTTTGATGGTTCAAAAGGTTTGTATTGAAGAGGGCCAAATTTGAGCAAGTGGGTCGAGATCAGATTTCAAATTTGAGGTCATTTGGATCAATTTAGGAGCATCTGGAGGTACAGGGTCGGGAGACCATTTGGCATTAGCTATTTAAAATGGCTAGAAAGAAAGAGAATTCTCGGGATGGAATTCTGGGGTCTGGGACCTGGAGTGTCAGATGGTAGCAGATTTTTTTTCCTTTGTATTTGGAGGTGCTTAGGCCTAGAGAGTCGGGAATCCACCCTACTTTCGCCATTTAGAAAGGCGAGCACCAGATGGAAGTCCAGAGGGAGCGGCTTGGCCAATTGGACTCGGTAACGAGGTTGGGCATCAGATTTTCCATGTCGAGTTCTCATTCGATTAATAGGAGGGTGGAGCCCAGAGGCCGGGAAGGAGCATGCACTTTTCCTTTTTGGAATGACAGAGATGGGACGGAGTCCCGGTGAGTGGAGCCTAATAAGGGTGAGGATGTAAAAATTCACAAATTTCTAGCTTCGCAGCAAATGAAATCTCAGGGTCTAGGAGGTGGACAGACGTTAGTGATTGGTCATCTAAAATGGTGAATACCCCATGGTAGTCTGCAGACTGGGACCCGGCGAGCTGACATAGGGTGGGTTTGTGTGAATCAGTAGATGACAAGAGACAAAGCGAGCTCTGAAGCTTGGGTGGACTGGGTGACTCCACTGTTTTGGAATGGTGATAGTACCATAGAGTTCTAGACATGGAATCACAGGGACCCGGGCCCAGAAAGTCAAAAGGAAGGCCAAATTTTGAAGTTTAAGTTATAGTTTGATGGAAATCGAATGATGGAGGTCTGAGGATCTGGGCCCAAGAGGACAAATCACCATTTGGAGCATTAATTTTGGTTTCTAAGTTTGACAGCCATTGGGAGACCCGAGTCTGGAGGGAATGAATTCCCTTGGCAATGAATAGCCATGATGAGATGGAGTTCTAGATCTATTTCAAGGGCGTTTTGGACATTTTTTGAAGATTCTAGAACATGGGTTTTGTGCGGTTTATGAAGTGTTATCAATTAAATGTGTTTTTTACCCCTATTTTTATCCTTTTAGGCATTAAAATCATGAAAAGACTCACGAGAGAGTGGATGAAAAACCTACCTCAGAAACCTGATGAGGCAAGGTATGAAATTCGCTAAGGGTCAACAAATGACGACAATGGGTGCGAGGGCAACAATCGACAAAGGTCGTGATCCTCTGTCAAAAATACTCCGATCTCTCTAGCAAACCTGACAAATGAAAATGATAGATTGGGAAAGATATTTATACCCAAAAATGTATTTAATGCCCCCATTTAATGTAGGTATGGTTGGCCAGTTGGTTGGTGGACGACAGCGGGAAGTCTAGGGTCTGGGAGCTGGAAAGATGTGAGGCAGCGGCCACTTGTTCATTATGTAAATTGATGACTGAGGGGATCTCAGGGCCCGAAGGGTAGAGTTCTGTTGCAAGTTCGCTATTTTGGAAATTCAACTCGAAAACCACTTGCGACAAAGGGGAAATCGAGGCTTGGAGGACGGAGTTCCATTGGTGATTTTCCATCGGGAATGGCAAAGTCTACACAGAACTCTAGGAGCGGAAATTTGGATGGTCGGGTCCAGAGGAGACGAAGGTAGGCCAAAGTGTTCACAAATTTCATTGGACATATAACAAGGAGCCAGACCCTGAAGCTCGGGAGGGCAGAAACCTTCCACTATTTAGAATGATGATCTAAAAGGGGAAACCCGACTAGGGAAACTAGGTGGGCCCAGAAGGCTCCAAAGCCGCTGGTAGAGGCAAACTACCATGGAGACCCTGCAGGGCACTGGGACTTGACAATATTGAAGGGATGAAGCATGGTCAACTCAAAATGAGATTTTGGAGGTACATTGACTACCTAGGATACTAAAATGGGGCACGCAAAATGAGGTAGCGAAAAAAATGACCCAGAAAGGCAAAAGAAAATGAGGGTCCCTGTTTTGAATGGGGCGTGTGTGCTGAGGGTACAATATATATATTTAAAATGTTGTCTATGGCTTTGAAGTTGACTATCATAAATAACTTAGAGGCTGATTTATTAAACCAAATCAAAGTTGAAGTATGATATAATTGTGACTGTATTCTTTAGCTACATATTACTCTTACTGCCTGCATATGAAGAGTTTGTAATTTGTAAACAATGAGCAACTATTAGGTCGATATGAGGTGAAAGACGAAGTCAACGCCTTTTGTGGGAAGCCTATAGACTTAGTAAAATTTTAATGCCATGTTATTGAGCATAGACCAAGATCTATAAAGGCGTGAAAATAAGTCGGCGACTTTGTGAAACTGATTTATTATGTGAATCAACTCATACCAAGACTTAATTGATGCAAGCTTGGTGTTGCATATCTGATGTTGATTGTTTTAGATATGAAGGAAACCACACCAAATATATAAGTTTATTGATGATTTGGTGGCACCTTTGAATCCTTATATCTGTAGATGTCCATTATGAAATGAAACCCAAATTCAATCATGTGTTATTTTGATTTAGTCTCTAATTGTTGTCAATCAACAAGGTTGATTTATTATTGTTTTAGCTAAGTATGTTGTTTCATGTTCACAATCTTTTAGCTATGATATATGTGTTTTTGTGCATACTAATTATTGTTAGAATTGATGCCTAAACTGTAGGCTGAGAGGTCTCCAAATTGTTGTATAAATAGTGGAGTTAGTTCACTTCTTTGGGACACATTCCTTGAGCAGGTTTCTACATTCTATTTATATTCCTTTTTGCATTGTTCTGCCTACTACAATGAGTGAGAGCTTTGAGCATTAAAGAGAGTTTATTATTATTTTGAGAGAAGTATTTTCCAACTTGTGAGATAGTGGTTGTTGAGACTTTGTTGGAAGATCGATACTAGGCTAGTTGTTGTTATGGAAGTGTTGTGTTTGTAGCCAGTCGATTGGAAAGATTATCATAGGAATGATGATATTCTTCCTTTTTTTTATTATTTTTGAAAGAGTTGTTTCTTGATTTTTAAACTAGTCTATTATAGTTACTTGCAATTAGAAAAAAAAAAGTTTTCTTTGAAAGAAAATTAGAAGATGTTTACTCCTTTGGTGAATTGTTTGTATATACTCCATGATAGGATTTTTTTTTTCATAGGTATTATTATTATACTATATTTGATTAAACATGGGTAGCTTAAGGTATACTCATAGCTAGATAATTGATTATGCTAGATGGATAGTAGGTTACTCCTGGGATTGTTGTCCAGTGAAGGGAGGGAACTAGTACTTTGCTTTATGAGTTGTGTTACCTTATGTTGTGTTAAAGAGATAGGTTATCCTGAGAATTAGCTTACCCATGGAAAGGGATTACCTAAGCATAGGTTTAATGGCCTTAAGTCAAAATAAGTTTGCTATAATGTAAGTGAATGGTAGACCTTCGCTTGATTATACTAAGTGAGAACACTTTGGCCAAAGTAGTGTGATTTCTCGGGGCTCCACTGTCAGCTTACCATGTCCATTTAAATGCATTAGGGTTACCTAGTGTAGGTTATACATCCTAGTCATGTAGGGAACAACACTAAGCTCAGAGTGGTATGTCATACGGGGTTACCCAACCAATACCTTCATTGAAGGGTAGGGTCATCTATCATTGATATATGTTTGGGGGACTGCATATGAGTCTGTGGTTGGCTAGAAAGTGCTTGAATGATGCTTCTCCTCCTCAAAAAGTGAAAAAAGACCAAGGTTTGAAAGGAAAATTCCTAGACCAGCTATATATTATGCTATGAAGCTCAGAGGAGTTATGTATGTAGTTTTGTAATTTCTTGGAATATTGTATTTTGTGAATTATTGTATTGGAATGGAAATCCATATTGTATGTTGTTATAGCATATTTTTTCATATATTATAAATAAAGAAATGATTTTTTTTATTTTAATGGTTTATTACATAGTTTATTTTACTCGCATAGTGAAAACTTAGGAAAATTTACTTCAGTGTACGATTGGCATATTACATGCAGTAGCAGAGCTACCAGGTTTAGCTTTGGAACCTATGATCTCATCATTCTTTCCATCCAACATTATCTAATGTTGTGAGTTCTTGTGATAGGATAGTGCATCTCAAATTAATGGCTTGAAAGTTATTAATCGAAAACAAATGCTACCTCAAGGCCAAGAAGGAAAGAGAAGCCATCATTTGAACAATTGAGGGTACCAACTACGACAATGACATTTGGTTGAGTGATGCCAAAACACCTAGTCATGTACTTTCTTGAATTAGTGATGTAAAGATGAAGATGGAAATGGAGGCTATGTACAACTATCTACCTTCCATATCATCAAAAAATTTTGAGTCGTTATCACTTTCCAAGGATATGCCCTAGAACAAAGTGTCAATCTAACATTTATCTTTAGGGACCCTAGAGTTCTTCCAATGGTGGAAGTATTAGTAATTTCCTTGAGTAATGAGTCTAAGGGATATGCACCTTGTAACTATGTATCAGATGATAAATCTAAAGGCTTACTATCCATTTTGGGATAGGTATGAACAAATGAGAGATGAGAAGCAATCTCAATTTGTAGGATATACTCCATTAAGCTATGTGTTAGAGAGTGAATCTGAGGGATACTCTCCACTCTACTATCTAAAGAGTTACTCAATGTAATAAAAGGCTATTGAAATCCTTATGAAATGAATAAATTCATTTTTTTATCAAATTTTTTTTCTTAATCTTATGTGGAATTATTTATGTGTGTATGAAAGTCATTTCTAATGTTTTCCATAATAACTTGATAACATAATTAGTCTAACATGGATGAAAAAAATTGGAACTCAATATCAACTCATGGAAGCTGAAATGGGGGGAATTTGGTGAGATTTTCTACAAGTGATGGTTTCCTCAACTTTAATTTGACCAAAAACTCATAGGTTTCTAGAATTTGAAACAAGGAAATATGTCAGCCAATGAGTATTGGGAGAAGTTTACTAGACTTCTAAATTATGTCCTTATATATCATAAGGATGAATGTTTTTGTATAAAAAAATTTATAATGGGGCTTAACAATCAAATAGGAGGAGAAGTGTATATGCATGGTCCAAGAGCTATGGATCTTGTATATGAAAAAGTAATTAAGCAAGAGAAAAAGCTTAGGGCTATCTCCAATTAACAGGAAAATAAAGACTATAAGAAGATTACAAAAATTCTTGACAAGCCAACACCAAAGAAGGTGGAGGTTGTGAAAAATTTACCTAAGAAAGGAGAAAAAGGTAACCACAATAGTGGAAAAAAATTGAGAAGGGAGCGGAAGAGGAATGGTTACAATAGTGGACATACAAACAATGCTAGTGGAAATGCTACTAGATCTGGAGAACCCATGAAGAAGAAGGTACCATTTACGGGATGCTTCACATATGGGGGAGACCAATTTTCTAGATATTTTCTCAATAAGCCTTATGAAAACATGCTACCTACTTAGCGGGAAATGTTCCAACAAAAGATACATGCAGTAGTGGATGACTGTCAAGCAGAGTATCAAGCAACTCCCATTGAAACTCCAGGTGTTTTGTTTGGTTTACCCATTTTAGTTCTTGTTGATACTAGTGCAACTGAGAATTTAATTTCACCTAGAGTAGCTAAGAAATTATCTAGAAAGGTTGGACACATGAAAATGTCTTGGGATGCAGAGTATGCAAACATGACAAGAGCAAATGTGGAACAATGTTTTTTCGAGGCTAGGATAGAGCTATCTTGTTTTTCTACATAAGTAAATTTATACATCAAACCTTTAGGATCCTCTAATGTTATCCTAGGTATGAATTGGTTATGGAGATATAGGGATAAGGTATATTTTCGTGCAGAAACCATAGAATGCCTAGATGATCTTGTTAACTGAGTGAAGTTCCAAGGGATACCTAGAGAGGTCAAGATTTGTCAAATCTTGGCAATCCAACTAGTGAGGACTAAGAAGAAAGGGTGAAAAATATTTTTCGTTAATATTAAATAAATTGAAGATCTTGATAAATTAGAATCCTAGAGCTTCCAAGAGATTGAAGACGGTGAAATAGATGAAACTAGAATATTGGACATGGAAAGGTATCCTATATTAAGAAAGTTTTTAGATGTGTTTCCAAATGAGTTACCTAGGCTACCACCGAAGAGGATATTTGATTTCTTAATAAATATAGTTCTAGGGTTTGAACCTATTTCCGAATTTCCCTTTAGGATGACAACAACGGAGCTAATGGAGCTTAAGGCATAGTTGGATGAGATGTTTTCAAAAGGGTTGATAAGACCAAGTGTTTCACTTTGGGGAGCACCAACCATTTTTGTGGAAAAGAAGGATGGTACTTTGTGTTTATGCATTGAATGTTGTATGCTTAACAAATCCATGATGAATAAAATGTGTTTTTTTCCACACAATGATGATATTTTCAATCAAATGATGGTTCTTTGTGTTTATGCATTGAATGTTGTATGCTTAACAAAGCCACAATGAAGAAAATGTATTTGTTGTCACATTGATGATATTTTCAATCAAATAGAAAAGAAGGATGGTACTTTGTGTTTATGCATTGAATGTTGTATGCTTAACAAATCCACAATGAAGAAAATGTATTTGTTTCCACACATTGATGATATTTTCAAACAAATGAGGGGAGCTGCCACATTCTCTTAAATAGATCTAAGATACGGATATCACCAGTTGAGAATTAGACATGAAGATATCTTAGACCATGTTAAGAACCAGATATGGACATTATGAGTTCACATTTTTACATTTTGGGTTAAAAAATTCACCTATCACATTTATGAATGTGATGAATAGTGTATTTAGAGATTGCCTAGATAAATTTGTCTTGGTTTTTCTAGATGACATCTTGATTTATTCTGAGGATGAGGAAGATGACCATAGACATTTAGAGATAGTTCTACAATTGTTAAAGGAGCATAAGTTGTACAATAAACTTTATAAGTGTAATTTCTTCCAAAGGAGAGTTCATTATCTAGGGCATGTAATCTCAATAGACAAAATCTTCATAGATCCAATTGAGATCAAGGTAGTACTAGAGTGGCCAGTACCCAAAATTTTGTATGAGGTAAGAAGTTTCATGGGTTTAGCATGGTACTATAGAAAGTTTGTTGTGAACTTCTCCAAGATTACTTTTCCAATTACATCTTTACATAGGAAAGGGAATAAATTTGAGTTGACTGAGAAGTTTCAAGAAGTCTTTGACCTAATCAAAGAGAAGTTGACCACTGCGTAGATCTTGAAAGTACCAGATCTTGAGGGTAACTATACAGTTATCATAGATGCATCTGGGGAAGGTTTAGGAGGTGTGTTAATGCAAGATGGACAAATGATTGGTTATGAATCAAGAAATTTGAAACATTACGAGCAAAATTATGCATCACAAGATTTGGAGTTAGTAGTTGTGGTTCACGAATTATAAATGTGGAGGAACTACTTGTTAGGAAAATGCTTTGAATTGAAAACTAATCATAATGGGTAAAAGTACCTCTTCACTCAACCTAATTTGAATGTTAGCTAGAGAAGATGTTTAGAGTTAATAGTTGACTATGACTTCAATATCATCTATATTAAAGGGACAGAAAATTGGGTCACTGATGCCTTGAGTCAAAGACATCATATTTGCTTCAATAGTGACAATTCAAACTAACTTTAAGGGACAAGTGTTGTAAAAGTGCAAGAGGATGAGTACTACTTGCAAGTCATACTTAGATATAAAGGGAGGATGTATGTACCTGACATAGGAGAGTTAAAAATTCTGGTATGGAAGGAAGTACATGAAGCATCATACTTTGGACACCTTAGAGTGACCAAAATGATGGCGGATGTGAAGCTATTATACTTTTGGAAAAGGATGAAAGTAGATGTTGCTAATTTTGTGGCTAGGTGTCTTGAATTTCAAAGGGTGGAAACAAAGCATCATCATCCTATAGGCTTGTTATATCCACATGACATACCAGAGAGAAAGTGGCAAGTCATAAGTACATTGACTTTGTGCAAGGATTGCCTATGTCAAGAAATAATTACAATGCCATTCTTGTGG
The DNA here is from genome assembly GCA_007258455.2 of Sequoia sempervirens. NCBI lineage: Eukaryota > Viridiplantae > Streptophyta > Pinopsida > Cupressales > Cupressaceae > Sequoia > Sequoia sempervirens. The sequence goes on along the minus strand of VDFB02168118.1, from coordinate 126,657,066 downwards.
TAGTAGATAAGCTTACCAAATTCTAACATTTTATACCTGATAATCTAACTGATGGAGCATCTATCATAGCAAGAAATTTTGTACAATAATTGTTTAGGTTGCATGGAATTCTGGAGAAGATTATCTTAGATAGGGATGCACGAGTCGCTTCTATGTTTTGGAAAACCTTTTTTTTCACTCTTAGGACTTAGTTGAATATTAGATATGCATATCATGTAGAGAAGGAAGGAAAAACTAAAAGGGTGAATCAAGTATTGGAAGACCTACTAAGAATGTATTGCATGGATCAGTAGTACAAGTGGGAAGACTACTTACCCTTTACTTACCCTTAGTATAATTTTCTTACAACAATTATTATCATTCTATGATAAAGATGGCTCCTTTCGCAACATTGTATGGTTGAAAGTGTCAAACTCATATAAGTTGGGATAGACTTGAGGATAGAGTAAGTCTTGGGCCAGAAATGTTAGTGGAAATGGAAGAGTAAGTTAAGATATTTAAGAAAAGGTTGGTTGAAGCTAACGACCAACAAAAAATCTATGTCGATGCTAAGAGAGCACCCTGAAATTTTGTCATAGGCGACAAAGTGTTGTTGAGAGTGAAACCTCACAAGAGATCCTTTAAATTTGGAAATTCGTCCAAGTTATCCCTACATTATGTTGGATCTTTTGAGATTCTAGAAGTGAATTTGATATCCTATCGAATAACATTGCCTCTAGCTCTTGCTAGAATGCATAATGTCTTTCGTGTGTCCTACCTAAAGAGGCATGTACCCAATGATAATCATGTGATTGATTGGACTAGGATTTATAGGTATAGGACCCCAAATTAGTAACACTCAATCCCATCAAGGTGCTCAAAACATGTAAGCTTTGCTTGCATAACAAAGAGGTTCTGTAGTGCAAAGTCCAGTGGGACTAGTATGCAGAAGACTGTTAGGGTTAGAGATGGCAAATATCTAACAATTAAATGCAGATTTAAATAATAAACAGAGAAACTAAAACATACACAGAATAAATCATAACATAGATAATTTAACATGGTTCACCCAATCTGGGCTACATCCACCAAACCGCAGCCATGCAATACTTTTATTATCCAGTGCAAAACCTATTACAATCTCGCGAATAATCACGTTTTTCATCATACTATAACCCCCATCCCAACCCCTTTTAACAAGCTTTTAGAAGCTTCCAGAATTAGGGTTTTACAAAGTCGGTTTTCTTTCTTTTTCTGAAATTTTTCCTTTTTCGCTGACGACGCGAAAAAAATGGCAAAAAAATGGCAAGGACGGGGGGCTAGGGTGTATAGTATACCATGGGCTATATAGTATAGCATGATCAGTCACCACATACCAACAAAGACAACCACTTGGGAGGATTACGATAAAATTCAGCAAAAGTTCCCTCATGTTTTAGATGTTTTTGAGAATGATTGAAACAATATGTTGATTTTTTTTTTGTTTTATGTTGCTACATAAAATCATTGGGGATGATGATTCACAAGGGGGGGAGTATGTTACACCCCAAATGTGTAGTTACTATTCAGTATTACAATGTAGGGTAAAATGTGAATGTAATGTGAATTTAGTGATGAATAAATTGTACTTGTACTTTGTTATTAGTACTTTATGAATGAATTTGATCTCATTTAATATCATATGAAGGAATGCATTTATGTGATTGGATGAATATTGAATTGATATTCTAACTTTGGGGATGTATTAGGTATACTACATATTTGGTGAACAATTGATTGCCATGTGCATGTGTTAGTGGTTGCAGGTATGTGTTCAATTCCTCCAAGAAAAGGGGAATTATCACCCAGGAGGTCTTGTTCAGGTAACTAATAACATAACATACCTAGTTGTACACACACCACAGTAGAATAATTGAGTTGGGTTATTAAGTGGGAAGTTGGTAAGTCATCCTTAATATGTCTGTATTAGTAAGGGTCTTGTTTACTTTTGAGTGCATTATTGGGTGATGTTTATCAATTTGAACTTTTGAGTTCTTTCTTTGTTACTATTCTTGTATTGATATGTGGAACATATGAGGAATGTGTATACACACACACATGCATGACAATGATAGACCATATGTAAGAAGGAACAAATACTTGAGGGTACATAGGTAGACATATATATGCACACTCATGCATGAGTTGCTTATGTGCATGGAACTATCTGATGGATCTAATAGAATTGATATCTATATGTATAGATATATAACTTGTAGACTCTGTAAGAGAGGGGGACTACTGTGTGCAAGACCATAGGTCATGGAGGGTCAAGACATGAGAGGTTTCCCTAACATACCTCGGATAAGTGTAGTGCTTAAGCTATTGGGGATGAGAATGATGAGGATTATAGAACCCTACGATCACTCGTCAATTTCAAGCTTAAAGGAGAGGCTAGGTGAATCAATTTTTAGGTCCAACTCTACAACTTAGAGAGCTCTCTACCTGAGGATGTTAGTGCAGACTTTGGATGACAACGCGACATGTTGGCATCTTGAAAGTACATTGTAGTCTGTACGGTCAGAACATAGTTGAGGCAAGGTTGAACTCATTAAAATGACTAGCAACGTAGCTTAACAACTTCTAAGAGGAAAAATTAATACTATGAAATAAGAGAAATACAAATGGAGGTGATAGAATAGTTATACCAAAGCTAAGGTGATGAAGATGATCTCATAGAAAATCCTATTTACAAGCTAGCTCCACAAAGTGTGCCCACCTACACACAACAAGAGAGAGAATTTTTGGGGGTTGTATAGGGGCTTGCCTCAGTTAGACCCCTGTTTAGGTGTTTCCACTGCCACAGATAGCCAAAAGAATGAGATAAAGAAGCAATGTAATGAAAACACAAACACTAAAATACAATACTATGCTATTCACCAAATGATAGAGGAGAGGAGAGGGAAGCTTACCACCTCCACCAAGAGAACTCAAGGCTACTTGGGGGAGAAATGAGAGGAACTCAAACCTCTACTACAAATGGCGTGGTCCCAAACATGCTCTACCGATTTGATGGAGTTTGATGTTGTTGTAATGGAATGCTTGGAATGCTTGGAAGTGAGTGAAAGTGAGCTTGTGGAGTGATGTGAGAGTGTGAGTATGGAAGCTTGATGTGATGAAGAGTTTCAAGTGAACTTGTGAAGAGTTGGAATGAAAATTGGAAGAGTGAATATGAAGGAATGAGGATAAAAATGGCCATATTCAGGTCAATCGACTTAAGGAGGCATTACTACTTCACTGCCAATGAGAAGAGTACTGCCTCTGTTAGCTCAGCTGTAGGAATATTCTAGGGATGTAAGCATGCCATGTGGATATCTTTGCACCACATGAGCATCCTCAATAGAAACACCTCCACCAAAAAAAAAAATAGGCTACATGTGGACCACCAATAGTGAGCTTAAGTAAATTTAAGCCTCTGACTTTGGTTTTCTAAATTGCAGAAAGGAAAAAAGGGGAATTGTGCCTAGGGTGTAAAGTCACTCTTATACATTTTTCCCCTACTTTAGTGAGCCTGAGTATTGATGAGTGCTCGGTAAAGTAGATCAAGAAGAGAGTAGGGTTAGAATAGTATACCTGAACCATTGAGAAATCAATACTCGATCTAACATACCCAAAGGTGTAGGAGATGTGAAGGACTCCATAGCTACTCAGAACTATGAAGTTGGAACAAAGTGTCTTACAATACCATGGACCTAAATGGTGGCAACCCCAAGATCTCTTGCATGGAGGAAGCCCCAAGGAAGTGGACTTCACAAAGTCACAAAGTGGTGGCATGTCTACTTATAGATGGAGCATGTCAAAAGTGGTGACAGTTCTACCTGTAGATAGTGTATGTTTGAAGTGGTGACATGTCTACCCATAGATAGAGCATGTCAAAAGCAACGACATGTCTACCCATAGATAGAGCATGTCTGAAGTGGTGACACATGTACCCATACATAGAACATGTCAAAAGAGATGAAATGTCTACCTACAGATAGAGTGTGTCTAAAAGTGTTCGGTCACACAGATCGTAAAACTTTCAAAGGGGTCCCTTGGGAACCCTTTAAAAGGAGAGGGGTCCACTTAAGGGACGTGCTATTTGAAAAGTAAGGTCTAGTTAGGTTTACCCCAAGCTAGATGTAGAAGGGAAAATGGAATGAGTCTAGTTAGGCTTTCCCCAAGCTAGATGTGAAAAATTCCATTCATTACAAAGGATTTTGAAGAAAGGGTCCCTAGGGAACCCGTCATGAAGGAGAAGGGGGGTCAACTCAAGGGACACACAATTCAAAAGCAATTGTTTTCATAGAGTGATTCATCATCAAGGAATCCTTTCAAAATATGTTCACTTCATCAAGGAATTCGAAAGGAAGGTCATTCCCCCATGCGAGGGGAAGTCAAAGTAGTTCCCACTTTAGAGGAAGGTCTTCAAGTCCTTTCTTTACAGACCTGTGATGAAGGAAACACATTTGGTTAGGGTTCCAAGTTGAGAATGCAATTCTAAGAAAAAAATTGTTGTGAAAGCTTTCAAGAAAAGGTTCATTTGAAATGAATTCATTTTTTGAAAATTAAAGTGTTGAAGAAGAGAACATTGTCACACATAGGAGCGACAACTTAATCAAAGAAGAGAGAAAGATAAAGGGAAATCAAAAAAGAAAATACAAAAAAAAGGACATAGGGGGATTTGGTTTAGCAGGGTCAGATATGTCCAAGCTCATATAATAGTAGGTAATCACAATGCAAGGCAAAAGAACATAAATCCCTAACCAGATCAAGAATAATGCATGAAAAAAAAAGTAAAAATAAAAGATTGGGTCAACATGGAAGGGAAGCCTAAATGCTCCCAACACTTTGCAGCATCCCCAATTTATTGAAAATCAATCACAAACATGGAAGAATGATGATAAAAATACAAGAGGGTTTACAACAAAAAAACCATGCCTATATCCAAGCACCAATATGGGTGATGAGGGTCATCCAAGCACACATAGCTTGAGGACATGAGAACACATCACAAAACACACACACACAAGATCAAGAAAAGGGGACCTCCTAACACTGATCATCCAAGAGGTCGTATGCTTCCCAATCTAGATCCTCATAGGGGGAAGGAGGATGAGCCTGCAAGGCTAGAATGTTAAGAGGAGGAGCATCCAACCCTCCCACAACAAGGGCAAAGGAAGAGGGCCCCTCCAGGTCCTTTCCATCGAGCTCATGTTTAGTCAAAATCAGTGATTTTGCGAAGATCACCAATAGGGTCTGGACTTCATCCATGGAATTAAACATGCATCCCATGGGAGAATCATGCTTATTCTTAGCAGATGGCACAAGCTATGCCTGAGATTCACCGTTAAGCTCCCTGAATGACTTGGGAGTGGTGATGAACTCAGGGGAAGTTGGGACTGGTTCTATCACAAGGACATAACAAGTCATAACAGGGCCACCTTGTGAAGAAGGTGGATTCCTCTTACGTCCTCTTTTAATGGAAGGACCAACCTCTGCATATTTCTTCATGGGAGGAGATGAACTCCCCATAGACGAAGCTAGGGGTGTAGAGGAAGAGGAGGATAGAACTGCAATGGACATGATGAAGTGTTAACCATGTCCAAAGGCTTAGGGAAGGGCTAAATATCCAGGATGGACATCAGCAAAGGTGGATTTGCTGAAGGAGAGATAAACACCTATATGTGTTTATGGTTAGGCACATTTCTGCTCACAATGGAAGCAAGGAGCAGATTAGGTTGAAGTGAAATAATAGGAAGGGAGGAAGGAGACATTGCAAGAGATCCTAAAATAGGAGTGGTCATTTCTTCCTCCTTCTATTGTGAGGCAGCTTGCTCATCCAAGAGAGCCTTTCGCTAGTGCTTGCACTCACATGCAAGGTCGTTTCTATGAATCTTGGAGTTAGAAGCTAGAGCTTACGAAGGGACAAGAGGTTCTTGCTCTACCATAGGTACATCCACTATGGTTTTTTAAGGTAGAGGGATGGGTTCCTATACAGGAGCAGGGGGAACAAGTTGATGAGAGACATGAGGAGTTGACTCAAGAGCCTTGGTAGCAGACCTCTTTACACTCACTACCTTAGGAACATGAGTAGTAGGAGGCCGCGATGGTCGAGACAAGGAGGACTCTCCTCGAAGGATCTTCTTCCTCTCATACTGAATGAATCTAGGCTCCATTGGCAGAACAAGAAGCTCAAACATGGGACACTTAGGATTTCACCAAGTAGGCACCAAAGGGTTCTCTTGCAAATGAGGAACAAAACCTAATGGTACCATTGCTAAACAAGAAGAAGTGTCAGACTGAGCAGTAGAAGAAGGAGGATCACAAGACTACTTCTCTTCTTTCCTCTTTTGGTCCTTAGCAGCCTCGATGTCAACCTTCAGAAAAGCCCTATGTGAAATAACATAGGGTGAGGGAGGATACCTCACCTTCTACCTTAGATGTCCCTTCTTATAGTTCTGATATGTCTGATGCAAAATTTTTGTCCTAGGTGGAAGGGGACCCACAGATGCAGGCCACAGGTGATCCAAGGAGTAGCTAACATGTGCAATCAGTGGTTAGTAACTGGTGTCATGGATCATGTGCACGAAACCTCCATGGATAAATTTCAAAAATTTATGCATGACGGAGGATACCGTGTTCATCAATACCAACCAAGGGATACCCAAATTTACATGAAAGAGTTCAAACCTAGGGATGATATCAAACAAGAGGTTTACAAACATAGGCCTGACTAAGACTAATAGGAAAATGCTACCCAAGGGGGGTACAAAAAGCCCATCATGTGTGTGGATGAAACTCACGAGGGCATCATATCCATCCTTATGTAAAAATTTAATTGGGATAATATCCTCTATTATTATATTCACTTGTGATGTCGGGTCAATGAGAACACTTGCTATGATGTTCCCATTGATCTATGCAGGAATGTAAAGAGGAGATGGTTCCCTATTGAAGCCCATTGGCAGGTCCTATGAACTAAAGGTTATGCCAACACTACTATCCATAGGCTACATAGAGGTGATGGGTTGATTCAAAAAGGAGGCCATTACACACACTAGAAAACACCTTCATAGAATCCCCAAAGGTTATTGGATAAGATAGTGACCCAATTAAGGTTTTGTCATGTAATACCTTTGGAACCTTTCAACTACACCACCTAGGGGTTGCAGGTTGGGTTGCAAGGTGACAACCTTACAACACTCACACCTATAACACTCCTAGAGTATGAGGAAAGGGACTTTTAGTATCACAAAAACAAAAACAAAATGGTTCACATCGATTTCACCAAAAATGTAAGAGAGGGGGACCAACACGTGCAAGGCCCCAGGTCATGGAGGATCAAGATGTGAGAGGCTGCCCTAACTTACCTAGCTAAGTGTAGGGTTTAAGGTATTTGGGATGAGAATGATGAGGGTTATAGAACCCTATAGCCACTCATCAATTCTAAGCTTTAAGATGGGGCTAGGCAAGTCATTTTTTAGGTCCAACTTTTCACCTCAAAGAGCTCTCTGCTTGAGGACGTCAGTGCAGAATTTGGATGACAACATAGTGTGCTGGCATCTTGAAAGCACGTTGTAGTCCATAAGGTTAGAACATAGTCGAGGCAAGGTTGAACTTGTTAAAATGACTAACAACCTAGCTTAACAACTTCTAAGAGAACAAAACAATATTATGAAATAAGAGAAATAGAAAGAAAGGTGCTAAAATAGGTATACCAAAGCTAAGGTGATGAAGATGATCTCGTAGAAGAGCCTATTCACTAGCTAGCTCCTAAAAGTGTGTCCACCTACACATAGCAAGAGAGAGAATGTTGGGGGGATGTATAGGGGCCTACCTTAGTTAGACCCCCATTTAGGTGTTCCCACCACCACAGAAAGCCAAAAGAATGAGATAAAGAAGTAATGTAATGAAAGCACAAACACTACAATGTAGTACTATGTTATTCATGAAATGATAGAGAGGAGAGGGAAGCTTACCACCTCCACCAAGAGCACTCCAAGTTTCTTGGGGGAGAAATGAGAGGAAATCAAGCCTCTATTGCAAATGGTGTGGTCCCAAACATGCTCTACCAAGTTGATGGAGTGTGATGTTGCAATGGAATGCTTGGAATTCTTGCAAGTGAGTGAAAGTGAGCTTGTGGAGTGATGTGAGAGTGTGAGTATGGAAGCTTGATGTAATGAAGAGTTTCAAGTGAAGTTATGAAGAGTTGGAATTTAAATTGGAAGAGTGAATATGAAGGAATGAGGATGAAAACGGCCATATTCCAGCTAGTCAGCCAAAGGAGGCATTACTACTTCACTGCCAATGAGAAGAGTAACGCCTCTACTGGCTTAGCCATACGAATCTTCCAGGGATGTCTGGGCACTGTGCAAATGTCCTGAAGAGAACCACCTCCATCGACACAAAAAATAGGCTTCACGTGGACCACCAATAGTGGGCTTAAGTAAATTTAAGCCTCCAACTTTGGTTTTCTAAAGTGTATAAAGACAAAAAGGAGAATTGCACCTAGGGTGCAAATTCGCTCTTATACATGCTCTTATCAATACCATAGTAATTGTATATGGTTTTGGTGTAAGAATCAAATGTATATAAATATAAAGTATATAGATATATCCATATGTATATAAGTATCAATATACACGTACGGTGGCAAATGGACATGTCCATATGAATGTGTGTACGAATATAAATGTATATCTACACATATGTTATGTATATATATATATTTAAAATGCTATATGTGGCTTTGAAGTCGATTATCATAAATAACTTAGAGGTCAATTTATTAAACCAAATCAAGGCTGAAGTATGATATAATTTTGGTTGTATTCTTTAGTTGCATATTACTCTTGTTACCTATGTATGAAGTGTTTGTAATCTATAAAGAATGAGCAACCATTAAGTCGATGTAAGGTGAAATACTAAGTCAATGCCTTTTGTGGGAAGCCCGTGGACTGAGTAAAATTTTAATGTCATCTTATTGAGCATAGATTGACATATAGCAATGCATGAAAATAGGTTAACAACTTTGTCAAACTGATTTATTATGTGAATAGACTCATACCAAGAGTTAGTCAATGCAAGCTTGGTGTTGCATATCCAATTTTGACTGTTTCATAAATGAAGGAAAACATGCCAACTCTAGAAGTGAATATTGATGCTTTGGAACCACCTTTGAATCCTTATACTTGTAGATGTCTATTATGAAATACAAACTAGATTCAATCATGTGTTGATTTGATTTAGTCTCTACTTGTTCTTAATCAACAAGGTCAATTTGTAGTTGTTTTAGATGAGTATGTGCTTACATGTTTGCCACCTTTTAGTTGTGAGATATGTGCTACCATGCATGCTAATTGATATCAAAAATCATGCCTAAATTGTAGACTGAGAGGTCCTCAAATTGTTGTATAAATAATCGAGTTCATTCACTTGTTTGGGATGAATTCCTTGAGAAATTTTTTGCATTCTATTTACATTACTTTCTGCAATATTCTTCCTAATATAGTGAGTGAGAGATTTGAGCATTAGAGAGAGTTTATTATTATTTTGAGAGAACTATTTGCCAACTTGTGAGATAGTGGCTATTGACACTTTGTTGGAAGATCGATACTAGGCTAGTTGTTGTTCTGCAAGTGTTGTGTTTGCAGCCAATCCATTGGAAAGCTTATCATAGGCATGAGGATATTCTTCCTTTGTTTGTATTAGTTTTGAAAGAAATTTTTCTTGATTGTTTAAACTTTTCTATTATAGTTACTTGTAATTAGGGAAAAGAAAAGTTTTTTTTAAAGAAAAGTAGAGGATGTTTACTCCTTTGGTGAATTGTTTGTAGATACTCCATGATAGGAGAGATTGTTTGTTCATAGGTATTATTATTGTAGACCGAGGATTATTAGTTCTGGTCAATTACACTTGATCCATGATGAATCAAAGCATAACTTAGCCACTAAACCTCAATCTCAAACAAGATCATTCAAATTGAAAGTTCAAACTAAGCATTTATTGAAACTAAAAACTAAAAACTATGAAAATAGTTAAATGTCTACTCCAATCCATTTAAAACTTATACCATTTTGGAATTGATTTTGTGTTGATGTGAAACAATGACCCTTTCCCAATCTCGTGATTAGTGAGCCTATTTTAGTCGATTCTATTGACAAGAATGGATGAAACTGTTATGCTAAATTGATGAAAACATGAATTATGTTAAATTAACATGATGCAAGATAAAGTCACATTATTTTAAGCTAAAATTGATCTAATTATGCAATTTCTAAGCTAAACTAAGTTAATTCTAAGCTAAAATATGGAAAACCTAATTTATAAAAAACTAAGATGGATGCACAAAAGCTATTAATGGATTTTTTAAGCTATTAGGCAACTAAAATGAACTAAAACAAGCTAAAAGTGAGTAAATTAAGAGTTTGAGTGTGAGTGAATTTAACAACATAATATTTAAATTGAAAGATGGATCCATTTGTCTCCAAATAGTGTTCTATTTATAAAAGAGAAAATTAGAAATGAAGGGTTGAGATCAAAAAGCCTAATCAATAGTCAAGGATGGAGGAAGTAGGAGGCATAGATCATGGGTTTTGATCAACGAGTAAGAATGCAAGATGAGATTCCAATCAAGGGTGCTCATTTGTTCCAAAAAAGCACACTTTTGACCTACACATAGAGGTCACCAAGTGACTTTCCCAAGAGGTCACTAGCTTAGCTTGCTCAAGAAGCCAAGTGAGATGATTGGAAGAGAGAGAATATTCTTTGGAATATTCTCATGGGTGAGGATAAATATATTTTTCAAATTAAAAGAAGGTTTTAATTATGCAAAAAGGAGATAAGGAATATTATCTTTTTAAAGGAAAATTAGTTTAATTGTTAATTCAACAAGATTTAATCACAAAATTCGGGGATTAGAAGAATTAAAGGGATTTTCATTAAAGTAAATTATTTAATGAAAGGGGGAAAGGTAAAATTATATTTAATTAAATAACTTAGGGTTATTTAATTAAATAATATGACTTAGGAAATTAAATTAAATAGTATGATTTATTTAATTTAATGAGATGAAATGTTAGCGTGAAAGGTGGATAATTAACCTGATGTGATGAATAAGGTTAATGGACAAAAACAATGCAATTAAATAACTAGCTAGGATAATTCAATTAATTAAGAAAAAAGAGGATGAGTTTCAAGAGGAAATGATGTTAGTAAACCTAATTCGATTGTATGATATCATTTAGGACATTTTTCATTGTCTTCATTTTGCCTCTTTGAAGCACAGTACCTATTGCTTCAATTCAAATACTGATGCTCTTCAAGTTAAAACTGTTGATTAAATCAAACAATTTTTTTAAAAAAAAAATTAGATGCCCCACCGGTAGGATAATGCTGATTCCCTACCCCTTTAAGAAATTGAGCAAAAATTTTGAATTTTGGGTTGATTTCTCAATAAAGGTGAAAAGCTAGCCCTGGGGTCCAAAAAGACTCTAGGATGCAAGAATTATGCCAAAAACACAAAAAAGATGCAAAATAATGTTTTGATTGAAAAAATTGGTGAAAAATGATGATAAACCCTAGCTTCACAGTGAAATTAGGGAAATATCCCTTAATTTTCTAGTTTAAATAAGCCAGGAAGGGTCACTTTCAATTCATTTGTGTATTCACACCTTGGAGATTCTTGCTATTTTGAGCTATGACCCTCTAATGAAATGGTGCGATGAGAGCTCCCCAGACACATCTCTAACTGGGTTCAAGAGTACCAACAACTTCCAGGCTTAGGAGCATCAATATGTAACTCAAAACTTGATTTGAAATTTGATTTTTTGATGCATTTATTGCACATTAAAGTTTAAAATTTGGGCGCATCACTATATAGTGATGCCCATTTAAAAATTGGTGATGCTAAAATAAATTATAGCAACGCATATGTATATGGCGATGCACTTCACGATTTAAAATTAGGGTTTCTAATTTTATTTTACAACACATACTTATATAGTGACCCATCTGCCAATTTGAAAACTAGGGTTAGGGTTTCCAAAGCTTAAATCATGATGCACATATATATGGTGACGCACTTTGTGATTTACAATTTGAAATGCCTTTAGGTGTCACAATTTGAAATTTGTAATATAATGACACTATTGTGATTTTTGAACTAAAAATTTCAAATTGAGTTGAATTTTATCAATTTTTATCATGTGCTTCATGGGTGTAGGATATCATTCCACCATTGATGTCGCACAAGGAAAAAACCATAGTTTTATCCAGACTTGGTGATTTGTCTGAGTTGGGCAGGAGCATCCGAGAGAGATCAGCCTTTGATATATTGCATATGTGCCCATCATCCTAACTCGTTTAGTGATGATGACTGCTTTGTACGAGAGATGGCATAGTGAGACTTCATCTTTTCACCTTCCCATGAGTGAGGTGACTGTGACTTTAGAGGATGTATGGAATATTTTACGCTTGCCCATTCATGGTGAACGAGTGATTTTTTATGTCGACACTAGATATGATGCCTATAACGAGGTGATGGAGATGGAGACCATCACTCTTGTTACCTCCGAAATTGACCTTGAGTCATATAGAGGTTGGGTTCCCACATTTTGATTGATTATTGCAGCCATCATTTTAGGATTGGTTGCTCCTAAAAAAAACAATAGAGGATTTAGCCCAAGATGGGGCTTGGCATGACATTGTATGCTTCACAGGAGGACTCTTTTTGCATGGGGGCCAGTGATGGTGGCCTCACTATGTCATGACATTCACAACTTTGTGTATTGTGATGGATGAGCCATTGGTGCAGGGGTGACCTTGCTACATATTTGGGGTGTGGGAGCATATAGTTGTGCTCTGACAAATTGTACAAATGGCCAACATCGAGCCAGATGATCCTATGATCTAGTGATACAGAGGCTCGATTACCTTGTGGCACACTAGACAGATTGGGCTCCCATGCTGGTGATGGGTATTAGATGACATGATAGTTTTTAGATGGCACCCATTGCTATAGATGTCACCATGGTATAATGATGCTCAAAAGTTGTTATTTGTGAGGTAGACTCGATATATGCAGGGTTGTGAGCATACCATAATTGGATGATACCTCTAGAAAAATTGGTGTGGTAGTTTGGGGAGGTGTAGGAAAGATCAAATGATGCATACAGGGCTATTTTTGTGAGGTCTACTCGAGAGGTTCCCACTTGGGTACCTACCATCCCATCTTTAGAGGTAGTGGAGGGATTTAGATAGTTGGTGGCTCAGCCATGGGCCTATGACCAAGGTCAAGGGACAATGCAGACTATGCCTTCTTATGATGCATGGTTCACACCTTTGTAGAGACTAAAAGATCCAATAGGTTCTCCTCCATGAAGGAGACCCAGAGGGAGAGGAGCCAAGGGAAGAGGAAAAGGTCAAGAATAGGGATGGGGATAGGGTGGCTAGGATGGCTAGGGTGGATAGGTTCTAGGGGCCCCACCAGTTATTCAACAACCTGGTGCTCAACAATAGTAGCCTGTACAACCACCACTACCACCAGATCCTAGGGATATATAGATCCAATAGCTACAACAACAAGTGTAGGTCATCACAAGTGAGCGAGATTAGGCCCGCTAACCAATTTTGGCTATTATTGTTAAGTGAGACCAGGCTAGATAGTAGGTAGTGGCCATCATAGCAAAGAGGGACCATTCTAGGTAGTAGGTTTAGGCTATGACTGCTAAGAGGGACTAGGAGATTGATCAATGGTAGTAGTTAGAGGCCCTCATAGTGGCTACTCAGGGCAAGACTATATCCGCTAGATTATACAAAGAGGTTGTGATCAAGGCGACATACTGCAAGATGCATTACCACTGGTATGTACCACACGCACTTTGATAGCCTAATTATTCATAGTGTAGTGATGCATGGCCTTGGGTTGAGGAACAACCATAAAAGTAGGCCAGAGAGGGTAGTAGCCATCAGGGATAGCTCTCATGTACAAACACTTTTTGATTTTGTTGCCCAATTTTTGATATAGATATACATTCATGAGCTCCTTTTTTATAGCCTCATGGATATTTATATTTATGATCAATCTACACACACTGATCTAGATTGTGTACTATGAATTTCATTTTTTGATATATATATATGTATGATATGAATATGGATTTGATAGGATGTGTTCATCTTATTTCATGCTTATGATGTATGGATGCATATGATGTGAGATGCTTATATTTTATTATGTATGGATGCATTTTATTTTTGATGCCTATGCGATATATCATGATACATGAGATGGAATCAGATGGATGTAATGTTATATTATTTTCATTATCTTTTCATTATATTCTATGTGATGGATGATATGCCATGATTAAGTATGCAAATGTTATGGATGCATTTCTTTTTATGCATTTTCTATGCAGTTTTAGGATGTGATGTATGCATATGAATGTATGGATGGAAATGTGATGTATGCTTATGATATATGAAACAATTTAAGATTCTTAGAATAACAAATCTATATGATTCATCACAACTTAAATGACAATGCAAAATGTATGATGTGATATGCTATGATGATGCAAGATGGATGTTTTATGATTATTCTATGATTATGAGATGCATGTATGCTAATGATTTGTGGATGTAGGATGGCTACATTTGATGCCATTTTTTTTACTGTCATGATACCAGGTTAGCGTAGAAAGAAGATAGAAGAAAAAATAATGATTTGACCATTAATTGTGATGATTGCTTCAAAAGATCCAACAATTCTATAATCAATTGAGGCTTTATTAGAGATGGTGAAGAGAAATGTAGGATGCATGATGAAGAATGCAAGATGATGATAATTTTCTCACTTTTCGGGATTGGGATTTTTCACCATTCCTTATTGTTTGATATAACACATAGACACGATGCATCAAGGTATATATAACTAGGATGACTTTGTATCTAGTGTAATGGACTTTGACTCGGAAAACAAACTAGGATAATTCTTGTTCAGACCTTGATATATGGAAACCTCATTGGAATGTAAATTAGAAGCTTAGAATACATTAGACCAAAGAATACACAATAGTCAAAAACATACTCTAAACAACTTCCCTACACACAACTAAGCAAGTATGCACCAAGATTATTTTACAATAGTACACACAAGCACAACAACCAAAAAGATAATGATTGATGCCCCATTCCTTTCTCTCTAAATCATTTTGGTATGCATCATCAAGAGGTCCTTGAAATGGGTCATTAAGATAAATCATAAGAAAATATTATAAACAAATAGTTAGTGTTATCTATATCTCTTTCCAGTTTAACTTTAGCTAAGGTAATGTTCCATACTGATGTCCATTGTAGGAAGGATACATCCTAGGACATGTTGATCAGATGTTTTTCTGATGTTAGGATAATGATGAGCTTTATGATAAGTCATTGATATAAACTTCATTGGCGCATTTACCTATGATCTAGACCTTATATTTTGATGATTAGGTTCGCACTTTACATCTTGCTATGTTTTCTTTCTATTTGTTTCACCAAATGTTGAAGGTGATGATCAATTTATTATGGATGGAGATTTATTGTAGGTTAAAGCAAGGTGGGATGAATTTTTTTGGATTATTTCAATGTTTTTGCTATTTTGAAAATGTTTTGAGGCTATTTTTGGTATTTTTGAAAGTTTATGTGAATGTTTGTGTTCTCAATTATTTGAGGCTATTTAAGTATTTTGATGTTTTCTAATATTTTTGGGCTTTTCAATTTTCAAATTTTTTTGTGTTTTCCTGATATTTGAATGTTTTACAAATTTTTAGAGATTTTCTAAGTTTACATGGATGTTTTAGGATTTTTAAGAGTTTTTTGACCAAGAACCTAACCTACAGATCTATCCTAGATGTCTTGAGGGCTGATCAAAGATAAGCCTTGCCTACATTATACACACAGAGACCATGTAGTTCAACTAACTCGACTTATTGACAAGATGAGATATGAACATTTGAGAGATGTCAGTTTATTATGACAGACTACTAAAGGACTGACCTAGGGTGTCTTGGGGGAACATCAATGATGGCCTTGCCTATGTTTAAGATTAGAGACAACATAGTTGGACAAGGTACTATTTTTTGGATTTTCAATGTTCGACCTTTTTAGGGGTTTTGATTTTTTTGGATGTTTTGGATTTTGAATTTACAATTTTCTAAATATTTTTATATTTTAGCTATATAGGACTTTGCAAATGTTTTTGAATTTTTTGATGAACATTTTACAAATGTTTTTGGTGTTTTCTAATGAAATAGTTCTAATGACCTTAAAATATACAAGAACTTGATACAATCCATAATGAATTGCCCCCAATGTGACATGTTAAACTACTTCAATAAAGGTAGGACAAACTGACCTTTGGAATATGTCAAGTAGTACTAAAGGAATTGTGATACTTCACAATGTCAAGCTATGATAAGGACGTGGATGAATGGTTGATGGAAAGACTGATAGGAAAAAGAGCCAAAGAATAGATGGAGGTGCTTTTATTTACGCAAGGCACCTATTTGCTAGGGTTTCACAAAGGTACTTTCCCAAAGTTCCATTGAAGTGGTTTTCACTAGAGGATGACTATTTTTCTTTTCTTTTTCAATCCTTTTTCTCATTTTTTTGAATTTTGATCATTTTTTGATTTTTTCGTATTTTTAGATTTACACCCTTGAAGGATAGGCATAAAACTTTTTAAGATGCAATATATTAATCAACTCCTACAAGGGTTCACCTTTAGGGGTTGATAGTTGGTATGCTCATGATCCATAGCTTGTTGTAATAACAAAAGGACCCAACCAATTAGGCTCAAAATTTCCTTTGCTATCTTGATCTGGAAGGTTCTTCTGAATCTATTTTAGGACAAGATCCCCTACCTAAAAAGACCGACATTTGATCTTCTATTATAGCTTTTTTTAGTTAGTTTTGATATACTTGCAAGTGATTGAGGGTGTCAAGATGACGCTCATCCATGAATTCTAACTCATTCAACCAAGATACTCTATACTCTTCATCGGTGATCAGATTCTATATTAACACTCATAATGATGGGAGATCAACCTTAATAGGAAAAATAGATTCAGATCCATAGACTAGGGAGAAATGGGTTGCACCTGTTGGTGTGTAGATACTAGTTTGATAAGCCAAGAGAGTAGGATTTAGTTGTAGATACCACTCATCACCAGCTTCATTCACTATTTTCTTCAATATTTTCAAGATGGTTTCATTTGTATCCTCAGCTTGACCATTGCCCTAGGGGTAATACGGGGTAGAAAATCGATGTTGGATGTTGAATCTTTGACATAGCTCTTTCACATCCTAATTTTTAAAGGGGGTTCCATTATCTGAGATAAGAGTTTGTGGAACACCGTATTGGAAGATTAGGTATTTTAGGATGAATTTAGCATTCTGCTTCCCTGTTATGTAGGTCATGGGAATGGATTTGACCCACTTATTAAGGTACTAAGTGTAAGGAAAGATAAGGTGCCGAAACAACTCTCCTAATGTCAAAACCTTAGGGAAGGATGCAAAGGTACTTTTGAATTTTTCAGTTACAGTCCAATTAAGATACACTTGAAATAAATAACAAAAACAAAGAAATTAACATACACAAATGAACACCAGATTTACATGGGAAAACCCTTACGGGAGAAAAACCAACAACACCAAGAAAAGCCTCTTTGTATTACAGTAATGGAATTACATACAAAGATCAAACTTATCTTTTTGATGTCAATTTTCAACAATGGATTCAATGATCAACCTTGTACTGAACATTCACATTACAATGCTCTCAGAATTGAATTCACACACACTGATCACTCATCGAATTATTCATCCAACTATTCACCGAACTATTCATCGAATTGATCATCATCTGCAATTATAGAGTATATCCATGTTGTCCTTGGTCTATTGAATGTACTCACAGAAACGGCCACAAAAGTCTAACTTCCAATAGTTCCCATCCTACTTCTCTGATCTGTTGAAGACACACCATGTAGGATAGTCTTCCAATCAGTCAAAGACGTTCAACCTGTGTCGCATGTCGATGAGACACTAACCATGTCTCCCCGATGCCACAAGAACAGATTGTAGTTATCAGCCAGAGTCATCACTTTCGGCAAGAAGTTACATCAAGTTCAAATCCATCTTGTGAAGCTCTATCGACAAGAGTTCTCCTATCACCAAGAGTCCCATAGATCTTTATGTCATATTGATATTCATATCCATCGGCAAGAAAAACATCCATCGCTAAGAGTACTTACTGAAGTCACACCTCTCCCTGACACTACCTGTTGCTAGGAGTCTCACTGAAGACATCCGATAATAAACACATGTAGCAATGTTGGCAAGACTTACCACTATCGATGAGACATCACACTGAAGTACATAACAGTCAGTGAGACTACCACTTTCAGCAAGAGGTCACACCAATGTTCATACCCATCGATGAGAGAACCAACCATCGATAAGAGTTCTTACCAAGGCTTTCATGTCACCCAAATGGCTCTAAGTGAATACTTATTGGCGAGACATATCACATTGCTAAGAATTCATATTGAAACAAACCTTTTAGCTAAAAGTCTTCCCAATAACTACAGTCGCCATGAGTCTCCCTGATATCCACTATGAACCATAGTTGGTGAGAGTTCTCCCTGGGAGGAGAGATATCACAATGAAAAGAAATGTCATAGCGATACCTTTAGTTGGTAAGATAGCAACAAGGTCTTGGGACCTAAGCATTCCACAAGGTTGCACAATTGTTAGTTGGCTAAACAATAAGGATGTCACACCGACTTGGCTCTTTCAGAGGTTTCAACCTGTGAGATTGAGGAACACAATTCCAACAATCTACCACTTGAAAAAGATCACATAGGCACCTCCAAAGCATAAAAAAACTACTAAAATTCATGGGCACTTAGGCCCATTGAACTAGCACACCACTTGAACTTGTCTATGCTCATTGGCTTCATCAATGCATTTGCAACATTCTCCAGAGTATCCACTTTCTCTAAAGAGACCTTTCCATTCTCCACCATGTCTTGTACAAAATGATAATGCACATATATATGTTTCATCCTAGAATGGAAAGTAGGATTCTCTTCCAAACAAATAACACTCTAACTGTTACAGTAAATTGTTATTTTCCCTGCATCAAAACTAATGTTAGAACACAAACGTTTTAACCAAATTTCTTCTTTACAAGCATGTGTTTCTACCATGTATTCTGCCTATGTAGTGGATAAAGTGACTACAACCTGCTACTTACTCATCCAACTCACTGCACCGCCATTCATCATGAAAATATATCCACTGGTGGATCTTCTACTATTAATGTCCCCTACCCAATCAGAATCCACATAGCCTCGAATGCTGAGAGTCCTATTTGATTCAACCAAATTTCCATGCTAACACAATGCATATTCAAAAGTACCCTTCAAATATTTGAATACCCTTTTCATAGCATCCCAATGTGTCCTTCTAGGATTAGCCATAAACTGACTAAGTACTCCCATTGCTTGGGAAATGTCTGGCCTTGTATAGACCATTACATACTTTAGTCTACCAACCACACTAGCATAAGGTATGCTGGTCATGTCCTCCATCTCAGTAGGATATTTTGGACAGTCTTCAATAGAAAGCTTCATTCCATGCAAAACTGGAACAACTAGCTGCTTGCGATCAGTCATACAAAATCTCTCTAGAACAGTCTTGATATACTTACTCTAACTTAGCCAAAGTTTTCTACTCTTCCTATCCCTAGTTATTTCCATTCCTAGAATATACATTGCTGCACCAAGATCTTTCATTTCTAACTTTGCAAACAACTTAGACTTAAGATCAAAAATCATTAACTTACTATTGCCTATGAACAACATATCATCAACATAGAGAGCAATAATAAGAACTCGATCACTTTCAGCTTTGTAATACACACAATGATCAAATTTTTATCTTACAAATCCCAATGACAAAAAAAAAGTGTCAAACTTCTAGTACCACATTCTAGGAGATTGCTTTAACCCATATAGAGATTTTTCAACCTGCAAACCAGTTTTTCTTTACCTTTCTCCATAAAGTGCTTAGGTTGGGACATATAAATCTCTCCTTCAAGATCACCATGAAGAAATGTTGTCTTCACATCTATCTATTCAATCTCTAAGTCATACACTACTGCAAGTGACAAAAGAAATCTAATGAATGTCAGCTTAGCTACAAGAGAAAAAATTTCTCCATAATCAATTCCCTCTACCTAGGAGTAACCCTTTGCAACCAACCTTGCCTTATATTTTTCCACACTACCATCAAGACCTATTTTCTTTTTAAATACCCATTTGTAGCTAACAATTTTTCTACCTTCAGGCAAGGGCACCAAAATCCAAGTATCATTCTTTTCTAATGATGTCATTTATTCATTCATGGCTTCCAACCAAGAGTTTGAATCAGACATTTTGAATGCCTCTTTCACAGTCCTAGGCTCATCAATGCTAGAAATTAAAGCATAGGCACAAGTAGAATCTATTAAAGAGAACCCATACCTATCAGGTTGCTTTCTTTCATGATTTGACCTCCTCACTTGTTGAGGTTGAGGTTGTTCTTCTTTAGATCTCTCAGAACTACTTGAGCTCTCCTCAATTTTAGGTAAATTTTTAATTTTTAATTCCTCTCCATCTAGTGTTGGAGGAATTTCAACTACATCATTTTTTATTTTTTATTTTGTCTTTGAATGTAGATCCAAGGTAGAAGGCTTCAACTCATGAAAGATAACACTTCTGTTGTATAGAACCTTCTTTGTATCAAGATTCCAAAGCTTGTATCCTTTTATGCCAACACTATAGCCAATAAAAATACATTTAACAACCTTGTTCTCCAATTTAGATATTTTTTCATTTGACACATATGTATATGCCTCACAGCCAAAAACATGAATGTGTCTTAGAGAGGGCTTCTTACCAGACCATGCTTCCAAAGGTGTTTTCTCAACAAGAGAAGAATTAGGAGAATGATTTATCAAGTAACATGCTATAGCAACTGCCTCAGCCCAGAACTTCTCCTCCAAGCCAACACTACTCAGCATACTTTGTGCTCTCTCCATCACTGTCCTGTTTAACCTTTCTACAACTCCATTTTGTTGCGGAGTATAAGGTGCATTTTTATGTCTTTTAGTCCAATGATCTTTACAATATCTCTCAAACTCATCAGAAGAAAACTCACTGCCATTATCAGTCCTTAAAAATTTTATTTTTCTTCTAGTCTAATTTTCTACAAGGTTCTTAAATTCTTTAAACCGACTAAACACTTCTAATTTACTTTTCAAAAAAAAGAAAAATTCTCTTCTTGAATAATCATCAATGAATGCTACATAATACCTTGACTTAGACAAAGAAGGAACATTCACTGGACCAAAGACATTAGAATGTGTATAATCAAGAAAACTAGAAGATTTGTGAGGACTAGAATAAAATGAAACATGGTGCTATTTACCATATATACAATGTTCACACAATTCAAATTCGAGGTTACAATCATTAAGCCCTTCAACCAAGTTTTTATTCTTCAAGGTTTTTAAACATTTTTCTCCAATGTGGCCAAGCCTATGATGCTAGAGCATAGTCTTTTCTGCTGGAAGTTTAACTTCCATAGAGTTTACACTATCAAGAACTTTTTCCTTTTTTTTCCCATGAGTAGCTTTCTGTGACTTTACAAAGGCACTATTGCATTGAACAACATGTGCATCCAACTTATACAAGTTACTAATGTGAGCACCCCTTGCTAGCACCATTGAGTCTCTAGTCATCTTGCAGCCATTTTGAGTGAATGTGACTTGCACTCCAATATCATTCAGCTTACTAATAGAAAGTAGATTTTGAGCCAGACTTGGTATATGCATTACATCATTGATTCCCTTCACTCTTGCATTAGGGAATTGAATTCTAACTCTTCCACGCCCAACTATTTCCAAAGATGAATCACTTTCCAAATACACCTTTCCACCATCATATTTTCCATACTTCGTGAACCAGTCTCTATGAGATGTCATGTGGAAAGATGCTCCATAATCAATCAACCAGATGCCATCTGATGCCTGTGTAGCCAAGGCTGCAATGAAGGCGTTTGCATCACTCAAAGAAGAATCATTATCAAAATTATTCTTCTTCTTTTTCTCCTCTTTACAATCCTTTCAAACATGACCAGGTTGCCTACAATTCCAACACTTCACCTTGGACTTCTTTCTAGGAGACTTTGATCTCCCCTCTGATTTGGATTTGGAATTTTTGTCCTTCTTCTTCCCTTTGTCTTTCGATCTACCTCTAACAACAAGAGCCTCCTTCGTCATCTCAGAAGATTTCCTTCTCATCTCTTCTGATAACAAAGAAGCAACAACATCTTCCATCTTAAAAGATGATGTTGTACTCCCAATAGCCATCACCAAGTGATCCCAAGAATCTGGCAAAGAACATAATAACAACATACAGCAATCTTCTTCATCAATCTTCACACCAATAGATGTTAACTATGCAATCATCATGTTGAAATTATTCAAATAATCAGCAACAGATCCTCCCTCCTACATTCTCAAAGTGTACAAATTCTTCCTCAAGAATAATTTATTCACCAAGGACTTGCCCTGATAAATAGATGCCATTCTTTTCCACAAGGAAGATGCAACCTTTTCTTCAGGAACATTCAAAAGAATAGAGTCAACTAAACAGAGCCTTATCATCCCCTTATATTTTCTATCTACAAGGTCCCAATCGTCTTGCTTTAGGCTTGTGGGCTTCGTTCTAGACACAACAAGCCAGAAATCACGATCAAAAAACAAATCTTCCATTTTGAGTTTCCACAACTCAAAATTGCTGCCATTGAATTTCTCAATTTCAATCTTTCTTGACATGCTTTCCATCTTAACCTATAATTCGAATTACCAAACTTCTACAAGACTTCCATTTAACAAAAATGACACAAAAAAACCAATGTACCCACAAGGATAACACAACTGGCCAGGCTCTAATACCACTTGTAAGGAAAGCTGAGGTGTTGAAACAACTCTCATAATGTCAAAACCTCAGGGAAGAATGCAGAGGTACTTTTAAATTTTTTAATTACAGCCAATTAAGATACAATTGAAATAAATAATAGAAATAGAGAAATTAGCATAGATGAACACCATATTTATGTGGGAAAACCCTTACAGGAGAAAAACCCACCACACCAAGAAAAGCCTCTTTGTATTATAGTAATGGAATTACATACATAGATCAGACTTATCTTTTTTATGTCAATTTACAGCAGTAGATTCAATGATCAACCTTGTACTGAACATTCACATTACAATTCTCTTAGAATTGAATTCACACACATTGATCACTCATCTAACTATTCATCCAACTATTCACCGAACTATTTGTCAAACCGATCAACATCTACAATTACAAAGTATATCCATGTCATCCCTGGTCTATTGAACTTCCTCACAGAAACGAAAATAGTCTAACTTCGAAAGGTTCCCATCAAACTTCTCTATTTGTTCAAAGACACACCATGTAGGATAGTCCTCCAATTGGTCAAAGATGTTCAACCTATGTCGCATGTTAGTGAGACACTAACCGTGTCTCCCCGATGCTACAAGACCCGATTGTAGTTATCGACCAAAGTCATCACTTTTAGCAAGAGGTTACACCTAGTTCAAATCCATCTTGTGAAGCTCTATCAGCAAGAGTTCTCCTATCACCAAGAGTCCCATAGATATTTGTGTCATACTGATATTCATATCCATTGGCAAGACAAACATCCATCACTAAGAGTACTTACTGAAGTCACACCTCTCCTTGACACTACCTATTGCGAGGAGTCTCATCGAAGACATTCAATAATAAACACGTGTCAATGTCAGAAAGACTTACCGCTATCGACAAGACATCACATCGAAGCACATAATAGTTGGTGAGACTACCACTTTTTCCAAGAGGTCACACCGATGTTCATACCCATCAGCGAGAGAACCAACCATCAGCAAGAGTTCTTATCAAGGCTTTCATGTCACCCCGATGACTCTGAGTGTATACTTATCAGTCAGACATATCACATCATTAAGACTTCATACCGAAACAAACATTTCAACCAAAATTCTCCTAAATAACTGTAGTCTCCATGATTCTCCCCAACAACCACTATGAACCACAATTCACAAGAGTTCTCCCTAGGAGGAGAGATATCACAATGACAAGAAATTTCATAGTGATACCTTCAACCAGTAAGACAACAACAAGGTCTCAGTGACCTGAGCATTCCACAAGGTTGCACAATTGTTACTCAGCCAGACAATAAGGATGTCACACTGACTTGGCTCTTTCAGAGGTTTCATCCTATGAGATTGAAGTGAAGTCTCCTAGAAGGTATATTTAATTTAGTTTAGATTAAATTCTAATTTATATTTAAATTAACTTAGTTTAGATTAACTTTAATTTAGATTTTAGATTAGTTGTTATTTCTCTTCCTAGTTTAGTTTAATTTCAAGGCTAATTTTGTTTATTTGGTTTTTGTGTAGGTTCACATATCAGAGACTTGAAATGTGGAAATATTAACATGAATTTTTTGAAGAATGGAGGCTTGAAACTAATAATGACATTTGGTGCATGACGTTTCTCAAAGACTGAGTTTTTTTTAAACCAATTGTCTTTTAGTATAGCAAACACTTCAATTGGTGCTTAAAAAGAACAACTATCTTTTTTTGCATAGATTTAATTAGGGGGTTAACAAAATTCTATTTTTCATGCTTTTAAGATGATAGGTATTATGATCTCACCTTGTGCAAACTCGATGAGAAGAAATCGAGACCCATCTTTTTCTATGTTTACCTCTTACAGGGCCTACCTTGGTGGGAAAAAGTACTCACCCCAAGGGAATGACCCATGTGGTAATGGGCTAAAGCCAAGCTCTTCAAAACCACTATATATAAATTTGTGATTGCAAGGAAAGTGTTGATCATCAAATTTTGCACCTCTCTCATAGTTTTATGGGAATAACAAGTGGGGGACAAATTGTCTCATTGAATACCTCTAGGATTTTTATAGAAAGTCGACTCTTCTTTAGGGTTTGGAGATAAGGGGAGAAGGAAAAGTAAACATAAAACATAAAAGGTGATGCTCCAAATATTTTACAAAATTTCAAACCAAAGCATTCCTATGAGTGATACAATTAGATACAGAATGCCACAACCCTTCATTGTTGGAAAGAGAACGAACAACAAAGGCTAACTTCAAGCATAGTGCAGACTTTCAAATCTTTCTTCTAGCAGTGTTCATTGAGGTCTAATCATACATAAATATTTCTATGAGTAACATAAAAATATCTTAGAAATCACATGAACTCTTCCTCCTAATACAACATAATATAACGAAACAACAACTTTCAAAAAAAAAAAGTCTAATGACATAATCCAATTTTCTTAAGCTATTACTCTACCATACGAGCATACAACATGGAAATCAACTACTTAAACTATCCAAATTTAGCTTGCAAGATATAGTGTTTCATTTATAACGATAATATAAAGAATGAAAGCTTGAAAAAGGTCATACATGCATAGTCTCAAAAATTTCTCCTTAATATTTTGTGCCTTAAAATATCAAATGAACTTTGAAATAGAGGTTGGATGCCAATCCAACAATAATTTAAGCCTTAAAAGATATAACATTCCAAAGAAAAGTAGTTTTGCAGCTTTACTCCTAAAAATAATTCTAAACCCTAAGAAAACTAAAGAAACTTTTCTTTTAACAAAAGAAATTGCAACTTGGAATCCACCCGCTCATTGTGTCATTGCCCTTCTTTTATAGCCGCCAAAAGAAGAAAACACTACCATAGCACAAAATTAATTGCTACTAGATGTTGATACTCGATAGCTCATAATCTGATCGTGGATCCTTGGTTAGGTTGCAAGAATCTTTGCTCATTAATTCTCAACTACTGCATTAATGCCCTTCAGATATTTAGCAAAGATAGAGGTTCCTAAATAATCAAATCCTAAAAACAATCTGGAAAAAGGGTCTTGTTGACCAATCCCATCATCCAAAGGAACCAACTCAAAGCTTCCATCTTGAAAACCAAGAAAAAGAAAAGGCTAGCAAGCTCTAAAAAACTACCAAAAGATATTGTCTCATAAGAGGCACAATCCTCTTGTAGCGAAGAGATGACGTGTCACGTGGGTAGGGATTCTATGTTTTCCAAAAAATATTTTAATGAAAACTTTTTCCAAGCTGACGCATGTCTTGGGCCCTCCTCCAAAAGGAAAATGATAAAAGAAAGTTGTACAACCACCATGTGGCACATTTCCCATCTTTCCAACCGATCTTGCATAAATCCAGACATCTCCAAAACCAAAAACAAAAAGAAGCCGAAGATCAAAAAGACTAAGGCAAAGAAAATCATTTTGTAAGGAAAGAAAAGGTGCAAAAATGCCTTCCTAATGTTAATTCTAAGAGAAATAGTGTAGACTATAGGTTCAAAAATCAATTACAGTTCATTAAAGATGCACATTACTAGAATAACAAAAAGACAATTAAGATCATACACAAAATTGAACACCGGTATTTAACGTGCGAAAACCATTATGAGAGAAAAACCCACCACACCAAATCAAGTCACTTTTTATTATAGTAAATGAATTACATATAGAGTTACAAACTCTCCTTCACAAATAACACTTTCACAGTAGTAACATTTCCCTAATCAACCTTGCACAAAACAAATCTAGATTACAGTTCAGTATGTCTCACTGTTAGAATGCTTATACAACATACAATGGAGAACACTAACTTGTCCAACCATTTTCTATTATAGTACATTGTAATGTATATCCCATAGCCATGGTCAATTCATTCTCTGAACAAATAGCTCAGTTCAGTTTCTTCTATTGAGCAACTACTGATCTTACTAGTCACTGTACAAACACCACCAACTCAACATAGTCCTCCAATAACCATCGTACACCTCAACATTCAATCCAAGTAAGTGTCCATTCAACTGTCGTCTACCTTCAAATCCATAGACATGATCAACACTATTGGTGAACATCTGAGATGTCACAATGATAGCCCAAGTCTCCTTGATGTCCCAAAAGAACATCGAGACCATGTGCATCATCAAGAGTCACACCGACATTCAATTGGAACAAATCCATTAGCTAGAGAAAAAGTGTAAGTCCAACATTCTTAGGTCTGACTAGAGACCAATGTTACCCCAACACTAACCCATGTATGACCATCGGCAAGATTCTCCCCAATGAAACCCTTCAACCAGACTTCTATCATCACCGAGAGTTAGAAATCTCATGTCAATAGTTCAGGTTACACTAACAATTTCCGTTGGCAAGATCAACCATTAGTCTCAGAGATTTGATCACTTTGAGCCTTTAGAACTAAGTTGCTCGTCAGAAAAATATTCCAAGTGTCTCACCAATTTTTCTCTTTTAGGAGGTTCAAGTCAGTAAGTTTGAGTCACATGTCTCCAAAAATCTCTCACTCGACGAAGATCTTACTAACACCTCTAGAGCATTCAGAAACTATTGAGATTGATGGGCTCCAAGGCCCATCGAGCTAGCACACCACCTATACTTGTCTATGCTCATTGGTTTTGTTAATGCATCTGCAACATTTTCTAGAGTATCCACTTTTTCTAAAGATACCTTTTCATCCTCCACCATATCTCATACAAAATGATACTGCACATCAATATGTTTCATCCTGGCATGGAAAGGTGGACTTTTTTCAACACAAATAGCACTCTAACTATCACAAAAAATTGTAATTCACCCAACACTAAACCCAATACCAGAACACAAATGTCTATGCCATACAACTTCTTTGCGGGCATGTGTTGTTTCCATGTACTTAGATTTCATAGTGGATAAAATGACTACATCCTACCGCTTTCTCATCCAACTAGTTGCACCACCAATCAACATGAAAATATATCCACTGGTGGATCTTTGATTGTCAATGTTCCCTGCCCAATCAAAATCCACATAGCCTTGAATGTTGAGTGATCATTGTGATCCAACCAAGTTACCATGATAGCACAAAGCATACTGAGATGCACCTTTTAAATATCTAAAGATTCTTTTCACAACATTCCAATGTGGCCTTCCCAGATTCGCCATAAACCAACTAAGTACTCCCACTACTTGGGTAATGTCTAGCCTTGTGTAGACCATTGCATACATTAAACTAACAACTGCACTTTCATAAGGAAATTTGGTCATTTCCTCCATTTCAATAGGATATTTTGGACAATCTTCAACAGATAGTTTTGTTCCCTACAAAACTAGAACAACTAGTTGCTTGCAATCACTCATACCAAATCTCTCCATAATAGTGTTAATATACTTACTTTATCCAATCCAAAGCTTTCTGCTCTCTCTATCCCTAGTTATTTCCATCCCCAGAATATACCTTGCTGCAACAAGATCTTTCATTTTGAACTTTGTAGATAATTGAGATTTTAGATCAGAAATCATAAACTTACTATTCCATATGAACAACATATCATCAACATAGAGGGAAATAATAAGAACACAATCATTTTTTAGTCTTGAAGTATACACAATGATCATATTTTGACCTTACAAATCCCAAAGAAAGTACAAATGTGTCAAATTTCTAGTACCACATTCTAGGTGACTGCTTCAAATGATATAGAGATTTCTTTAACTTGCAAATCATATTTTCTTTAACTTTTTCCACAAAGTGCTCAGGTTGGGACATATAAATTTCTTCTTCAAGATATCCATGAAGAAATGTTGTCTTCACATCCATATGTTCAATCTCTAAGTCATATGCTACTGGAAGTGACAAAATAAATTTGATAGATGTCAGCTTAGCTATAGGAAAAAATATTTCTCTATAATCAATTCCCTCTACCTAGGAATACCCCTTCACAACCAACCTCACTTTATACTTTTTAACACTACCATCCAGATTGATTTTCTTTTTAAATACCCACTTACAACCAACATCTTTTCTACCTTCAAGCAACCAAACTCTAGGTTTCATTCTTCTTTAATGATGACATTTCTTCATTCATGGCTTCCAACCAAGAGTTTGAATCAGGAATTCTAATTGCCTTTTTAATTGTCCTAGGCTCATTAATGCTAGTAATTAAAGCGTAGGCACAAGTAGAATCTAACATAGAGAATCCATACCTATCAGGTTGTCACTTCTCACATGTAGACCTCATCACAGGCAGAGACCAAGGTTGTGGTTCTACTTCTTGTTTAGAACTCTCAAATCTGCTCAAACTCTCCTCAAATTCAAGTACATTTTCAACTTGTTCCTTTTTTTTGGTGTTAGAGGAATTTCGACATCATTTTCCTCCTTGTCTTCTTTCATCCTTGATAGCAGATCCACTAAAGAAGGTTTCAAATCATGAAATATTACACTTCTGATGTATAAAACCATTTTAGTCACGAGATTCTAAAGCTTGTATCCTTTCACACCAATGTCATAGCCAATGAAGATACACTTAACATCTTTGTTCTTGAATTTAGATCTCTTCTCATTTGGAACATAAACATATACATCATAGCTCAAGACACAAACATGTCTTAGAGAGGGCTTCTTACCAAACCAAGCTTCCATAGGTGTTTTATCATCAAGTGTTGAAGAGGGAGATTGGTTTACCAAGTAACATGTTGTAGCCACAACCTTAGCCCAAAAATTTTCCTCCAAACCAACATTTCTCAACATACTTCTCCCTCTCTCCATCATCTTGTTCATCCTTTCAACAACTTCATTTTGTTGTGGAGTGTCAGGTATTGTTTTATTCCTTTTAATTCCATCGTCTTTGCAATACCTTTCAAAATCAGAAAAATAGAATTGACCACCATTATATGTCCTTAAGCATTTGATTTTCTTACCAGTTTGATTTTCAACCAATTTCTTGAACTCTTTAAACTGATAGAACACTAATGATTTACTTTTTAGAAAATATACAAATGCCCTTCTTGAATAATTGTTAATAAAAGAAACATAATATCTTGATTTATATAATGAAGGAACATTTACTAGACCAAAAACATCAGAGTGAATATAATCCAGAACACCAAAATATTTGTGAGAAATAGAGTAAAATGAAACACGATGATATTTTCCATATATACAATGTTCACAAAATTCAAATTCTAGGTTACAATCTTCAAGCCCCTCAACAAATTTTTTATTTTTCAAGGATTTTACACCTTTCTCACCAATGTGACTGAGCCTTTGATGCCAGAGCATAGTCTTCTTTGTAGGAAGTTTAATTTCCAAAGAATTTTCCCCTATAGGGACTTCAATCTCCTTCTCTACACAAAAAACCTTTTGTGACTTCGTACAAACATTGTTACATTGAATAAGTGCATCCAGCTTGTACAAAGTACAAATTTGAGCACCCCTAGCTAGCACCATTGAGCCTCTAGTCATTTTGTAGCCATTTCTTGAGAATGAGACTTACAATCCAACATCATTCAGCTTTCTTACATAAAGTAAATTCTAAGCCACACCTGGTATATGCATTATGCCATCAATTCCCTTAATTCTTCCATCAGGAAACCAAATTCTGACTCTTCCACGACCAACAATTTCTAGAGATGAATTGCTTGATAAGTACACCTTTCCACCATCATATTTTTCATACTTTGTGAACCAGTCTCTATGAGACGTCATGTGGAAAGATGCTCTAGAATCAATCAATCAGACATCATCTAATGCTTGAGTCGCCAAAGCTACAATGAAGGCATCTGCTTCACTCTGAGAACAATCATTATCAGAATTCTTCTTCTTCTTCTTCTTTTTATCCTCTCTGCAATCCTTTCAGACATGACCAGATTGTCCATAATTCTAACACTTAACCTTGGAATTATTGTCAGGAGAGTTTGATCTCCCTTCTGATTTTGATTTGGACTTCTTATCCTTCTTCTTTCCTTTTCATTTCAATCTCCCTCGAACAATAAGATCCTCCTTTGTCATCTCAAAAGATTTCCTTTGCATCTCTTCTAATAGAAAAGAAGCAACCAGATATTCCATCTTTAAAGTGGTTTTCATGCTTCTAATCGCCATCACTGAATGATCCCAAGAATTAGGCAAATAACACAACAAGAGCATACAACAATATTTGTCATCTATTTTCACACTCACAGATGTTAACTAAGCAATCAACATGTTGAACGTATTCAAATGACCAACCACATATGCCCCTTCCTCCATTTTCAAAGAGTACAACTTCTTCCTTAAGAACAACTTATTCACCAAAGAATTTCCTTGATAAATGTCTCCAAGCTTCTTCCACAAAGAAGATGTAGATTTCTCTTTGTGAATGTTCAAGAGAACAGAGTCTACAATAAAGATTCTTATCAACCCTTTTACTTATCTGTCTGTGAGGTCCCAATCATCTTGCTTCATGCCAGAAGGTTTTGTTCTAGACACAACAAGCAAAATATCATGGTCCACCAATAGGTCTTCCATTTTGAGTTTCCACAACTCAAAATTACTACCATTGAATTTCTCAATTTCAGTCTTTCCTGATGTGCTTGCCATCTTAATCTACAATTAAGATTAAAAAGTTTCTACAAAGCTCCTACTTCAAAATTGACACAAAATACCAACCCTACCCATAAGGATAACACAACTAGATAGGCTTTGATACCACCTATAAGGAAATAAAATGTGTGGAAATGCCTTCCTAATGCTAATTCTAAGAGGAATAGTGCATACTATAGGTTCAAAAATCAATTACAATTCATTAAAGATGCACATTATTGGAATAACAAAAAAACAATTAAGATCATACAAAAAATTGAACACCAGTATTTAATGTGGGAAAACCCTTACAAGAGTAAAACCCACCATACCAAAGAAATTCACTTTGTATTACAGTAAATGAATTACGTACAAAGTTACAGACTCTCCTTCAGAAATGATAATTCATAGCAGCAACATTTCCCTGATCAACCTTGCACGGAACAAATCCTGATTACAGTTTGTTATGTCTCACTGTTACAATGCTTATACAACATACAATGGAGAACACTAACTTTTCAAACCATTCTCTATTATAGTACACTACAATGTATATCCCATAGCCATGGTTAATTTTTTCTCTAAACAAACGGTTTAATTTAGTTTCCTTTGTTGAGCAATTTTCCATCTTACTAGTCACTGGACAGACACCACCAACTCAGAACAATCTTCCAATGACCATCATACACCTCAACATTCAATCCAAGTCAGCATTCATTCAATCGTGGTCTGCCTTCAAATCCATTAGCATGATCAACACTATCGACAAACATTTGAGATGTCACAATGATAGCCTAGGTCTCCCCAATGTTCCAAAAGAACATCAAGACCACGAACATTGCCAAGAGTGACATTGATGTTCAATTGGAATAGATCCATCATCTAGAGTAAAAGTGTCAATCAAACATTCTTAGGTCTGATCGAAGACCAATGTTACCCCAACATTGACCCATGCAAGACCATCGGCAAGAGTCTCCCCAACAAAACCCTTTGGCTATATTTCTATCATTGTCAAGATATAGAAATCTCATGTTGATAGTTTAGGTCACACCGAAAACTTCTGCTAGAAAGATTGACCATTAGTCTCACTGATCTGATCAATTTGAGCCTTTAGAACTAAGCTGTTCATTGGAAAAAAATTCTAGGTGTCTCACTGATTTTTCTCTTTCAGAAGGTTCAGGTCAATAACTTTGAGGCACATGTCTCCAACACGTTTCATAGTTTTGGTGATTCATAGGGGCCTTCTGTTGCAGAGGTACAAACCCTACTCTTTGGAAATTCCTAGAGTTTAAGGAAAGCAGAGTGTAGAACCTACCATTCTTCTTCGGTTGGTAAGGGTAGATTATGGATGAGCCTATATTCTTGGTCAAGCTAGAAGACTTCCTAGAAAGACATGACTCCCCACCTTGCAATAACTACTCTAAGGTAATGATAAAGATGTGAAAGATGAAAAATATCATGCTCGATCTCATCGGCTATATGCACTATAATTGAACTTAGGAGTTCTGTAGAAGTTTGATCCTTTTGTTTGATAGCTTCAATAATCTTTTCTATTGTTTGCACATCTCCATCCGGGGAGAAAAGATGATGTAGCTCGTAATTGACCAAGACATTGAAATCCTTTTTTACTTTCTCAACTTTCCTTGCCAACACCATCTAGCAATATTTGTACTTTTTGGGCCCTTGTGGGAGTTGACAATCTCACTCACTCTGATGGAAGTCATTATTTGGGTAGAAACTACCGCATCTCTCAGGATTTTGTCAAAAGCCACACAAAGCCTAGAAATGAAACTTAGTGATTCCACTACTCGAGAGTTACATATTTGCAGAATGTGATTGGCCATCGAGCCAATCTTCCTATTTATTTCCCAAACATCCCTCAAGAATTGCAAGATAGGCCTGCAAATAGGAACCACAGTTGCAATCTGCTCCTAGTGTGAAGATACCATTCTTTTTAGTAGTGGGAGGGACCTGAAATTCTAAGAAACAAAACTCCTAATTGAGTTGAACACTTTGGCTCTTGCATTCTCCTCTACTTTATGCAAGCTATCTCAACATCCCTAGCCTTGATTTTAGTCTACAATCTGCACACTATTTCCCTCACATTAACCAACTCTATCTCATGCTTCCTCAACTTTCTACCCAGCCTTCCATAATCTGCATATACTACCTATTTGGTGGTCTTAGCTAAGACCACTTTGTTGTGTGGACAAGTTTCATTCAAATCTAGGCCCATTGTCTAGATGTCATAATCCTCTATCTACATCTGCCCCTTGGGTTTAGCCATGAATGATGTTGTGGTGGTAGTCAGGAGAGAATTCCACTCATTAAAATAAGCCTCGATCTTCTTGGTATCTAGCAATTTAGCGTTCTTCAATAGCCGTCTCTGTTTAGAATTTTGTTAGGCCTTCTTGGTTGCACTAAAATGATCCTGGAGGCTTTGAGGGACATCAAAATTCTACATTGCAATAGGGGCACTGGGAGGGAAACCATAAAAGGTGATGGAAGTTGATACTTTGGATGTATGAGCAGGCGGTGAAGCGAAAGGGAGTGTTATCATGGAAAAGGGTGGTGCACCAAGTTGAGACTGAACGGGGGATTTTCTAGTAGGGGTGAAGAGAGATACAGTCAGGTGGAAAGTTGTTTGCCCAAAATATGATGGGCTAGGAGTGGGGGTTAGCATGGATGTATCAACTCTTTCTATAGGGGCCCTTGACAGGGTGATCAAAGATTTAATAATGACCAAAGCAGATGTTGCTTGCTTGACATGTGGGGTAATTTTAGGGGTTTCATTACAAATAGGAGGGGGTGTATTTAGGATTATTAGCTTAGGGCCCAAGGATGAAGGATTAATTTCCATGGGAGGAGGCAAGGGGGAAAACAAAGATATAGAAACATGAAGAAGAGAGGGAGAAAAACTCACCCGAGCCACAGTAGTCAAGACATCTTGTAGGGTGGACTCCACTTCTTCTTCTCCTTGAGTCGACATGTTAGATGTGCCTAGATTTAGGACCTGCCATCTATTTTCACAACTAGAACTAACATGTTCTGATCTCTTGCCACTGACCCCTCTAAAACTTGGCCCTTGACAATCGCAACAAATGACGCTCTTGAAGACTATCACGATCTCTTTCATTTTCTTTTTGCACTAGAGGAGGATGGAGCTCATGAATTCCTTCACCTTGAATCCTTCCAACTGTCGGATTCTTGAGGTCAAGAAGCTCGATACAGATCTTGTTCCTCATCAATTTGATGGCTAGTCTCTAGACTGCTATTATCATTTTCAACCTCCTTATCATAAATCTCTTTGAACTCATCATCTTGTGAGAACTATTTGACAGGGAGGTTGAAGCATCACAACTCTTGTCAGAAGCTCTAGAATTCTTCCTTCTTCTTTCTGATCAACCTCTTTTCTTCAACCTTGTATTAATAGATTTTGTTATCATAAGGTTTATGTCATATGATTCCTTTGGTGCGTAGAAACTCAACCATTCTGGTTGTTGAAAAGGAATGTGTTTCAAATCAATGTACACCTTCACTCTTTCTCAAGTCAGATTATTTCTCCTCTCAAAGTATTCCTGCTCAGCATTTTTCACACTATAAACCCTCCACGGGTTATTGTCCCACTTATTGCAGATGAGGACCAAGCCTAAGGACGCTAATAAATTCTTGAGCTCATCCTCAAAAAATTGCTTTGTCAGCGATACCTGATTGTTAGAAATATTGATGGGAAGTAGATATATCTCCATTTTGTTTCTTCTGGCACCATATATCTTGTCAACAATGGTCACCTAGTGACATGCCTCTAATGCGAAGACTATTTTTCACAAATTTGGGGAGTCGAAAAGGCTCATCAGGGAAGCCATGGACTCTAATAAATGTGAACTTCAAGACCAAGAAATAATCCACTGGGGTTTGTGGGATTTGCATCCATTGTAGGACCTTAAGAGAGAAGCGGCCAATAGGGCAAGGAAACAATTCTTGAAGCACTGACCTCAAAAAGTGATCCACAAACCAATAATATCCCCCTGTTCTAGAAAGTACATGGGTCCACATAGAAACTGGTTGGAGACAACCCCTTTCATCTAGTCTAGAAATTGGTACATTTCTCTGTAGCCACTCATAATTATGATGCAAAACCAAAATGATCTAGAGAATCTTCACCAAAACTTGAATTTTCTCAATTTTCTTCATAATCAACATCATTAGAACGAGGCCAAAATTCTGACTCCAACGCAACTCAAATGAAGTCAAATAGAGATATGGAGCCCAAGATATGCTCGGTCAAACCTTGGTCAACCTAGGACCCAGGTCAGAGAAAAAAAGGGCCAAAATTTGACATCATCAAAAGTGGTAGAAGTTGGTGTCATCACGAAGAGCTCATCGAGAGCTTTCTGATAACATTCATTTTGTGCGAATTGGAGTTTGTTTGTACTGGCTACAACTAGTCAAATTTCACAAAGAAGGTTGACCTTTGATCATATGGATGGTGATGTGCGCATGCTAACTTGTCAATTCATACGGTATAGAAAATGACATGGACCACTTGGACTTTGACATGTGGTATTTGCATCATCTTGTATGAACCAATCATTGGGGGACACATGGCATCCATACACCACATCGGTGGTCAAGTCATCGGCCAAGTTATTGACACGTCATTGACAAGGTCATCAATACATTATCAACTAGGTCATCAACATGTCAACAACGAAGACTTTGACCAGCGAATGAAATTTCTCTACGTGGCACATCATTTGGGTGCCACGTGGCACTTGTTCCATCGACATCCATTGAATAGATTAGTTTATATTTTTTAATAAAAAGGCTAACAATCCACATGGAGCTTGAGCTATCAACCATCAATGGAAAAACCAAAGCCACCCACCAGTCCACGTAAAAATCCATGCCTAACCATATTTCGCCAATGGTTCCTTTTGTTACATTATAGTTGAAAATTGTTTATTAAAAGCCAGCAACCGGGTTAGAACCCTCAACTGTCAGCTTATCAAAATGATAGTCCATCGTTGCACCAATGAATGGTGCTTAATATCATATGGAGGCTAGACAGTTTTGTTACAGTGCAAAAATTGAATATCCTCGAAAATTAAAAAATCCCTCTAAAATGAAAACAAACAATTTGCTAATCATTTTTAAGGATTAAAAAAAAAAAATTGCCGACAACTATAAAGCCTAAAATGTGAAAAAGGAAGGGCTAAAATCATACATAAGAGATTTATTATGATTTTTTTATGTGTAAATAAGGGGGGTTATAAGATTACATTGTAAAAATGGAGAGATAAGGTTGATTTTGTAAATCAATTGGTTAGTGACCAGAATGAGTAAATTTCTTGTATAAAAGGGGGGGTTTAGAGGCTTAAGGGACATTCAGGTGGTGAAGACTAAAGAGAATTTTGGAGAGATGAATTGTTGATCCTTTACGTTAGGACAATATTGGAATTTTGTTGTGCTTGAAGGGGAAAGCTTTTTAATAGTTGTAATTCTGAGTTTTTGGATATTTTAATCGGATTGGTCTACTCTTTGGAGAGGGGCTTGGAGTCATAGTCATTCTTATGATGAACTCCTGTATCAAGCCATTTGCATTCACTCTTTCCTGTCTCTCATTTTGGATTTTTTCACTTTTGTTAATTCCATTAATTTAATTATGTGGTGTGTTAATTTCATTTTTGTAATTTGGATTTTGAAACTATAATTGTTATGCATTATTAAAGTAATCATCTTAGATATGTTAATCAGATCAAATTTGGTATTAGAGCTATGTTTTGACTAGTATTGTAGAATTGAATGCTAATGCACTCCAACCTTGAAAGAGGTGAAGGTGAACTTGAAGAATACAATCCTGAGTTTGACAAACAAAGGACTTCACCAACAATGGATGAAACTCAAATTGGGAAAATAACTGAGCAAGAGCTTAATGATAAGGCTTTTTAGTGAGTCTTTCTTGACATGAAGGCTATGGTGGAAGAGTTGTATGTGGAAAAGAAGAAGCACAAAAAGGGAGATTCATCAAAGCAAGAAAAGAAGGAAGATTGAAAGGAAAAAGGAGGAAAAGATCTAGAAAATCCATCTCCTCCATCTTCCCCTTCTTCTTCTTCCTCTTCTACTACTATTAATCCTTTCAAAA
This sequence comes from Sequoia sempervirens, assembly GCA_007258455.2. NCBI lineage: Eukaryota > Viridiplantae > Streptophyta > Pinopsida > Cupressales > Cupressaceae > Sequoia > Sequoia sempervirens. The sequence goes on along the minus strand of VDFB02168118.1, from coordinate 126,619,335 downwards.
GAAATTATAAGCCTATTATCAAACTAGATGTAAAATTTGAATTTCCTAAGTATTTTGGTGAGTCAAATGCTAAAAAGTTAGATGATTTCATCCAGCAAGTAGAAATTTATTGTATGATTCAAGGCCTAATAGAAGATGCTTCTATGATCTAGTTAGCCACTCTCCGATTGGGAGGTACAACTCTCACTTGGTGGGAGAGTAAGACTTGGGAGGAAATTTCTCACCATGTTAAGGTCAATATGACTTGGATGGAATTTATTGTTTCCCTTAAAAACTATTTTTATCCTTTAGGTTATATGCAACAATTAAAAATGAATTGGAAAACCTTTACGAAAGGTAAGGGTTAGTCTGTCCAAGATTACACCCATGATTTTAGAAAATGGGCTATTGCTTTAAATTTTCCATTGTATACTCAAGATATATTACCTAAGTACAGAGGTGGTTTGCATTCTTACCTAAGACATACTATTGGATGAAGTGTCATTCCAAGCTGCTCATTTAGAGTCAAGGGGTAAGAACACTTTTAGTGAAAATTTCTCAAAGAATCCATCTAAGTCTAAGGGGAAGTCTAAGGGTAAAGAAAAAGATAAATATAAAGGCAAAGGGAAGAAGACAGATACAATTAAGGAGGAAGGTGATAAGCCCACATGATCCCATTGCAAGAAATAGGGGAATGATTATTCAAAGTGTTGGAAGCTTCATCCTAAATTTAGGCCAAAAAGATACGAAGGCAATAAAGGCAAGCGAAAGACTGCTGCAGTGATTCAACAAGATCTTGAATCTGATTTCAGAGATGAAACACAAATTTCTGCTACTAGGATCCAAGGTAAAGGGAAAGGTATAATTCTCTCTTCTAATGCAAATGTTTCTTATGCAAGTACAATTAAATTATCTACTCCTAATGTTGATAAACAACAGAATGAACTGTTTCATATTCAAGTTGTAACTAAGCATACTAAGATTGACACATTGTTTGATACAGGTTCTCAAGTCAACTTAATATCTAAAGAGGTGGTAAAGAAACTTAATCTAGCTAAAAAACCTCATCCAAAACCATATCCACTTGGATTGGTTTGCAATTATGCTCAACTGTAGGTAAGAAAACAGTGTAAATTAAAATTTTCTATCACTATAAACTTTGTTGATGAGGTAGAAGTAGATGTTGTTCCATTGGATATTTGTGGGATTGTGTTAGGGAGTTCTTATCTCTATGATAGAAAAGAAATATTTTATAGGGGGAGAATAAGTATCATCTCTTTAAGGATGGGATATAATACATTGTACGTGCACACAAAGTTAAGACTAATCTTGCACTAGTTAATGTTGGTCAGTTGAAAAGGTTAGTCAATTCTAGTAAAAAATTTGTGTTAATGCTTGTAAAACCCAGAGGATGAAAAAGCTTAAACATTTAAAGGGAGTGATCCAAAGTGTAAAATTGAGATAGTCAAAATAGTTTTTGCTTATGATGACTTATTTTAGGAGCCAAAGGGGTTGCCACCTAAGAGAGAGAGATAAAACATGAAATCCAGTTGTAGTAGGATGCACCTCTTCCAAACATCAGCATGTACCATTTATCAATTTTGTAAAATGAGGAAATCAAAAAGAAAGTTCAAGAGTTGGTGGAAAAGGAAGTCATCCATCCTAGTACATCTCCTTGCAGTTCTCCAATTGTGTTGGTTCCAAAGAAAGATGGATCTTGGAGAATGTGCATTGACTATCGAGCCCTAAACAAGATAATGGTAAAGAACATGTATCCTCTTCCCCGAATTGATGATTTACTTGATCAATTAAAATGTGTAGTTTATTTCACTAAGTTAGACTTGCATAGCGGATATCATTAGATAAAAATTGCAAAATATGACATTTGGAAAACTACATTTAAGACAAAACAAAGACTTCATGAGTGGTTGGTCATGCCCTTCGGGCTTTACAATGCACCAACTACATTTATTAGAGTCATGAATGAAGTCTTTCGTCCTTTTATTGATGATTTTTTCATATTCTATTTAGCTAATATTCTTGTATTCAGTCAAACTTGGGAAGATAATGTAATTCATGTAAAGAAAGTTTTTGATATATTGAGAAAAGAAAAACTTTCTGTAAAGATGTCTAAATGTGAATTTTAAAATACATCTCTAGTGTACTTAGGCTATGTCATAGGTGGTGGTCAATTGAAAGTAGACCCTATGAAGGTCAAATTTATTGTAAAATGGCCTAAGCCAAGTATAGTCAATGAAGTTAGAAGTTTCTTAGGTGTAGTCCAGTACTAGAGGAAGTTCATTGCAAACTTCTCCTACATTGCTTCACCATTGCACACATTGACCAACACAAAGACATATTTTCAGTGGGTAGGTCCATAGCAGAAGGCCTTCAACACTTTGAAAGAAACTTTGAGCGTAGCAACAGTTCTAGTTTTATAGATTTACACCAACCATTGGAGATCGAGATAGATGCAAGTGGATTTTCCATGGGAGTAGTGCTAATGCAAGGAGGTAAACCAATCTTCTATCACTTTGAGACTTTTTCAAGTGCAGTTATTAACTATCCTACTTATGATAAGTAACTTTATGCATTACTTCAGACTATTAAAAAATGGAAACACTACTTAATGGGGAAAGAAACTATAATCCACACTGATCACCAACCACTTCAGTATTTTCATTCACAATCCAAATTGCAAGAAAGTAGGAACTTTAGGTGGATGAGTTTTCTTCAACAGTTTCATTTGGTAATTAAGTACAAGAAAGGTGCCCATAATAAAGTAGTAGATATGCTTTCTAGGCCTCCTGTTATGAATGCTTTGATTATCCTTCAATGTAGTTCCATGGTACATGAAATTTTTTAGGAATAGTATACTAATGATGAAGACTTTAAGGGAATCTATTCAACTCTAATTGCAAGCAAACATGTAGAAGAGAAAGATTACTATGTGTAGGATAAACTCTTGTATCACTTGGGATAGTTATGCATTCCAAAAGATGAACAAGCATAGGTAATCAAAGAAGCACACACCTCATTGATTGTAGGATATTTTGGAGTAAGCAAGACAATCACTCAGCTGTAGATATATTGTTACTGGTCTCGTATGCAAGAGACTATAACTAAGTATATTAGAGGTTGTGTCATGTGTGCAAAAAGCAAACCTAGTAATAGGAAATTGGGATTGTACACACCTCTACCTATACCATCCCATCCATGGAAATGTGTGTCTATATATTTTGTTGGGGGTTTACCTATGTCTAGGAAGGGTCATGATTATCTTTATGTAGTAGTTGATCAATTCAAAAAAATGTGTATCTTAATGCCTTGTAAAAAATAGGTCACTGCTGAACTGACATCTCATATGTACTTTCAATTTGTATGGGTTACCTACTTCTATTGTATCAGATCAAGATTCTCAATTCTTGAGAGAGTACATGTTAGAGTTTCCATAGGATGTCATCCTAGATAGGAAAACTAGGACTTCACGAAGAGAAGCAGTAGAGTAGCTCAAAGTGGGACTGAAGGGGATGAATCCAAGCAAGGAAAAATGGATGGAGAGTGGTAAAGTGAGGGAACTATACCCTCACTTACTTTTTTAGTAACCAACTTTCAGAGGTCCAAAATCTTTCTAGTGGGGAGGACTAAACCGGAGGGTTTTCACCAAAATTTTAAGTTTCTTAATTTTCTCTAGAATTAGCATCATCATAAACAGGCCAAAATATTGACTCCAATGCAATTCAAATGAAGTCAAATGGAGCCATGGAGCCCAAGATATGCTTGGTCAAACCTTGGTCAACTTAGGACCCAGGTCAGAGAAAAAAAGGGTCAGAATTTCACATCATCAAAACTGGTCGAAGTTGGTATCATCATGAAGAGCTCGTCGAGAGCTTTCCAAGGACATTCGTTTCACGTGAATTGAAGTCCATTTGTACCAACTATAACCAGTCAAAGTTCACAAAGAAGGTTGACTTTTGATCATACGAATGTTGACATCAACATGCTAACTTGTTAGTCCATACGATACAAATAGTGACATGGACCACTTAGACTCTAACATGTGGCATCTATGTTAGCTTGTATGTACCAATCATTTGGGGATACATGGCATCCATATGCCATGTCGGTAGACACGTCATCGGCCAAGTCAGCAGACACATCATTGGCCAATTCATCGACACGTTAGTGGCTAGGTCATCGACATGTTAGTGACAAAGACTTTGACCATTCAGTGAAATTTTACCATGTGGTACATTGTCTGGGTGCCATGTGGTGCCTACTCCATGGACATCTGTTGAACGGCTCAGTTTATATTTGTTAATAAAAAGGCTAACAACCCACATGGGGTTCAAATTGTTAACCATTTGTGAACAAACCAAAGCCACCCATTGGTCCACCTACAAATCCATGCCTAACCATATTCCACTGATGATTCCTTTTGTTATAATAAAATTGAAAATTATTTATTAAAAGCCAGTGGCTTGGTTGGAACCCCCAACCATCGACTTGAAAAAATGATAGCCCACTATTGCACCAATGAATGGTGCTTAATATCATATGGAGGCTCATCGATTTTGTTACAATGCAAGAACTGAATACTCCCTAAAATAAACAAATCCATCTAAAGTGAAAACAAACAATCTCTTAATCCTTTTTAAGGATTAAAAAAAAAAAACTACCTACAACTATAAAGCCCGAAATGTGAAAAAGGAAGGGCTAAAATCATACATAGGAGATTTATTATGATTTTTTTATGTGTAAATAAGCGGGGTTATAAGATTAAATTGTAAAAATAGAAAGATAAGGTTGATTTTGAAAATTAATTGGTTAGTGACCATAATTAGTAAATTTCTTCTATAGAAGGGGGGTTTAGAGGCTTAAGGGACATTCAGGTGGTGAAGACTAAAGAGAATTTTGGAGAGATAAATTGTTGATCCTGTACGTTAGGAGAATATTGGAATTCCACTGTGCTTGAAGGGGAAAGCTTTGTAATAGTTGTAATTATGAATTTCTGAAGATTTTAATTGGATCGGTTAACTCTTTAGAGACAAACCCGGAGATGTAGTGATTCTTACGACAAACTCTGTTATTAAGCTATTTGCATTCTTTCTTTCTTGTCTCTCATTCTGAATTTCATCACTTTTGTTAATTCCATTAATTTAATTATGTGGTGTGTTAATTCCATTTTTGCAATTTGGAGTTTGAAACTATAATTGTTATGCATTATAAAGTAATCATCTTAGATCCATTAATCAAATCACAAATGAGCCAAGAAAGAAGAATACCTAAATTTGGACTTAGTATTATAATTCTTCAGCTGGTCCAACATGTTTCTAGCTATCACCTTGGAAAAATCATAGTGCCTCTAGTCCTTCTTTCTTTTTAGCACAAAAACCAAGCCCAACTGAAAAGGAAGAACCTAAGCATCATTGTCAAGACTAAAAACCTAGGCCAACATCAAGAACACTGACTACGTGTCCCTCTTGAATTTCTCATATGAAAGAGGAAAGAGAAGATGATCTCTTTCTGATTGTTCCTTTGCTTCGTCTTCATAAAAAAATGTTTCTCTGTCCATTTCTTCCCCGAAGAGATCCATCTTTTCTTCATCAAAATTTTTTGTGCCCCAAGTTGTAGGGATGCACAAGTCCTGTATGGATTTAGCATAAATGGTAACCTTAATCCTACAATTCTAAATGACCCCTAGTACCTTGCTAAATCTCTTGGCACATGCATCAACTAACTCAAGGTATGGATGTATAGGGGGCAACATGAACTATGGTAGACCACAATTCTAGAGCCGAAGCACAAAACCCTCGGTTGGCTCATACCTTACTTTTCTCTAAAGTGCACCTTCTTTGAAAATTTTAGGGTTAGTCAATAACTTGGGGTCAAAAACATTGCCAGTGATATCTTCCAATGCCTCTCTTTTTATACACTTATCAATTGACACCCTCTTATAGAATTTGAAAGGTCGCTCCTCCACTGTCGGGGCATTGGCGAATGAGTTCTACCCAAAAACATTGACATAGCCAAGTCATTGGCTTGAAGCTATGGCTTGTATCCTAGAGGTTGAGGGTTCCACCATGGTTGTATCAAATATTTGCAGAGAATTTTCTTAGTGAAAACGGTCACTTTCCTTTTGCTTGGAAAGGAAAACCTACTTTTGAGTGCAATTAATTCTCTTTCTTGTACATGCAGTTAAGACTATGCTATTACTGTTGGTCCATTAAATTTTACCATTGAGGTGGTACATGTGAATATGATATCTGTATCCCTTGGGAACCAAAAATGTCATGAGAATGGAATTAGTACATTCTCCCTGCTGCCTCTTTTACAAATAAACTCGTTGCATTGAAGCACATTCTTTTTGCTATGTGAAATGTGTTGAAATGATGCAAGGTACCCCTTGAAAAGACATGACATTAATTTTTTAGAGCTTAGCATGTTAATCCATTTCTTTTCTCATTAACAAGCTAGCTGGCACTGATGATGACAAAGGATACATGTCAAAAATTGGCATATGAGAGGATTTACATCCAATGCCAAAATTTATTTCTCAAGGAATTCCATTAGATCCTTCATATGGTTTATCTATCTTTGTTCATTTTGTCTTAAAATTTTCTCATTGTCGTCTAGCCAAAAATAGACATTCTATTGGTTGATTTTTCTAGCTCACCTTTTATATATATATTTATGCCACCTTTTGTAACATTCATTTGAGAAAATAGTCTCTTAAGTTAGCAGGTCTTCCACTTATTCCCATTTTTCCATAATTTGTTGCTTATGAGAATGTCTATTGGCTTAGGCACTCCTATTCAACTCTTTCCCAGAGACCACAATACTACTTTGTGGGAGAGGTCACTAGTGATCGAATCAATTGTCTGGTAAAGAAATGTGACTACCTCGTCATGACTACATTCAAATGGGTAGTTGACACAAACTTCATTACCAACAAGAACTAGCTTTGGAGCAATTGCAACATCCTTTCTCAGTTCATGGCCTCATTGTTGGACTTGAATGTGTCCAAGACCATGATAATTGAATTGTACCACCAAATATTCAACACCTCACTGATGGAAGGGCTTGGCATGATAGTACAAGTGGTCACCCGAGCACTATGGACCTTTGCAGGTATGTGTACTTTGGAATAGATGTACCCTGGTTTCCCTTCCTCTTTGATTTTTGTACCATGGACTTTGAGATGTATCATTTCTCTTCTCAACCATCGGCCACTTTTCTACTACAAGATTATGGTGTGGAGCATGTTCTAGGACTTGCTTGGAGGAGTCACTTTGACTTCATGGTGTAGAGTCATGAAAAGTAGGCCTTGAGCCTGTGTTGTGTAGTTTGCGTCCGTTATGTGTTCAACCCATTTTTTCACCCTAACAGACAAGGAGAAGAAGAAGAAGAAAAGAAAAACAAGGAGGACCTAATAACAAGCCTTTACAACATCTTGGGTGATGGGTAGAGGCCTTTTCTAAAAAAATTTTGCACATTGCCTCCCTTTTGGATCTTTTGGCTTCGTAACTCTTTTTGGGTTTGCTCAAGAGAGCCTTATGTTTAAATTTGAGCCTCCAACTTTGCATTATATGTAAATTTTTTGATAAATATAATATCATACAATATTTTAACTCTTTTGTGTTATTATTTGGGTGTTTTATTCTCAAAATTTTGAAATATTTACAATTTTTTTACATATGGTAAAAGCTTTTAAAAAAATTTAAAGAATTGTGCATTCTAATGGAAAATCTTCAGATAAATACTATTCACCAGTATATCTAAAGTGTTGTGTTACATATCTTCAAGCTTGTGCATTTTATTTTCTTTGCATGCACTAATTTGGAAGGGTCCTCTCCATAGTGCTTCAAACTTTGTGTGTTGCCCTAGTTTTGCAATACGCTCATCGTACTTTAGCACTAAGCTCCCTTGTTTAAATTCTAGATTAGAAGTATTTTTTTCAAGCCATCGCTTGAATGTTTGTTGGTGATTGATCATGGATCCATAAGTATTTTCTCTATCTTCCTCCAATTTGAGGATTTTTTCTAACTGTACTTCCATTTCACCAATTTCTTTAATCTCTAGGGCTTTCAGTAGTTGTAAAACAAGAATTTTTATGGAAATGGGTTACACTACCTCATTTTTGTACAATAACTTGTAAGGGGAGGTCTTCAAAATCTACATAGGAGTAATTCGGTCTACTCACAGAGTAGCTCACAAATGCTTGTACCAATCCCTTTGTCGTTCTGACCCAATGCACTTGATTAACCTAATTAGGTTTTTGTTGGTGGACTCTACTAACCCATTCCCTTGTGGGTAGTAATTTGATGAAGTTTTATAGAAAATACCATGTCTAATAGCAAAATATGACATCCCTAACCCAACAAAATCTCAGGTATTATCGGATATGATGGTCTTGGGCAGACCAAATATAGCCTCTATCTGTTCGAGGAAATTAACAATTTCCCCCTCTGTTGCATTCTTTAGGGCTATGACCTTCATCCACCTTGTAAAGTAATTGGTTTCCATGAGGATCCACTTGTGTCTAGAATTGGAAATAGTATTTATCATTCTAATAAAATCCAAACCCCATTGGGCAAAGGGTTCTTCTGTTATGATTAGGCTCAGGGGTAAAGCAACATTCTTTCTTTTGCCAACAAAATACTAGCACTGTGTACACTTCTGCACCAAATGATGTGCTCCAACAAACATAGAGGGCCAATAATATCCTATTCACATTATCTTTAAAGAATTAATATTTGTAGAGAAATGTCCACCATCAGGACTACAATGGAATTCATTGAGAACTCTTTCCTCTTGTAGCTTGTTGAGACATCGAAGTAGCACACCATCATAATTTCTCTTAAATAGTACACCCTCAATTAATACATACTTGGTGCCTTACAATCGACAGTATCTCTTTTTTTGAAGTGGAAGGCTAGTCGAGTAGTACCATTTTTGCATGTATTGTGTCTGATTAGTCACCCAAGACTCTTCAAACTTGAATTGGTTTGAGTAGACTTCATCAGTCTCCTATTCAGCTACAAGAATCATTTCCTATGTGATGTATTCATACATACCTCTTCCCCAAACCAACTTGGTTGGTTTGATGTCCACATCATATTCTATGATCTTAGTGATCCAATTTTTTCTTTTTTCTATGATCTCACCTTCTATGATATATTCCTGCACATTAGGACGTGCTACAAGGATAGTGATCTTGTTGGCCAACACCAAGTGTCAGAACTTTTTAAAAATTTTAACAATAGAAAAAGATTTCTTTTCTACAAAGCTATACCTAACTTCATAACCTTTCAAGGTTCTTGAATGGAATGCAATAGGGTGTTCTCCATCATTCTAATCATCTTTTTGAGTAAGCACCAAAGCTATACTATTCTGACCACTATATACATAAAGTAGGAAATATTTGGAAAAAATTAGATTAGCTAAGATCAGAGCAGTGGAAATAGCTATCTTTAGTTGGTAAAAATATTCCTTACCTTCAAGGTCCACTTGACCAATGAATTATTTTTAAGCATTAGTGTGATAGGCCTCACAATACTAGCAAAGTCCGAAATGAACCTACTGATGAAATTGATTCTCCCTAAAAATGAATGGAGTCCTTTCTAGTTTACTGGCAGGGGTAATTCCATTATAGATCTAACCCTTTTGGGATCTATTGCTATTTCCTCTTTAAACACTACAAAGCCAAGTAGCTTACCTTGAGGCACTCTAAAGACACATTGTTTAGGATTTAAAGAAATCCTGAATTGTTAGCATTTCTGGAAAACCTTTTCTAGATGATTGAAGTGATCATCCTTTGATTTTGAAAGAACTATCAAGTCATCTAGATATATCAAAATAATTAGGTTGATTAAATCTCTGAAATCAATATCCATTGCTCATTGAAAATTTTCACTCGAATTTGATAGTCTGAATGACATTTTGGCATATGCAAATTTTCCCCACTTAGTGGTAAATGTTGTCTATTGTTGGTTTCTCTCCTTTACATATACCTAGTTATATCTTGAAAAACCATCAAGCAATGAGAAAATTTTGGATCTAGCCACCATCTGTAGAATTTTCTCCATCAATAGTAAGGGGCAATGGTCCTTCAGTGAGGCCTTGTTTAAGTCCCAGAAATCTACGCAAGGTTTGATGTCACCATTATTCTTTTAGATGGGTACCAGATTTGACACCTAGGTGGAATGTTTGATTGAATATATGATTCTTGACTCAACCAACTTGGTGAGTTCTTGTGCCATCAAGGCTTCAACCTTCAGGTTGACTAGACTTTGTTTCGGTCGGGCAGGCTTGGACCATTCCGCCAAGTCAATGGTATGTTGAATTATACCCGGGTCATAAATTCTAAGATCATCATAGGTCTAGGCCATAACTCTGTCATACTCATAGCATAGACCCCTTCATCTTTCTTTATCTTTTTGTGGAACCTCCTTTCTAACTTTCAATTTTCTTCCGCTTTCGGCATCAAGCTCTTCCTAATCTCTTTCATCCGTAGTGAATCTTTGCTTGATGTTTCTTGCATCTTCATAGTCAAAGAGGTTCTCAAGGGAAATCAACCCTCTAGGAAGCTTGTTCCCTTTTAACTAGATGACTTGCCCTTCGAGAAATTCTACTTATGAAGGAAAACACTCGGGAGTTTTTCCTCCTTTTTGTATGAAGGTAGCAATCTTAGTGTTATCATCAAAAACTTACAAATTTTCATCATTGTCAGGAATTAAGGGTTGGACAATAACTTGCATTGCATTTTGCTTGGTCAAGTTAGAAACTGGTTCAAATTGTGACCCAATAGATGCCATCTAATCAATGACACTATTTTGAGATCGGGGAATAACTTGTATGTTGAAGGCTTTGAAACTCTTAATTAGGTCCCAAATCCGATGTCTATACGACTTCATTCAAGTGTTCTTTGTAGTTGCTTGACCACAGACTTGGCTCACCACCAACTCTGAATCTCTGAAAGCTTGCACTCTCTTTATACCCATTCTTTCTACAAGGATTAGACCATGGACCAAGGCCTCATATTCAATGTCATTATTTGAGCATGAGAACAAAAAATGGTAAGCTTTGAGAATTTCTGATCCCATTGAAGATAGTAATTGGACACCCATTTTGGAGCCGGCTTTACAATTGGCACCATCAAAATATAGGGTCCATAGATGATTACCAGATGAGTCATCAGATTTCTCCTGATCCTTCATTAGTTTTAGAAGACTTGATCACCATTGAAAATCACATAGGTGCCTAGCCCTGTCGCATGAAAGTTTTTGAATGGACTGGAATCAATGAATTGGTTGAGTAGCACCTCTTCCTCGAGAGTCTGATTGCTTATATCCTCTTCATCTTCCAACATTTCTACACAATATTTCTCTTGTTGAGAGATGGAAGTATGTGCGGCTTCAAAGTATAGGATTGCATTTTCCATAATGTGTTTGGGATGCAAGGATTCATAAAGAATCTTCATCTTCACTACATGCTTGGTTCTCAATATCAAGTGGAACCAGTCAAATGCCAAGTATCTTCCAAGCATGGTGGTGAAATATCTTGATAGACACATTTTGAAGACTAGCATAATTCCTATCACTACTACTTCTTGTGTGACTGTTTGACTTGGGCATGAGAAGAGGGTCAATGACAAGTCTTTTATCCAACCAATAGTTGGGACCTTCTTCCAATCTAGTTGCATGATTTCTTTCATGAGGGGCTCATACCTAAGCTCTAAGGCATCAGCCACATGTTTTGGCATGATAGTTGTACTGGATCTTGAATCAATCATATTATTATGCAAAATCTTATCTCCCACAATAGGTGTTAAAAATAAAGGTGTGGGATTTGGCATGCTTACCTCTTTCTCTTTTGCATTGTCCATGTTGCTTGCATATTTTGTAGCTTTTGGTGCTTGAGGTTTCAACACGGGTACTTTTTCTTTTCTTTGATCGCATATTGGAGCTACTTTGGTCCACGGTCTTTGCTCTTCTTTCTTCAATGCTTCCAAAGCAGAGTCTTTTGTTCGGGAATGTTGTACATGTTTTGCACACATGACCCACCATAGGTAGGGACCCCCTATTTTTTGTGCCTAACAGGTTGCTTTGCCCTCGTCTCACTTCACGTATCCTTGTTTCCAAGCCCAAGTTAGTCATGAGCCATAAAATGATCAATTTTCCTTTGGCCAAGTTTTCCTGCCTAAATTTCACTAAGTCATTTGCTAGTGTGGGCTCGACCTTGTGGGTTTCCCCTCACTTATTGCCTCGGTGTCCATAAGGCCCTACAAGTTTGCATTTGTGGATTTCTCTTTGTCATCTTCCATTGCATTGTTTGGTTGCATCCAAGTCTCAACGTCCACTCAATGTGCGGACCCCACACCCATTTTTTCCATTGAGTCATTCATGCTTAATGGATCCACACTTTGCGGGTCGCTCCATGTGGGTCTTCATTCCCGTTTTGCTACTTTTGCAATGGCCGAATCTTGACTTCCACTTGCATGGAGGGTTGTACACTTAGTTTCTCCATTTGAGCCTTGACCAAACATCCAAACAAGCATTGGTTTTTGTATCTCACCTAACCCGGGTTTGTCATACCAAGAAATCAATGCATGCCATTAATGGAAATTGGCCTATAAACACTACTTCCTATCCTTCATTTTTCCTGAGGCATTTGAATCTAAGATAGAAATAAAGTCCTCCACCTTATTTTTTCTACTTTTTTCCTTGCTCCTATTGACTTGGTCCCTTCTCACTTGCTTCGCTTTTTCCTTCATTTTTTGACTTTGGGGACAAGTTGCTTATGGATTTAGGATGTTTCTATGATTCCTAAGTGAACTGCCATGGTTTATTTGAGTTTTGAGAAGTTGTGAGAATTTCCTTGTGGGTCGTCATCCCTCTATTCCCATTTGTAGGAATTTCCTTGCCGGTTGCTGTCCCTCCATTGTTGTCTGTGGGAACTTCCTTATGGATTGCAGTCCCTCTATTGTTGTCTACAGGAACTTCCTTGTGGGCCGCCATCCCTTTGTCACCATTTGTAGGAACTTCCTTGCAGCTGGCATTCCCTCCATCACCATCTGTGGGAATTCTTTTGTGGGATGCCATGTGCAAGTCACTGTGTGCTCATTATCGTTTTTAAAAGGGCAGTGAACCCTCTAGCTTCCCCCTTCCAAATCTTTGCATTTCTAGAATGGCTGTAAACTTTAAATTTTCATCACCTAGGGACCATCAAATGAATTTCTTCACATTCTTAAAGGGGTTTTCATCAAATTTTCCATGTGTTCAAACATTGTGGAACTTTCTTTGTGGGTCACCATGTGCGGGTCACTATATGCTCATTGTTGTTTTCAAAAGGGCGGTAGACCCTCCAGCTCCCACATTCCAAATTTTTGTATTTTTCAAAATGATTCAAATCTTAAGGAAACATGTCTTGGCACTCTTTCTACCCCTTTTCCTGCTTGCTAAAATTGAAAAATCTCAAATTTGCTAAGTTTTGTGAAGTTGCAAGAATTTTTATACGGGTCATTGTCCTTCTATTGCCATCCATGGGAACTTCCTTGCAGGCCACCATCCCTTTGTTGCCATCCATGGGAACTTCCTTATAGGCCACCATCCCTCTATCATTGTCTGTGAGAACTTCCTTGTGGGCTGCCATTCCTTGTCACTATTTGTGGGAACTTCATTGTGGGCCACCGTTCGTCCATTCATCGCTTGTGGGTTTTCCCTTGCAGAAGTTTGTCCATCCATCCATCAGTTCTCTGCCACTTGTAGGTCTTCCCCTATGGAAGGTTTTCCATCATCCACCATCCATCCACCCTACGAAAGGTTGTCCATTGTCCACCGTCTGTCCATCTTCTATCGTTTGTCATCCTTCTGCCCTAGGGCACCCACACCCCTAAACTTGTATTTATGTTTGTGGTATGAATGAGCTCCAAATATGAATATTATGATCTTTTAATGATGCATGAATAGATCAAAAATGATTTGGTAGGATTTGACTAACATTTGCCTTAATTTTCATATGAAATCACTTACTACACTTCGTGTATGTAGGATTTATGGAACCTACCATGGGTCCATCGAGGAGGACCATCAAGAAAGTTGAACAAGGAAAAAGAACATTGGCCCTATCACCATTTATTTTATGATTGCCTCTCCTCCTAGTGCCCATCAACAGAGTTAGCATTAGAAGGAGGCCTATGTCAAGGAAGTCGGTGACAAAACTGCAAAGGGTGACCTTCAAAGGAACAAGAAGGAGCTATTTTCTTTTCCACCAAATGTTGATGATTTTCAAGAGATATCCATCCAAATCAAGAACAACATATCTACTTCTCAGAAACACCAATCTACAAAAAGAATGCACTTAATTAGCTACAAGAATGTAGTGAATACATCAAAGAAAGGGAAACTTTCAACAGTTTCTAGCCACAATAGGGAAGGAAGCCACTAAAAGACAAAATAATCTACAAGACAAAATAGTGAAGAGGACAAAATAGCCTATTTTAAATTGAGAAATATTGGGGGTAGGTGAAACCCTAATATATATTGAATTTGAGCCACACATTGTGAATTAATCCTAGCCATTCATTTGGGCTTTGGAAAACTATAAATAGGGGATTTCCCCTCATTTGTAAATGGTTGGAGAGCTAGTGTAAAATGAATTTGTAGTAATAAAAGACAACATTTCATGATTTTATGGATGTTCTCTTTGATTTTTCTCATCTTGCATGCATGGTTCTACTTCCATGTTAGTTTTAGCTTATAGTTTCTTGAATGGCTATGATAATGGTGTTTGTTGTTACAGTATTTGATGAATTTCTAGCTCATGCTTTTTGTGATTTGTTGATGATGAATCACTTTGCAAAGCTAGTCTGAGCTTTTTCATTTCATTGCTACAACTTAGTTAAATTGTATGTTCATGAAGTACATATACAGTCTAAAAATTTGTAGTCCTTAGAAGATTGCACTAGTTTTGTGTAGCTTTAGGCTTCTCTTGGTCAAGAAAAACTCATTTTGGGAAGTTTTTCTACTATAAAAAACTGCATGATTATTGTTCATTCATAACCTAGGTTTAGAGAAATTTTCTTGACCCTTTCTCTTTTGCTTTTTCTTTTAACTCCTTGTTAGTTTAGGATCCAAAGCATCAAAACAACGTTAATCGAATGAAATTGGTGAGTTTCAACTTGTTGTTTTGAGTGGTCAACAACTGTTCACTCATTTCTAGCACCTTGAAACTCCATTTGTAGACCCAACTTCCCATGCTTTGTAACTCATCTGTAAGTCTGCATCTTCCCTATGATCACCAACAAAGCACATCAACCAACTGAGATATTCCAAGCATTATCATGACCTGACATTTGAAATCTTGGGGTAGTAATTTGTAACTTGTTGCATATTTCTACCTTTCAAGAGAGGAAGTGCACTTGTGCATTGTCTGTGTTGAGAAGTGCAAAAAAACCCATCAAAAGAATTGGTGTTAGGAGGGTTGGCATGTTGAGGCTACAAAATTGAAAGTTGGAAGTTGAAAGAATATTCAAGTGAAAATTTGAGATGAGGAGATCTCTTTAAATGTTGGGATTTTAAAAAAATTAGAAAATTTTAAAGGAAAACAAGAGTTGAGCTGAGATGGAACAACATTTGGAAATCAACATTACTAAGCTACATGTAGATTTGAATAGGAGATTGAGGAGACCATTGCAACAATTTGCATTGATAGATAGGTGTAGAATCCATGCTACTCATAGGCACAATGAATTGGGATGTTTAACATTCTTGGATAGAATTAAATGAGTCTTGTAAGGAGAAATTCCCTTTTGGGAAATATATCAACCCTTGGCTCCACTAGATCCAAAAGAGGAAATGATTAACATGGCAGACAAGGCCTTCAAAGAGCTGATACAAGAACACTTGAATGGCAAGCATGGACCAAGGCTAGAGGAAATACTGATGTCTAGCTGGTGTAGATTCCATAACACACCACATTCAGAATTTACTTGTCCACCATGTGTAGACATCATTGCTCTAGTCAAGGGCGATTTGAACAAGTTGGAGCAACCAACTCTCAATGAAGGAGAGTCATCCCATGAGGTAGGAGAACTTTCAAAATTTGGAAGACAACACATTCAAGTTGAACCAATAAATTTGACATAAGAAAGTGTTGAGACAACAAACACAAAAGCTAAAAATTAAGAGGAAGGAGCTAATCTCCTTGGAACAAAAAGAAACTTCGATGAAAATTCACTTGGAATGGAGTTAGAAAGCCTCTCCTTCATTGGTAATGGGAAATCCTCCACTCAAGAAGAGGAACCATTGGTAGTTGATGATGAATTGACAAATTTTGCAGTGGTGCATGTTGAGGCAACCCATGAAGAAGCAAAAATTCATAAAGAAGAAGAGGTTGACAACTTTGAGGTAGCAGAAAATGATGACAAGAATATAAGTGAAATCAGATTAGAAGAACTTTCCTTCATGAATGAAAGTGACCAACCATCTAAAAATGAAGATTTGGAGGGATGGGGACAACCATATGCCGTGACTCTCCACAATCAAACTTCCTTCTAAATTGATGATGAGGACCCAATAGTGGAAAGATACAATGAGCTCATCTCAAGACTCTCAAGGGACTAGTCAGAACTCAGACATCAAGTGGATTTGGAGGTGTTGTTGCAGCCAAATTAGTGCAGACTCCATGATTCATCACACTAAAATTTCGCGTGTGAACTATACCAAGAGTCCAAGAAAATTAAAGAAAAAGTGGGGCAACCAAGTGCACCACCTCCTACAATTTCTTTAAGAGATGAACTAGAGGACCAAGAATCAGAACTAGGTGATAACTTAGCTAAAAGTAGTCCTCAAGAAGAGTTTGGGACAGCAATGGAAGAAGGAAAACATAGTCTAAATCCTTCAAATGATGAAGAGGATAAAATAGGTGTGTTGTCTATCAGACATCAAGAACCTTTCCCTCTTGAAGAGAATTTGTATGTTATGGATGATAGGCTATATGGAGGATTTTAGGAAGGAAACCGTTCATCATACGTTGATCCTCTTGATGGGACAATGTCACTTGTTATTTTCTTCCCACTTGGAATTGTGCCACAAAGGTGTTGTTAGCTCTCAAAAATGCAGGCGAGATGCCTCAAGAGGTTTCCAATCTCTTGATACACTTCAGGGTAATAGACAAGGTCAAAAGAATTCAACCTTCTACTCTTTAGGTGTTGCAAAACCTGGGTGGGTGTACCTCTATGATTGGTGTAGACTTAACTTGTGATTATCTTCTTAAAGCAATTTGTTCACAATGGAAATGAGAGGTGAACAAATGAAATCCAACTTGAAAACAGTAACAATATTCTGATCTAAATCCTAGAATGAATTCTTAACTAATCAGATGTAAAGAAACTAAATGAATCCAAATGATGAAGTGCATAGACTAGTGCCTTGTTGGGTATGTAGAGTCAAATAAGATCAAGATGAGCAACACTCTTTGGAGAAGACACAAATTATCTAGCATACATTCTATTTACAAATTGTATAAACATGCAATATTGTAACTACTAAGTTCTACTTTAATAATCCAGATGAATCTCTTTGATTACTATGATCAAAAAAAATGATTTAATCTTTGCTTGAAAGAACCAATTGATTAACCACACAAATACAAAAAATGTGTATTGATAAACTAAACATAAACTTGTTATGCCAATTTAAATAACCAGAAAGCATCAATCTTGGAGACAACTTAGAAGTAATTTCATTCAATTCAACAAATAATTGACATCAGAGAAATGCAACAACATCAACCGATTTTCATAAATACCTCCATTTTGAAATCATGCAACAATAGTCTCTAATCTGGTAATTTCATTCTATTGAATCTACTTGCAATGTATCGAATATCAAATAACTGGTGTCATTTTACAATTACAATATGCCTATTTATACACCAGCATGAGAAGATCACATCATATTGAAGTCACATGTCGGCCAATAATCAAATTTGAGCTCAAATTGTGTCAACCAGCAACAGTCTTCAAGCATTTTACATTTCGTCCTCACTGTTTGAAATTTTGTTATCCATCAGTAAAACAGTCGGCAAGACATCCTGTTAGCTATGCCAAAGGCAATCCAATCATTTGTCATCCCCGTGCTCTTTCCGTTTCACCAAGACTTTGTGATGTCGGTGAGACATCCTACAGATTACCAAATTTTATATCAATATGCATTTCCTTAATGTGTTTACCAGTCGCTGAGACACGAGCATATCTTTCACCAATGTATTCCTTTTGTTTTGTTCACAGTTGCTATAACCTTAATATATCGGGAAGACCTCTCGCAGATTTCACTTTACTTCACCGAAAATCTTTTACCATCCGTATGTCGCCGTAACACCTTGCATGTTACATCGAAGTCAAAGAGCATTCTTTTATTCCTTTATGTTTCACTCTGACCTCGTGGAGTTGGGGAAACGTCATGTAGATAGCGATTCACTATATCGAAAGTCACCCTGAACTCCATCTCCAAATCATTGAGACAAAAGAAAAGTCTTACCGAGATGCATTTTTTTTGATTCACTATCGCTATGACATCTAGATATCGGAGAGACCTTATACAGATTACCTTTTGTTTCACCAAAGGTCTTCATATATCTCAAGTCGCTATGACAACCCAATTTCTATGCTGACAATCACCTTTGCATACCATTCGGCGAGACCCCGAGCACCTTGCTAATACCACACACCAAAACAAAAATTCATACCAAGCAATACCTTTTGTTATATTCATCTTTGCCAAGACCATTATATTTTCTCACCAAAAAGAATTCTCATTGTGCTATCAGCAAGAAAAAATAATGACGGGGAAACCTCTTATAAAATGCACATTTCTTTACCGAAAGTCAACCCGAGATAACTTTATGATCACCAAGAGAAAAAAAAACTTACACTGAAAGCCACTTGAATAGACCTTTATGTTCAGTCAGTGAAACACCCTTACCTCGCCATGACCCTTCACCGAAGCTCCCCATGTTTGGCAGAAACAAAACCAATATGTCATTTAGAGAGACACCTCAAACCTTATGCCACCAGAGTCCACATATGTCTCATCGGTGAGACCACCCTACATTCATCGAGACTTACTATAAATCCACCATAGTCTCACCAAAATTTTAATCAAAGAAAATCCATGTGTAAGGTCAGCAAGACCGAAGGTCATTTGCCAAGACCTTACAATGATAGCAATGACTTCCCCCGATATGCATCCCTTACTTGCCAGTCAGCATGACAAAACAAAATTGCCATGACATTGCACTGAAAGGAACATGTTGGGCTGAAGTGAATCCATTGTGCACAAGTCAGTAAGAAAAGAAAGATTAGCCAAGACATGATGTTGATAACTCCAAACTCACATCAATGAATCTCCAAATACATAGTCAGGCAGACATACTGAATTCGGTGAGATACTGTCCTGATAGCCACAACATATGCTGATAGATGTCTCCATTGTCACCAAAATAGTGTGGATGTTATGCCAATATCCAACCACGAACAAATGCTAGTCATTGTAACAATACAAAAGTTTCGCCGATACACCTGAAACAAAAAAAATTAGTAGAAAAATACAATGGGTCGGGGAGACCCAAATAGATTCATGCTGATATGGACCAAAATGTGGAAAATGTAGACATGGATGAGTTCTATGGGGAAATATGGGAAAAATGTGAGTAAAGCAACATGAAAATGAGGGAAATGTGCCAAAGGTAAACCTCACATGGAAACTCAGGGGGTATGACAGATAGGAAAAAATCATCAAATTTTAATAGCTCCAATAGGTGTAGTGACACCAAGGAGTACATTACAAAATATGGTGGTGAGGAAGACATATTATCTGAACCTCTGAAAGGTGAAATATTAGAGCCCCTACATTTAGGGAGGAATTCCTTCTCCATCTATAGTGATCATGAACAAGAGGAAGCAAGTGAACATCATAATGAGATACATGAATTGCAAGAAGAAGAAGACAAAGGTGGGGGTGTTTTTATGGTTTCAGACAAGTATGACATGCCTGGTTAGCTACAAGATGCAACTAGGAGTCTTTCTTCCATGACCATTGTTGATCCTCTTTCACATTTAGAAGGTTGTAATAGGACATATTCATCCATGTCATCGTCCTATGACATTGGACATTATAAATTAAGGTCAACATCTGGAGAAAGATGGGACAACATGCTGCCCCTTGAAGACAACAGTCAAGAAGAGGTTTGGAATAAAAAAAATAAAGAAGATGAAGTGTATGTCCTCAAAGAGTAGCCAACGGAAGCTATAGATCTTGATAATGGTTTGGAAGAGGTGATTGTTGCCTCATTCTCCCAACCTTATGCAAGCCTGATACTAAGGATGTCACACCCTCCATTGCACCCACCTGAGACTGTTGATGCAACAATCAACGATGAAAGGCTCGCTCTCAACTATCGAACATTGCCACCTCCACATGGCAACATCCAGGTTCTATCTTTCCTCACTCCTACGAATTCTTATAGTTGCATTTATCATTTTAATTATGGGATTGAGGGGAGAAAAACATGTTTATGGATCAACCATGGTTTTAATGAATCACCTCAATTGTTTATTTATCTTGAATATGTGATTGAATTTGAATGTTGTAATGATGAACTTCCTTTTTCTAAATACAAGGATAAATTTGCATGGCTTAGAACTATAATGATTGGCCAACTACTTGTACATGTATTACGAAATCCAACGGGTGTGAATGTCAGTTTTACTTACCTGAACATAGTGTTGTGTAAATATCTTTGTACATAGTCCATTTTGAGTAGTGTTGGTTTCATGTATATAGTCCCGCTTTCCTGCTTTCGTTAGGTTAGTTGGTTTTCCATAGGTTATTTTTCTTTGGGGTAGCTTCCCTTTCATTTTCTTTCTCTTTCTCACATTGGTTAGTGTTGTTTTTTTTCAGTATACTTCTATTTTGCTTTTGCTTTGCTACTGCTTTGCTCAAGGTCCTCTTGCTTTTATCTGGGCACATCTGTGTGCACAACAACCACTTTATTATCTAGATTTTGTTTTATGTATTTCTTCATCAAAATCTAATCAATTTTTTCATAGTGGATGTTTAGGGTCTTCTATTAGTGTCAAGTGACCCAGATGTTTGATTCAAAGGGGATAATTTTTTGTTTGATCTCGTCCTAATGTATTCTAAAATATTACATCTCTTACACATCTTAAGAATCTAGTAGTCACTATAGGTCTCTTTGTGAAGTCTAGTTAAGTGAAAAATCTAAAATTCTACTTCAACGCCACTGTGATTCTCAGCCTTTGGAATCATCTAGTATAGTTAATTGAAACATCTAAAGGGATTTTGTCACATTTGGATGTCTCTTTGGCTAGTTCTTTGGATCTAATTCAATAATTTTGGTTAAAGATATGTCAAGAAATCATGCAATGGTCTTTGATGTATGCTAGATGAATTTTAAAGGGTTTGACCTTTCATAGAACATGCTAAACCACAAGTTTTAAATTTCATGCATTCAAGTAGTGTGTAGTGACTAATTTGAAAATGGTAAGTTTGAGCCCATTTAAAATTAAAAATTTGAAAGTTCAATTGTTTGATGTAGAAGATGAGATAAAAAGGAAAAAGAAAGGAAATTAAAGTAAAACTGAATCTACCTTTGAATCCTACTAGTACCTTTGATTGAGCAAAACTAGGATTACAAATTTAAATTGGAAGCTAAAGACCAATGCAAATTAAGGGTGAGTGGATGTGCTCTTGGATTCCTCAATATGGAAACATTCATTTTCTCCTATGGATTCTTCTTCATGATTGGTTCAAAATGGGTTTGATTTATGGATGTGAGATGGAGAAATGAAGGCTTGAGATCCACTTGAAATGGATGGCTAGGATTAAATGAGAATTTTTGAATTTGAATTTGAGAGGGGGGTGGAAGTAAATGTTAGTAGTTGGTGTGTGAAGGGTTGAGATTGATTTAGTTTAGTGAATGAACAAATTTTTAAAGTTGATTTGAATTTAGATAGATAGTAGTTAGGAATGAATGGTTAGGATTTGATTGATTAATTTGATGGCTAGAATTAAATATTAGTTTCATTTATGATTTGATGATTTGAATTAAAAAATGTTAATTAATTGATTGGTAGTTGGAGATGGATGGTTAAAATTGATTTGATGAGTTGGATGGTTAGGGATCAAAGATTAATTTGATTTAGGATTTTAGACATTTTAAATTGGGGAAATAGATATAATTTTTTTAGATTTTACGATGAGGTATAAATGTTGTTTTATTAATGGAGGATTAGATTAGGATTTGGGATTTCAAAACTAATTAATCAAATAATAAGATTATTTTTTCATTAGTGGAGAAGGATATAGGAAATTACTTAATTACAAAAATGTAATTTATTTAATTGATTTGATGGAGGAAATGTTAAAAGGATAATCCTAATTAATTAAATAAATGTAATCTATCTAAGTAATTAGTGGAGAGTGATGTGAGTGTATTTATGACAAGATTAGTATGTTGTTAAAAGTGACAAAATTCATGATGTTAGATGTGTCACTAGGATGTGGTTAATTTTAAGTGTCTATATTTTCTCCTCTTTGGAATGGCTTTGCAACTAAAAAAGGTAATGCCATCTCAAAGAAGATAAGTATAAACACTCAATGAGATAGAATTGATGGTAGGATGCCCTAGTTTTTGAGAGGAAATGATGTTAGATGGTGGGTTAGGGATGCCCTCTCCAGAGAGTAGTGGGGTTGATAAGACTCGGATGGTCTCTTGAAAGGAGAACTAGGTCCAAAGGAATGAGGAATCGAAGGAATAAATTTGAATCAATAGAAGGTGAGAGATGGTTAGATGCAAGAAAGTTGGGGTGAGTGAAGATGCAGAGATGATGTTAGTAAAAGGGTGAGATGTGTGAAGAGTTATGATAACATTTAAAGAGATATGATGGGCATGGATGAAGAGAGGGATAATGATAATGAAATGATGTGTAATGATGAGGTATAGTTGATGGAAGGAACATGCAGGGGAAACATTGAGGAGATTCAAAATGTGTTCAACAACCTCTTTTCTATAGCCTTTGGCTTATGGACCATGATATAAGGGATCATGATGGCTATGTGCCAAGTGTGAGGGATTGATATCCAAGAAGGCATATGACTTGATGCATCATGATGTAGAAGACCATGATGTTGGTCATGATGTGCCCCAAGGATTGATTCACAAGTGCAAACCACAAAAGAAGCACAAAAATTAAAGTTAAATAAATATAGTGTATCTAATCAATTAGCTTGGAGAGGAATGCAAGTGTGGTTATGATGATATACTATGGTGTTGAAAGTGGAAAAATTGGTGATGTTAGATGTTTCATTAGGGTGATATCAATTATAGGTGTTTACGTTTACACCTATGGAATCACCTATGGTAATGGATGGGTAATTTACAAAATAGTTCTAGACCCTTGCAATATGTGACATTAAAATTAATCAAGGTTTTGGTAATTTTCTAGGTTTTACATAAAAATAAATAACTTCTACACTAGTTACTACACTTAATAAAAATGGGTATGTCCAAAATGAAAGGGAAATGTGCAAGATATATAGTTTTCACCCTTAAAAATATAAATGATGAATGATAAATCAAAGTTTTTAAAAGAGTATAGTTATTAAAATTGGGAAAATAATGTTATAGTATAAAGGTAATTACTTAATTAATCATTAAGTCCCCTTTTACACTAGCTTACTTAAGCTTACTTAAGTCATGTGTCTTTTTGTCTGAAGTCATAGGATTAGGACACATTTCATGATCTAATTTAAAATCCCCACCTAGGGTTTCATCTTGGGTTTCTTTATCCTTTATCAAGGGAAAATCATTATTATTGTATAACTATTTAGGATTTTTTTGCATCAGTAAAGATCTCATGCTATTACAATAAATCCATTATCTCTTTTTTGATCAGTGTTTGATTGTAGGTGATTTATAGGAGCTATAGGGTTGAAGAATCAACTTCAACATGGTATCAAAGTTCTAAATCTATGATTCCCTATCTTTTTTTGATAGATCCAACCCTAAGAATTTAAATGATATATCCTATAGAAAAGTAGACTTCATGGTTACACTTAAAAGATATCAAAACCCTATTTTCATATAGGGCATGATAGGTTTTGGAATAGGGAAATCTTTGTGCCAATATATTCTAAGTTTATCTCAATTTTGAGTTGTCTTGAAATAAATTCCATGCCATCTTAATTTTCAAGTCATCTCAATTTTTGTGCTTGTAAGGTATTGGATATTTTATTAATTTTTTAATCTTTAAAATAAATGTTTTTAAATTTTATTTTGGGTGCTAGCTGCCACGGTCTTAGCCACTAATCACATCAGTGATTAGGACCTTGTTGTTAACCAACCAATCCCTAGAATCTTAACCTTTGGTCACATGGGTGAATGGGTTCCTATATAGTTATTTTGTGCTTTGAGGCATAAAAGAATAATTTTACAAAAAATTATATAATTTTTGTATATGACCTATTAAAATTTGGCAAATGAGATATCATTGGGAAGTTGGTTCTAAGTGCTTTCCAATGGTGTTCTTTCCTTAATTTTTTTGTAGGTACATTTTATTGCTTTTTGAGTTTATATTTTTATTTTTGGATCCCACACTCATAAATTTTTCTTGGATCTTTAATTTTCATAATTCTTACAAAATTGGAACTTGATATTTTAGATCTCTTCATAGTTATTTGGTTGTACATATTTAGAATCTCCACTAGGTGTTTGTATTCAATTTATCATTATTTTACATTCTAGTTGATTTCTTAGATATTTTGGCACTTAAAAGTTTTGCTTGCATGATATTACTTCATTTTTGTTTATCTTTATATAATTTCAGCATGTGGTATTTTTTGGGAATTGTAAGCATCTATTGAATGCATATCTTTATGTATAAACACACTAAGATAAAACACCATATATTATAAATTTATTTTGGGGATCTTTCACATCAAGTTGTACAATTTTTTGTTCTCTAATTTATAAATTTTCATGAGGGGTTTGTTGTGTGCTCTTTATTATTTACAATCATGTAACCTTGTCTAGCTTCATGCATGTGTGTCTTGTTTTGCATACCCTTTTTTAGTTGCAAGTATTATCTTGTGCATATTCTAATGATATTTTCTTTTCTTTCTTGTACCATGTTGTGACACAATTTTAATGGACCTATCATACCTCTCCCTTGTCATGCATCTTGATTTTTCTATTAACGTCATTTTCCTCATAATTCGCCTAATTCCTCCATTTAATTAAATAATATCTGATTATTTAGTTAAATTCACTTTTTCTCACATTAATCGAATAACTAACATGATTTGGTTAATTCATCATAATTCATCATCATCCTACTAATTTCTCTATTTTGATTAAATCATTCCAAATTATTTAATAAAAATACTAATTTCCCTCTTTGATTAAATAATACCAATTATTTAAGTAAAGATCTTATTTCCTCTCATCCTCACAATTAAACAATTTTCATAATTGTTTAATGGGCTAAATTTCCTCCAATCCTCCAACTTGCACAAAGAATATTCTATTTCAAAAAAAGGGAATATTCTCAATTCAAATTCAAATTCTTCCCTCCAATTCAAAATATTTCTAACCTCCTTTCCATGGAAGAGGGGATATTTTGAGTTCTCATGGATTATCAACCATTGATCCTCCTTGATCCACACTCACCTCTTTGATCTTCTCTTACTCCTTGATTACCATTATCAATATTGATTATTGATCAAAATTTCAAAAATCTATAAAACCAATCCTTTCCAACATGAATTTCATTCACAATCTTCATAACATGTCCTTACTGTCTAGAATTATTGAGCAATGTATTCAAAAATTTTAACCATATTTTGTGAATCACCCCTCTTCAATCAAGCTTTTGCAACATGGATTAGAGCCAAGTTAAATAATCCACATACATTTGTAGCATAATCCCCTAATGGGATTAAAGGTTTGTACATTAAAATAGGTTCAATTACTTTGAATTATGTTATCTAATGATTTTTTTGAATCTCTTCAATGTTTTCAACTAAATTTCATTGAGTATGGCCTTGATTGATCATTATCTTGTAGGTTCTTAATGTTTTTAGTATCTAAATTCTTCTATTCCATTCTCAATTGATCATTCAAGCTAACCATACAAATTTTAGCATTCCAATATCCCTTCCATCTCATCCATAACATATCCATGATCCATCCAACCTATTTTCATCCATCTTCATCTTGGTCTTGACAAAATTAGGGGTATGTACTTGAAAATTGCTTTCGGTAAAAACTTTCCATGGTCATTGTCGTTGATCATATCCTATGCCATGGAATGCCATAGCCTAAAACCATCATTATCTAATAAATCCTATGCTATTCAAATATATTATCCTATTGCGTGATAGTCTTTGGCATTTGTTGCATTTCCATCCATTTATCATATCAATCCATGCATCCATAACATTTCATACATTGCTAGAAACTGGGGGAAGGAATTTACATTATGCTTCTGAACAAATCTTGAACCATGTCTTATAGCTCATATCATGATCTAGGCATCATTTACAAAATCCAAAAAAATCCAAATATATCGAAATCCCAAAAAAAAATTAAAAATGTCTATAAATCCAAAAACAACTTCAAATATTGAAAATTTCAAAAACATCCAAATATATCAAAATCCCAAAAACAAATTGGAAAATATCAAAATTCCAAAAAAACCTCAAAGCATTTCAAAAGCTAAAAAATATTTGAAAAACAAAAAAAATCATCCACCCCATCCATCTCACTTTTATTCGTAATAAACATTTATCCATACTAAACCTACCATCATCTTCACTTTTGGTGAAATAAACAAAATCAGGTACAACACTTGTGGAAACATAAAATTTCACACAAAATCATGAGTCTTGATCATTGTCAAACATATCAATTAGCTTTCATATGAATAGCCTAAACATTTAAACAAATCAGCATCCAATGAATGTCTTAATGGATATATTTTTCCTTCAATAGACATCATTTCAGATATCAACCTAAAACAACTCTCTCTAGAAAAAGATATGGTAACATTGATATTTTTTTCATTTTGATCTTTTCTTTTGGTTTTATCTTTTTGTCTCATTTACATCTCACTCAAAACTACCATGATCTTCAATATCTTTGTATGCTAGAAGGGTACATAATGGGGCATGGTCATTGCTTAAGTTTTTTGTGCTTGTTGGATGTTCTTGTAATACGACCTTGGTGAATACTTGCCTTGTGTGTGCAGGGATAGTCTTGTTTAATACAATGGTTGGTGCATATCAGGTTCTTCACACCCTTTGTGTATTGGTCTTCTTAGATCGATGGCTTCATTCTCTCACATGATCAAACAAGTTGTTCATATGTCAAGTATGAACAAGGATACTACTATTTGTTTGTAGAGTCAAATTCCATGCAATAGATACACCATCCTAGTTCTTCATACCTTGGTGCATCATGTCTACTTGATATATCAAAATAATGATTGCTCTATGTTAGTTAGCCTAATCTAAAAAGAAAATGTAAAATCATCTAATCCTATCTCATCATATATCCAATAAAATCTCAATATAATCTTGACGATAAATCCATTTGGAAGAGATCCCCTTGTTAGTGATCTCTTTAATTTTAGATAAAGCTAAAACCCCAAGTAACCGCCGTCAATCTTATTTTTAATAAAAATATATAAATAATAATTTTATAAAACCATAAAAGATATTAAATTAGAAAACAAGAAAAATAATAAATTAATAAACCTTGTACCATAGAATAGATAAAACCAAAACTCTAGATTCTATATCATAAACTCTCCAACTCTAAACCTAAAATCATCAACACTACGTTTTATAAAACCTACACCCTAAACCACATAGGGAAGGCCATAGACCATAAAACGAAACCTCAAATCCCAAACTCTATTTATTATATAAACTAGGTAAGCCCTAAAATATAAAACCTAAACCATGTGTTCACTAAAGCCTAAATCTTAAACCATAGACCATAGGCTATATCAACTTTAGAAACCCCAATCTTAAACTAGGTAAGTTACTGTCAACTCTAAACTTTAAACCATAATTCATAAAACTTGAACACTAAAGTCCAAATTCTACATGTACAATATATTATAGATCATAAGTCATAAATTGTAAATTCTAAACCCCAAAACCCAATGTATATGCTTCAAGAACCGTAAAAGTTGTGAATCTTCAACCCCCAACCCTAAACATTTAAACCCTACATCGTAAATCATAAGCCTTGAGCCCTTGATATGAAGCCTAACAATAAACCTTCTGTATATGCATAAAAATGGTCATGTCTAATTAATCCTGACATTTAATTAAATATTTATTATTTGATTAATTTCTTTCTTAATTCCTCTGCATATAAATAAATTTAATTTATTTATTTATATCGTTCACCTACTTTATTCTTCCACTTTAATTAAATAAATTCATTTTATGTACTCATCACTTTCTTAAGTCCACTTAATTAAGTAAATAAATATCATTGTTTATTTAAATTAATTATCATATTTAAGTTTAATTAAATCTTTGATTTAATTGAATTTAATTCTCTTTCTTCTAAAATTAATTAAATATGCTTATTTAATTAATTCCACATGTCACTTTCCAAATCTTAATTAAATATTTTATTCAATTAAGAATCTTCCATTTTCTCCAAATCTTAATTAAATTTTTAATTTAATTAAGAAAATCTTCCATGTCACCAATAAATGAATAATGAATTTAATAAATTCATTATTTATCTTCAAAATCTTTTCTCAATCTCACAAAAAGATGATTTTTAAAATTCATCCTTATCATCTCTCATGAAAGAGGAAACAAATCCTTCTTTCTATTTTTCTTCTATTTTTCTCTCTAGTCTTCTCCATCTTTGAATGTTCAATCTTCCAGAATTATCACAGCCGTTGATCACATCAACGAATTAGAAGCTTTCAAAAAATCTATAAATATCACCGTGAATTCAATGATTGGTTACACATAGATATATACACACACATACATGCATTAGAGATAGAAGATCAACATTTTAGCATTATTATCACCAGCTTTGGCATTCATAGTTTCGTAATTTTACATTCTAGCAATCATGTTTAGTTTAAGAATATTAATCATACCTTAGCATAGCATGCATCCATCTTTAATCTTGTTCTCTAGGAAGACAATTTTTTGAGAATAGCATACAATCTAAGAGCAAGCTGGAATCGACAAAAACATTGGAGATAGAGGACGATAGGATAACAATAAGGACAAAAGACTGAGTTTGAATTCCCTTTTTTTTTTTTTTGATATAATGTCTTATTGGTGTGTTTGATTTTTTTTTAATCTACATTTTTCATATACTTAAAATTGATCATACATTTCTAGCACCCACCATGGGGCCTTCGCCCCATTTTTTGACATCTGCTTGCAAGTTTTTTTTCACAGGATTTCACATTCTGGAGTTCGGATTTTCATAAAATTTCATGTTTTAGCACATTTGTTGATTTCCTTAGCGCATACAATGTTTCTTTTCGCACTTTTGTAGGTCTTTCCCCGCATCTACGAACTATTTTAGCACATTCGACAATTTTTTTAGCACATCTAAGGAACAAAATAGCACATCCATTTGGCTTGCTTCATATAGAATTGTCTAAATTTTTTGCATTCTTAGATTAGCGCATTTAGCATTTTTTTTAGGACATTTAAGCTTTTTTGAAGCACTTATAAGGTTTTTTTTTTTCTGATTAAAAAGAAGCAACCCTAGGGTAAACACATTAGTTTAAAATGAGCCAATCTTAGGATAGGCATGGAATTTAAAATGAAGCAATCCTAGGGTAGTCACCACACATTGATTTTGTGCTTAAAATGAATCCAATGCATTTTGTGAAGCAACATCTTCACATAGATTAAATCATTGTCATTTGGGCTCTAAAAAGAACAATGTTTTCCTTGTCTATGGCAATAGGTCCATGCTCTCCCCTTAACTAGGTGATCAAAATACTAGACTTGTCTTTTCAATTTCTGCAATTTTAATGCTTTATTACATCTTTTAGATGGCTTTCTCTTGTGGGAAAAATTACTCACCCAAGAGGAATGATCCAAGTGGGTTCAAACCAAAGCCAGGTTATTCCACCCCACTATAAAATTTAAAGAAAATATGGGGAAACCCACTTTTTATGGTAGTGTGCAAGATAACCATCCCCAAATCCTTTATTATAAAGGTTGGGAGGTCTCCTGAGGGATTTTATTATTGCCACATTGAATGGAAAACCTTACTAAGAACCTAGTGTAGTAGCCAACCATGTCAGTTTCCAAACATCCTAATAATCACAGTGCAAGGGGAGGGAAGAATATACCCCCAAGACACTCACCATATAACTGCCAAGGACCATTTGCTCAAGGGATCTGGTATCCACTTTCGTCACTCTGAGTACAGCCCTGGAAAAGAAAAAAACACAGGTGCCCCTTTGGGGGTGACATGACTGTGTGAGTTAATGCAATTCTAAGATGTGGGTTGTGGTTATTATGATGACCTACTTGAGTACTAAGAGTAAGTCTTCCTAAATTGTTTGTTATGTGCAAAACCTGTGAAAACACTTTTTCAAAATATTTTTGAGCATACACTTGATGTTTAGTATAGGGCTTAAAAGCAACTATTTTTAGAATGTTTGCAGTGTTTTCAATCATATTAATTCAGATAAAAGATCATCCAAAAGAACATGCAAAAATTCAACTGAAACTATTCAAAACTGTTTAGAAAAATTACTTTGGAAAATTGTTTTAGTGCATCTAGGATATATCTTAGTGCATATGATGTCTATTCTAGCACATTCACTGGTTAGTTCATTGCATTTAGAGCCTATTTTCATGCATTGAGTGTTTTAGCACATAGGCTGAATATTTTGTAAACTTTTGGCCACTGTCAAAACATATTTCTGTAGCACATCTGAGATATATTGTAGCACATCTAAGGTTTGTTGAAGTGCATTTGATTATTTCTCTAGCACATATGCCTAGTTTTGTAGTGCATATAGGGCACAGAGTAGCGCATCTGTCACTTTTCCATAATTTTTACTATTGATAGATCTGATTTTGTAGCATCTTCTATCCAATATCATCTTCACATTTCTCCCATGCTTAGAGAGTGGAAATCAATAAAATTTGAAAAGAAATCGTTGCCAATAGGATCAAGAAACCCAAGAAACATTTAGGTTACAAGAAAACCTTGCAACATAGAAATTTTGTGTATAAAATTCAAAATGTATTGCTCCATTACTGTGAGTTTCTCCATAGGTACCAATATTTTTCTAGGGGATTTACCAATGAGTATGTTGTAGAGCCTTTATATTCACGAGCCTATTTCCATAGAAGAGCTCTATCACATTGACACAATCACAATCAACCTCTCAACTTTTATTATCTACCACAACCTTCCATTGATCCCAGCCAAATCCTTCAATGATCTTAACTAGGTTATTTGTTACACTTAACCATTCTTCAAAAACAAGGATCAAATCTTAAAAGTGCACCTTTTCAAGCAAATATTTGATTATTGATTCAACTTCCCCAACAGGATTCTAATATCCTTCATGATTGGAATCCACAATCGAGAATTAGGAACATCTTTGATCATATCACAAGATTTTCATCTTATCAGATCAAAACATCATCATTTTTGCACTTATCAAATTATGATCTAAGTTTAGGGGAACATTTCAAAATCATATGCCTATTTTTACAAGGTCTCAATACAATAAGTTGAAAGAGGACATTCAACAAGAATATTATACTCTAAGAACTCAAGAATAAGGTGAGAGTAGTAATTCCCTTTATAGTGTGAGTCGTAATGCCCTTTTTGACATGGATAAAAGAGAAAAAAATCAGTTTCCCTTCAATAAAGACATGAGAAGAACTCCTATATATAGTGATGATGAACAAGATGAACTTCACCTTAGAGAGGTTGACCAAGATCACAAATTTCACAAAGCCTTAGAAAATATTTTAGAGTGCAACAAAGAGAAATATTTCCTGCATTTTGCTGACAAGGGAGCTAAATTTCCTCATGATTTTGATTGAGAACTTAAAGAGAAGTATTGATGAAACACCCTTGTCTGATCTTAGTGCCTTGTCTCAATAGATTAAGGAACTTCAAGGAAAAATTAAAGACATGCAAGGGGGAACCACAATGAAGACATATGCTCTTGATGACATCTATCCTTATCCTTTTTACTGACATCTCAACATGATCCCATTTCCCAAACATTGTGAAATCTGAAAGTTTGATCATCATAATGGGAAATCAGATCTAATCGATCATATTAGGGACTTCCAAAATATGACTTTAGAGTTTTCTCATGGAGACATATACTTGATGAATTTGTTTCCTAGGAGTCTTGGAGGCCAATCTATGGAATGGCTATCAAAAATCACACTGCCTGTCAAGACATTTGAGGAATTGATTAACGAGTTCATATCACAATACTCCTACAACATACAACATCAAATAACCATGATTGATTTATGCAAGGCTAAAAAGAAACCTGGTGAACCATTCATTACATTTCTTTAGAGATGGAGAATATTGTTTGCTAGATATCCACGTCATGTTCTTGAAAAGGAAAAGATCACCACTTTCATAAACATCTTAGATCAAGAGATGAGCTATGATCTTAATCTTCATTGTCCTCCCTCTTTTTAGAAATTGACTGAAAATACCATCACCATTGAAAGTGATTTAATCCAGAGAGGGATAATAAAACTTGACAAGGACAATCCTAGTTCTTCAAATCACCACAAAGACAAGTCTAAGTTTTTGACTCATAACAAAAACGTGGTAAATGATGGTGTTGTAGATGAAAATAATGTCTCAACTAAGCCATTTGTTCTTAGTACTCCAAGTACTCCTCGTAACAGTAACTATAACAATGTCAACTTGGTCACAAATCAAGGAAACAATCCTCCTCTTCCAAGGAATAATGTGAATCAAAATTTTACTCCCAATCAAGGGAATGCCAACAATCAAGGTTACCATGGAAACAATAACAAAAATTCCTTAGGAAATATCTCAAGCATGAATCCACAATGATCTTCATTCTTCTCTAGCAGAAGAATTTTTACTCCACTGGGTCACTCTTTAGAATTTGCATTCAAAGAGTTGATGGCTAAAAATGTTCTTACTTTGCTACCTCAACACAACTTTGAACCCAATGTGAAGCCTCCATCATGGAATGATGCATACTATTGTGATTATCATCAGTGCGAGGGCCATCGCATGAATAATTGTCAAGCCTTGAAAAATGTCATCCAAGACTCAATCGAAAATGGCACCATCACAATAGGAAACCAACAATCAAACAAAGACCACCAAGCATTTTGCAGCCCTTTTCCCAACTATCAAAAGGGTCAGTCTTCTAGAAAAAGTGTGAATCATATCAATGATCATATAATCAATCATATCTACACTGAAAACAAACAGGTCAATGTTATAAAAGTTAAGGACAAGATGGAATATAGACAAGTCAACGCAACAAGGGCACAAGCTAAAGTTGTCTTAAAGGGTACTTCTTCAAAATCCATTGTTCCCCTGCCTCAACATCAATATGACTTAGTTAATCAACTTGGAATAAATCCTACTTAGATTTCTATCTTAGAACTCTTGAATATTTCCCTAGCACACAAGGAAATTCTAGAAAAGGCCCTTGTTGAAACAACTGTATCCATTGGTCTAGATGTGGACCAATTTCAAGCCATGGTGGGAAACTTTTCCTCACCCACATGTCTCTCATTCTCTGAGAAATAAGGCATTTCCATGACACATCCCCATAACTCATCGCTATACTTAGGATTCATGATCCACAAGTTTCATGTCAGACGTGTCCTAATAGATGGAGGTACTAGTTTGAACATATGTACCATGAAGTTAGTTCAATATTTAGGATTTTCTAATGACTCCATTGATCCCAAAAGAAAGATTACTATTAAATCCTACGATGATGATGAAAGAGCTTCCAAGGGTTTAATCATGTTATCGATCAAAGTGGGACTCATTATCAAGAATACTTTCTATCAATTGTTAGACCATGATCTTGCATATAACATCTTGTTGGGTCATCGATGGATCCATGAAATGCATGTTGTCCCATCCACATATCATCAATGTCTTAAGTTTCCTTATGACAAATAGGAGATCACAATACTAGATGATAATTCAAATAGTTAGACTTGTGCCAACATCAAAGCTAGTCAAGATACTTTGGTTCTCAACAATCGGGAAGCTCTTACTAGTGCTTCTCCTACGGTTGATACACAAATCAGTCAATTAACCAAAAGCTTTATCATGCAACTATGATTCAAGGAAAATGGAGTTGGGGAGTACTCTCTCTATCTTGCTAATCTTCCTATGTCACCTCAATTACATGGGAAACCTTCTATCACACAACATCAAATTTTTGTAGCATCAACATCAACAGAACCACCAACAGAGCCAAGTACAAAATTTAATGGATGATTTATCAAAGAAAAATTCCCCATGGAAGATCCTGAGGATAGAGAAGTTCTAAAGTGGCTCTATAAAGATGAAGACAGAACATTTATCAATGTCAAGATACCAACTGACCAATATGGTAAAGGGTATTCAATCATGCAAAAGATGGGCTATGATGGCAATGGTCCCTTCAGGAAAAGAAAAGGAGTAGTTGAGCCTATTCATCTTCCAGGACTTGCCTCAAAAGATAAAACAAGACTAGGCTATGATACTAACTCAAAAGAAAGAGCATCCAAGCAGTTGCATGATACCATCCTCATATTGCAAGAAGGTTTCGATACAAGAGAAGGATGTTTGATAGCAATTCAAAATTTTGTGGATAATAACTCTGACATAAACTCTAGTGAATACAAATGGGAAACCATCTACAATGATGAATTCTGGAGGTAAAAAAAGGTTGATATGATACACAAGTATACCCCAACTCTAATCAAAGGTGAAGGGTCAGGGTCCCAACCACAAGGATCTAAACTACAAGGTAACTATGATTCTAGTGATACTAAGTCAGATTTAATTGAACAAAACTATTGTGAGAATAGTATCATCATTGATCTGCCCCATACCTTGGATCCTACAGACAAATCTATTATGACCATAACCATAGCTGATTTCATGCGGCCTAATGACCTGCTACCACTAATCCATTCCGATCTCATTGACTGGGATCTATCTAAACCTATTGATAGATGTATGTTTCCAAGCAATGAATCTATTGTGAACTTCCTTTCCACAGATGACAAAAATGACTATTCCACTAGCAATTTTTGGCATAGAGTCTTTAATCATGAGAGTTTCAAGTTTCCTAGCTACAAAAATAAAAATAAAAAATAAAGATCTATTTTTGAAAACCAAAATCTAATAGTGTTAGATCAAAAAAAAGATAAAACAAAGAGTGTATCAAATGGTGAAAAAAAGTTTAAGGCACAAGATGATGGGATGCTTGAAACTCTCTTAAAGCACTATCATGAGTGATTGCCTATCTTGATTGAGCCTACAAAATAGGTTAATCTTGAAACTACAAAAAAAACCAAGGAGTCTACAATTAGCTGCATCAATGATGGATAAAGAGGTACTCAAGTTCATGGAATTTCTAAAAGAAAATCAAGTAAACTTTTCTTGGTCTTATGCAAACATGCCAAGTCTTGATCCTGATCTTATAATGCATCACTTTTCCATCAAACCAGGAGTTAAACCTGTGAAACAAAAACTTAAAAAGATGCATCCTCATGTTGCACTACTAGTTAAAGAACTCAGAAAACTCCTTGATGTAGGATTTATAAGATCAATCGACTACATAGAATGGATCTCCAACATTGTTCTTGTGTCCAAGCTAGACGGAAGTATCAGAGTGTGCATAGATTTTAGAGATCTTAATAAAGCATGTCCTAAGGATGACTTCCCACTTCCAAACATCTATACTATAGTTGATTTGACAGTTGGCCATGCCATGTATTCACTAATGGATGATTTTTCTAGTTACAACCAAATCAAGATTACACTTGAAGACCAGGACAAAATAACTTTCACATGTCCATGGGGGAGTTATTGTTGGAACTTCATGCCTTTAAGTCTAAAGAACGTCGGGGCTACATATCAAAGTGCTATGACAACAATTTTTCATTACATGATGCATACATTCATGGAAGATTATGTAGATGATATATTGGAAAATTCATACACAAGAGAGGGACATCTTGAAGTGTTATCCAAAATATTTGCAAGGTTAGAAAAGTTTAAAGTCCACCTCAACCCTAAGAAATGTGTTTTTGGGGTCACATTTGGAAAACTCTTGGGATACATAGTGTCAAAAAAAGGAATTGAAGTAGATCCTGCCAAGGTACAAGAAATGATGGAAATGCCTCCACCAAGGAATATCAGTGAGTTGAGGTCATTACAGGGACAAATTCAATCTATACGAAGGTTCATCATACAACTGGCAGATAAAATTCAACCTTTCACACATCTATTACATAAGAATGTTCCTTTCAAATGGGATGAAAAGTGTGAAATGGCCTTTCAACATATCAAGCAGTACCTAATGAATCCACCAGTTCTAGTACCACTGAATCTGAACAAACCACTAATCTTATATATTTCCACAATAGAGACATCTTTGGGGGCATTATTAGCATAGGAGGACTCTAGAAGAAAGGAACATGCAATTTATTACATCAGTCAAATGCTAATAGGTCATGAACTCAACTAAACTTTCATTGAGAAGGATTTTCTAGTAGTACTTTTTGCCTCACAGAAGTTTTGACACTACATGTTAACTCATACAATAAATCTTGTTACAAAGATTGATCCACTCAAGTATTTTCTAAGAAAGGCTACATTAACAGGAAGGTTAGCAAAATGGTTTATGATCCTAAGAGAGTTTGACATCCATTATGTTGGTCGCAAAGAAATCAAAGGACAAGTTATCATTGGTCAACTAGCTAAAGCACCACTACAATCAAAGCATTCCATGCACATTGAATTTCTAGATGTTGATGTCTTCACTGCAGAATCAAAATAGCCATGGTCATTATACTTTGATGGTTCTTTCACTCAACATGGATCGGAGGCAAGCATACTCTTTGTCACCCCTCAAGGATATACCATTCCTTGGTCATATAGGCTAATGTTTCCATGCACCAACAACATAGCTGGATATGAAGCTTTAATCATTAGACTCAAGATAGCATTGGAATAGAGGATCACAAAACTACAAGTCTATGGTGACAAATAGTTAGTCATTAATCAGATCAATGATGATTATTGGACCAAAGATGACAAATTGTTGCCATATAAGAAGATGGTTGACAATTTCAAGAAACACTTTGTGGATATCAAGTTCATACATATTCCACAACTTGATAACAAAGTAGTTGACACCATGGCCACAATCACATCACTACTACAAGTCCTAGAAAATTAGGCTTGCTATGAATTTCTAGTGGAACAATCATTTACACCTACCTATGACACACGTGAAAGCCAAATAATTTTCTATTTAGTAGGATCCAATTCACCTTGGTATGGTAAGATTTATGCCTACTTAAAAGATGGCATATTACCACATGACTTATCCCATAACCAAAAGTGAAACTATATCCACCAATCCTCTTGCTATACTCTTATTGCTAGCACCCTTTATCATCTTGGTCCTGATGGTACTTTACTTTGTGTCTTGAACGTGACGAATCTGACAAGGCTTATAAGAAGTTCATGGTGGCATTTGTGGTACTCATTCAAGTGGACTAACCTTATCCAATAAATTGATTAGAATGGGGTACTACTAGCCCACAATGGAAAGAGAATCATTCACTTTTGTGAAGAAGTGCTCAAAATGTCAGATTCATGGGAATCTCATTCACGCTTCTGCACAAGAACTACAACCATTCACACCAACCTGGCCATTCTCTCAATGGGGGTTAGATCTAGTTGGCAAGATTCATACTTCATCATCGAACGGACACAAGTTCATCCTCACAGCAACAAAGTACTTTACCAATTGGATTGAGGTAGTACCTCTCACTCAAGTTACTAACAAACAAATCTCATCATTCATACTCAACTATATTATTTTTTCGTATGGCATTCCAAACTCCATCATCACAAATAATGGATGACCTTTCAAGAATCAAGATGTTGAAAAAATTTGTGAGAGATTCCATATTCAACATAGGTATTCAACACCTTACTATCCACAAGGGAATGGCCAAGCAAAGGCCTCAAATAAGACTATATTAAATTTTTTGAAGAAGATTGTGAATGATGCAAGGAAATATTGGCATGTTCAACTCAATCCTGCATTATGGGACTACAGAACTAGCATCCGAATGCCAACAAGAGCAACACCGTATGCTCTTGTCTATGGAGAAAAAACCATATTACCTCTAGAAGTTGAGATTCCATCACTCAGGGTATCATTGAAGGTTCTCACAATAGATGATGAATACAGAATTTCCTAACTGGAAGATCTGGAACTCTTCAATGAGAAGAGACAATGAGAAGCTGATCATTTGAAAGCATATCAATAGATGATGTCTCACAAATATAATCATAGAGTCAAGCCACATACCTTTCAGGTTGGTGATCTTTTTTTGAAGGAAAACCCATGAAATCAACAAGATAGAGAGAAGAAAGGAAAGTTTGAACCAAATTGGTTGGGTCTATACATGGTCATAGCAGTATACAGTTTAGGAACATACAAATTGTCAATGTCAGAAGGGGACCTATTTAGTGAACCCATCAACAACATACACCTGAAGAAGCATTATGTCTAAATCAGCTATCATCATCCATAAAAGGTCCTAAAAAAATCTATAAAAAATTATAAAATATCCTAAAAAAAATCAAAAAAAAATTCATAGAGTGAAAACTTGGCAACAGGCAGTCTATTAACAAGAAAAATACAAAAAAATAAAAAAGAAATCATAAAAATGCAATAAACACAACTAGTGAAAATATGGCAAACAGACACTCTTTGTAGCTCTCCATCTATTAGCTCATGTTCTTCACTTAGCTTCTCAACCTTCATTTCATGCATCATCCTACACTACTAAATTTGACTCCATTTTTTGATGAATGTTTGTCAGTCATTCGACAAACATTTGTAAGAAAATTGATGAATTGACGAAAAAAAATTGTCACTATTTTTTTGTTGAAATGTCGACGATGAATTGAACGTCAAAATGATGACGCAGATTTGTCGGTCGTCAACATCACAAAATGACTCAGATTTTCATCAAAATATCGATGAAAACTACGTGTATCCATTGATGAATTACACTAGAAGTTCATCACCATTTCAACAAAATGGGCAAGGAGTAGTGTTGAAACAACACTAGAAGTTTGTCACCATTTCGACGAAATGGGAAAGGAGTAGCATTGAAACAATGCCAGAAGTCCATCAAAATTGTGATGAAATGGGCAAGGAGTTATGGTGAAGCCTTCGTTGTAGCTATAGCAACTTTTTTGGACCTTTTAGGTGATTCATCAATTGTTTTTGTCGAAATTGTGATGAAACAATGCATTTTTTTTTAAAAAAAATATTCATTGAAATGTACCATTGTGAAGACTGATGATTGATCATACATACAGACTGCAAGATGCATAGATGCATAGAAAAAGAATTACACTTGAGAACAACCAAGGGCTAACAATGGAAGGAGTTAAGAAACAACTCTACCTATCATCACGATTCTATTGTTCCCCCTGAGAGAATCCTCCAAAGACAAGTTTACAATACCAAGTCAAATAATATGAAAAAGACTTACTTCCATACAAATTAAATGATTATTCTCACAATGGAAATTGTCTAATTACAACAAAAATTCCATGAAAGGTTATCCATGCTTCATAAGAGATGACTGATCATACATACAGACTGCAAGATGCATAGAAAACACATTACACTTGAGAACAACCAAGGGCTAACAAGGGAAGGAGTTAAGAAACGTCTAGATTGAAGAGAAAATGTGTAGGGAAAATGTTGAGCAGTGTCAAAAGAACAGAGCTTGCAGAACATATTCTTGACCTAATCAAGCTCTTGAACAACTTAAAAAAAATTAAAATACTAACATATACATGAGACATGTAATGAACTTCCAATATATGTTATCTTTTTCATTAATGTAGAGGCAAGTAAAGGAGAAATAATTATAATTGTAACACTATTCATAGTCCAGTAAATTATGTTCATAATTTATGTTCAATGGACCTCAGTTTTATCATTATACTACCTATCTAATACCATATTTTAATCCAGGGTCCAACTATCTCAAAACTAAAGAAGCGCCTTCAATTAACCATTTAAAGTACTATAAAATAAGGTAAGACTTTTACTTGAGAAAGATTGGGTACACTTGTAGGATTAAATATCTCGCAATCATTAGGATTTATTGGCACACAGACACAACCTACAACATATGAAGTAATGGATGACTACAAGTTAGTGAAATGGTCCTTAATATGTGAGTGGTTTGCAAATTGATTGGTAGAAAATAAGGTTACAAACAGATCTACATGAAAAATTATGAGGACAATCTACTGTAATCATCAAAATAGATGAAAAGTGCAAAGGAAAGAGTCAAGCTACATTTCTAGAGCCTAAAAAAAACACATTTAAGAAACATAAATAAAAGAAAAAACTAGTTTTTGGATAAATGCAAAATGGTGCCTTCAACAAGTGATTCATATGCTTTCACACCTGACATAGGACATTAAGAATATTTCAGTCTTCCTCTTTGAAACTAACTACTTACAGAATAAATCCAGAAACCAATATTATATACCTCCATGTCTAGCCGAGGGTAGGTATAATAGAAAAAAATTTCTTGAATGCAATGCTGAAAAATATCAATGTGTGTGTAGGTTTGTATTACTCAAAATATCATTTCACTGCCTAAGAAAAAATACCAAAGTGATGTTTAAATTTGAATCTTCACATAGGCTCCCTTATTGCTACACATGCATATACAAGCATTATTCAAGCTCTAAACTATTCAAATAAATTTGTGTAAATGAGACAGAAATGTGAATGTTTCATGACAAAGAAAATTCTTAAAAGGAGGGGGGAGAGAGAAAAGGGTAGGGGGCAAGAGAATGCTTGAATGTATAGAAAAGTATAACATTTTGATCATTATAACAATGAAATGAATCTTAAGTTTGAAGCATTAAAATCATTTACAACATTTATGATCAAGAATGAATGTATGTAGAGAAACTTTTGCATACCTATAGATGGTACAAAATTTCATGGTTAAGTTGAAGCTTCGCATCAACAACAAGATCCAAATATCCATGTATCTATCTCAATCAAGCCTCTAAACCCTTCAAAGCTATCAATTTTTCCACTAACCTGTTATGAAAAAAATTCAAATTATAGAGTTGTGTCACCACTAAAAATAGAAGAAACAAAGATTTGAAACCAAATCCACACACAACACAATGTGGTATTCATACAAAGCCATACAAACAAACTAAACTCAAAATATTGGAATAGAAAAAAATTCAAATTATGATGCAAAGCATGGATTCAGGGTATAAAGAATCATTTTTCTACCACCATAGTGAAAATTTGGCACTTTCTTTCATCTTTGCATATTGGTTTGATGCTTCAAATGATGCATTTCTTATATTGAAAAGTGTGTTACCTTATTTAGCTTCTCTTTGTTTCAAGAATAGTTTAATATTCTCTACTTAACAAGGCCAACCACATGAGAATGGAAGCTCATTTGGCCCCTCCCCCCTCACATCACTCTTAATTCCCCATACCCAATCATATAACATTAATAATTCATTCATCTATTAATAACATATAACATTGATTCATTAACATATAACATTCATTAATTAACATATTCACATTCATTCATCAACATATAATATTCATTCTTTTAGTTTTTACATATTATCAAAAATATGGTTGTCATGATATGATTAGAATCACCTTTTTTTTTGTTTCTTTTTTAAAGCTACAAAAATTTGAAGTGGAGTATCATTTTATAAATCAATATTTGTCCCCCCTTTAGTTGTTCTACCCTCTACTCATGATCTTAATGTATGCCTAGTCGTCTGCTCATGACATGGACGTTGCTGCAAGGGGGGGTCTTCTGCAACAAGAATGAAATTTTAAACTGATATGTTTTATTATTATTGTTACAAGTATTTCATTAATTAAAAGAACATTAGAGTTGTTCTCTTTACCTGATGGGTCCACATCAATTTCCTGAACTTTTGTTAAAGACTCATGCTCAACATGTTGAACACCCTCTAAATCCTAATATGTAGTTGAAACACAAAAGGTTACATTAATTAATACACCAAGTGAAATTAAATATGTTTAAGAGAACATGAGAGTGGTCCTCTTTACCTAATGGGGCCACATCATGTTCTAAATCTTCTCTAGCTTGATCATACTCAACACGTTGATCATGCTCTACATGCTCTAAAGTTGAAACACAAAAGGTTACATTAATTAATACACCAATTGCAATTAAATATGTTTAAAAGAACTTTAGAGTGGTCCTCTTTACCTGATGGGGCCACATCATGTTCCTGATCTTCTCTATCTTAATCCTGCTCATCATGTTGATCATGCTCTACATGCTCTAAAGTACCAGGATGCACACCATGACCTTCATCTATAGGTTGTGCTCCACCCTCACCAGACTGCATTCCAATGTCATGTGTAGTATTATCATTGCTTGAATGTTTAAAACAAATAGGCATGTAATTACTTTATGGTGGAAATTAATATTGAATAGATTACACAAGTATTCAATTTTAAATAAAATTTATTAAGTTTATTTACCTGCATGTCAGATGTAGTGGA
Organism: Sequoia sempervirens; assembly: GCA_007258455.2. Taxonomy (NCBI): domain Eukaryota; kingdom Viridiplantae; phylum Streptophyta; class Pinopsida; order Cupressales; family Cupressaceae; genus Sequoia; species Sequoia sempervirens. Next base: position 126,576,404 of record VDFB02168118.1, on the reverse strand, counting down.
AGATTGTGTTTTCCCAGTCATGACTCTTAGGTGTTCATCCACAACTCCATAACCTTGCTGGAGGCAATATTCAGGTCATCTTCTATGGGAACTCTATTGAATTTAGATCCCTACATTTTTGCATAAGATCATGAATTTTTCTTCTATGGTGTGATAAAACCAAAATTGTTTTCAATTTATTATTTGGATGCAATATTTCATTTATTGATACTTACAATTTATGTGGCTAATTTCATCTAACCACTAGAGCCAATTTTGTGCTGCCCATACTTTTCTAGTCTTTCCTTTGTTTCCTTTGATGTGTCAGGTAGCCTATGAAAAGTTTGAAATATGTTAGATTATGTAAAAATAAAGAGTAATCAATATATAATTACATTATTGATAGTATCACATACCTTCCTTGGCCCAGTGGCATCTTTCCTTTTTTTCTTTTCAGCCTTCTCCTTTCCATTCAACACCAAGTCCTTCCACTCCCTCTCTAGAATCATGGGGGGATGCTTGTACTTTTTATTCTTCTCTAAATGTGACCTATATTGGTCCCTCGCATACTTTAGATAGGTACCAGTTTTCTTAAGGACCTTGGTTTGGTTGAATGTTTTATCACCGAACAACACAACTAAATGGTTAATGAGTTCATCTTTTAAATCTTGATTTTGGGAATTCCACCATGTATGTATGGTGTACCTAAAGAGATCCAATGTAATATCACTTAGATGTTTATAAAAAACATCATTTCCTACAAAATGATTATGGGATCAATAGTCTAAAAAGAGTGATCAATAAGTAAATTTCAATTGGATTATATATAATAATAATTAAAACATTTTAAAGTACTTGGGACCTTCTCTATCTTTATGGGAACAAAATCCTCAATCACCACAAATGTGACTGGCAATGTTCCCGTACTAGTAATACGAGAAGATCCAAGAAATGCTGCTAAAACATCACCAGTACTAGTGGCCTCTGCATCCTCAAGTACATGTCCTGACACATGTTCTGGCATGTTTTCGCCACTATAGGGTGCATTAACGGATGCTTGCATAGCATTTGTTTCTGACATTTCAGACGACAATATAGGCACGGATGATGGGGTCAAATGATGTGATGTATGCACAAGAAGATCAAGATGGACACTTGTACCAACCCCTACTCCTCAAGCAACACTTGCAGTACCCTAATCATAGCTAGGGGCATAATGAGGAGGCAAATAATCATGTAAAAATAACACATATTTTAGTTCCTGACATAAAAGAGTACAAAATATAAAACCATGAATGAAATTATGTTATAATTAAAGACCTTATGAGAGCTTACTTGCAAGTTTTGTGATCTCTTAGTCAATATTTTAACCCTCTCTCTTATCTCATCTATTTGAGGCACTATGAATATCAACTTAACGATTTCTTCATTGCATTTTTTTTGGATCTTCCTTATCATATCGAGAGGGTTTGTTGAATAAGCAATGTCATCATCACAAAATATTGGATGCTCTCATCTACTCCTAGTGCCTTTCCCCAATCATTCAACTACAACAAGAATATTAAAAACATTATCAAAATTAACCCAATAAACTTATGAGAAAAACATAATAATTAAATTTTTTTCTCGTATCTAATTTGTGCAATTACAATGAGGTAAACCTATCAGGTAGAAGCACCTGAAGATACATCGTGATCTGTGCTCTGGGCCAAATCCTTCTTCGTATGATCAATGTCCCATTGTGACAAAAATTAAATATAAAAAAATATTACTGAAATGAAACCAATAGACTTACAAAAAAAAACATAAGAATAAAATGGTATATTGGAGTCATTAATTGGAGGTTGGCTAAAATGGTACATAGTACATACCACCCCCATAGTAACTGTGTTTGTAACTAATCAATTCAAATTGTAATGGATTAGCAACTCTTCCCCTGCAGTTATTGATTTTATCACACATACGAATACACTGTTTCCCTCGCATGCCCCAAATATGTAATTGGGTTGCTTATTTGTTGACCCAAGTCGTGTATTGTTTATAAACCCTGCAATATTCCATTATGTTTTTGGCCTTCCATCAATGTATATAACTACTCCTTTATTTTGATATATCCTCTCATTGACACAAAAATCAATGTTTATTGGAGGAAGTTCCTTGGGTACTCATTGTTTCCATAGATGTTTGTACCTCAAGGGCACCTCGACATTTCCTATAATCTCATCATCATAAGATCATGACCCCCCTTCAGCAAGGAAAAATTCCATGTGTTTACCAAATTTTCTTCTAATCTTTTGACCTCTAGTTGATCTCCCTCTTTTAGACATACTAAATGTCTCACTTTCCTCTTCTCTTCCTAAATTTCCCTCACTCGAGGAAGACAGATATGAAAAACACCTATTTGGTGGTACATGCACTCATAAGGATGTTGGATGAAGTTCTTTCATGGTGATGTGATCCTAAGGTGACATTATGATTAATCTATCATTTCGTCACTAGAATTTCACAAGTTATAAGGTAATTAAGTCTTGATAGATTGCAAATTATTGTTACTACCATCCAAATGTGTCCATCACAAATCAAATATACTTAAATTTTTAATTCCCAAACTTTGTAACAAGTGTTAAATGTAACTACGGTCCACCAGTTACACAACCAAGGCCTCAAATGCATTCTCTAATTGTAATCAAAGGAATTTTTCTCTTCATTCAGTAAATAAACTTGAAGGGAAACACCACCAAGTGGTTTATTGGGCACCTACATGACTAAAAATAGTAGCAAATTTATATTTAATTTCCATATGTTTAAGTGGTTAACAGGGAGGGAGTGTGTACTAGGCTTGGTTAAGTCATCATAAGTTTATGCTTTGGCAATAAATTTTTTTTAAGTCATCTTAAATATTCCTATGTCTAATTGCTAGGAGACTTTTGGTATGTTTTAAGGTAGGATGATTGATGAAAGAGCCCAAAAAGCATTTCTCCATGGTATCCAGGTACACATAGCAATGGTCTTCTCTTATATGGTTGGACATGATTTAAAGAACTTAGCTAGGAATTATTCATTTAACCTAAGGTTTTCTCATAATTCCATCATTAGAAAAGTATGATCAAATTCTTCTATTATGAAGAATTGGTCTATGTGCCTCTAGTAATCACTATAAATGTTTTTAAGGATAAAATGACTAATTGTATCAAGTAGGATAGAATCAACTTTGAGTTCTTCAAAGATTATATTCCTCTATTCATAATTTTTAAGGGTTGTGTGTGGAGGAGGTTATCACTACCAAGAAGGGAGGAGACCTTTCCTTGTATTCTTTTATAATTTTCATTATTCTTATTTATTTTACACTTACATTTACAAATACACATACATATGCATTTACTATTTTCATTTATTTCTCATGTAGTGTAATAGTTTGATCGATTTCATATTATATGTGTTGAAGACTTTATAATTTCAATTACATTAATTTATGGATATGTTGTATCTATAACACCACAAAAAACATATGCTCTTTGCATTTACACTTGCATTTAGAAATACACATTTATATACATAGATATAGATTACTTTAATGATATGTTGCATTTATTGTTCTAGGAGAGCATCCAGTAATTGTATTTACATTTAAATTTAGAAATACATATACATACATACAAACACACACATATATATATGTATATGTGTGTGTGTATGTATCATTTATATTCATTGTTCACAAACAACCCATTAGGTCTGCACATGGATAAAAATTCATAAAATCAGATCTCCCATATATGTTTTGTTGAAACCTAGGCTTGAACCTCTCATTTCACATGATTTTCTTCACAAAACTATTGAGGACAACAACTATACCTTCATGCATCCTATAATTACAACAATATACATGGGACCTCTTACATAAGCTACAGTAATCACAAAAAGTGTAAGAGCCCCTTTATATCATGTTTTGTCTACAAAACCCTAAAAAATAAGGTAACTCAGATTATGATTTGTTGGTGAGCTGTATGGACAAAATCATTAGCACCAGCTCATTTTTGGAGTTTTTTGAAAGAGAAGTGAATCACGCGGCAGTTAAGTACAAAAATTATAGTTTCAAGGTGAATGAAGTGATCAATTTTGATTGGCCAACTGATGAAGAGTACTAGAAATGGGTAAATGTATATTTATCTGAGGAAGAGTGAAAAGGATTAGGCTACTAACGGTTGAAAAATTAGTTGTTGTAGTTACAACATATTCTAGTTTTGTTTTTTGGTGACAATCTAGGCACAAAATTCTTAAATTTTTTTGTTGAACACATTGCATCAACCATTCTTAGCAGGCATGATGAACAAGAAGATTCTGCATGGAGATTGCTATTGTAACAAATTTTTGGAATATCATAGGATGGTCCAATTGGCTAGTGACATGTGTGCTTTTTGGCCCAATGCTCGTTTGCTCCTTTTTCTATAAGAAGGATTTCAAGGCCAGAATTATGGGTTAGCAAGTTAGATAATTTTTGTTGAGTCTAGATGAAGTTGCAGAGAAAATTGTAAAGTCTAATGGTTTTAGGGAAAATGCAATTTAGGTTTTGAGTCATTCTATAGTAGGTTTTGAATTCATAGGGATTTTATGTTTTATGATAGTACTAGCATTTGAATTGATATGATTAATTCAAACTCATGTCTCTCCATTGTACAAGCATATCTAAATTTTGAATAAAATGATCAAGGGTTGTTTCATTCATCTCACTGTTGTGGTGTGTATGATTCTTGTTTTAGGTTTAATTCAAGGAATTAATTAAAATTCTTAAATGGGATTGTAGGTGGATATGTTTTGTATAAGGATTTGATAAGTAGTATTGGGTTAGAATACATATTGATAAGATTTTAAAGCAATGTTATCAAGAATCTTATATGTTGTGTTAAATCTGTCATAAACCCTTAGATGCTTATAAATTTGACTCCTCCAATGGATATATGGCACTCATCTAAGTTGTACTTATTCGTATGGTTCAGTATTTATTTTTCTTTACCTAGAGCTTGCTACAAATTGTAAATCAATGACTATCTTATACTATGAAATGTTGTTGTAGTTATCTCATGCTCCAAATAGTTGATATTATTGATAAACAACCAATTCTATATAGTATTATCCTATTATGTTGAGCTATTAAATGAGATTATATGTTGTTGTTAATGTTGTTTATGATGATGGTGCAGAGGTTGTACACACATTAAGGGATCACCTTCCCAGGTCTTGCAAAGCCCAAAGTGTAGGAGGTCTTTCAAATCCTCATCAGTTGGTCCAAGTCCTTTGAGTTGGACTTTATTGGAATTGGAAATTCCATAGGTAGATTAGAAGATAAACCTACTTACCATAAAAAAAACCAACACCATGCATATGTTTGTGGTGGAGGTATTAAAGAAGAATTGTATGCCTCTATTTCCATTCATTAGATCTACCTTAGCCTAGAATATACTTGGGATAAGTCTACAATTGCTTCAAACTCATGCGATGAAGGTTGTGTGTGATGAAATCCTAGACCTCATCCAAGATGTGGGTAGATTATTGGAGTTTTTCCAAGACCTAAGGTTGGTGGATAAAAATGTGAAAGACTAAGCTATTTTATTTTTTGTCTTATCTTATACTATTTTACGAGAATGGGTTTTCCAATGTACGAGAAGATCTTTAGAAACTAGGCATGAAAATTGAAGGTTAAAGAGAATGGGGGTGCCAAACATATATTACTCTTTGCCCCTTGGTCATCAATTTTCCCTGAGTGCCCTCAACCTCATCCTCGATGCTAGTATTGACCTTGTTTTCACTCCTCCAAACTCTTTCTTGACGCTGATATTGACCTTGTTTTAACTCCAAACTCTTCCTTAGTGCTAGTATTGAACTTGTTTTCACTCCTCCAAACTCTTCCTCAGCACTGATATTGACCTTGTTTTCACTCCTCCAAACTCTTCATCAATGTTGGTATTGACCTTGTTTTAACTCCAAAATCTTCGTCGGCACTGCCATTGACTTTGTTTTCACTACTCCAAACTCTTCCTCGGTGCTGGCATTGACCTTGTTTTCACTACTCCAAACTCTTCTCGGCACTGGAATTGACCTTTTTTTCACTACTCCAAACTCATCCTTGGTTTTGGTATTGACCTTTCACTTCTCCAATTTGATGAGCTACAACCTGGTTTTGTTAGGTTTTATAGTATGTTAATTAAGTTCAAAATTCTGGCACCATTTAGCTAGGTTTTAATATTCTACAATATAGTTAAGTATATATTAGCTATATTTTACATAATAAATAATATAATTATTCAACTTATTATAATTATATATTATATTCTTTATCAAAATTATTAAATACATATAAAATTATTATAATTAATAATTAATAATAAGTATATTTTTATATAATACAAAATATAATTAATATAATATATATTTAATATAATAGTAATATATATTAATATGAGAGAGAGAAACTAAAATTTGATTGGTTGTTTCATGTCAACAATCCAAGGATGGATGTTTCCTTGGGGAGTTATGCTCAAGGTAGCATGCCATTTGATTAAAGATATGATAATTCTCCTTTAAGACCTCTTCAATGTACCCATTGCACACTTAAGGAGACAAAGATAAATATAGGGAAGAAAATATAGAGAGAGAGGGAGATAATGACAAACATACAAATAGAAAGGGAGACAAAGAGATAGAGAGGGGTAGAGAGATAAAGAGATAAGGATGAATAGATAGAGATATAGGGAGGGTGATTGATATATCTCTCCCTATCACTCTCTATATCTCCCACTATCTATGTCACTCCTGCCTCTTCCCCCCTCTATCTATTGAGCTATCTCTCCCTCTTGCCCCTTTCTCTCTCATTCACTCCATCTCTCCTTCCATCTATCCTAATCTATATCTCTATCTCTATTTCTCTTTTTATCTCCCTCTCACTACTCTATCTCTTTCTATCTATATCCCTTTCTCTCCCTCGCCCTCTCTATCTCCCCCTCTCTATCTCTCACCATCTCTCCCTCCCTATCCCCTCTATCCATCGAAGCTCTATCTCCATATCTCTTCCTTTATCTTCCCATATATCTCCATCTCTCTTTCACCTCCTGTATATCTCTATCTCTCTCTCTTTCTCTCCCCATCTATCTCTATCTCCCCATATATTAACTAAGAATCCATGCAAGTATATAATAGTATATGTTGGTAAAACTATAATAGTGCTTTATTAAACTATAAGTAACACTTATCTTTCTAATGTCAAGCCTTCTTATAAAAATAGTGTTTGATTAAACTATAAGTAAATTATTGTCACCATTCTTCATTCAACATGAAATACCAAATGCAGCAATTGTTTTGTTGCTTTTGTTAAGTTTCATTAACCAAGCTATTTACTGGGTTGAATAAAGTTGTATTATGACCCTTCATCTCTTTAAAAAAATTAGACAATATTAGTGAGATCAAGAAGGGGAGAAAACTAAACTCCCTCAAAATAGGGGTATTTGTGGGTTTGTTGGTTTTCTTTGTATACTATATACTTAGTTCCTCTAGGATAAATAGTTAACTTTAGATCATTTTCTTAGTTGTGTATCTGAACTAATATAGAGTAAGCTTTTTTATTTTAATTGACTACTACATAATAGTTTATGTGTTGAAAGAATTGTTTCCATTCTTTGTATTTTTCACATTGGAATACAAATCATATTTAATTTCATGAAAATATACTTATTTCATTAAGATATTTGTTTGAAATAAGTGCTTCATAACCCATCTAATCAAATCATAATTAACCTATCAAAAAGGAAATAGGAATTTTCTAAAGAAAAGAAAACTTGACTCAATCATAAGTGTATGGCCTTCGAAGAAAGGAGTGATCCACCTTAGCAATAAAAATTGTCTGATTTAGACCTAGGCATGTGTAGGATCATGATGGGCCAAAAAGTGGCAACATAAAAAAAGTAGTGTTTTGAACTAGCCAAAAAATGCGAAAATCCCGAGTTTATTTTTTTTTTTGGGTTGGTTGTTAGTACATTGCTCCATAGCAATGTCCAATCCAAAATACTACAAATTGGATATCCAATTTGTGTCTAATATCTAATTTGAAAAACATTTTAAAATGTAATATTTTGGTGCTATAAATTGGATATTTGATTTAGGGGGGAGAGAGAGAGAGAGATATTTAGGAGGGGGAAGGGAGAGAGAGATAGAGAGAGGGGGGAAGGGAGAGGGAAAATGAGAGAGAGAGAGAGGGGGAAAGGGAGAGAGAGATATATATAGAGAAAGAATTAGGAGGGGGAAGGGAGAGGGGAAGAGGGGAAGAAGGGGATAGGTAGAGAGAAAGAGAGAGATAATTAGGAAGGGGAAGGGAGAGGGGAAGAGTGTTGAGGGTAAAGGATAGAAGGTTTAATGGTTTATGGTTGTGGGGGTAGGAGGGAGTGACTTGAGAGAGAGAGAGGGAGGGAGTGGGAGAGAGATAAAGGAAGGGAGGGTTAAGGGTAGAGGGTAGAGGGTTTAAGGGTTAAGGGTTAAGGGGAGAGAGATAGAGGGAGTGAGTGAGTGAGTGAGAGAACTAAGAGAGGGAGAGATGGTAGAATATTGAAGATACTTGAAAGAGAGAGAGAGAGAGAGGGAGGGAGTGGGAGAGAGATAGAGGAAGGGAGGGTTAAGGGTAGAGGGTATATGGGTTAAGAGTGGAGGGGAGAGAGATAGAGGGAGTGAGTGAGTGAGTGAGAGAAATACCTAAGAGAGGGAGAAGGGGTAGGAGGGAGAGACTTGAGATAGAGTGAGTGAGTGAGTGAGTGAGAGAGATACCTCAGAGAGGGAGTGGTGCTAGGAGGGAGAGACTTGAGAGAGAGAGATAAATAAAGGAAGGGAGGGTTAAAGGTAGGGGTAGAGGGTTTAGGGTTTAGGGTTAAGGGGAGAGAGATAGATGGAATGAGTGAGTGAGAGAGAGACCTAAGAGAGGGAGAGGGGGTAGGATATTGAAGATACTTGAGAGAGAGAGGGAGGGAGTGGGAGAGAGATAGTGGGAGGGAGGGATAAGGGTACAGGGTGGAAGGGAGATAGAGGGAGTGAGTGACTGAGATAAAGACCTAAGAGAAGGAGAAGGGGTAGGAGGGAGAGACTTGAGATAGAGTGAGTGAGTGAGTGAGAGAGAGACCTTAGAGAGGGAGTGGTGCTTGGAGGGAGAGACTTGAGAGAGAGAGAGATAAAGTAAGGGAGGTTAAAGGGTAGAGGGTAGAGGGTTTAGGGGTTTAGGGTTTAGGGTAGAGGGAAGAGAGATAGAGGGAGTGAGAGAGAGAGAGAGACTTGAGGGAGGGAGAGGGGGTAGGAGGGAGAGACTTGAGAGAGAGTGTGTGTAGAGGGTTTAAGGGTTAAGAGTTAATGGTTTAGGGTTTAGGGTTATGGGAAGTGATGGAACTTTAAAGTTTTGTTCTCTATGTTCTATTTTATCCTGCCTTGTGTCTCTGGTCATCTATGGTGTTTGGAAAGATCCTAAGGTTGGTGTTTTACCTTCATCTTCATGTAATACCCTAGTGTTCATCTTACACCTTGGATGGGATCTATTTTTCCGTTACTTTTTGGGAAGGCTTTAAAATGACTTAAGCCTCATCGCTTTGTCTAGGTTGGGCCTCCTTTTTTTTATTATTTTATTTCCTTCGCCTAACTTTATTTTTCCTAATTCTTTTGTTGGTCCCGTGTTCCCTCATTAAAATAACTTATATCATTATTTTTCGTCGACCTAGTGATGTCCCCTTATTCCTTTAGGGGAGAGGGTCTAGTAGTCATGCAGGCTAACTTTCTCAACATGTAGCAATTGACTGAAATATCGTAGAACCTTCATTTTTTTTTTTTGAAATGTAGACTAGTCTCTTATTTATCTATAACTAAGGTTTGGAGGCATGACTCATCATGCAACTCACCACATCAGAAGATCTTTTGAGAAGTGTCTAAAATTTGAATTTTTAAAGGTTCGACCAAAACTTAATCATGGAGCCCCCAATAGTTGAACCAAAAAAATATCATTTTTTGCTTATAGAATATGATATTTTTATTTAAATTAAAATTAATATAAAGCTAAGTGGACCAAATACTTATTGATAACCATCAATCTTTGATATCTCTACCTTTTATATTCAACACATATGGACTAATAGTTGAACACAAAAAATCTATTTGTTGTTATAAAAACAACACATAATGATTTAAAATACAACTTATATTGAACAAAAATGGACCAATAGTTGAACACTAAATTTTTTTGAAAATCCTTCACATTTAATGGGAAAATACATGTTATTTATTGTGCTCACCTTTTATATTTTTGATAGGACAAACTATTAATATAAATTTATCCAATGCTTGTACATTGCTAGCCCAATTGTTGTACACATAAGAACAATATTTTTTTACTATGATAACAATACTTGTTTCAATGAGTGTCTTATTTTATTAAATGAACATTTTATTTTTTAAATGATATACTTATAGTGGAGAGTTGTGATATTTTATTTGAAACAAAAAAATAATTATTTCACTTCTTCATGAATTTATTTATGTTTTTTTCATATAACATTTTAAGGTTCTTTTGTTTTCAAGTATGGGTCCATTTTTTATCAACATTTGGTTTTTTCTTTATTTACATTTGAACTGTTTATTTACAATATATAGTATAATTATGTGGTAAGACTGGGTATTATCATCACAATTAAGTGCACCCTCTCCCCTAATAAATGTTTTTATTTTATACCCCACATGACTACTGGGCCCTATCCCCTAATAAATGTTTTTATTTTGCAGAGGGACAAGTTTGCATGCCATAGATCAATCATCGTGTGATCTCAGCCATTCAATACCATCCCGTGATGACCCCACCACACTGTCTTTGTTGATTGCGATATCATGGGAGAGTGCCACGTGTCTCATCTGGTGAAGCTGAAGGAATGATAAAAACTTTGATGCATCTTTAATACATTATGTCGTAGGTTGGGTATGTGTAGGATCATGATGGGCCAAAAAGTGGCGATATGATGGGTATTTGTAGGGTATGTGGCTAATGACTATTTTTTTTACCAAAAATTGATGAAATGAAAAGGTTTTTTAAAAGAGATTCTCAGCTTTCCACCAATATAAATTATTCTTTACTTTGAATTTAATAAATAATTATTATTCATTTTCTATTTGAATTATGACTAAAGTCCTAATTGATAGGCTGATTGAAAAATATCTATAGCTTCCAAATGGTATCACATTTTGGAATATAAACATGCATCACATTTTATGCTTCACATACTATAGGATTAAAAAAAGAAAAATTGAATTTCATGAAGTTTTAACCAAGTTAAGGTGGTCAGACAAGAGTTTTTATATTTTTAAAAAGTTGTAATTAATTATTTACTTGGAAAAAAATTACAAAAAAAATGCATCACATCTAGACATGAGTCCTCTACTTATGTCTAAAATCTTATAAAAAAATATTATAAGACAAACACCTACTTTTTTTTCCCTAAATTTTAAGTACTACTACATTAAAATTTCAAATTTTCACCAAATAGATTTAAAAAAAACCTAGTATTTTAGAAACTTCATTCAATTTTCTACAGATTCTATTCTTACATATTTATGAAATAATATAGATAACTTATTCAAATTTTTACGTCAAGTTTCCTAACTTTGATTTTTCTAAACTTTTTGCCACTTAAGGGCCTATTTTTTCCATGATGATCCTACACATACCTGGTTACTAAAGTAGTTATAAGATGCACATGTTTTAAATCAGTGGAGGTGTTATAATCCTGGTAGAAAGGTGCTCGATGGTTAATAATAAGGTTGGCAACTATGTTGAACGAACAGGATTGTCGATGGTTGAGATCCACAGTTGTCCACCATCGCTTGATCAAAATTTGTGAGGTATGTATTGATTACAATATATCATAGGCAAGTGCCATGTGTCTCATTCGGTGAAGCTAAAGGAATGATAAATACTTTTATGCATCTTTAATAAATTATAATGCGGGTTACTAAAGCAGTTATAAGATGCACATGTTTTAAATAAATGGATATGTCATAATCTCAGTAGAAAGGTGCTCGATGGTTAATAACAAGGTTGGCGACTGTGTTGAATGAACAGGATTACCAATGGTTGACATCCATGGTTTCCCGCTATCGCGTGATCAAAATTTGTGAGTTCTTTATTGATTGCGATATCATGACTAAGCGCCATGTGGATCTCCTTGGCAACAAGTAGTATGGTAAAAAAATGATATATTTATTTTATTTTATTTATTAAAAACTTACTAGCAGATATATTATTTATTAATAATACATATAAAATATGCCAAGAGATATCCTTTTGATGCGTCTATTGTACTATTATAAAATAGGTGCCTCGACAAAGATATCTCTTGGCATATTGTGTATATATTAATACATAATATATATATGCTAGTAGCATTTGTAGCACAACATGAAAGACAAGATTAGAATTACTTTTAGTTATAGAATTAAGGTTAGGGCTAGATATATATTTCGTTAGGGTTGGGGTTAAAAATAGTGTTAGTGTTAGTTTTACGATGAAGTTTAAGGTTAGAGTTAGAGTGAGAATTATTGTTGAGATTGAATCATAACCCTAATCTAACCTTAACCTTAAACCTAATTGAACCCTAACTCTATTTGTAATTTAACTTTAAGTCTAACTCCAACCCTAACCCTATCATTGAACCCAAGCTTTATCCTAGAACCCCAACTCTAATTAAATGGTAAACCTAACCTAACCTTAACCCTAATTCTATCTATAATTATAATCCTAACCCTTCTAATTTTTAAAATCCATAAAATATTTATTATCTATTTAGTTTTACTAATTATCTAATACAATTAAATTAAATTAAATTAAATATTCATTTTAAATTAATTAAACAATTATTAATTATAATTTAAGAATAAATTAAGAAATAAGATCTATATAAAATCAACTTTTCTATTTTTTTTCTTTGTGTCCAAATAATTTCATTTTCTAAAATTATACTAAATTCTAGATATCATAATTAAACACAAAACTTTATTCTATTATAATCCTTACCCTATTTAAACCCTAACCCTAATTGAACACTAAATCTAATTGTAATTGACCACTAATAATAATTGAATTTTACCACTAACCCTAACCCTAGCTCTAATGAAACCCTAAACCTAACTCTAATCAAACCCTAAGCCAAACCCTAATTTAACTTTAAAACTAACCTTAATTAAGTATTAACCCTAATTGAACATTTATTGAACAATAGTCCTAATTGTACCATAACCCTAACTTTGAACTACAGTTGAACTCTAATCCTAACCCTAACACTAATTCTTATCCTAATTTAACCTTAACCCCAACCCTTACCTTAACCTTGACCCTATTTGAACTCTTATTGAATTCATAACCCTAATTAAACCCCAACCTCATCCTCAATCCTAACCCAAATTAAACATTAATTGAACCCTAAACCTAACCCTAAGTGAACACTAATCCTAATTGAACTCTAAATTTTTAGTTGAAAATATTAAAGTGTGTTAGATTTTCCCATTCATTGCCACTTATCATTCAATTCCTAATAGAACTCCAAAAATTTATACTTTTATAATGTTCTAATACACACCAAATATTAAGGGTTGAGGGTTTAAGGGTTTAGGGTTTAAGGTTTAAGGGTTTAAGGTTTAGGGTTAAGGGTAGATGGGAGAGAGATAGAGAGAGTGAGAGAGAGAGACCTGAGAGAGGGAGATGGGGTAAGAGGGAGAGACTTGAGAGAGAGAGAGAGGGTAGAGGGTTTAAGGGTTTGGGGTTTAATGGTGGAGGGGAGACACATAGAGGGAGTAAGAGATAGATAAAGACCTAAGAGAGGGAGAGGGGGTAGGAGGGAGAGACTTGAGAGAGAGAGAGGGTAGAGGGTAGAGGGTAAAGGGTTTAAGGGCTTGGAGTTTAAGGGTTAAGGGTTTAGGGTTTAGGGTTATGGGTAAAGGGAAGAGAGATAGAGGGATTCAGTCAAAGAAAAAACACCAACCTTAGGATTTTCCCAATACCATAAAAGACTAGTAACATAAGACAGTAAAGGAAATTAACATAAGACAGGGTAGGAAAGGATAGATTCAAAAGATGCAACATACTGTGTTCATATGTCCTTCAATCTTCTTAAGAATATCCATGCTCTATTTATAAAGGAAGTGACTTCATAGATGCATCAAGTTCAATTATGCATCTTTTAAACAATGAGGAAGCATTTCAAGTTTTTTTCAAGCCCCTCTCACCATAACCCTATTGGACAGTCACACATCACATAGGAAGGTGAGTTGTTAGGTCACCCACATATGTGATAGGTGGCTATCCAATAAAGATAAAATGAGGAGACCATGTGTATTTATTACACATAACAAAAGAATAGCAATGGTTGAATCAAGGTCATGATACAAGTACAAGGACAACACCTTTGCAAGCTCTAGCTACAAGATGCAAAGGGGATTGATATTATTCATTCATGGGTGTACTGGTGAAAGTGAATGCAATAGGGAAAGGTCATTGTCATTGATAAGGGCAACAAACAATGCATGCTACAATTTTAGGATGAATGACAACAAAAAAACCAAAATCTAAAGTTGCACAAGGATTTATTCAAGGCCTTCACAATCAAACATTAGGTGAACAAGTTGCCAGATAACATTCAACGCATGATGTTTTAAGGAAAGGCATAAAAGGAAAAGACATTCAAGAAACATCAACTCTAGTTGAAACAGATAATATTCCTATTGAAAACATGTCATTACAAGAGGTTTATAACAGCAATGGAACCCTCATATCATGTGATCGAGATACAATTGCTATGCTCATAACCTTTCATATAGGGGTTTTGGTCATCTTGATTGATCCAACATGGATCATGATTGCATACAAGAAACAAAAAGTTACAATTGACAATTAAGCATTTATGATTCAGGAGAGGTCTCATTTTGGAAGCCAAGGGCATAGTACAAGTGTATATGAACAACAACTATGAGGTTATGCTACAAGATAGCCATGAAAGTTCATGTAGGACATCAAGAATTACAATGGTACAGGTGCATATGAGTGAGTAAGTGAGTGAGAGAGATACCTAAGAGAGGGAGAGGGGGTAGGATATTGAAGATACTTGAGAGAGAGGGGGGAGGGTTAATGGTAGAGGGTAGATGGTTTAAGGGTGGAGGGGAGAGAGATATAGGGAGGGAGGGTTCAAGGTAGAGGGTATATGGTTTAAGTGTTTAGGGTTAAGGGTGGAGGGGAGAGAGATAGAGGGAGTGAGTGAGTGAGAGAAAGACCTAAGAGAGGGATAAGGGGTAGGAGGGAGATACTTGAGATAGAGTGAGTGAGTGAATGAGAGAGAGACCTCAAAGAGGGATTGGTACTAGCAGGGAGAGACTTGAGAGAGAGAGAGATAAAGGAAGGGAGGGTAGAGGGTTTAAGGGTTTAGGTTTTAGGGTTTAGGGTTTAGGATTAATGGGAGAGAGAGGGAGTGAGTGAGTGAGAGAGAGAGAGACTAAGAGAGGGAGAGGGGGTAGGATGGAGATACTTGAGAGAGAGAAGGAGGGGGGTTAAGGGTAGAGGGTAGATGGTTTAAGGATGTAAGGTTTAAGGGTAGAGGGAAGAGAGATAGTGGAAGTGAGTGAGTGAGAGAGACCTAAGAGAGGGAGAGGGGGTAGGAGGGAGAGACTTGAGATAGAGTGACTAAGTGAGTGAGAGAGAGAGACCTGAGAGAGGGAGTGGTGCTAGGAGGGAGAGACTTGATAGAGAGAGAGGGAGGAAGGGAGAGAGATAGAGGAGATAGGGTTAAGGGTTTAGGGTTATGGGTAGAGGGAGAGAGATAGAGGGATTCAAGTGATAGAGAGAGGGAGGGAGTGGGAGAGAGAGAGCAGAGGGTTAGGCAGAGGGAGATAAGAGTGAGTGAGTGAGTGAGAGAGAGAGAGCTGAGAGAGGGAGAGGGGTAGGAGGGTGAGACCTGAGAGAGAGGGAAAGAGGGAGGGAGGGAGAGAGATATAGGGTAGAGGGCGTGAGAGGGTAGAGCCGCTTAAGGGTTTAGAGCTTGGGGTTAAGGGCTTAGGCAGAGGGAGAGAGATGAAAGAGAATGAGAGAGAGAGAGACTTTAGAGAGGGAGAGGGGGTAGGAGGGAGAGACTTGAGAGAGAGAGAGGGTAGAGGGTTTAAGGGCTTTGGGTTTAGGGGTTAAGGGTTAATGGTTCAGGGTTTAGAGTTATGGGTAGTGATGGAACTTCAAATTTTTGTTCTCTATGTTCTATTTTATCCTTCCTTGTGTCTCTAGTCATCTATTTGTTGTTATAAAAGCAACACATAATTATTTAAAATACAACTTATATTGAAAAAAAATGGACCAATAGTTGAACACTAAAACTTTTTTAAAATCCTTCACATTTAATGGGAAAATACATGTTATTTATTGTGCTCACCTTTTATATTTGTGATAGGACAAACTATTAATACAAATTTATACAATGCTTGTACATTGCTACCCCAATTGTTGTACACATAAGAACAATATTTTTTCACTATGATAATAATACTTGTTTAAATGAGTGTCTTATTTTATTAAATGAGCATTTTATTTTTTAAATGATATACTTATAGTGGAGAGTTGTGATATTCTATTTGAAACAAAAAAAAAACTTATTTCACTTCTTCATGAATGTATTTATGTTTTTTTCATATAACATTTAGAGGTTCTTATGTGTTTAAGTATGGGTCCATTTTTTTATCAACATTTGGTTTTTTCTTTATTTACATTTGGACTGTTTATTTACAATATGTAGTATAAATATGTGGTAAGACTGGGTATTATCATCATGATTGAGTACACGACTATTGGACCCCACATGACTACTGGGCACTCTCCCCTAATAAATGTTTTTATTTTGCAGAGGGACAAGTTCATATAGCCATAGATCAATCATCGTGTGATCTTAGCCATTCTCGGCCATCCCATGATGACCCCACCACATTGTCTTTGTTGATCATGATATCACGAGCAAGTGCCATGTGTCTCATCCGATGAAGCGGAATGAATGATAAATACTTTGATGCATCTTTAATACATTATGTTGTGGGTTACTAAAGCAATTATAAGATGCACATGCTTTAAATCAACAGAGATGTTAGAATCTTGGTAGAAAGGTTCCCAATGGTTAATAACAAGGTTGGCAACTATGTTGAACAAATAGGATTTCCTATGGTTGAGATCCACGGTTGCCCACCATCACATGATCAAAGGTTGCAAGGTCTTTATTGATTGCAATATCATGGGTGGGCACCACGTTGATCTCCTTAGCAATGATTAGTATGGTGGGGCAATGGCTACCCAACCTACAAAAAGGCATGGGCATCTGCATGGCTTATGCCTGCTACACTTTCGTTAAGGAGAGAGATAGAGGGAGTGAGTGAGTGATCCATTTACATATTATTCTTTTATTCTTCCTCAATTAAATATTTAGTTACCCATTTACCATTATAAGAAATGACCCAAGAATTTAATAGAATGGATGACCAAATAATCTAGCAAAGCTCACTTGCACACTGCACGAATGACTCCAACCATATTTGATGTAGATTTAAATTTTAGCTGTTGATCCTTCAATTAGATCAAATCATCAAACGATAATCTTCAAAACAAGCTGACACAATCACAAACATGGAAATAAGGGGCCCACCATACCATACATTGCCAAGGAAGTCCACGTCTCGTGATATCGACAACAGTAAATATCCTACAACTTTGGATCATGCGATGGTGGGAAACCGTAGATCTTGAGCATTCATGATATTGTTCCTTCAACACAGTCACTAGCCTTATTATTAACCGTCAAGTAGCTTTTTCATCAAGATTATAACATATATGCTGATTTAAAACATGTGCACCTCAAGAACACTTCAGTAACTTTCCTTGTAATGTATTAAGGCCGGATTAATTTACCACAGTATTTCCTTCATTCCTTCAATTTCATCAGATGATACACATGGTGCCCACCCATGATATTGTGATCAGTAAAAACCTTTCAACTTTTGATCATGTGATGGTGGGAAAACGTTAAGATCTCATGACAATTGATCGACAGTCAACCAAACTTATCACCTTCAGCCTCACCAGATAGGACATGTGGTTCCCACCCGTGATATTACGATCAACCAAAGTGGTGTGGTGTGGTCATTGCGGGATGGCGAGGAGCAGCTGAGATCAAATGATAGTTGATCAATGGTCGCACGAACTTCATCCTTCTGCAAAAAAAAACATTTATTAAAAGGACAAGGGTACATCACTAGGTGGATGGTAAATAATGACATAATTTGTTTTTAAATGATGAAACACAGGGCCAACCAAGACTTAGGAAAATAAAACCCTGCAGAGGAAATAAAATATTAAAACAAAGGGACTTAGCCTAGATGGAACGATAGCACATAAGTCATTTTAAAACCCCTCAAAAAGTAACATTGAAATAGATCCCAACCAAGGTGTAAAATAAACACAAGGGTTTTATATGAAAATAAAGCTAAAACCACCAACCCAAGGAAAATTCTGACAC
Organism: Sequoia sempervirens; assembly: GCA_007258455.2. Lineage (NCBI taxonomy): Eukaryota > Viridiplantae > Streptophyta > Pinopsida > Cupressales > Cupressaceae > Sequoia > Sequoia sempervirens. The sequence continues at coordinate 126,557,832 of VDFB02168118.1, read as the reverse complement.
CATGAAAGACCAGTAATACTAGGCAGGGTAGGAATGGAACATAAGGAGAAAAAATATAAAGTTTCATCAGAGGGGAGAGAGATAGAGGGAATGAGTGAGAGAGAGAAACCTGAGAGAGGGAGAGGGGGTAGGAGGGAGATGAGAGAGAGAGAGAGGGAGGGAGTGGGAGAGAGATAGAGGGTAGAGGATTTAAGGATTTCAAGGTTAAGGGTAGAGGGCTAAGGGTAGAGTGGAGAGACTTAGGACTGAGAGAGAGAGAGGGAGGGGGGAGTAGTTGGAGAGAGATAGAGGGTAGAGGGTTTAAGGGTTAATGGTTTAAGGTTTTGGTTAAGGGTAGAGGGGAGAGAGAGACCTGAGAGAGGGAGAGGGGGTAGGAGGGAGAGACTTGAGAGAGAAAGAGAGGGTAAAGGGTAGAGGGTTTGCTACTTTGGGGTTTAAGGTTAAGGGTCTAGGGCCATGGGTAGAGGGAGAGAGATAGAGGGATCTTGAGAGAGAGAGGGAGTGGGAGAGATAGAAAGCAATGAGAGGGTTAAGGGCAGAGGGTAGGGTTTGCTAAGCAGAGTTTAGGTTTAGGGTTTAGGGCTATGGGAAGAGAGATAGGAGGGAGTGGAGTGGGTGAGAGGTAGACCTAAGAGAGGGAGAGGGGGTAGGATATTGAAGATAATTTGAGAGAGAGAGGGAGGAGGAGAAGAGAGAGAGGGAGGGAGAGCTATGGGTAGAGGGTAGATGGTTTACAATTTAGTTAAGGGTGGAGGGGAGAAAGATAGAGGGAGTGAGTGAGTGAGTGAGTGAGTGAGTGAGAGACCTCAGAGAGGGAGTGGTGCTAGGAGGGAAAGACTTGAGAGAGAGAGATAAAGGAAGGGAGGGTTAAGGGTTGAGAGTGACCTACAAGAGGGAGAGGGGGTAGGATGGAGAGACTTAAGAGAGAGAGAGAGAGAGGGAGGGAGTGGAAGAGAGATAAAGGGAGGGGGTTAAGGGTAGAGGGTAGATGGTTTAAGGTTTAAGGGTTAAGGGTTTAGGGTTAAGGGTTAAGGGTAGAGGGAAGTGTTGGTTTTGTTTTACAATGTAACCAGTTTGGTCTTCTACTCTACCTATGGGATTTCCAATTCCAATCAAGGGCATCTCGAAGGACCTGGACCAATTGATGAGGACTTTAAAAAATCCTCCTACACTTCGGGCTCTACAAGACCCGGGAGGGTGATCCCTTAATGTGTTTACAACGTTTACACCAATATCATAAACAACATTAACAATAACAAATAATCTCATTTAATAGCTCAACATAATAGGATAATACCGAATAGAATTGGTTGTTCATCAATAATATCAACTATTTGGAGCATGAGATACCTACAACACAATCCCAAGATAAAATAGGTCATTGATTTGCAATTTTTAGCAAGCTCTCGATAAAGATGAACAAATACTAAATAATACAACTTAGATTTTATGTCATATATCCATTATGGGAGTCAAATTCATAACTATTCAAGGGATTATGATAGATTTAACACATAACATATACGATCCTTGATAACATTGCATTGCAATCTCATCAATATGTATTCTAACCCAATACTACTTATCAAATTCTTATACAGAACATATCCGCCTATAATCCCATTTAAGCATTTTAATTAATTGCCCATGTCAACAAATGATAGGAAGAAGGGATTGGTTTAATTGATGCAAGGAAACACCCTAGGGGAGGGATTAGTGTATAATTGTTCCAACATAGCCTGATGGAACACTAGATCTTTTCTCATGCTTGGGAAACCTTTCACCAAAAGATGTCATGAATGCACCTTACCCATAGTATGCTTTAGGACCTCCATGCATACAAACATAAGGATTGTCATTTATCATCTTGCATCAATGGTACCTAAGGTGCTGGTACTACCTCTCCCTTGGATATTTCTCTCTTCTTACAATTGGATACATCAGTCCTCCTTTTGATTTTTTTGAAAAGATATGAAATGATTTCTAAGCAATGCCTTATTGGGTCAATGAGATCACCAAAAGTCTAGGACTTGTCAAATGAAGGTATATTATTATTGACACCTATCCATTTTCTATTCACTTTTTAGGACTTAGTAATGACTATCCAAAGAGAAAATGAGATAGTGGCAACAACCATTTATATTATTTATCTCACTATAATCCATTTGATGGCTATAGTCATGTTGTCACCCGGTGTAGATTTATTTTTTCAAATTCATAGATAACATGAAGAAAAATCTGTAGCCTTTAATGGTACTACTCTTATTCATGACTTTTCTCTATTCCCTTGAAGCACCATAATTTATATTGGTTTTTATGCTAAATATCTTCATTAAAACACCCCTATACAAGTATATGCCTTCACTATTATAGCCTATTGCTAGAATGGATGATCAATGGTATGAAAAGGTAAAAATACAAGTGTTCTTTGCTTCCTTCACTACTTGTTTCTAATTGTTGATTTTTGTTCATATGCACTTGTACCATTGTAATGCTTGATGTCCTACATGAACTTGCATGGTTGTCTTGTAGCATAACCTCATAGTTGTTGTTCATATACACTTGTACTATGGCCTTGGCTTCCAAAATGGGACCTCTCCTGAATCATAATTGCTTAATTGTCATTTGTAACTTTTTATTTCTTGTATGCAATCATGATCCATGTTGGATAAATCATGATGACTGTATACGTCTAAAAATGGTCATGGTTAATCAAGCTTATTATTTAATTAAATATGAAGTATTTAATTAATCTCCTAAAGTCATCTACATATAAATAAATTTAATTATTTATTTATATTGTTCATTTTTATAATTCTTCTATCTTAATTAAATAAATCATTTTATTTAATTAAGTATCATCCTCCACTTTTCCTCTTAATTAAATTAAATAAATTTTACAATTTATTTATATTAATTATTATGTTATTTCAAATTTGAATATTTAAAATTCAAATAGTGGAATATTCTCCAAACACTCCCTTCATCTCATAGTTAAATTAAATATCAAATATTTAATTTAATATCTTTTCTCACTCCACAAATAATTAAATATTTTAAATATTTAATTACCTTCTAAATTCATCTCTCACACATAATTAAATATTATTTATTTAATTATGCAAACTTCTAATCTCATCTTCACATGTAATTAAATAAATTAATTTATTTAATTATGAAATTCATTTCAACTCATTCTTCAAATGGAAACCTTCCTTTAATTCTGAATGAAAAATTAAAAAATTAAAGAAGAGGAAACCTTCTATCTCTCTCTCAACTTTCAAAAATCTTTCACCGTCCATTCTAATAAGCTTGATCTGAACCGTTAATCATGGTAGCCAATCAAATCCTTTCAAAAACTCTATAAATGTAGGTGAAAATCCAAGCATTGGTTACACACATACGCACAATGAACATATACACAATTAGCTTATGCACTCACATCTTTTTAGCATCATAGCAATATTTTCATCATAGTATAATCCTTGCATTTTAGCATAGTATGCATTTCATTTATATCACGTTCTTTAGTTGTCCATTTTGTTGAGCTTGATCTTCCGGATCTGAGAGCAATTGGAAACAACAAAATGTTGGAGATAGAGAGAAATAAGATGACTTCGTGGAAGCTTCCAGCAACAGTTTGTTTATTTTGTTTCCCTTTTAATTTTTTTGATCTAATGTCTTATTGATATGTGTTTGAATTCATTTGTAATTTATTTATTTTGATACACACAATGACCAAAACCCCTACATGAAAGGTTATGAGCATATAAATTGTATCTCGATCACATGATATGAGGGTTCCATTGTTGTCATAAACCTCTTTTAATGACATATTTTCAATAGGCATATTATTTTGTGTCAACTAGAGTTGATGTTTCTTGAATGTCTTTTCCTTTTATGCCTTTCCTTAAAACATCATGCATTGAATGTTATCTGGCAACTTGTACGCCCAATGTTTGATTGTGAAGGCCTTGAATAGAGCCTTGTGCAACTTTAGATTTTGTTTTTGTTGTTGTCCTTCATGAGACCATTGTAGCATGAATTGTTTGTTGTCCCTATCAATGATAATGACCTTTACTTAATGCATTCACTTTCACTAGTACACCCATGAATGAATAATAGCAATCCCCTTTGCCTCTTGTAGCTAGCTCTTGCAAAGGTATTGTCCTTGTATTTGTCTCACAACCTTGATTCAACCATTGCTCTTCTTTTGTTATGTGTAATAAATACACATAGTATCATCATTTTATCTTTATTGGACAGCCACCTGTCACATATGTGGGTGACCTAACAACTCACCTTCCTATGTGATGTGTGACTGTCCATTGGGGTTATGGTGAGAGGGGCTTGACAACAACTTGAAATGCTTCCAAATTGTTTAAAATATGTATAATTGAACTTGATGCATCTATGAAGTCACTTCCTTTATAAACAGATCATGGATCTTCTTAAGAAGATTGAATGACATATCAACATAGTATGTTGCATCTTTTGAATCTTTCTTTACCTGTCCTATCTTATGTTCCTTTCCTGTCCTATCTTATGTTACTACTCTTTTATGGTATTGGGAAAATCCTAAGGTTGGGGTTTTGTCTTTGAATGAATCCCTCTATCTCTCTCCCCTCTACCCATAACCCTAAACCCTTAACCCTTAACCCTTAAACTCCAAACCCTTAAACCCTCTACCCTCTACCCCTCTCTCTCTCTCTCTCAAGTATCTCCCTCCTACCCCCTCTCCCTCTCTTAGGTATTTATCTATCTCTCACTCACTCCCTCTATGTTTCTCCCCTCTACCCCTAAAACCACAAACCCTAAACCGTTAACCGTAAACTTTAAACCTGTAACGCTTAAACTCTAAACCCTTAAACCCTCTATGATCTATGTTTAACCCTCTACCGGTCCATACCTCTCTCCCACTCCCTCCCTCTTTCCCTCTCTCTCTCAAGTCTCACCCTCCTACCCCCTCTCCCTCTCTCAGGTCTCTCTCTCTCTCACTCAATCGTATCTCCCTCCCATCTACCCTTAACCCTCTACCCTCCCTCTCTCTCAAGTCTCTCCCTCCTACCTCCTCTCCCTCTCTCAGGTCTCTCTCTCTCACTCAATATCTCTATCTCTCTCCCCTCTACCCTTACCCTAAACTTAAAACCCTTAACCCTTAAACTCTAAACCCTTAAACCCTTAATATTAGGTGTGTATTAAAACATTATAAAATTATAAGTTTTTGGAGTTATATTAGGAATTGAATGATAAATGATGATGAATGGGAAAATCTAAGGCACTTTAATGTTTTCAACTAAAAAGTTAGAGTTCAATTAGGATTAGTGTTCACTTAGGGTTAGGTTTAGGGTTCAATTAATGTTCAACCTGGGTTAGGATTGAGGATGAGGTTGGGGTTTAATTAAGGTTATGAATCCAATAAGAGTTCAAATAGGGTCAAGGTTAAGGTTAGGGTTGGGGTTTATGTTCAATTAGGATAAGAATTAGTGTTAGGGTTACGATTAGAGTTCAAATATAGTTCAAAGTTAGGGTTATGGTACAATTAGGACTACTGTTCAATAAATGTTCAATTAGGGTTAATACTTAATTAAGGTTAGTTTTAAAGTTCAATTAGGGTTTGGGTTAGGGTTGCGATTATGAATCAAGTAGGTTTGGGTTAGGGTTTGATTAGAGTTAGGTTTAGGTTTTAGTTTTAGTTAGATTTAGGGCTAGGGTTAGGGGTAGAATTCAATTATGCTTAGTGGTCAATTAGGGTTAGGGTTTAACTAGGGTTAGGATTAGAATAGAATAAATTTTTTTGTTTAATTATGACATCTAGAATTTAGTATAATTTTAGTAAATGAAATGATTTGGACACAAAGAAAAAAAATAGAAAGGTTGATTTTATATAGATCTTATTTCCTAATTTATTCTAAAATTCTAATTAATAATTTTTTAATTAATTCAAAATGAATTTTTAATTTAATTTAATTTAATTGTATTAGGTAATTAGTAAAACTAAATAGATAATAAATATTTTATGGATTTTAAAAATTAGAATTTAGTTTAATTTTATTTGTAATGTCAAATATTAAAATTTTCGATTGAAATACTTAATTTATTTTAAAATATTTATAATTAATGTTGAATTTAAAAATTAATATTAAGGCATTAATAAATATAACCCTAATAATATGTTATTAGGATTAGGGTTAATGCTAGTATTAAATTAGGGTTAGAATTATGGTTCAATTGTGTTAGGGTTTAATTAGGGTTAGTGCTCATTAAGGGTTAGGCTTTAAATATGATTCAATTGGGGTTAGGGTTCAATTAGGGCTAAGATTTAGATGGCCTTAGGGTTAGGGTTAGAAATAGTGTTTAATTAGTCTTAGATTTAAAATAGGGTTCAATTAGGCTTAGGGTGAAAATTACAATTCAATTAGGGTTAGGGTTCAATTAAAGGTAGGATTATATTTCATTTAGGGCTATGATTCGATTATGGTTAGGGTTTTGGTAAATTATAATTATCTCACATATATGAGTTTGGGGTTAGAGCTAGGATCTTGATTTAATTAAGCTCGGGCTTAAGGTTAAGGTTAGGGTTAAGGTTAAGGTTGGGGTTTGATTAGGGTTATAATTAGAGTTAAGGTTGTCATGAGAACTATGGTTAGTGTTAAACTAAGGATTATGAATAGCATTATAATTATGGTTAGAGTTAGAATTATAATTAATATTATAATTAGGGTTAGAATGAGAAGGGTTAGGATTATAATTATAGATAGACTTAGGGTTGGGATTAGCATTAGGGTTAAGGTTACATTAGGTTTACCATTTAATTAGAGTTGGGGTTCTAGGATAAAGCTTGGGTTCAATGATAAGGTTAGGGTTGGGGTTAGAGTTAAAGTTCAATTATAAATAGGGTTAGGGTTCAATTAGGTTTAAGGTTGAGGTTAGATTAGGGTTATGATTCAATCTCAAAAATAATTCTCACTCTAACTCTAACCCTAAACTTAATCATAAAACTAACACTAACACTATTTTTAACCCCAACTCTAACTAAATATATATCTAACCCTAACCTTAATTCTATAACTAAAAGTAATTCTAATCTTGTCTTTCATGTTGTGCTGCAAATGCTACTAGCATATATATATTATTTATTAATACATACAAAATACCCCTTCTCACTCACTCACTCCCTCTATCTCTCTCCCCTCCACCCTTAACCCTAAACCCTAAAACCATCTACCCTCTACCCTTAACCCTTCCTCCCTCTATCTCTCTCCCACTCCCTCCCTCTCTCTCTCTCTCTCTAAAGTATCATCAATATCCTACCCCCTCTCCCTCTCTTAGGTCTCTCACTCACTCACTCACTCCCTCTATCTCTCTCCCTCTCTCCCACTCCCTTCCTCTCTCTCTCACTGAATCCCTCTATCTCTCTCCCCTCTACCCATAACACTAAATCCTTAACCCTTAAACCCTCTACTATCTACCCTCTACCCTCTTTCTCTCTCTCTCAAGTCTCTCCCTCTTACTCCCTCTCCCTCTCTCAAGTCTCTCTCTCTGGTGATGCCGAAGGTTATAATTTTGGTTGACTGTCAATCAATTGTCATCAGATCTTAACGGTTGCCCACCATCACGTGATCGAAAGTTGTAAGGTTTTTATTGATTGCGATATCACGGGCGGGCACCACGTGTATCATCTGATGAAATCAAAGGAATGAAGGAAATACTATGGTAAATTAATCCAGCCTTAATACATTAAAAGGTAGGTTACTGAAGTGTTCTTGAGGTGCACATGTTTTAAATCAACCTATATGTTATAATCTTGATGAAAAGTTGCTCGATGGTTAATAATAAGGCTGGTGACTGTGTTGAAGGAACAAGATCACAAATGCACAACATCTATGGTTGCCCGCCATCGTTTGATCCAAAGTTATGGGATCTTTACTAATTGTGATATCGTGAGTGATCACAACATGGACTTCCTTGGAAACGTACGATATGGTTGACCCCTTATTGCCACATCCGTGATTGTGTCAGCTTGTTTTGAAGATGGTCATTCAATGATTTGATCTAACTAAAGGATCGACGGCTAAAATTTAAATCTGCATCAAATATGGTTGGATTTGTTCATGCAACACATGAGTGAGCTTTAATGGCAGATGAGACATTTGTTAGCATGATTTCATTGAGATAAAATCAATTCTCCTATTTTATTTGTATCATAAAGCATTCAAGTATTTTGTAGAGCAGTTTCAGAGCCAAAAGCAAAGTTGTGAATCTCTGTAGCCAGAATTTGGGACTTCTGCAAACAAAGTCGTGAGTTAATTTTTGTGCTTCCCTATCATTCTGCACTTGAATTTGGAAAAAGATTTGTTGTGCTTGTCATTGAGCTTTTTGATAAATGTGTTAGGGGTATAGTTTAATTATAGTTGTGAGAAATTGTTGTGTTTTTTTTTGTAATTTCTTATCTCTAGTTAGTCCTAGCTATTCAAAGTGTGAAATTGTAAAAGGACCCTAGTTTGTCCAAGATGGCACTGCCAAAGCAACATTCTGGCCAAGTTGACTATTTAAGAAGAAACCTAGATGATGATTTCCTGGATCAATTACCTTGGTCAATGAATGATAGGAAGAAGGGATTGTTTCTAATGCGAGGGAAAATCATGGGGGAAGGGTTAGTATATAATTTCTCTAACATTGTCGATGCTAGGGTTCCTCTCATAGGCTTGGAAATGTTCAAATTATGGTATGGACAGTGGAATTTTCCTCACCCCTTTTCAAATGGTTGGATGTATGATTTGGGAAAGCTAGTATTTCCAAATGTGTTCCCTAACATATACTTACTTAGGGCAGTGGTTACAAGATATGACCCTATCACACGGGTAATCAAGGATAATGATGGAAAGGTTATGTTGAGCATTAATAGAGAAGAGGTCCAATAGATTTTTAACTTGAGTGAATCAAGTGACGACTTGGTTCCTATCAATCTTGATGAAATTAAGCAAAAATATGAAAAGTTAAAGTCTCTGCTTAGAGCTAAGTTGCTTCCACCTCATCTGGCTAGGGCAGGAGGTTCATGATTTCATATCAGCCCTAGTGACCAAGAACCTTTCAGATTAATTTTTTTTGCAAAACATTTCTTGGCCACTTTCTATTCATTGTGTTAGATTTTGGGTTTTAGTCTTGGTGCAGTGATTCCTATTGCATACATGTTCATGGGGTGAAAATAAAACACCCTAACTTCTTTGTGACATATGAATTTGCTTCTTTCTTGGCTGAGAGGATACATGAAGGGTTGTCAAAGTTGTAGAAAAATGATACCGGCACTCAATTATTCTAGTATTCTATGTTGATGCATATGTTCTTGTTCAAGAATGCAAACTTTTATTCTGAAAAGATGAAATTAAGGCAATTGGTTGATGGAGAAATATTTCCAGTACAATTATGGGTTGTAGATTTATCTTGCAATAAGGAAAGCACCAATTATTGGAAAATTGATAATTTCTTTGCTTCTAGATTAAGGGATAGACTGATGGTGAATGTACCTAGGATCCCTAAGGAATTGCATGATTTCCTCAGGACAAAAGGGAGGAAGCTAGAATTGAAAGTTTTCCATAATTGGGGTGACATTATCCCATACCCAGTCAACACCGTTTTGAGAGTATACGGTTTTTAAGGAACCCCCCATATACTTCCATACAATGTGCCACCAAGAGTGTGGTTTACAAAATTTATGTGGTAAATAGGTTGTATCCATGAGGACAACCTCACAGGGAGGGGTAAGGGAACATTTTTCCCTGATTATATAGTTGTATCTAATTTTTCCTTTTCAAAAGGAGGTTGGGCACATTTTGAGAAATTATTTGATGATTACCATTAGAGGTGTGGTCCAAAGTAGCAGCATGATCCTGAGGGTTTCTTTTCCCTTTTCAAAAAAAGAATAAAGGCTAGCAATTTTTTGCATGAGTTCAACTTTCCTAAGGATTTGATTAGAAATGAATTTGATCTAAATAGGTAGGAGTTGAACAAGGATAAATGGATAGCTTATGATAAGCTATTAGATATTGTGCATAAGATGGATCTGAAGTATAATCCATTGTTGGAGTTCAATCCATACCATAAGAAGATTGACTTTTTAATGGAGAACTTCAAGGAAATTATGAGAACATTGAGGACCAAAATGATAAATTTAGAACTGAGTCTGGGTGTACAGGAACAAGATGCTAGGCCAATTGAAACAAGGCCAAAATACTAGCCTACAGAAAGGTGGCCTATTTATAGGAGAAAAAAGGATGATAGTAGTGATGAAGAGGAAGTTGACAGAAAAGGAAAGCAAATAATGAAGTTTCCTTCACAACCAAGTCCAAAATTCAAAGTGCTTGGGGCAATTAAAATCATTTATTTAGAATCATTACCAAAAGATAGTCCTTCATCACCACCATCTGAGCCAAGCCCTAAAAGACAAAGAATTGATCAACCACAGGAGGATCTGATGGATGAAATTATTGTTACTGATCAGGACATGTATGTTGGTATGCCTTCCCCTCCTAGGCTAGCTGAATTGGTTATATTTGATTTAGATATGAAAGGAAAGAGTGTACAAGATGCAAGAATGGAAGCATGTAAGGAGTTTCTAGATGACAATACATTTGTAAAATCTCTTGTATTCTTGCAATTGGTATGGAGGATGAAATTTGAAGAATATCAAGGGAAATGTAAGAAGAGAAGAGAACTAAGGCCTAGCAGGTCAGACCAGGATAATGATGAGGAGGTAAAAGCTAAATTAATGGAGGAATTTAAGAACATCACTCCTGAAGAGGGAAGGTGAGTCAGGCCGGTGTGTTGATTTTTCATGAATGGGACATTGTAGATGTTGTAGCATTTAATTCTATTTTAAATTCCAAGCATCCTTTGCAAGACTCTGAAGAAGTCAAGGCAGCATTGCAAGATCCTTCCTTCAGTGAGAAACATGAAACTTTGGAAATTTGGGCATTAGCCCCTCAAGAAATAATTCCAAATGTTATGGATATTAATCCAAATTTCAGAGGAGGATTAATAATAAAGAGATATTTAGAGACCTCAACCACTGAGGCCACTAATTTGACTATGAATGTGGCCAAATTGGCCCAAAATACTGCTGAAAGGGAGGAGGCTGAAAATAAGAGCCTAATGGAGAAGTATAACCTTTTGATTGAGGAATACAACAAGATGCAATAGAGGAATGTTGAGTTGAAGAATGAGGTGGAGAGGTTTAGGTATAAAAAAATTGGGGAGACATCAAGTGCTCTAGGGACCAATACATTACCTTCCATAGCAGGGTCAGTGCCTCCTACTTCTCCAATTGTTTCCACACCAGGGTCTCCCAATTAGAATCGTTCTCTCACCTCTCCTTTAGAACAAATTGATGAAGAAACAGAGTACTTTGTTGATCCTACAAAGAAGCAGCTCTTGCAAAGAATTGATGAATTGTAGACATCATTGAATGTAAGTGAGGAGGGATCTCTCTCATAGGAAAAGGAGATTGTTACTACTGTCTTGAGGCATTTAAATAAAAAGGTTGATAGTAAATTTCTATCTATTCATTCTTTATATTCTTTATTGTTAGATGCAATAAAGAATATTGATAGGGATTAGGAAGTAGTGATACCATTGATTGAAAATTGGACCCTAGGGCCAGTGATTTAGATGTCATGTATAAGGCTTCAAGGTTTGATATAAATAATAGGCCCCAATCATTAAATCTTACTCTAGTGTTGGTTAAATCATTGCAAGGTTTTTAGACCCTACCAGATGATTTGAGTAGGAAGATCAAGGATTTGATGAAGAATTTTAATGATTGGGGTAACACATTGTTACCAAATTTAGTTGATGAGCAGGGGAAAATCAGGTCACTCCACCAGTGGTAGGACTAAGCAAGTGAAGTCATCAATGATCAATTTAAATTAATTTGTGATGAATCATATTATGACTTGTTAGTGAGTTGTATGGATAAAATCATTAGTACCTGCTCATTTTTTGAAGCTTTTGTAAGAGATGCAAATCAGGTAGTGGTAAAATAAACACCTTATAATGCCAAGGTGAATGAGGTGATTAATTTTGATTAGCCAACTGATGAAGAATACCAACAATGGGTAACTAAATATTTGACTGAGGAAGAGTAAAAGGAATGCACTACTAACAGGTGGTAAATCGGATGCTACGGTTACAATGGTTTCCAGTTTTTCTTTGATGGCTTTCTCGGTGCAGGTTTCTTGTGGTTTTTTTTGTTGCATCAAATTTTCTCAATTGACATGATGAAAAAGAGTATTCTCCAAGGTGATGGCTGTTGTAACAATTTCTAGAATATCACCAGGTGTGCCAACTGGCTAGTGACATGTGTACTTTCTGGCTCGATGCTTGTTTGCTCCTTCATTTTCTATAAGAAGGATTTCAAGGTCAGAAGTATGGGTTAGCAAGTTAGATAATTTTTGGTCGACTCTAGGTGAAGTTGTAGAGAAAATTATAAAGTCTGATGGTTTTAGAGAGAAATATAATTTAGGTTTTGAGTTATTCTATAATCGGTTTTGAATTCATGGGGATTTAATGTTGTATAAAAGTACTAGCATTTGAGTTGAAATGATAAATTCAAACTCATGTCTCTCCACTATACATGCATATCCAAATTTTGAATAAGATGACTAAGGGTTGTTTCATTCATCTCACTGTTGTGGTGTGTATAATCCTTATTTTAGATTTAATTCAAGGAATTAATTAAATTGCTTGAATGGGATTATAGGAGGATATGTTTTGTATAAGAATTTGATAAGTAATATTGGGTGAGAATACATACTAATGAAATTGTAATGCAATATTGTTAGGGATCTTATATGTTATGTATTAAATCTGTCATAAACCTTTAGATGCTTATGAATTTGACTCCTGCAATGGATATATGGCATTGATCTAAGTTGTACTTATTTGTGTAGTTCAATAATTGTTTTCTTTGCCTAGAGCTTGCTACAAATTGCAAATTAATGACTATATTCTAATATGGATTGTGTTGTAGTTATCTCATTCTTCACATAGTTGATATTATCGGGGACCAACCAATTTTATTAGATATTATCCTATTGTTTTGAACTATTCAATGGGATTATCTATTATGTGTTAATGTTGTTTATGATATTGGTGCAGAGGTTGTAAACACATTAAGGGATCACCCTCTTGGGTCTTGCAGAGCCCAAAGTGTAGGAGGATTTTTAAAGTCCTCATCAGTTGGTCTAGGTCCTTTGAGCAATATTGTTATCATAGTGAAAAAATATTGTTCTTATGTGTACAACAATTGGGGTAGCAAAGTACAAGCATTGGATAAATTTATATTAATAGTTTTTCCTGTCACAAATATAAAAGGTGAGCACAATAAATAACATGTATTTTCCCATTAAATGTGAAGGATTTTCAAAAAAAATTAGTGTTCAACTATTGGTCCATTTTTGTTCAATATAAGTTGTATTTTAAATAATTATGTGTTTTTTTTATAACAACAAATAGATTTTTTGTGTTCAATTATTAGTCCATATGTGTTGAATATAAAAGGTAGAGATATCAAATATTTATGGTTATTAATAAGTATTTGATCCACTTAGCTTGTATATTAATTTTAATTTAAATAAAAATATCATATTCTACAAGAAACAAATGATATTTTTTTGGTTCAACTATTTGGGGTTCCATGATTAAGTTTTGGTCGAACCTTTAAAAAATCAAATTTTAGACACTTCTCAAAAGATCTGCTAATGTGGTGAGTTGCATGATGAGTCATGCCTCCAAACCTTATTTATAGATAAATAAGAGACTAGTCTACATTTCAAAAAAAAAAGGTTTTACGATATACTAGTCAATTGTTACATACTGAGAAAGTTAGCCTGGACGACTACTGGGCCCTCTCCCCTAAAGGAATATGGGGACATCACTAGGATGATGACAAACAATGACATAAGTTATTTTAACAAGGGGACACGAGACCAACAAAAGACTTGGGAAAATAAAAGTTAGGCGAAGGAAATAAAATGATAAAACAAAAGGGGGCCCAACCTAGACGAAGTGATGTGGCTTAAGTCAATTTAAAACCTTCCCAAAAAGTAACAACCAAATAGATCCCATCCAAGGTATAAGATGAACACTAGGGTTTTACATGAAGATGAAGGTAAAACCCCATCCTTAGGCTTTTCCCAAACACCATAGATGACTAGAGACACAAGGCAAGATAAAATAGAACACAAAGAACAAAACTTTGAAGTTCCATCACTACCCATAACCCTTAACCCTAAACCCTAAACCATTAACCCTTAACCCTTAAACCCCAAACCCTTAAACCCTCTACCCTCTCCGTTTAACCCTCTACCCCTTATCTATCTCCCACTCCCTCCCTCTTTCCTCTCTCTCTCTCTCAAGTCTCACCCTTCTACCCCCCTCCCCTCTCTCTCTCTCACACACTCACTCTTATCTCCCTCACCTCTACCCTCCACCTTCTACCCTCTACCCTTAACCCTCTACTCTCTATCTCTCTCCACTCCCTCCCTCTCTCTCTCATTGAATCCTTTTATCTCTCTCCCCTCTACCCATAACCCTAACCCTTAACCCTTAAACCCCAAACCCTTAAACCCTCTACCCTCTCTCTCTCTCTCAAGACCCTCTACCTCTCTCTCTCCTCTCAGTCTACTCTACCTTCCCCTCCTCTCTCTCTCCTCCTCCTCTCTCATCTCTCTCTCTCCTCCTCTGTCCAACCCTCCCTCTACCCTCTACCATTAACCCTTTCTCCCTTTATCTATCTCCCACTCCCCCCTCTCTCTTTGAAGTCTCTTTGTCCTAGTTCCACTCCCTCTCTTAGGTCTCCCTCTCTCTCCCCTTCCTCCCTCTTCCCCCTCCCTTCCCTCTCCTCTCTCTCTCTATCCTCTCACCCACTTCTCTACCCTCTATCTCTCTCTCTCTCACTCCTCCCCTCTCTCTCTCAGACTCTCCCTCCTACCCCCTCTCCCTCTCTTAAGTCTCTCTCTCTCTCACTCCATCTATCTCTCCCACCTCTACCTTTAACTTTGAACCCTAAACCATTAACCCTTAAAGCCTCTACCCTCTACGCTTAACCCTCTACCCTCTGTCTCTCCCCCACTCCCTCCCTTCCTCCCTCTCTCTCAAGTCTCACCCTCCTACCCCCTCTCTCTACTCACTCACTCTTATCTCCCTCCCCTCTACCCTTAACCCTCTACCCTCTATCTCTCTCCCACTCCCTCTGTCTCTCTCTCACCGAATCCCTCTATCTCTATCCCCTCTATCTATTGGTTATTTTTATTGTAACTATTAAATTGGTCTTCTAATTTGCCTATATGGAATTGCCAATTCCAATCAAGGGCAGCTCGAAGGACCTAGACCAAATGACAAGGATTGTAAAGACCTCCTACACTTTGGGCTCTACAAGACCCAGGAGGGTGATCCCTTAATGCGTTTACAACCTCTTCACCATTATCATAAACAACAATAACAACAACAGATAATCTCATTTAATAACTCAACATAATAGAATAATACTGAATAGAATTGGTTGTTCATCAGTAATATCAACTATTTGGAGCATGAGATAACTAGAACACATTCCACAGCATAAAATAGTCATTGATTTGCAATTTGTAGCAAGGGATAGGTAAAGACAAACAAAATACTAAACCATACAAATTAGTACAACTTACATCAGTGCCATATATCCATTGAGGGAGTCAAATCCATAAACATCTAAGGGTTTGTGACAGATTTAAGACATAACATATAAGATCCTTGAGAACATTGCTTTACAATTTCATCAACATGTATTCTAACCCAATACTACCTATCAAATCCTTATACAAAACATATCCACCTACAATCCCATTCAAGCATTTTAATTAATTCCTTGAATTAAAGCCAAAACAGAAATCATACACACCACAAGAGTGAGATGAATGAGACAACCCTTGATTATCTTATTCAAAATTCAAATATGCATGTACAATGGAGAGACATGAGTTTGAATTAATCATTTCAATTCAAATGCGAGTACTATCATAAAACATCAAATCCCCATGAATTTAAAACCTACTATAGAATGACTCAAAACCTAAATTGCATTTTCCTTAAAACCATCAAACTTTGCAATTTGCTCTACAACTCTACCTAGACTCAACCAAAAAATATCTAACTTGCTAACCCATACTTCTAGCCTTGAAATCCTTCTTATAGAAAAAGAAGGAGCAAACAAGCATTGGGCTAGAAAGTACCTCTTATTTCACATGCTTTTCTTCACAAAACTCTTGAGGTCAACAGCTATACTTTTTTTATTTCTCATCCTATGCCCTATTCATGCATCCTACAATTACAACAATATCCATGGGGCCTCTTACACAAGCTACTATAATCACAAAAAGTGTAAGAGCCCCTTTATATCATGTTTGGACTACAAAACCCTAAAAATAAGGTAACTAGGTTGTATGCAAAGAAATGAAGCTTTCTAACTCAAATCAATGCCTTAAGCCCTAAAATTATATTCAAATCAAAGCTAACACATATCTTCATGACCTGGAATTGATTTCACATCAAAATATGGCTGCATGTGACTGTATAGTGCTACATAACAGGAAAAATACATAAATTTTGAAGAAAAACAAAAAATTTTGAATGTCAAGAGCTTGTATTTTAAATCCTTAACCATTAACAACCATTACAATGATCACTTTATGCCTTTTAAAGGCCTTTACACCACAACCACTAAAAAACCACCTCTACAACTCACTTTTTAATCTTTTGTGATCACATGAAACATAAAACACACTAATTTCAAGGTTGTTAACATCACTATTGAAATGTTTTAATTTTTTGACTTTTCAAACATTAAAAAGTACATCATTAAATTAATTATGTAATGGTATAAAAATTAAAAATTTCATGAATTAATTATGTAACCACATAAGTCAAATATAATTCTATCAAGAAATTAATATCAAATAGATAATATAATTGCATAACTCATACATTTCAATGTCATTGATCTTCTTCATCCAACTCTTTGTCAGTATCATCTGATCCAGATTCAACATTGTAAGGATTGGTCATATCATCATCATCATCATCATCGATATTAGTTTTGATAATGTCATCATCCACACAAATATCATCTTCATGAACATTAACTCCTACATCATCATGATCTAGTTCCTCCTCTTTGACATCTTTGTCAGGGACATTATCAACTAACTATTGATCCTAATCATCATCTACATCATCTTCTCGTTCTTTGGTATCTTCTTCTTCCACCACATTATACTTTATCGGCCTTCCTCTTGGATCAAATCTAACAACAAATGACCAACCTAGTTTACTTGGAACCTTTGAGTAAATTACCTACTCACATTGGCTTGGATGGACATAGGGCTCATTTCCAACTCGCTCGTTCAACCTTGTATTAACCATGGTAAATTCATTATCATGTTCAATAATAGTTCTCTTAGGATC
Source organism: Sequoia sempervirens (assembly GCA_007258455.2). Lineage (NCBI taxonomy): Eukaryota > Viridiplantae > Streptophyta > Pinopsida > Cupressales > Cupressaceae > Sequoia > Sequoia sempervirens. Next base: position 126,540,333 of record VDFB02168118.1, on the reverse strand, counting down.
ATCTTCATTCAATCATAGCTTGTACCATAAGACAATGAACATAATTAATCCGAAGGACTTAAATTCACACTCAAGTATATCATCCAAAATCCCATAGTATCAATTTTCTGAGACTTTTGGATGTATGTCACTTCTAGATGAAACATTAGTCACCTGAAAGACTACATTTATACCATAATCACAAGATTTCTTCATGTCATCCAACATTTTGATTCAAATTTATGACCATTGCACCACATAGCCTTGTGGTGTTTCACCTGCAATATGGCAAACATGTAAAAATTATTGCAATATCATCAATTGATAAACATATTTATTCTTGGCTGAATGTATGCAAAGAAAAAAATCTCAACATATATATACATCAATATAATTGAAAATAATTAAATAATATGGGTGATTAATATATTTATATGTACCTGTTTATCTCCTAAAGCATATGCTAAATCAATTTTCCTTTGTGTAACATTGGAATCTCCATTATGATGAGCTTCTTTAACTAATGATGCCACACCTTCCCATGTTAATGTGCAACCAGATTTTTGACATCGTTCAATCCATACCGTCATCCAATCAAGATTGTTTATGATGTACAAATTTAGTGCATCCCACTCTTGACCAACTATATAAAAAAAATGAAATTCACAAACAACAAATAATTAGGTAAATACCACAGTATACGACATTAATTTATAATTGATGTATATTGAAGATTAAATATTAAATAACTACAACATGCATAAAAACCATATGTAAAATTTATTCCAATTAATCTCCATGACCATCTTATAATTACCTCTCACTTTCCTCAATCTACCTTTCCCCATCAGGTACTCCCCTTTGAATTTGTTAATGGAGTTGGAATCCCAAATGCAATCTACATGGATCTTTGCTACAAACTTAGGAAGATATTCACTAATGTACACCATGGTCTAGTATACCATATATCCCTCCACCATAGAACCCTCAGGATGTGCTCTTTGTCTAACCAAAGCCTTCAAAAATTTCAAGTGCCTCTCAACCATTCACATTGACCTTGTGTGTACAGGTCCACACAATTCAATCTCCTCAACTTGGTGTATGAGGTAGTGTTCTTGTGCATTGAAATTTTTTGAAGGTAGAAACTTTTGCATTTCACACATTAGACAAATAATTTTTCTCTTCCAATAATTTATATATTCTTTATGGATTTGTTTAAAGATGACAGCCATCTACAAGTGATTCAAGGCATGAATATATTAACGAGATTTAACAAAAATATATAATATATTACATAACAAGTAAAACAAATAAAAATTATAAGATGTATACAACAAATTGAACAAATATCACTACTTACCTCATATATTTTCTAAGATCATATATAACTTGCTTGACATTGTTGTCAAAGTTGTCTGAGAGACATAGAGGTAGAATGTACTACAACAATTATAAAATGATCTTTTCATTATTTTTCAAAAATTAGTAAACACAATACACTGAAAAGTACATGCATTATAAAAGTGTATATAATATACCAGAATAATTACCTTAATGAAGGTATGCCAATCATGCATTTTCATCCCTGACCCAAATTCACCTTTCTTTGTTATTATATTGTTTATGTTTGCAGCAAATCTTGTGGGAAATCAAATTTTTTGTATGACTTATTTTATAGCATTTCTTTGTTGCTCTTTTAATAACAAAGGAAAGACACTTATATTAATTTGGTCTCCATTGCTATTTAATTGAATGACATTTTTCATTGCATGATTGGATTTCTAAATGTCACTACAAATTTTGACAATTTTTTCTTTGTCATGCCTTCCATCCAATATTTTCCATAATGTTTCTATTATATTCTTTCTGATATGCATTGTATCAAACAAATGCATAATTTGTAGCGGATCATAGTAGGGAAACCTACTAAATTGTTTGGGATAACTTTTCAGTCCCTGTGGAAGCTGACCATTAATGCCTTGATGGCCTTCATGAAGCATATAAGTTAAACAAACTAACGACAATCATTGTCAATTGCAACATGAGTAAACACAACACAATATAAAAATATAAATTCAAAACATATCATATATAATAGATAAACAGTTTGATCCGATGTATAACCTTGATGATTAATTCTATTATATTCCAACTTCCATAGGCAAGGTGTCATTCTTCGTGGTTTTGATGTAGTCTCCTCTTTCCCATTGAAAAGATGTTTTTCATTAGTTTGATACTTGTGATTTATATGGAGGAAGTGCCTATACTCATCAAACACCTGCTTTTCTAAACTTGTTGAATGATGAGATTTCATCTTTGGACCACAAATTGGACATGCAAATTTTCCCTTTGTTTGAAGACCTGCAAGATGATCTATAATTGGATTAAATATGTCAATTTTTATAATTATATATAATGAATAGACTATTTTAAAAACATGCATGATATCTACTTCATCAAATTAAATATTGTTAAAGTGCAGTCGAACATTATAACATACCACAAAAATGTGTTAGCCCTGGGGCATCATGAATTGTCCATACAAGCATTGCATGTAATTGAAATTGTCTTTGTCCTATTGGTCTAGAGACATCATACATAGTGACGCCATTCCATAACTTTAGTGACTCATCAATAAGAGGCTCGATATATACATTCATATCTTTAACTTGGTACTTACCTAGTTGAATGAACATAAACATTACATAATTATTATAACTATTTTACTGAATTAAATATAAATTAATGTACATGACTATTAAATTAAAAAAATATAAGCCATTATGCAACAAATAATACAAATGAGATGCTACTATGTTAAAGAAAATGGATGTAAACAAATACCTAGAACAATCATTGAAAACATTATGTGCTCCCTCTTTATTAACATCCCTGGAAGAATTTTATTGTTGATAACAAAAACAGGCCACACCAAGTAAATAGATCTCCGCTCTCCAAATGGGTTGACACCATCTACTCCCAATGAAAGCTTGAGATTACAAGGTTCTTCTTTAAAGTGTGGCCATTTTTCCTCCATGTCCCTAAATGTAGAACCATTCATAGGCATTCGAAGAATGTCATCTCCACTTCTATTCCATGCATGGTAATCCATAAATTGCACTAAGCTCTCGCACCTAAATAATCATTGCATATGTGGAATAATGGGAATATAACAAAGAACCTTGTGAGACACCTTTTTTGTTAGTTGATTTGTTCGATATCTACTGATATGACATTCTGGGCATTCTATTGAAAATTCCTATTGTTTATGATATATAATATGATAATTGGGACATGCATCTATTGCTTGATACTCCATTCTGATATCTTTCATGATGCCAGATAAATCTTGGTCTAAGAAAGGTAAAATATTTGATGGTGGTAACAAAAATTCACCAATCAATTTACAACAAAAAATAATTTGTTAATATAAAGAATATTAATGGTACATATTTCATCCTTTATATACTAGTGATGAACTAACAACAATTAAAATAGATGAAAAAAGATGACATATATGACATACCTTAACATCCGTGAGATTGCTATGTTTGATAAACCATTCATAACCTTCAAGTTTAATAGCAACAATACAGTAGAGAGAAGAGTTATTTGGGAAACTTCATAAAGGGGCTCATATGCCTTCTTAAGTACAGGTAAATCATGAACATCATCAAAGTCATCTCGATTATCATGATTAGCTCTGCCACTAAATGTGTCATGGATCAATGCATTTGTACCATCATCTTCAACTGTGTTTTCTAGTGCATTATCATCTTCTTCCACAGGATCATTAACTTCAACTTCGATATTCACAGCTCCATGTTTGTCTTCTTGCAAAACCACATTCTCTGGGCTATGATAATCCATATCATCTGCCCTATGGCACCCCACCTTTATAATAATAATAGACACAAATAAACCATGATCATGATCGAGTGATTATATATATAATGTTAAAACAATATAAATATTTACAAATTCAATCAATATAAAAACATATAATGAACAACTTACCAATGGACGATAATCATGCCCCCCTTCAACGTGACCATGCTGCCTACAATGTTTCTCAGCTGTTGTGATTAAAAGTCATCTCATCTTTAAGCCCTTGCAATTATTGCAAGGACAATAACATTTCCCATTACCCTTTCTTTTCAATCTAGCCCACAATCTATCAAGTGTCTCTTCATTTTGTTTTGTACTAATATTATCTAACATGATTTTTCTTTACCAAGCTTGACTATTTAGATCTTCAAAAAATATCAAACTCACACTCCAATAATTTTTATTCATAAACAGGTAACAAAATCTAATCATTCTGATATTTTACACCAAAAAAAATTGGCATGCAACCATCCCTACAAAAGAGAAAATAGTGTGAAGTTAATGACCCCAAAAAACAATTTAAAATGTTAATTCCAAAACTTATTAAATTTTGATTTTACTATGATTTCCAACTGTTAGACTCCTAAAATAAGAATATTGAATTTGATTGCAAACTTCCTACAACGATGGAGGTAGCAAGCTAGTAAGAGCAAGTGACCCATTCCTAAGGAGCAACAAGTTAGAATCACCATTGCTAATGTTAATACGGATTTATCCTTTTAGTTAAATATGAAATGTGTCACTTCTTATGATGAGCTTATCCCTAGGGCCCCCAACATTAAGAGAGCCCTAATCGCACAAGGAAGCACACACTAGTAGAATTTGGAAAATAAATGACTAGGTGACTAAAACTTTTAGTCACAACAACTAAAAATGACTAAATAAATGAGTAAATAAATTACTAGTTTGGTTGTTGATTAAAAATTATTTAGTCACACAAATAAAAATGACTAAATAGTTAGTCATTTATTTAGTCACAACCCATTTGAATAAATTATTTAAGGAATCAAGAATATAGCCCGCCAAAATACTCTAAAACTTTAATAAACATACCCTAAAACTTTTTTCAAAATCTTATTTTCAAGTGTAGCCCACCAAAATGGAGTTTTCATTGTAATAAACATACTCTAAAACCTTCGTCAAAGCATTATTTTCAAGCATAGACCGCCAAAATGGAGAAGTGTTTCTGTAAAGAATGACATAGAACAGTGAGGAGATGTGCATGAAATGAGGCATAGGATTCATTGTTGTTTATCTCATTCCTACTCTACTCAACAAATCTTACATTATTCCCGCTACTATTTGTAATCTAGGTATTTACTTGACATATATTTGCATAATCGCAAATTCCTTCAGAGGCTTTTGAAGTATCAATGTATCCTATATAGGGTTTAGAATGATTTCTTTTAATTAAATAAATAAATAAATGATGTATTTCCCTGTAATTAGATAATGTGGAGATCTCCTAAATCTGCCCCAACACACTATCCATTTTGGCACTACATTCATTACTCCAACTAATAGAGTTTTGCATGTGGCATCTTTAATATCTTCATGACTGTGGCTTTTAAATAGATCTTATTCTTTGCTTTAATCCTTTTCATGGTAACCCTTAAGTTCCATAATCTACCTTTAATCTCTTCTAAGAATGGTGTCTTAAGCCAGACTGCATAGTATGCATATAAGCAAGTCCTTCATACCTGCCATTGTTCCAAACCACCACTCACTGCCTTGCTTAAATTGTTGCCTCCATAAGCACAATAGCATATTTTAAAATCATGGCTGCTAGTGATTGACCATTAAGGTCACCACTTTCATCAAGATACAATGATATTTTTGTTTTCAAACTCAAGGAATTATGCAAGATAACATTGTGAATTGTTTGTTGTGTACGATTTGATTTTCATGCACATTTACTACTTTGCTAACTTTCTTTAAGACTAGGTATTGCACCCTCATCTGCAATCTCAAACAGCTCACTCACTATCACTTGAAGATTCCTTTCATGTGCATCCTTCTATAAAATCAAACTATGCCCTATAGACTACCTACTTACTACAGGGGACTCATTGTTTCATGGTATTGTAGATCTTAAGGTCCTTCAACCTTATTGATACTACTTCACATTCCACAAGGTATTATTCACTATTCTCGCATCTTTGATGAGTCTCAAAACACTTCTCAAACATGCAATCCACTACCTCCATTATACATTAATGGCTAAGAAGAAACATTGAACCTATGATTACCATTGTTACTTCATTTGGACAATCATTTCCTGATTGTATTTTCCTTATCTAACGCTACCAAAAGCATTTGAAAAACCCTTAAGGTTAGGGTAAGGAAACTCATTGTTAAAATCTCCACTTTACTATGCAAGGTTTGAGCTTTATTATCTTGTCACTGCTCAGCCTCTTTTTGACTATCACATCTCAAGTGACTGTCATTCTTCTTACCGTAGATTGCATTTATAGATGTCACTAAGCTACATAGTGTGCTTGTTATTGGCTACAATCTTTAGATTGCAAGATTTTGTTATTAGCTACAATGTCTCAATCTTTCTAGTATTGCAACCTCACTAATCCGCTAGATTTATTGTTTATGTTTCTATAGAGCCCTAGGGTTTGTACCCTAATCATGCTCTTACCAATGCTTTTGTTGGTATTAAAAAAAACCTTAAATCTTTGGTCAAAAAATTAGTTGTCTTGACAAAGTTGTGGTATGATCTCAGATTGTATCCTAGAGTGTGTGGGAAGCTTGTGTTTGATCATTAAGGTATGTAAACCTGATTAAGGAAATGTATCCTATATAGCATGGGTCTTGCTTTAATACTTTCCATAATGGTTATTAGCATATCACATTATTATAGTTTGTGGTAACCCAAGATTTCATTCAAGTATGTAATAAACTTGGTTTGTAGTTTAAGCTATACACTTTTAAGTAACATTCATAAGGTTTAAAAAATCTTGAATATAGCCCATTAAACATGGGTTGTGCTTGAATGCACTACATAATTGATATAGCACAACCACTCTACATATCAACCAGTGTTATAGGCTCTTTATTGCAGCAAGAGGTAATCACTCTTTGATCATGCTATAATTACATTCTAACCTGTTAAACTTGAGACAACCTAAATGCATCCAATAATGATTGAAACCTACATTATAGAACCTGAATTAACTACATTATATGAGTTCCTCCATATCTATCACAACATAGCCACATTAAACTTGGGTCACACATGAATTCATCCTATATTTTTGATAGAAAAATTGTGCCACATGACCAATAGAGTTATGGATCACATAAATATAGTCACAAGAATCTGTTCCTTGGTTGTGTTCTTACGGTGATTCCACACAACAAAATCTAGACATGAAATTCTCAAAACCCTAAACTTTTAAAAATGAAATATGATGAGATGTTGCTTTAAAATATGATTTTCAAACCTGGAACTACAAATTTGACTTCACAACTAAATTCTACAAAAAGACAATGACTACCCTCAACCTGGCGATATCTTCTTGAATTTTTTTTTATTTTTCCCAAGAAAATTGTTTTTAGTTTTCCATAAACTATCTCAATTAGAGAAAAACACTACTGCAATAAATCAACAAACTCACTTTTCTTTATGTCGGCGACAATTTGATTTTTTTCTTATTTTTCATGTTTGTCAAAATTTTGACGAAACTGATAATCAACATTTCAATGAAACCTAGGTTCATCGAAATTTTAATGAAAGTTGTGGTAAACTTTTAAAAATTTGAAAATTACACATCAAATTTTACAAGCACCCAACAATACATCAAATTATACATATTTCGTTGGACATTTTCATTGCATTTTTTAGTCAAATGAGTTAGTGTTAAGATCATATCAACATCATAATTCCATCATTTTCCTAGAGTGATAATGTCTTACCATGGCTTGATTGTTGTACATATTCATTTTAGCAAGTTGTGCCAATACTGGGGGAAAACATTGAAATACTAGGAACAATCAACTTTTAAAGTTTACCAAAACAACTAGACAATGACCTAAAATCCAATCATGTGAAAAAATAATCCAATCACATGAACAACTATCCAATCATTGATCCATATCACAATTTTTCAAAAAATTCCATATCATGAATCATATCTAGATGATCTAAAATTTGAATAATGTTTGGAATATAATAGTATTATATTTTGAACAATGGTTGTTTTATTTTCAATATCATCCCTCTGGAGCACACTCGATGATGCACAGAACTAGAGTGGTGAGGAAAGAGAATGGTTTTTCTTTGTCTATTGTCTTGAGATTGACTATCAATCTGGTGCAAATATGTTGCGAGACATGATTTTCAAAGCATATCATTAATGATAGTTCCAAAGCATATTAGAAAGTGGTTAATATTTTTCTATTTATGCAAGAAATGCTCAGGTAATCTCGGTTCAATTATACCTTGATGCTTTTGTTCACTTGCTATAACAAAAATAATGAAAGTTGTACTCAGGTCATCATTGGTGCTAATTCCCCCTTTGTTGCTTGTACATACTTCCAAAATTTTAAATGCTCTATGATGATTCAAGAAAGCTAACAAAAGGCTCAACAAACAGCTGGTTTCATTTAGCTGCATTTCATTTAGATCATTATATATATTTGCATACTAGATTTGCATAAGAGTTTAGAAAGGATGAACAAAAACATCAATGGTTGTCATGTTCCTTTAGACTATTTGTAGAGGACATTCGTACATTTGTTTCATTATCATCTTTCATCGTCATTTCATTAATAATTATCATTTCATCTAGGTCTTGTACATATCATATAGTTTATCATTTATTCTCATATCATTTCAATTCTTTATCATTTATTTATCCATCATTATCCATTATCATTTCATTTTTTATTTTTCATATCATTGATCGTTCTCATTTTATATCATGTTCATTTTATTGCATATCATTTAGATCCTTTATCATTTCATATCATTCATTTATCCATTAGGTATTCATATCACTTTCATTTTCATATTATCTATCATCTTCATCTCATTAACATCTTATCATTTTTATATCCATTTTATTTTCATTCAACACAGTTGCATACCATTTATCATCTTCATTACCATTTCATTATCATATTTTATCTTTGTGTCATCATTTCATAATCTATTTCATTTCACTTATCATTTCATTTATCATTATCATTTTATCTATTTCATCTCATTTCATTACATTTCATTTATCATCATACATTATTATTAATCATGTTCATTTCACTTCATACCATTATTCATATTATTTATCATTTGTCACATTACATTCATATCATATCTTTAATCATCTATCATTCTCATATCATTTATATATCATGCCATTTTTCACATAACATTTGACCCATATCACATATCATTTCATATCATTTTCTAATTCATATACATATTACAAATTCATGATGTATTTCATAAACCCAACATCCATTTTTCATCACATCATCATTATTTATTGCATTTGAAAAATGAAAAAACAAAAATTTCCATACATACATTACATTTCCATATCATTTTCAACACATTACATTTTTCATAAACATAACATATATCCCATTATATATTTTCATAATCACATCATAAGTCATCCACCTGCATGACATCATTAGTACGCATCACAAATCATCATCAAAGCATATCATGAATCATCCTACATCACAAGTTAGTCATTAAATTATCAAAAGTATCACAAATCCATCTCATAACATATATAAACAAATGCATATCCATATCATCATCACATCATCACATCAAAAATGCACATCATCAAAACTTATCACCACTACATATCATCGCTCGTCAAAAATAAATACAAATATTCAATGTCCAATGAAACTGAAAAGTCTAGAGAGATACATAAGATATGATAAAAAAAAACAATTTACATGCTCCAAAACTGATATACATGTGTGAAGTACATCAATAATACTATATCAATGAAAATCACATATCAAGGTTGGCTAGTGGAGCCCCCTAACGGAGCTGGTCTAGAGGATGGTGGCCCGCCACTACCCCTTGCGTCGGCATCCTTTCAAGGCCTTGTGACCCCTATGTTGTGTGTCATAGTTTGTGATTTATTGTGGGACCAAGGGTAAGGCTCTCTACGGTCGGGAGGGCACAACTCCTCGTATCTGATCATATAATGCTCAGCCTCCCTAGCAATCTTGAATCTCTCTGTAATGGTCTCTCGCAAAGATGTACTCTCAATAGTTCCCATGAGTCTCTGAGCAACACCCTCTGCCTCTACTGCCCTTCAATCTGAAGGAATCCCTCTCTGCTATCAATTGGGCCACCTGTGGGTCTAAGGTAGGAGGAGGTGTCTATTTATATGCCCATTCTTGCGATTGTGCCTACATAAGTTGTGCATGTAACTGCATTGTCAAACTCTGAGCTTGAGCCAATTGGCTCTGCAACTGTGCCTGCTACCCCTGAAGTGTCTGTACCTAGGCCTGTAGAGTAGCTATCTATGCCCGTTGCGTTGTAGAAGAGACCCTTATCAGTGTCCACTATCCCATACCACTCCTTGGCCTCTGCATGATCTGAGCACTGCCCAAGATATTTATCCTCTACCTCACTGGCCTTTGCTCACCCCCTCCGGCATCTCTACCATCATCCCCACTACCATCATCTGAGCTCTCCCCATCTCCACTCTCCTCCTCCTCATCCCCTCCACCCACCGCCTACTCTCCCCTTGCCACATCCTCCTATCTCCTACCCTATAATGACCCCTTTTTAGTGCAGGCACTTAAACTTGAATCTTGCACTCAAAATGCTTCTCAAAGAGACATTAGAAATGTTAAAGATCAACAAGATTTAGTGACAATATCTAATAAGATTAAAGGTTGTACAAGCATTTCATTATTTCCAAAGGTTTACTCATTTCCCCTTATCACTCCAATGAATGATTCTCCTTATATTATATTCCCTAAGTACATTGAGGTAGTTATTAAATGTTTATCAAAATTCTTCGGATGGTATTCTATCATATTATTTATAATCCTAGTGAATGAATCGAGACATCATCACTCATATGACTCAATAATTGTTGCAAGCACCATTATTAGATAGTTGTAAGAAATATATATATACCTAAACTTAGCAATTGCTAAAATATAATTATCATATATGACTTATACATCTAGAGACACATATTACATTTAATAGATTTATATTTATTTATATAGATGCAAATATTAAACACCAACATATTGATATATATATATATATATATATATATATATATCCAAAGAACATATTAATTTTAAGAGATTTAGATTTATCTTATACATGTCTCTTATATATATAAGCTAAATACTCAATCTGATCATCTAAATATAAGAATACTTACCTGATTCCTTAATTTATCTATCAGTTAATTATTTGAATCTCATAAAATTCTTACATTCTACCTTGGTTCGATTTGCAACACACATTATACAACCACTAATCTATTATCTATCTCTAGCCAGATTCACATATGGAGCTTGTTCTTTTTATTTATATCTGCCATCTATGCTCATTACTTGCTTCCAATGTACATACTATCAATCTTATCTTATTTATATTTATTTTCTTACCACCTTCATCAACCTGCATATAAACATACTCCTTCCTCAACCACGATCCCATGGGTATGAATACTAGAATTCCTTTATTCTTGATGTGTGTAATTCCATTTTTGTGATTCGTTGTATTGAGGATACTCCTCTCTTTAGATCCCCCTTCCTCTGTTTGGCTCGAACTAGTCTTCTTTTATAGATCCATCTACCAAGAGTCATGCCTCTTACTTTGACCAATGATGTGTCAATTCAAGGTGGTCGTTGTCTTTTCTTTGGGCCTAAACCAAAATAATATTGGTATCGCTGATTAACCAAGCCTTGTTAAGAAAGTATATTCATTGTTTATTAGCATGGGTAGCATTTGCAGTGATTCCCAAAAGTGACTTATAATTATTGTTGAGTAATAAAAATTTATGATAACATCTTGTTTTAATTTGTATTTATAATAATTGTAGTATCCAATATTTATATTTATAATTATAATATTAGATTGATAATATTTTATTTATTTGAAAATAAGGTATTCATAGTAATAGCTTATCATTATTTTATTCTGACAATAATATTAACAATGATGATAAAGATTAATATATATATATTATGCTATTTGTTTATATTTTATATTCGGTAATTATAACATTATCTTTGGATAGTTATAATTACGATTATATTGCCAACAATCTTATTTTATTTGTTTGTTTCTTTTATATCTTAGTGACACAGTTTCGAGGGACATGACAATCTGCCCCACCCAAAGATTGCTTGTCCTCAAGCAATCTCAACTTGAATTACAACTAATCTACCAAGAAAGTATTTATCATTGTTAATCTCAAGCATACATGATATGCAAAGATTATAAGCAAGAAATATATGTAGTTACTAATGCTAAGGAGGAAACAATCATTCATGTTGAATACACATAGAGAAAGTATTATAGACACAAAGGTACACATATAATCACTCATGATGAATACACACCATACATGGAGAAAATTATCATACATGAAACAATCATAAAGTATGCACATAAGATATTGTAGGTCACAATCACTACAATAATGAAGCTAGTAGCATACGAAGCATGAAAAACATTGAAAGGTGCATAAACTACGTTATGAAGCATATTCATTGTCATTAAGAGGGTACTCATGTATGGAGAGTCATGAATTAATCACATATAAAGCTTTCATGAAATAATCATGTTGAAGGTGCATCAAATATATATAACAAACACATAATCATTCGCAAAATATGATACATACAAATAAGGCATGTTAATACACTCAAGGAATGCAAATACACTTGAAAAAAATATAAATGTTGATTCAAAAGTATACACTCAAGAAATAGAACATGCATAACAGAAATATACACATGCTAAAGCACATTAGGCATAAAGCAAGTATGTAAGACATGAGGTACATTCATAAGATATGAATCATACATTTAAATACATGTAAGCCATAAAGCATGAAGTATAGGCATGAATAAACACATGGAGCATGGAACATAGACTCGAATACATAAGGCATGAAGTATTCATGAAGTATACACTTGAATATCAAGTACGCATGAAAATGAAGTAAACAAAACAATCTTGCAAGACACATTAGGAAGTTATCCATAGAGCAATCATGTTGAATATATTAGTCATAAATGCATAGAAGATACAAATCATGGAGAAAACATGAGTACATGTGCAGAGCATAATCGCAGATTACATATGTAGCATACAAATATATGCAATACATTTATAAATATATGAAGTAAGACACACACAATGTAAGACAAATATGCACAAAAAACATTGAACAATAAATTACATACAAGGCATATAAATCATGTAATTATACTGTAGATCCCATAAACCCATACAAGGTATCCAATGCATAAATATTCATAAGGTAGGAAGCAATGTAGATACACTCTAGCTGGAAGCATAGGAATCACACACATGAAGCAAGAAGCATTTAGTCATTACTTAAGATGTGAATATGTGGAGCATTCAAGTACACTTAAATTTACTTCTATGCATGGAATATAAGCATATCATATATTCAATGAAGGGAAATTACACAATATGAAGCATTCATTTGAGTATACATAAAGCACAAAATGATCATACATATAGAACGTAGGTATAAGTATGCTCGTAGATACACTCTACAAATATAAACAATTACATATAAGGCATTAATTATGCAAACAAAAGCATACACTTAAGAATGGAGTAGTCATGAACATCAATCATGAAGTGAACAAGTAAGATGCTTACCAAGTAACAAAAACACCATAAGTTTGGTAAAACACGAGTGTATGAAGTCACAATGCGTACGTATGAATATATGTAAAGTATACACTTGAATGCAAATCACAGAAAATACCCTATCATATACACCCAAATACCTCATCATGAAGGACACACTTGAATTCAAAGTCACAGAGTATACAAGTATAAAGTCAAAGAGTATACACTCGAATACAAATACATCTCGAATTCAAATACAAGTCATAAAGTATGCACTCAATTATCAATACAAAGTTATAGAGTATACACCCAAATACAAATTCAATCACAAGTCATAAAGTATACACTAAAATAAACACAATCGGCGAGTATACACTTAAATATAAATACAATCACAAGTTATAGGGTGTACAATCAATTACAAATACACTTGAATGAAGTATGCTATCAAACAATCAAGAAAACTCGTCCTCCTTCCCAAGGTTATCGAGTATACACATAAACATGAAGCAAACAAACAAATACACGTAATGCACAAGAATTAACATGAACATATGTTACAAAGAATTCAATTTGTAAATTTTTGAGCAAACTAAATAGATATTAAAAAACCCCAATCTATCATCCCTTGTTCATCAACATCAAAGGCGAGGCAAGAGAGGTCACACACAAGGATGCCCTTAGTGATTCCCTTCTCAGCCCGAGAGCGGCCAACCAATGCCCGTGGAAATGACCCCCTTGGCCCTCAATGGAAGACCCCAGTCATCCAAGGAGGGTGGCCTACCTCAAAGGTACCCTAGTCTTTACTCTCCTTCATGTGCCTCCAACTCCCCTCCCTAATGATTTGATTGAAAAATAATGATAATTTGGTAATGGGCAGACATGTAGTTCATGCGATAGTTTGGAGGAAGGATTCCCATAGGAGGCCTTTAGAGCACTCCCTTCTCAGCCCGAGAGCAGCCAACCAACACCTGTGGAAATGATCCCCTTGGCCCTCATTGGAAAACTTGCAGTCATCCAATGAGGGTGGTCTACCTTGAAGGGACTCTAGTATCATCTCAACCTATCGGTTTCATCCCTCAACCAACTACATGATTGTTTAATAATACATCAATTGCATTTAATGATTAACATATTAACAAGTTACCCACAATTACAACATGCTATGAGGATTCATGAATTCATCAAGATATTAATAATCTTTTTATCATATGAATGTGTATGCGTTAGTCCTTTATGCTTTAAATCTATCAATCACTCATCCCTTATCAATCATTTATAACATGTTAAACAAGTATTGTTTTCCAACTATATAAAGGTATTGTTGATTTAGGGCTATGACAGTACGCACCTAATACTTACCACCTTGATCAGCAGAAACCCCCCCAACCAATGATGTCACCTTCTTATACTATGTTTTAATAGAATGATAGATCATCATAACATCATTAGTTGTCCATTTCAAAATAACATATTCGCAATACTATAATAGTGACATGCATTCCCAAAATGATAATAAATTACATCATTTAGAAAAAATATCATTATGCATAAATTGTATTTATAAATCGCCTATTATGTACTCATCAGTCATCATATATTTAGGTATATTTATCAATGATATTTAGATATGCCTATTCATCACTAATTTAATTTCCCTATTTATTTGCTAAAATAATAGCACTACTTCTTATTCAAAATCTCACAATTTTAGAAGGGATATGACTCATACCTGAACTGCATAAATCAGAATGTGTTTCTATGTGTTTATAGAATATACCTTCTTCTTTGGTCGGTTCATATACACTATTTTCATAGGATTGCAGGAAAGTTGCTCTGATACCACTTGTAATGACCCCTTTTTTAGTACAGGCACTTAAACCTGAATCTTGCACTCAAAATGCTTCTATAAGAGACATTAGAAACGTTAAAGATCAATAAGTTTTAGTGACAGTATCTAATAATATTAAAGGTGATACAAGCATTTCGTTCTTCCCAAAGGTTTACTCATTTCCCCTTATCACTCCTATGAATGATTCTCCTTATATTATATCCCCTAAGTACATTGAGGTAGCTATTAAATGTTTATCAAAATTCTCGAGATGGTATTCTATCATACTATTTATCATCCTAGTGAATGAATTGAGACTTCATCACTCATATGACTCAATAATTGTTGCAAGCACCATTATTAGATAGTCGTAAGCAATATAATATATATATACCTAAACTTAGCAATTACTAAAATATAATTATCATATATGACTTATACGTCCAGAGACACATATTACATTTAATAGATTTATATTTATTTATATAGATGTAGATATTAAACACCAACATATATATCTAGATATATATATGTATATATATATATATCCAGAGAACATATTAATTTTAAGAAATTTACATTTATCTTATACATCTCTTATATATATAAGCTAAATCCTCAATCTGATCATCTAAATACATGAATACTTACTTGATTCCTTAATTTATCTATCAGTTAATTATTTGAATCTCATAAAATACTTACATTCTACCTTGGTTCGATTTGCAACACACATTATCCAGCCACTGATCTGTTATCTATCTCCAGCTAGATTCACATATGGAGCTTGTTCTTTTTATTTATATCTGCCATCTATGCTCATTACTTGCTTCCAACATACATACTATCAATCTTATCTTATTTATATTTATTTTCTTACCACCTTCATCAACCCATAGATAAACATACTCCTTCCTTAGCCACAATCCCATGGGTATGAATAATCGAATGCCTTTAGTCTAGATGTGTGGAATTCCCTTTTTGTGATTCATTGTATTCAGGATATTCCTCTCTTTAGATCCCCCTTCCTCCATTTGGCTCGAATTAGTCTTCTTTTATAGATCTGTCTACCAAGAGTCATGCCTCTTACTTTGACCAGTGACGTGTCAATTCAAGGTGGTTGTTGCCTTTTCTTTAGGCCTAAACCCAAATAATATTGGTATCGCTGATTAACCAAGCCTTGTTAACAAAGTATATTTGTTGTTTATTAGCATGGGTAGCATTTGCAGCAATTCCCAAAAGTGACTTATAATTATTGTTGAGTAATAACAATTTATGATAACATCTTGTTTTAATTTGTATTTATAATAATTGTAGTATCGAATATTTATATTATTAATATTTATATTTATAATTATAATATTAGATTGATAATATTTTATTTATTTGAAAATAAGGTATTCATAGTAATACCTTATCATTATTTTATTTTGACAATAATATTAACAATGATGATAAAGATTAATATATATATATATATTGATATTATGATATTTGTTTATATTTTATATTCCGTAATTATAACATTTTCTTTGGATAGTTATAATTATGATTATATTTCCAACAATCTTATTTTATTTGTTTGTTTCTTTTATATCTTAGTGACATAGTTTCGAGGGACATGACATACCCCAGGTGGCTGATGTGCCATCAAAATGGGCACCGACTCATCTGGACATGTCAAACGAGGGAATGGGTGTGTGTGGAAATAAGCAGAGTACTCATCTGACATCCCTGCATCTATAATATCCAGCCTGTAGGCCCATTCCTCAAGCTATAAACTAGTATACTCTATATACGCCACTTGATATGAAATGCATGGCCCCCATCCAAGATCATCCTTGCACCAGTGCCCATAGTGCGCAACACCTTGGGACATCCCCTGTGTATAGCCATACTGTCTCTATACTTGCAATGCCAAAAATCTCTCTATAATAAATGGGGTATGACCTATCAGATATTGAGGCATACATACAAATGGCATCTCCAGATGATCAGTATACCATGCCTCACAATCAGTATATGGCCTCCATATCATTGAATCAACATCATCAAGAGTTTGTCGCTAGTACTCCAACTTTCCCAGCTTGGGCTAGACAAGTGCAATAGAATATGCATACACATATGGCCTATTTGGTGGCCTAACTCTAGGACAAAGTGGTCTTGTAATAGCAATATGTTCCCATGCCCAGATCTAGAGTAGGGTAACACCACAACACAAATTGTATGATATGTTGTATACTACCTGATGTAAGTCATGGTATAAATGAGCTAACATGCAGCTCCCCTAGGCATATCTCTATTGCTGACCTATCATCAACTCATTGATCCTCCCCCACCCAACTGATAATCCCTTTGACTGGTGGTCCAGACAAAGGAAGCCTCTAATGAATGCACCCAAAATGGCAGGTAAGGCCATATATCCCCTTAAATTTGCCTATGACACCTAATACCCTACTATCTGAGCATCCCCAAGCACCCTCCTGAGTGCATTTGTACCACCTAGCTCCTTGTGGTCATAAAATACAATAGCACCTACCACTTGAATCCCCAGAATCCTGTATACGTCCTCAGGGGTAACAGTCATCTCACCCGTTGGAAAATGAAAGGTGTTATGCTTCGAATGCCACCTCTTTGCTAGTACGGTCAATAGTCCCCTATTGAATTGAATCGGTGGCATTGATAATAAAGGTCCCAACCCACATCCCACTATCAACTATACATCTGCAGGTGTCAGATCTCATATCCGATCCCAACCTACAGGGAAACACTCTCTAATCTGGAGGTTTTTGAAACCCTCCTATTTTTGGTCATCACAAGTACAATCAATCAGACTCATATCATTGATTCATATCAACATGATCTATCTACTTCACATCATACAAGTCAATCAGACTCATATCTATCTATCAATGACCCTTATTAGTGAACCATATCAAGTGACTCATATCAAGTACACCATATGAAGTGTTCTATCTAAAGTGACTCATATCATGAACTCAATGCTAAATTGATCTATCTAAATATCAAATCAATCTACTTTATCATCATTTACTATTTGTTTTCTTTTTCAAGAGATCAAATTTATCAACAATCAAATCATTTGCCTATTTTGTACTTCACTCACAAATACAAATATGTTTAAATCACATCATCTACTATTTGTTTTCTATCACATAAAGAAAATTTATTAGATGTCATATCAAGCATCTACTCTTTTTTTTTCTAAATAAAAGTTATCAGACAATCCATCAATCCTTCTGCTCTTTGTTTTTCATTCAATGGAAACAAAGTTATCAGCTATCTACTCTTTATTTTCTATTTTGGGAAACAAAGTTATCAATTCATCATTAGATTTTCTATCATTTCTATCCATATCAGCATGATGACAAGACAATTTATCTCTCTATTGACCAAAGCAGCAATATCCATCATCATTTTCATCAAACAGTGCATTCTGCCTAAATTTCCTAGATGCGCTAATTTGCGACCTCTATGCGCTAAAACCCAAATGCGCTAAAGTTTCCCCCAAATGTGCTAAATCATTCTATGCACCATTATGTGCCCCAAATGTGTTGCAATTTTCCCCCTATGCGCTACTTCCTTGTATGCGCTAAAACCCTACGCGTATGCACCATTTGATCCCCCCAATGCGTTGAAACCCTATATGCGTTATTCTATTTTCTAGATGGGCTACAGTCCCAATTTCTATAGGAATCCTATATGCGCCATTTCACCTATTGAGTGTGCTAAATTTTCTATTCCCTTGAAGTGTTAAATTATGTCCTATATGCGCTAAAAGAAAATTTGAAAGCACTAAAACTCCTACTCTATATGCTACAACGGGATGTTCAAACCTAAATCCGTGCTAAAATGCATAAAAAATTAGTTAAAATTACACATTTTCAAATCAAAGTGGGTTGAATCAACTCATCGGTGGTCCATACGCAACTGGTCTCTAATATCGATGGGCCCACTCGAATCTATGCCTATGATAAGGAATCTCCATCTCGCCAAGTCAGCGTCAGAGCACAAAATCACTACAGTCAAAAGGTGAAAATGACTTTCCCTTTTTACCCTTTTTACCTTTTAAAGGTTAAACATGGTGGGTTTTTGTGGCATTTTATTTTTATTTTTATCTTTTTCTCAAACTTTGACCTTATCTTTCAAACTGGGGCACTTTTAATCAATTATCGAGAGCTAAATCACTGCATCCCTCTCATCATTCGAATTTTATCATCAACTCAACATTTTTCTTATTATCAGTAATTTACCTCCTGAGGGGGCATCATTAATATCAGCAACATCTTTCAATCAGAAACATATCAAAGTCAATTCAAAAGGCATATCAGGCACGCTTCTTTTTTTAATCACATATCAGTTAAAATTTGTTGACCAAGGGAAAAATCAAATGCAACAAATTTTAAAAGTAGGAATATTTTCTTTGAAGCAATGTGTTTCACACATCACTTCAAAGAGGGGCAAAATGTATATGCATAAAAAAGGTCATGTCTAATTAATCCTGGCATTTAATTAAATATTTATTATTTAATTTCTTAATTCTTCTACATATAAATAAATTTAATTTATTTATTTATATCATTCACCTTCTTTATTCTTCCACTTTAATTAAATAAATTCATTTTATTTAATCATCACTTTCTTAAGTCCACTTAATTAATTAAATAAATTTCATTGTTTATTTAAATTAATTATCACATTTAAGTTTAATTAAATCTTTGATTTAATTGAATATAATTCCCTTTCTTCTAAAATTAATTAAATATGCTTATTTAATTAATTCCACATGTCACTTTCCAAATCTTAATTAAATATTTTATTTAATTAAGAATCTTCTATTTTCTCGAAATCTTATTTAATTAAGAAAATCTTCCATGTCACCAATAAATGAATAACGAATTTAATAAATTCATTATTTATCTTTAAAATCTTTTCTCAATCTCACAAAAAGATGATTTTTACAATTCATCTTTATCATCTCTCATGAAAGAGGAAAAAAATCCTACTTTATGTTTTTCTTCTATTTTTCTCTCCAGTCTTCTCCATCTTCAACTGTTTGATTTGCCAAAATTCTCACAGCCGTTGATCACATCAGCCAATCAGAAGCTTTCAAAAACTCTATAAATATCACTGTGAATCCAAGTATTGGTTACACACAGATATATACACACACACATGCATTAGAGACAGAAGATCAACATTTTAACATTATTATTATCAGCTTTGGCATTCATAATTTTGTAATTTTACATTCTAGCAATCATGTTTAGTTTAAGCATATTAATCATATCTTAGCATAGCATGCATTCATCTTTAATCTTGTTCTCTAGGAAGACCATTTGTTGAGCCTAGCATACAATTTGAGAGCAAGCTAGAATCGACAAAAACACTGGAGATAGAGGACGATAGGATGGCATCAAGGACAAAAGACTGAGTTTGCATTCCTTTTATTTAATTTTTTGTTTTGATATAATGTCTTATTGGTGTGTTTGATTTATTTTTAATCTACATTTATCATACACTTAAAATTAATCACACACCTTCAACTATAAACCCTAAACCATAAATTATAAATCCTAAATGCCAAATTCCAAACCTTAAAATATATACTTCAGTAACCCTAAAATTTGTGAATCCACAAACACCTAAACCATATATACTAAACCATTTAACCCTAATTGTAACTCTTGAACTCTTAACTATGAGTTGTAAACCCTATATCATCAACTTTCAAATATAAATCTTAAATTTTAAATAAGATAGAACTATTTAAACACCAAAACATAGATTCTAGGTAACATAGGTGTGTCATATGACTTGTGATTCTAAAGATTGATTTATTAGTTCTTATTAATTATTTGTAAGCCCTCATGGAAAATGACATCCCATTTTGAGTTGACTCTATTTTCCATATGTCGTGTACGAAATTGTAGGATCATCTAATTTTGTAGAACTATATAAGAACATCTTATGCTATTGTAAGACATGTAAGAGATCTTATGACAATTTTAAGACATGAAAAATATGTAAGGGGGAAGTTACATAATGGACTTGACTTGTTGACCAACTTATGATGTGTAAGAATGACATGTCATAAGACGTTTTTGAATAGAGATCATATAGGAAAAATGGAATGTCTATGTTATTGAGGAGGTTATGACATTTTTATTAGCATAAGAAAAAATAAAAATAGCTTGGAGATGCACCTTTGAAGGGGGTGGTAGAAATATAACTTGGGATTTAGGTGACATAACTCTTGGTAGTTTTACCCATGATTTCTCATTTACCATTTGAGGGTTTCCTATTTTGCTTCTACCATATATTGGATGATTGGACAAAGGATCAAAATGATGTGATTTTTGTAAGGGGTTGTGTTGCTAAACTTTTTCGAGATTTATGTAGGTCTTTCTTCTATGAGGGCTTGAGCCTAATATTGTATTACAACTGGTTACTATGATTACATTGGTTGGAGATTTAGACACTATGATTTTCCTAAGATAAACATTATAATATGTGGTTAATTACATCGAGAGGCATAACCTTACAATGGCAACATGGTGTCTATAGGAGGTCAGCACAATCTGTAAAATAAAAACAAAAAACAAGAGTTAGTAATATTTATTTATTTAAAAGAAATTCAAAAAACAAGAGACATTTTAGAAATATTTAAAATTACATATAAAAGTAAATTTTTAAATTAATATATTTAAAATTAAAAAAAATTGAATGAAAAACAAAAAACAACACAAAATCAATAATATTTATCTATTTAAAATATGCTATAAATTATTATATTTAAAATTTCTAAAAAAAAATAAAAAAATATGTCTCAAAAATGATATATCTCGACGTACATTGTATAGATTAAGATTAAGATATAAAAACTAGTTTATATATTTCTTTATTAAACTATTTGATTATATTTTCTGTGCATTTCTCTGCTCATTTATTAGTGTTGGAAGATTATTTGCTGTTTGCTTTCTTTTATTTGATATTAAATCTTGACAACTTTATTTCTTAAATAATAGAAAAAATATTTTTTAGACTAAGAAAGATAGAAATCATGTGACAATTAAAGATAAAAAGATTTAATGAAACGAGATAAGAAAGCCGAAAATGAGGACTCCACCATCATTTAAAATGCAACCAAAATAAGGGGTGCAGATACGACCACGTGGAAAACGCATTGCCGTAGATAAGACGCGTACTCCACTACTTCCCATCACATGAATAAATGAATTCACCGCATACGGGGTATTAAATGCGCATCCAAAGTTAAAACGTCTCTTAAATTAAACGACAAACTAATAATATTAATCGAACGTGTTTGCAGAACCCCAGAATATATTTGAACTTTGCCGCCTCTGAGTTTGTTCTAGACTTCTCCCGCAAGCTGAGTTGAGCGTATATTTATGTTTTGAGTCTCTTCCCTCTCCTGCAATATTAAGCAAGGCAGAGGAGTATGACAGAAGAGATCAAGGTTCGAGTCGCAGTAGTTCATTTGGAGTTTGTCAAGAAAATGAAGAAACAGAGTCCGTGGTATTCAGAGGAGGAAGGGGTTGTTGAGGAGCGGGAGTGTGAGACTCCCAAGCACCAGAAAATTAAAAGCATGTTCTGTCCATCGCCTCCCAGGAAAAAGAGGGCAGAGCTCAAGTATGGTGGCCCTCCTCCAGGCGGCTTCTTCAACTCTCCTGAACTTGAAATGTTCTTTGCCAATGCTGGTAATGCAGGGGCCTGATGTGCATCAGTCTTCCAAGCATTTATACCAGATTTGGTTGTATTTTGGCTATTGCTCTGCTTGTACATTGTACTTCGTTTGTTGTTTTCAATTGAAAAAAATCTAAAAATTGTTGGAGGCTCCATTGGCCTTTGTTTTGGTTGAGTTTGAATATTTGGTGTTTGCCTGAGCATTGCTAAATTGCAGAGATAAATTAGAACCTTCAATTTTATGTCATTTTGCTGAATATATTAAATTTTAAGGTGGGCTGATGTGGTAGAATGAGAAATGGGATTGAAAAGAGCAGGAGTTTTCACTGATTTCCAACTGACTCATCAAATATGGAAACATTTTTAGAGCACTTGTGTAAATGATCTCCAGTCAGGGTAATAAAGTCTCTGTAGATTTGAGTTGGTAGTCTACAATCCTTTTGTACTTATAATTAAAGCTTTTCCCTGTTTAGAATTACAATAAATGGTCAGTGGTGTTGAAACATTTCAACACCTAAAGAGAGTTTGTCACATGTGGATGTTAAGATTAAATTCATGTCAAGCAATCATTCAATATGTCTAATCATTGGTGTTTTGTTAATGTTAAGGGTTGATAAAATGCTATCAAATAATGGTCTTTGATGTATGGTTGATGAATCTTAGAAAGTTTTACTTATCATAGAACATGCTAACGCAAATTTTTAATTGTATACATTCAAGTAGTATCTACTGACTAGTTTGAAAGGGGTAAGCTTAAGCTCATATAAAATTCAAAATTTGAAAGTTCAATTGTTTGTTGTAGAAGATGAGAAAGAAAAGGAAAAAAGAAATGAAAGTAAAACTGAATCTAACTTTGAATCCTACCACTACCTTTGATTGAGCAAAACTAGGAATGCAAATTTAAATTGGAAGCTAAAGACCAATGCAAATTTAGTGTGAGTGGATGTGCTCTCGATGTGTTTGATGTCCGGTTGCTCTTGGAGTATGGCAACATGCATTTTCTCCAATGGATTCTTCTTCATGATTTGGTTGAGGATGGGGTTGATTTATAGATGTGAGATGGGAGAAATGAAGGCTTGAGATCCACTTGAAATGGATGGCTAGGATTCAATGAGAATTTTTGAATTTGAATTTGAGAGGGAGGTGGAAGTAAATGTTAATAGTTGGTGTGTGGAGGGTTGAGATTGTAGTTTAGTGAATGACCAAGATTCAAAGTTGATTTGAATTTAAATAAATAGTAGTTAGGAATGAATGGTTAGGACTTTGATTGATTAATTTGATGGCTAGAATTAAATATTAGTTTCATTTACGATTTGATGATTTGAATTAAAAATGGTTATTAAATTGATTGGTAGTTGGAGATGGATGGTTAAAATTGATTTGATGAATTGGATGGTTAGGGATTAAAAATTAATTTTATTCAGGATTTTAGACATTTTAAATTGGGGAAATAAATGATGTGAATTTTATAGATTTTATGATGAGGTATAAATGTTGTTTTGTTAGTGGGGGATTAGATTAGGATTTGAGATTTTAAAACTAATTAATCAAATAATAAGATTATTTTTTTAATTAATGGAGAAGGATATAGGAAATTAGTTAATTAAATAAATGTGATTTGTTTAATTGATTTGATGGAGGAAATGTTAAAAGGCTAATCCTAATTGATTAGATAAATATAATCTATCTAAGTAATTAGTGCAAAGCAATGTGAGTGTAGTTATGAAAAGTGATAAAATTCATGATGTTAGATGTGTCATTAGGATGTGGTTAATTTTAAGTGTCTATATTTGCTCGTCTTTGGAATGACTTTGTAACTAAAAAAGGTAATGACATTTCAAAGAAGATAAGTATAAACACTTAATGAGATATAATTGATGGTAGGATGCCCCAATTGTTGAGAGGAAATGATGTTAGATGGTGGGTTAGGGATGCCCTCTCTAGAGAGTAGTGGGGTTGATAAGATTCAAATGTTCTCTTGAAAGGAGAACTAGGTCCAAAGGGATGAGGAATGGAAGGAATCAATTTGAATCAATAGAAGGTGAAGATGGTTAGACGCAAAAAAGTTGGGGTGTGTGAAGATGAAGAAACAATGTTAGTAAAAGGGTGAGATGTGTGAAAAGTTATGATAATATGAAGCGATATGTTGTACATGGATGAAGAGAGGGATAATGATAATGAAATGATATGTGATGATGGGGTATGCTTAATGGAAGGTACATGTAGGGAAAACATTTAAGAGATTCAAAATGTGTTGAGCAACCTCTTTGCTATAGCCTTTGGCTTATGGACCATGATATAAGGGATCATGATGACAATGTGCCGAGTGTGTGAGGGATTGATCCAAGAAGGTATATGACTTGATGCATCATGATATGGAAGACCATGATGATGTTGGTCATGATGTGCCCCAATGATTTATTCACAAATGCAAAGCACAAAAGAAGCACAAAAAAGAAAGTTAAATAAATATAATGTATCTAATCAATTAGGGAGAGGGATGCAAGTGTGGTTATAATGAGATTACTATGGTGTTGAAAGTGGCAAAAGTGGTGATGTTAGATGTTTCATTAGGATGATATCAATTATAGGTGTTTATATTTACACCTATGAAATCTCCTATGCTAATGGATGGGTCATTTACAAATTTGGTCTAGACCCTTGGGATATGTGACATTAAAATTAATCAAGGTTTTGTTAATTTGCTAGCTTTTGCATAAAAATATACAACTTCTACACTAGTTACCACACTTAAGATAAATTGGTATTGTTCAAAAAAAAGGGAAATGTGCAAGGTATGTAGTTTTCACCCTTACAAATATAAATGATAAATCAAAGTTTTAAAAGAGTATTGTTATTACAATTTTGAAAATAATGTTGGCGTATAAAGGTGATTACCTAATTAATCATTAAGTCGCCTTTTACACTAGCATACTTAAGGTTACTTAGGTCATGTGCCTTTTTGTCTCAAGTCGTAAGATTAGGACACATTTCATGATCTAATTTAATCCTCGCCTAGGGTTTCTTTATCCTTTATCAAGGGAAAATCATTATTATTGTATAATTATTCAAGATTTTTCTGCATCAATAAAGATCTCATGCTATTACAACAAATCCATTATTTTTTCTTTTTGTGATAAGTGTTTGATTGTAGGTGATTTTTGGGAGCTATAGGGTTGAAGAACCAACTTCAACATGGTATCAAAGCTCTAGATCTATGTCTGCCTATCTTTTTTTTTGAGATCCAACCCTAAGCATTTGAATGATACACCCTATGGAAAAATAGACTTCATGGTTGCACTTAGAAGATGTCAAAACCCCTATTTTCATATAAGGAATGATAGGTTTTGGAGTAGGGGAAATTTTTGTGCCAACATATTCTAAGTTTATCTCAATTTTTGAGCTATCTTGATTTCCATGCCATCTCAATTTTCATGTCACCTCAGTTTTTGTGTCCATAAGGTACTGAATATTTTATTATTTTTTAATCTTTAAAATAAGAATGGTATTTTTTTATATTTTGGGTGCTAGCTCCCATGGTCTTAGCCACTAATCACGTCAGTGACTAGAACCTTGTTGTTAACCAACCAATCCCTAGAACCTTAACCTTTGGTCACATGGATGACTAGGTGCCTATATAGGGCTTATTTTGTGCTTTGAGGTATAAAAGAATAATTTTACAAAAAATGTTATAAATTTTGTATACGGTGTTAAAATTTGGCAAACAAAATATCACGTTGGAAAGTTGGTTCTAAGAACTTTCTAATGGTGTTTTTTTCTTATATTTTTCTATAGATACATTTTATCGCTTATTGAATTTAGATCTTCATTTTTGGCTCCCACACTCATAAATTTTTTCTT
Organism: Sequoia sempervirens; assembly: GCA_007258455.2. Taxonomy (NCBI): domain Eukaryota; kingdom Viridiplantae; phylum Streptophyta; class Pinopsida; order Cupressales; family Cupressaceae; genus Sequoia; species Sequoia sempervirens. The sequence goes on along the minus strand of VDFB02168118.1, from coordinate 126,513,199 downwards.
GGATCTCTGATTTTCATGATTCTTACGAAATTGAAAATATATTTTAGATTTCTTCATCGTTATCCATGTACTTTTTTTAGAATCTTCACTAGGTGTTTTTATTCAATTTGTCATTATTTTATATTCTAGTTGATTGCTTGGATATTTTGGCATTTGGAAAAGATTTATTTGGATAAGATTACTTCATTTTAGTTTATCTATATATAATTTTAGCATGTAGTAATTTTTTGAGAATTGTAAGCATCTATTGAATGCATAGCTTTACGTGTAAACACACCGAGATAAAACACCATATATTATACATGTATTGTGGGGATCTTGCATATCATGTTGTGTTATTTTTTTTATTCACTACTTTATAAAGTGTTATGGGGGGTTTGTTATGCCTTCTTTATTATTTATAATCACAACCTTGTCTAGTTTTATACATGTGTGCCTTGTTTTGTACACCCTTTTTCAGTTGTAGGTACTATCTTGTACATATTTTAATGATATTTTCTTCTCTTTCTTGTACTACATTGTGACACACAATTTTAATGGACCTATCATACCTCTTCCTTGTCAGTATTGTGATGGGTATCATATTTTTGGTGCTAATGCTTCCTTGGTTTTGATTTGGAGTGAGCTATGTATCTACTTTTTGTTCCTATATACAAGGTGGATGTAATGGTTGGTTACCTATGCATTTTGGTGAGATGGAACACATACTAGATATAAACACTCTTTCATTCTTGTTGTGTTAAGGAATCCTTCTATCCTCAATTGATCATTTTTCTTTAGATTATTGGCATCTATATTTTTGACTTGTAATATACATTATACTAGTTGAGTAGTACCATTGGGGACACTTGTGGAAATTCATGTGCTATTTATATCTTCAACAGTTAGATTGTTTCCTTGGTTAGCTATTTGTTTATTGTTCAAGTAGCATCATTAGGGTCACTCATGTAGATTTTTTTCTTTTTTATCCTGATCTTCACCCTAATTTTAGAATAGGTTCTTTAGTTTCAACACTATAATTGTCACATTTTTTACAATTGTTTACAACTTATTCATGCTTCAATGGTGTTCATGCTTCAATGGTATTATTCATGTTTGCCTTCATGTTCCTAATCTTTTTGGGACATTATTTTGGAGTCTTATTAGATCCCTTCATATATTTTTATCTCTTATTCAAGGGGATATCTATTGTATTTTTGATGGAAGTAGTCCTTAGGGGGTCATCTTGAGTTTGTAAGAGTCACACAAGGATTCAAGCTTCCAAGATCACCTACAAATCCAGAAATAACATTCCACAAAAGAGTAGGGAAAGAGGATAATTTTACTTATCATGGATGTAATAAATGTACAATGATCAATAATGGAACAATGATACGACATAATTTACATAAGAGTCCTTGCTTATATAGGCAATTTTGAGAGAGGACAAGACAAGATTTTAACAAATATCTTAATCTTATTCGATGACACAACTAAATATACGATCACATGTGTACTAGAGACTTCTAGAAATATTCCTAAAGACCTAAGTAAACTTAATGTGTGAACATGTGTTAAAAAGACCTACTAGGTTAACTAGTTAGGTAAAACACCATGTTCAAACTAGTTGAAACTCCTCTTTAAGTGTAGCTTAGGGAGAGGAAAATAAATGCATGAATATAAAGATGCATAAAATATGTAAGGATGGGTCCTACCTACTAGTCCATGGTAGGTACCCATAAAAAAATATCTTTGACAAATGGAGTAAAGGAGAAAAACATGGAGAAAACTCCTCTCCAAAAGAGAGAATCTAAGAAAACAAACATGTACAAGTGATGGAAGGAGGACTCGACATGAACCCCCAATGACTACATCCATTATAAATATACAATAGTTATCCCCCCATAGGAGAGAAAGAGTGAGGCTATGGACCTCCCCATAGTTTTCAGTAGCTTGGATTCCAATGGTGAATTCTTGAAGACAAAAGATAATCCAATGCTTAGAAACATAATTCCTTCCCTTGGGATGACACAAGTTCATTGGTGGATGTAGAATACACTATGAATCTGAGAAGATCTATATGAGGGAAGAATTATCAGGATGAGTGTATTAGAAAACTAATCAAGTGTATCCATGATGCTAGAGTATTCCACAAAAAAACCAAGTGCTACCCCAATCAAAGAAGATGAAAAATCAAGTCTATGCAGAAACTCATGATATAAAACCTCCAAAGACAATATTGATTTGACAATAATAGTGCAATAACTATCATCAAAGAGGAGATGAATGTCTTAAAGAATGTTCTCTAAATATTCAATATGAGACATAAAAAAAATCTGAAATACCTATCAAGTACTCATTCCAAAAAGTTGAATTTGAACTTAACTATGACCATCCTTCTCAATTGAAGTAACTTTGAAGAATCATGAATGATGGGAGTCTCAATCAATTATTTTACACAGGGAATCAATGAAGGTGAAGGATCAACAATATTATCTATAGGAGGATAAGGAGAATATGAAGAAACCTGATCATCCAAATTTTCCAAAGACGCAAATCTATCCAAAGAAGAAAACTCTTGAATAGTATTGTAGTAACGGAAAAAGTAGCCTTTTCCCTTGCTTGCTTGATAATTGATATTAAAGCTGAACTAATGGTGTCTTGGAGTGGTGTTGTAATGTATTGTACACATTCACATCATTCTAGGACCTTTATTTGATTAAAACATGCCTTAATTGGTCCTTTGCAAAGGTGTTGTAACACACTTTCACGCTTTTCTAGGACTTATTTGCAGCTTAATTGAGCCTAATGGGCCCCTTTCTAAATAAACTGTACATAATTGGCACATTGTTTAAGTGTTGTAAAGTCCTTTAAAGCACTTTCACATTTATCTAGGTTGTCCTAATTCATTGTGGTTAATTGGAGTTATTAACCCCCTTTTTAGGCCTTAATTTTGACCTCTTGAGGATCTTTCCCGACAATCATAAATTAAATATTAAATTATTTTATTGGGAAAAATTTGGTCCTGGTAAATTGAGCCAAGTCCCATTCATCCTTGATGGTGAATGGGTCCTCCCTTAATAGGAACCCCTTTTCTCAGTTGATCTGGAATGGGTTTTTGGCCTTCTTTCAACTCGCCAAAGCTTGGTCCTAGAAATTAGCCAAGACCCATTCGCCTTTGGTGGTGAATGGTTCCTCCCTTAATGAGACCCTAATTTTTGAATTTCATTCTGGTGGGAATTTAATTATCTTTCTTTCTAGATTTGGTGTCTACTTTAATTCTTTGAATTTCAAGGTTAATCTCCTAATTTAGTATGAATAAGGGGTTAATTCACATTGTTTCACCTAGCAATTTGGTGTGACTTCATGAGATCAAAAGCAAGATAATTATATAGCATTTCAAAGGCATTCATAAGGAATTTCAAGGCATATTTCAAGTGTTTATTGCAACAATTCAAGATCATATCATCATTTCAAGGGTTTCTAAGTGCATGCATTCATGTTGTTGAGATAAGAAGTGAGTGCAACATTGAAGATATACTTGCAACCATTGTTTATATCATTCTCAAGGATCCTAGATCTACATTCTTCATGGCCACTCCATGATAGTTTGCAGATTTTCTTCACAAGACATCATCCAAGGTGACATCATTTGTATTATTTCATGTTCATGATTCATTTCTTTCATTTCATCATTTGGTTTAATTACCTACAAGGGGTTTGACTAAGGAAAACCCCCATTCACTAACAAATCAACAAGTTTTATTTCCCTTGAGTGTATATATGTAGATTTACTGGTTGAAGATGACAATGAGCAAGATTTGGAGTAAAGTTGTCAAAGTTGCAAATTTGCAAAAGTTGTCATTCAAAGTGCAAGATCACGGAAAGAGCTCTACAAAATTAACTACATGCTTCTAGAACTTGACAATCGGGATTTCAAGAATGCAAACATCAAGGTACAAGATCCTAAAATTAGTTTTTCAAAATCCTAAAAGAAACCATTCACCATTGAAGGCGAATGAGTCCTCCATAGTTTAAAAACAACTTTCTGGCCAGGTACATAACTTTTTATGCTCTAAAAACTTCCCTCATGGTTGCCATAACAATTAGGTTGCATTGCTGGTTGTTATTAGCTTCTTATTTTGCATAATTGAAGTGATTTTAGGCTTGGAAAAATAAATGATCCATCATCTTGCACCACACATTAGGCCTAGTTGTCACAAACCATCTTTTGTTTTTTATGCATTCTCCATTAGAGGTTTATAACTTCTCCATAAGTTGAACTTAGGGGGGTGTTAGAGTAAAAAGGTAATTACCTAATTAATTTTTAGGACCCCTTTTACACTAACACAATTAAGAGTATTTAGGTTGTATGCTTTTTGTCTCAAGTCATAGGATTAGGAAACATGTCATGATCTGATTTAATCCTCACACGGGGTTTCATCTAGGGTTTCTTTATCTTTTATCAAGGGTAAATATTTATTATTGTATAACTATTCATGTTTTTTTTGCATCAATAGATCTCTTAGGTTATTACAACAAATCCATATTTTTTCTCTCTTTTTTGATAGGTATTTGATTGTAGATAATTTTTGGGAGCTATATGGTTGAAACATCAACTTCAATATTTTTTTTCTTTGATTGGTTTGTGCACTATGATTGATATGATATAATTTATGCAAGTGATAATGAAATGATGCTTGAATGGTAGAGGGAAATTAATATAACTATTTTTGGCATTTGAAATGGAAATTCACTTATGGTTTGGTCTTGTTGGCACAACTTTTTCCTAGAATTATTATTTCCTATATTATTGTAAATATATAGGAACTATTTTCCTTTGCTTTTACTTGTTCTTAAAAGAGCGCTAGTCTTGAAAAGAACCTCGGGGACCTATTGTGTGTAGAGGGAAGGGTTACCACTTGATAATAAATTAGACCCATTTTAATTTACAAAGAATGAAGACATACCAAGTAAACAATGCAAGTGCCTATAATGTTGATGTGGTAATGCTAATCCTAATGCAAGACTATAGATAAAATTATGTAATATGATCTTTTGATATATATTTTTTGATCATGAGTACTAATTACTGAGGATTGTATATAAATACAAGACCCTAGATCTTTAATTTGGGATGTTTTGACAAGAAAAATAATTGGTAATGATTAAATTTTGAAAGGGTTAGATCAAAGAGAAAAAAATAGGATTTTGAAAAGGGAGGACTAGAGTTCAATGTGACCTAATCTAGGGGACAAGGTTAAACCCAAAATTTAGTTGTAGATAAAATAAATAATGTAAGGAGGGTCAACCTAGACAATTAGGAGGAATAATTGGTTACAAATAATTTCAAGGCTAGGGTTACTATGTGTGGTAAACAAATAACTTGATTGTTATATATCATAATGCTAAATGTAAAATGATGTATATACTTTTATCCTTGAGGATATATTACATTTTTTAATACATATTTAAAATGTAAATTTATAAAAGATGTGCAAATATGCTCCTTTTAGTTAATTCAAGTTTAGGATTTTGAAAGGAAGGCTAGTGCTTCTTTTTCTCAAGTTGGCGAATATCAACCTTCTTATAAACTATGCTTATTTCCTCTCAAAAAATTTAGCATTAAAATTATTCTTTATTAATTTGAAGGGATTGGATGCTACTTTAATATAGTTATTGATTTTATTTTAATTCCTTTATAATTGTTTTTTTTCTCTCTCTTGTAATTTTCCCATTCATATATATATATACATGCATACATACATGCACACACATATACATACATACATACATACAATATATATGTGTGTGTATGTATGCATGTATGCATGTATGCATGTATGTATATATATATATATATATATATATATATATATATATATATATATATATATATATATATATATATATATATATATATATATATATATATATATATATATATATATATTCACTCAATATATATATATATTCAGTCAAATACACACACACACACATATGAGTGAAAGCAAATAGTTGTGAGTCCCCCTTTTGGGCCCAATAAAAAAATGTGGCCAAATATCACACTTAAAATTGTCGAAGTTCAATCAAAGGTGAATTTTATCAAACTTCCTTTGATTGAACCTAGTTAGTGCATCTATGGAAACTCATTGTATATAAATACAAGATCCTAGATCCTTAATTTGGGATGTTTTGACTAGAAAACTAATTGGTAATGATTAAATTATAAAAGGGTTAGATCAAAGAGCAATAAAATAGGATTTTGAAAAGGGAGCACTAGAGTCTAATGTGACCTAATGTAGGGGACAAGGTTAAACCCAAAATTTAGTTGAAGATAAAATAAATAATGCAAGGAGGGTCAACCTAGACAATCAGGAAGAATAATTGGTTAACAAATAGTTTCAAGGCTAGGGTTAATGCATGTGGTAAACATGATAATATGATTATTATATATGACAATACCAAATGTAAAATGATGTATATAGTTTTATCCTTGAGGATATATTACATTTTTAAATATATATTTAAAATGAAAATTTATAAAAGATGTGCAAATATATTCATTTTAATTAATTCAAGTTTAGGAGTTTGAAAGTAAGGCTAGTGCTTCTTTTTCTCAAGTTGGCGAATACCAACCTTCTTATAAAATATGCTTATTTCCTCTCAAAAATTTTAACATTAAAATTCTTCTTTATTAATTTGAAGGGATTGGATGCTACTTTAATATAATTATTAATTTTATTTTAACTCAGTTCTTTATAATTATTATTTTTCTCTCTCTTGTAATTTTTCCATTCATATATATATATATATATATATATATATATATATATATATATATATATTTATGTGAAAGCAAATAGTTGTGAGTCCCTCTTTAAGTATATATATATATATATATATATAAAAGTGAAAGCAAATAGTTGTGAGTCCCCCTTTTGGGCCCAACAAAAAAATGTGGCCAAATATCACACATAAAATTGTCTAAGTTCAATCAAATGTGAATTTTATCAAACTTCCTTTAATCAAACCTAGTTAGTGCATCTGTGGCAACTCATTGCAATGAGGGTTTCATTCAAGTTCATTCTATTTGAAGTAAATTTTTATTGAATCAATTCAAACTACGTAGAAGGGGTTTCAAGTAAACAAAGCCGAGCCTCATTTATTTTCTATTCTCCTTGCATGTGAATCTCATGAGTAATGGGGGATCTCCTTATTTTCCCAATTGTTTGTCTTTCCTTTAGTTGTGTTTTCAAGTATTCTTCTTTTCCTTTCTCATTTTTTGCAATTTTTGATTTTTAGGTTTTAATACTATTTTATGAATTAAATTGTTTTTGGTAATTGATTATTTCTATATTTTTGAAAAATATATTTTAATTTTTTAGCTAATTTATACAATAATATATATTTTTTTGCTAGGTAAGTTAGGCTTAAGGAAGCCGTACCCCATAAAAATAAAATAAAAAGATAAAGAGCATGCCCTTCAAATAAAGGTGCTTCAGAGAGGACCATAAGGGTCATCATGAAAACTTATACAATTTCTAAGTTTTACTACCACATTTGACATGGAAATGCAGAACCGTGTTAGACATAGTCAAAGCTCTCTTCTTTTTCCTTTGTATGATTGTCTAGATTTCATTGGAGGTTTGGACCTTCATATTTGCTTTATTGGTTATTGATGAAAAAGGTGTTATTGTCCTCATAATATGTAACATCATCAACCATAATCTTTAAATTTAAATCTTCTTTTGCTTTGTGATCCTCTAAGTTAGAATCACTCTTGCAACCATGCCAAGAGGGAGATGGACCATACCATTCAAAAGGTGAGAAAGCATAAAATTAACCAAAGCCTTCTGACTTCCCTTCTCTAGAGGCAACTTAGAGTCCAATTGAACCTCATCATTTGGTTCAAGCTGGGGGGAGATGAAACATCTTTTTTCACATAATAATGGTGTGGGGAAGCATGTTTCTGCCAAGTGGCATGACTATTGATTTTACATCTGGTACAATGGACAACAATATGGCTAGTGTTGAAACACCTACAACAACAAAAAGGAAAAACTTCATAATCCAATAATTGATTCCAATAGTAATTTGATGTTTTCATGGAGATATCAGTCAATAGGATTTTTGAAGTGTTAAGCTCAACCAAAATGTAAGCATAAGTGGTATGAAAAAAGTTTGCAAATCCTTCATTGACATCCAATTTTTTCTAAGTGAGTTGCTAATTACTTCAAAAAAAGAATCAAACCAAAATTGGAGGGGAAGGTTGGGGAGTCTAACCCATATTCATATGGTAGTAAATGATTCAAAGCACAAATCAAAAGAAAGATGGCATGGCTTGAGGCTAAAAGTACAAAGTTGTGTCACACTTTTATAAAGGAAATGACCAACACTGATCCAACTTTTGAACTTGAATCACTAAAAAGTGATATATATGTTTTGAATTTTGAAATGATGTAAACTAATAATTTTTTTATTTTTTAGTATACTTTATGTTTGTATTTTTTTGAAAAAAATTAAAAATTATTTGAATATAGTTTTTTATAAATTAACACTATAATTTGGTTGTTGATAAAATGCTGAAAAATGAAGTTACATGAGATGCCAATCTTTATATAGTAAATTTTTTTTTTTCCTTCAATTTTTTTGTGTGTATTTATAACTTGAAACTTTAGGGCATGGATATATTTTTTTCCAATTTTGATAAATATATATTAAAATGTGCGTGTATTAAGACTTAGTTGTTTCAAGTTGATGTCAACTTTCATATAAATTATTTACCTAAAATAGAAAAAAATCATACCATATTCATATAGATTCTTATATCTAGGGCATCTTATTTTTTTCAAAATTTTTAATAAGTTTTACTATTTTTCGTTGACATGGTAACCAACCTAATATTTTGTGTTGATAAGCTACATTTAGTAAAAATAAAAAGGAAAATATAAATAATAATTAAACTATTAAAATATATACATTTTTGAAAACTAAACTTATGGATCTACAAAAGGGTATTTTTATATTTAAAAAAAAGTTTTTTACACAAGTAGAAGTTGTTGAAACAAGTAGTTTTTCAAATAATTTTTTTTTTTGGTAAATTAGACTCAAAGTGGTGCTAAATATGCATTTAGCCAACAATTTTAGTTAGAAAAGTTGTGGACATATATAACTTAGCTAGAATGAATCTTACAAGATCATATGTTTGACCAAAAGTAATTTTTAGTTAACTTACTTAAATTCACATTTGCTGATAAGTTGGCTAAAAGTGTGACACAACTTTGTGCTGATACCCTTGAGCGTGAGCATATGTCAAAAGCCCAGAAGTAGTCATAAATAATAATGTTTCAATCCAATATATATTATCAAAAACTACCACAGAAAAACTACGTGCACATGGATAAATTTGGAGACCACCTTTTAAAATAGGAAGCCAATTTTTGGTGATCCATTTGTGAAGAGCAGACAGGTTTGGCCAAAAACCCTTGAATTTTCCGATCAAACCCTTCTCAGCAAAAAATGATTCATTTTCTACCACTTCTCTATTAATATCTTCATCCAGATCCATATTTATAGAAGAAACATCATGAGGAGAGAAAGTAGGTTGGGAGACACCAGAGGCTTGGGTATCAACACCTCAAAATCTAGTAGGAGGCCAAAAAACTATTTTCCTTTGATTTTCTAATCTTAAATCCACAACCATCAGATGTGTCTCCCAAACACCCCTTGAAGGGGCCTCACTTGTGGCATTCACAGAGGAGGGCACCCTAAAGCCAAAGATCCATTGCCAGATTTGCTCACTATAGGGGCATAAGAAACACCATGTATGAACAATTGTGTTGTAAGACAGAGTAAGCTTTGAGGTGCCTTGCCAAAGATCTAAGGGCACTATCCACTAGAGATGCAGAAGGGGTGACACAAGCCATAGCTTCATAAGACTTTGGCAACGACTTCCCTTGATTGAATGTTATAAAATTAACACTATAATTTGGTTGTTGATAAAAAATTTAATTAAATTTTAACAAAAAAAAATCAATTTAAATATGAAAAATATAAAATTAAGAAAATTTGAATGTAATAAAATAATTAATAAGTTTATAATAGTATAAAATAAAAAATTATAAAGTCGATAAGGGCACAACATGTGGTGGTCAAGTCATAATATTGTTGTGGTGCCCACAAACCCCTACTAAGTCGTTGATCTTGTAGGCTATGTGCCTTTATGGGCTAACATGCTCGTAGGATGTGTGCCTTCGTTGCGTTGTTGTGCTCATGAGCTATGTGCCTTTGTTGGGATGTTGAGCTCATAGATTTGAATAAGGTGATAATGCCTTGGAGACTAAGTCTCCCTAGTAGGGGTCTTGACGATAAATCCATTGGGAAGAGATCCCCTCATAAGTGGTCTCTCTAGGTTCAAACCAAACTAAAAACCCAAGTAACCCTCATCAGTCTTTATATATATATCTTAGAATAGAAAACAAGAAAAATAATAAATTAATAAAACCTATACCATAGAATAGATAAAATTGAAACCCTAGATTCTAAATCATAAACCTCTCCAACTATAAACCTAAATTACCAACACTATGTTTTATAAAATCTACACCCTAAACCACATATGGAAGGTCACAGACCATAAAAACAAAACCTCAAATCCCAAACTCTATTTATAATATAACTAGGTAAGCCCTAAAATATAAACCTTAAACCATAAGTTCACCAAACCCTAAATCTTAAACCATAGACCATAAGCTATATAAACTTTAGAAACCACAAATCTTAAACTAGGTAAGTTACTCTCAACTCTAAATTTTAAACCACAATTCATAAAAATTGAACACTAAAGTCCAAAGTCTATTTACAATATACTATACAACCTAAGTCATAAATTATAAATCCTAAACTCCAAACCCCAAAACATATACCTCAAGAAACCTAAAAGTTGTGAATCTTAAATCTTCAAACCCTAAACATTTAAACATTATTAGAGGTAAGGATTTTTCTAGGATAAACACAATGTTATGTGGTGAATTTATATATTTTGCTTCTAAACTATTTGATTATATTTTCTATGCATTTCTCTCTTTATTTATTAGTTTTGGAAGAATTTTTGATATATATATATATATTTTCTTTTATTTGATATTAAAGCTTGTCTAACTCTATTTCTTAGATAATAAAATAAATAATTTTATATTTTTTAGACTAATTTTGATTTAAGTGTGAAGAAATATTTTAATTTTAAAGAATAAGAAAATCATATGAGAAAAATATTTTTGAAATGGAGGACTTAGAAGCCTCCACAATCACTCAAAATGCAACCAAAACAAAGGGGTGCATACTGCCACGTGGAAAACACATTGTCGTAGATAAGCCACGTACTCGAGAACTTCCCATCACATGAATAAATGAATTCACCCGATGCGGGGTAGTAAATGCACATCCAAAGTTAAAACGTCTCTTAAATAATCAAATCCAAAGTTAAACAGTTTTCCTTCTTGTTAGTTCCTGCCACCAGGCAAGAATATTTATGCATTTTCCTGGAATACTTTTAACTGGCAGCATCAGCCAATCACATTTCGACATTTAACATATTACTTATTTTTTTGTATAGTTTGAATTTGGATAGCTATTTTTTATATTGGAAAATTAGCATTTATCTATTTTTCTATTCGTTCGAGTAGCTTGATAAATCATTTTCGTTTTAAAAATTTGGGAAAATGCAAACGCATAGATTGATTAAATAAATTTAAGCAAAGGCATAGTTTAAAAACTAGCGGCTAGAGGTACATAATCCATGAATGCAGATTAAATGTATTAAAGTATCAGGAAAATGCGAGCGCATAGATTGATTAAATAAAGTTAAGCAAAGACATAGCTTATAATAAAACTAGCGGGTAGACGTACGTAATGCATGAATGCAAATTAAATGCATTAAATGGCATCTGGCTAGAGGTGAAGGCACTGGAATGGCTTGGTGGCCACGCGTGGCCAGGGTACTTTGGTCATTTAATATAGAGTTAAGCCACTTGCTATGCATCTCTATTACTTTGTGTGTGTTGTTTTTGTGTTCTGTAAGCATGTGTTCTGAGGAAGAGTTTGTAGTGACTGAGCAAGAGATGTTATAGTTGCAGAGTCCAGACCCAGAAATGAGTTACTTGAGGTGATAATTTGTTAATTTTCATAGTTTCTTTCCATTAAAGTGCATAACAAAGCTATATCTCATAGTGCTCTATCGTGTGGCCGAGCAGGAGATCTTGTAGTTGTAGAGTTGCACACTAGACAGCGAGAAACAAGTTGCTTGAGGTCAGAAGAGGTAAGTTTTTCCTATTTTCTTCTATTTAATACGAGAAATGCAAGTAGGGTTTTATTTTAAACCAGTTTAAGTATTATCTATTCCAATTTCTCGTTCAAGTGTGAAGATTTCATTTGCATTTGATAGGAATTATGTAGAAACCCTCTTGTCTTTTAACGGTGTAAGCAATAAAAACGAGATACAATAAATTAACAATTAGGGAAAAATTATTAAATTCAATTAAATGTGATTTTCATATCCGAAACATAAGTAAATTGGGTGCTGCTCATTTCAGTAACCCTATTTTTTTTCAAATTTTAGTTTTTCTGTACAGGTAGACAAGTTGCATGAGAGTGGTGAGGCTATCAGTCGGGGGTGAAATTTTTAATTTCTATTGAGCCAGAAAGTCATATTGTGCTGTAAAATTCATAGGGTTTATTTCTGGTTTGAAGTACTTTGCAGGTCAAGGTCTGACGACGTGAAGAGCATAAAATGAAGTTTATATTTTATTTTACAGGCAATATGCATAGGTTAGAGAGATTCCAAAAGATATTTTACCAACTATTAACATGAATTCCTCTTCAAAAGTCTATTTTGACAATTTATTTGTGTGCAACAACAAAGTCTTGAAATTTATAAGGGTTTTATTAATATTATTCTATCTCGGTAAAATAATACTAATATTTAAAATAACAAACCAGCTATTAACTTCAAGGCCGGAAGACCATTATAGCTTCAAAATTAAAATATCAAAGGGCACACCCCCACATGAAATACTCAGACTAATTTGGCTATGCATTCTAAGTGTTGACCATCCTATTCTTGAGCAAAATAACTTTTAGAATAATCCCTGCAACAATGTACATAAACATATCCTCGAATACCAAATACTTGGGGCTTTCATTTCCAACTACAAAGCAAAGAAGCAATTGTGCTCAAAATTTAAGATGGATATTGGTAAGATCAAATTCAACTCAAGCAAACTAGATATGGCCAATTTTGTAAAGTGGGGGTTTCTAATTATATAGATTTTTTGAAATATTTAATTAGATTAGTATTACAAATCAAAAGAAACTTTGAACCCAGAAATAATATATAGAAAACTTGAAAGTGCTGAAAGTGTGTATGCTGGATACAAATAAAATCTATTATTCCTAGAGGATGATAAAATACAGCCATATATAGTATTGTTTCCCTATGAAGAATTATAACTATGGTGCATTCCAAATTTAAACTCAATGAGAGCTAATCCACACAAATAATGGGAGCCACAAGAGAGGGTCGAGCTAGTTGCAACACCCAACTGAATAACTGAAACAACAAGCAATAAGAAAATCCTACTTACCTAGCCAAAATCAACAACCTTGAGAATTCCATCAGCTGAAATTAGTAGATTGGAAGGCTTCAGGTCACGATGGACAACAAAATTAGCATTGCAATCAGCCACTCCCAGTAAGACTCGAATCATCCCTGTCTTAACCTCCCTATCAAGAATTCCCTTCTCATCCTTCTTTGCAAAACTAATTACAAAATAAAGATCAGATTGCATAAACCCCAACACCAAAAATACATCTTTGTGGTCTCTCCAAAAACACTCATAAATCCAAGCAACATTTGGGGACCCAACCAACCTCAATCTGCACGTCATCATTCTCCATTCTTACTTATCCTGTTCGAAAAACACTTGAACTAGAGGTAGCTGAGAAGGAGGAGCCAAGAGGGAGCATGATCTTCCAGCTGTGGTCTCCTATTGCAGGATATATGAAAAAAATGAAATCTCATTATTATTATTATTATTTTTCTCTTATGAAGAAGCATTAGGAAATTTTAAAACAAATGCAAATTGACATGCGTAAAGTTGAATCCTCCAGAATAGTTGCCACTACCCTGGCAGACATGCATGCAAAATGTCGACTCTTAGACCAGGCACATGAACCCTTTGACATGATGTCTTTCCCCCCGAAGTTCGAGCACAAATCCCACATCATTAATTTTCCCATGAAACTCATTATGGCCATTTCTATTTGCTTCAATTGTCTCCTCTATGACAGAGGGGTAGATAGTCATAAAGACCCACTCATCCTTCCAAACATCAAGAGTTATTTCTCCTTAAATTCATCTTCTATAATCATAATAGTTTGTCTTATCAATTTTACTTTATGCATGTGAGTCTTGTAAAGTTTTCATATTTTTGGTTACTACAAAGCGGTCCCATAAAGAGAGCTTTGGAACCAAAATTATGTCAATGCGTGGGATAATGAGAGCTTTGGAACAATGTGTCAACAATAACTGAAACTGTGCAGTTGCTTTGAGGTTTTCCGTTGTCATCAAAGCATAGAGGATAGAGGAATTTTGTTAAAAGTCATAGTTATTGTCCTCATAGGCATAAATCCAAAATATGGGAGCATACAAAAGACAGGTGAACTGTTTGACAAAACTCGTCAAAGAAATGTGGTTTCATAGGCATTATGTAGAAACCCTTCTTTCCAATCTACTTAGTGCATTTAAGTCCTGTAAAGATTAGATATCTTCAATTATTGTAGAGTTGTCCCATAATGAGTGCTTTGAAACCAATGTGTTGACAACGTGTCCCATAATGAGAGGTTTGGAAGAATGTGAGGACAATGTGTTCAAAAGGCTTTGGAAACTGCTAGGCAAATGCAGTATAGAGAAGTAAACCCAAAATCTGCAAGTGCTTTGACCTTTTTCGCTATTAGGAAATCATAAAGGATAGGGGAATGTTGTCAGATATCATGGTTATTGTCCTCATAGGCAGACATTCAAAATACGGAAGCATTTATAAGGCAAGTGAACTATTTTACAAAACTCCTCAGGAAAATGTGCTTCCGAGGAATGCAATGAGTATTTAATCTGGACACCTTGACTTTCACATGTTAACTTTGGCATTTTTATCGAGTTGCTAGTTCTCATTTACTCTTCTATCATCTCATATCTAATTAATTAGTTAGTTGTTAATTAGTCTTTAAATACATAATAATAAAAAGAAAGAAATAATTATAATTATCCTTGTGGACATTTCACCCGTTAATCAAAGCCAATTAACAAAGTAGCAGTAGAAAACCATGTGCATGAAAATATGTTAGACAACATGTATTTGTGCATAGGTGTGTATGGATGCCATGGGTTGTGATTTCTATTTGCATGTAGATGGATTAAGCACTCAAAAGTCAAAGTATATGTAGTGTGTCAGCTAATAGGTCCATGTGACATTTCACTCATGTGAATGTAGTCAATTCCATATTTCTCTTTTACCCTTGTATCATCAGATGACTAATTAATTAGGTAGCTGTTAATTAGTCTTTAAATACATAATATTTAAAATAAAGAAAAAATTACAATTATCCTTGTGCACATTTTACCTATTTATCAAATTCAAGGAACAAAGTGGTAGTAGAAAACCATGTGCATGTTAATATGTTAGGCAGTATGTGCTTGTGCATAGGTTGGTGGCCATGAGGCAATACCAGTTATGGCTTTAAATTGTCATGCATTTTTGCAGGTCTTGTTGTCATGATAGTGTATGTGCAATTGATTAAAACAGTTCACTTGAAATAATTTTGCTTGCTGTTTGTGTTTACAAAGTGCAAAGAATGAGACAATTATTGCTATGGCTTTCCACAAAAATATCTCGCTGATGACTAAAACATACCAAGAAAACAACAATTTGAGATTTTGTAATTGGAAAACTTAGACTGAATGCTTAGCAAGTTAGGAAATTGTATCTTGGGGTTATAAAAAACTATCTCAAATATGTTTTAGAATTCATATTGCAATGTTGCCATAAAGCAGTCAAGTAATATTGCTTGATGAAATAATTTTAGACTTCATGCAAAAGAGTAGTTAAATTCATTGCCAAAACATTTGTAGTACAAGAACCTGTGGTAAATAGTTTGTATGGTTAATCTGATTTACATTTATACTTGCGTCTCTTGAATCTAAAAAAATGCTTGCTAGTGATTTATTGGTTTTGGCGAATAGTATCCATCACACTAGGAGCATTATTCATTGTAATTGTAATTTTGGGAGTTCTTTGCATTTTGGTCATTTCCTTGAGTTTTATTGCTATTCTTTTAGAAAAACAAACAAATGGTCTTCATTTTCTAATGAAAGCTTATTACATGGTGCAATGCTTTTGATTGGAACAAGAGAGGTGGTGTAGCAGTGCAATTGTAGCAAGTTCTTCAAGAAAAGAGTACAGGGTGAGTTTCTAGAATGAACCTTCTCCTTTGTTTACAATTGCATAGAGTAGACAAAGAAAAAGGTTAATTCAAGATTCTCACTTTATTGATTGTACTTTTAGTCATATCGTTGCTTCTTGTTACAAGGACAATTTTTACAAATGGGTATTGTGAGTGTCATATGCTATATGGTTCATAAAAATCAAGCAATTGGACATCAGAAATGCAATTACTATCCAATGAATTTCTTTGCTGGTTGATTGCACTGTATAATTTAAACATAGTCTTTTTTATTTTTAGAGTTTGATTCTGAATCCATATGCATACTTTGACTAAAACTAGTGGCTGAAGGTACATAATTCATTGATGCAAAATGAATGCATTGAATGGCATCTGACTAGAGGGGAGGCTGTTCGGATTGCTAATTAGTCTTTGAATATATAACAATTAAAAGAGAGAAATAATTATAATTAACCTTGGCCACATTTCACATTTTCACCTTTCAATCAAAGTTAATTAACAAAGTAGCAGTTAGACCTAAAGAAGGTTCAAGGAGTATGCTGATAGAAAACCATATTTTGGACAATGGCTAGACAATGTGTTGAAAATGCTTTAGAAAATTTGCAGCAAATGCATTTTTTCTTCTGTTTACTTTCATTTTACATCTTAAATGGAAGTTGGGTTTCGCATTGCTTCAATGCATTTGGATACTTTGATTATAAAATCATAGTTTAGATCATTTTAAGTGTTATCCATTTGAATCTTTCCTTGAAATACCAAGGATTCATCTGGGTCTCGGAGGCATTAAGTAAAAATCCTTTTGCTCATTGTACTTGGTGCATGTGAGACCAATAAAGATTATATATCTTCAATTGCTGCACAGTTGTCCCATAAAGAGAGCTTTGGAACCAATGTGTTGTCATAAAGGATAGAGGAATATTGTCAAATATCATGGTTACTGTCCTCATAGGCACACATGCAAAATATGAAAGCATATAGAAAGCAAGTGAACTCTTTAACAATCCCATGAAATATAGTCGTATGCATCCATGCATACAAGTATGCATGTATATATGTGTGCATGTAATTATGTATATATGAATGCATGTATCTATGTTTCCATGTATGTATGTATGTATATAACATATTACTATTGCATTTTCTTTAAATTATTTTCTGTGGATGGCGCCAGCCAGTTATACTTCAGCGTGTTAACATATTGCTTTTAATATATATGTCTCAATTTCGTAAGTTATTTTTTATATTGAAAAATTGGCATTTATTTGTTTTTGCTACCCATGGGAGTGGCTTTTTGAATCGTTTTTGTTTTAAAATGCTCATGAAAATGCAAATGCATAGATTCATTTATGGCTATGTGTCCTCATGCATATATGCATATTTATAAGATTTATTGCTATCATGTAAAAGCCACATAAATATTCATTCCCCAACTCGATGGGGTCATTTGAATATATGCATATTTTAAGGGATCTATTAATACATGGATATATGCATCCATGGATGCATGGATGCATATATATATGTATGCGTGTAATCATGTATGTATGTATACATGTATATATGTGTACATCCATGCATTTATGTATGCATCTGTGCATTGATGCATGTGTGTAGGTATGTGTCTATGTATACATTTTATCCATCAATCAACGTCAATTAATAAACTAGCGCTTGCACCTAAAGAATGTTCAAGGATTGTGACAGTAGAAAACCATATGCATATCAATATGTTAGAGAGCATGTATATATGCATAGGTGTGTATGGATGCTAGTTGTTCTAAATTTAGGTTGCATGTGATTGGATTAAACAATCAAGAATAAGTGCTAAACAATTGAAGTAAAATGACCCCATCCAGCTGGCAGATCAATATTTATCAGCCCTTTACATGTTAATTGATATTTTTGAAGCTTTTGTTGTTCATTAGTAGCTGGTTTAGCATTGAGCAATAGCTACAACTTGTTATGAAATGTGGTTTCATAGGCATTATGTAGAAACCCTTTTGTCCATTCTATAGAGTTGTCCCATAATGAGAGATTTGAAGCCAATGTGGTCTAAACTCGTCCCATAGTGAGAGCTTCGGAGGAATGTAAGGACAATGTGTTCAAAATTCTTTGGAAACTATTAAGCAAATCCAATTTAGAGAAGCGAACCCAAACTCTACAATTGCTTTGAGCTTTATTGTTGTCAGCAAAGCATGAAGGATAGAGGAATTTTACCATTATCAGATGTCGTGGTTATTTTCCTCCTAGGCACACATGCAAAATATAGAAGCATACACAGGGCAAGTGAATTGTTTGACAAAATTTCTCAGTGAAATGTGGTGCCCTAGAATGCAATGAGTATTTAGTCTGCACACCTTGATATTCGCATGTTAACTTTGTCATTTTTATCCAGTGTCTAGTTCTCATTTACTCTTCTATCATCTCATATCTAATTAATTAGGTAACAATTAATTAGTCTTTAAATACATAACATTTAAAAGAAATAAATAATTATAATTATCCTTGTGCACATTTCACCTATAACTCAAAGCCAATTAACAAAGAAGTAATAGAAAACTGTGTCCATGTTAATATGGTAGACAGTATGTATTTGTGCATAATTCTATAAGGATACCATGTGTTGTGATTTTCTACTTGCATGAGGTTTGATTAAACAATTGATAGTTAGTGCTAGACAACAAAATGAAATAAACTTAGGAAAATGGAAATAGAATGACCCCATCCAATTGCAAAATGAATATTTATGTGGCTTTTATACTTGACTACTTTATGGCAACATTGCAATATGAATTCTAAAACATATTTGAGATAGTTTTTTATAACCCCAAGATACAATTTCCTAACTTGCTAAGCATTCAGACTAAGTTTTCCAAATACAAAATCTCAAATTGCTGTTTGCTTGGTATGTTTTAGTCATCAGCGAAATATTTTTGTGGAAAGCCATAGCAATAATTGTCTCATTCTTTGCACTTTGTAAACACAAACAGCAAGCAAAACTATTTCAAGCGAACTATTTTAATCAATTGCACATACACTATCATGGAAAAAAGACCTGCAAAAATGCATGACATTTTTAAAGCCATCATTGGTATTGCCTCATGACCACCAACCTATGCACAAGCACATACTACCTAACATATTAACATAAGAAATAATTACAATTATCCTTGTGTACATTTGAACTATTAATCAAAGGCAATTAACAAACTAGCACTAGAAAACCGTGTGTGTGTTAATATGTTGGATAACATGTATTTGTGCATAGGTGTATATGGATGCTATGAGTTGTGATTTCTACCATTATGTAGCACTTACTATTACTTGTGCAATTAAGACACATGCAAGTAGAATTCATAACTCATGGCATCCAGATACACTCAAGGACAAATGCAAACCAAGGTTGTTGGCATCCTGATAAGAAAGATGATGAGATACATCCAATTAATGTATGTCACAACATGTTATTCAATGAAGATGATTTGGATAGGGAGGTTACAAATGAGAATCCTTATTGGTGTGTGAGTAATCCTCTTTTTGAAGACTTCTCAAGAAAATTGCATGCCAATGCTATGAGTTGTGATTTCTACTTGCATGTAGTTGGTTTAAACATTTAATAATAAGTGCTGGATAATGGAATGAAATGAACTTGGGAAAATGGAAATAGAATGACCCCATGGAGTTGGAACATCAATGTTTATGTGGCTTTAACATGATAGCAGATTTGCATCCATGAGACTTATTTGAATCTCAAATGTCGTAGTGTATGTGGCGTATTGGCTAGTTAGCTTAACATGATACCTTTCAAACAAGTTAATTCAGCGATCAATCAAGCTAATTGACTAATGAATTAATTGTGTTGAGTGGTTAGTTATAGTTAATAATTAGTCATCTTTATCCTCCAAATCAGTTAAATCAATCTTGCCTATTCACATTCATAGGCATAGAGCTAGATTTCATAATCTTTCTGAGCATTTTTCCTACCTTTAATAAAATAGGAGCTTTAGAATAGGATATGTACATTCATCCAAGCATGATAGGACATGGATTTTTGACAGATATTATGGTTTCAAATGCTGTCATGAATATGCATACAAAATATGGAAGCACAGGAAAGACATGTAAACTGTTTGGCAGAATTCCTTGAAGAAATGTTGGCTCTTGGTGTCTAATGATTGCAAGTTATGCAGAGAATTATTTGTTCAATTTTTTTTTTGCAAAATTTGAAGAAAATTAACTAAATAGCTGATCAAGTTAACTCTAAATCAAGTTACTCGACTAGTCAATGAAACTAGTTCACTGATAGATCAATTTTCTTGAATAATTAGTTATAGTTAATTATAAATCATCTTTATTCACCAAATCAATTAAACCAATCATGGCCATTCTTATGCAAAAAAATATTTTCTTGAAAAGGCTTTATAGACATGGAAGCAAACACAATTGCTAAGTGCAAAGCAAAATTGAACAACCTTCACCGACATCTTCCCTTACGTTTCTTGTGCTACAAATATTCAACTGTGTCCATTGTTCTGCATAAGCTATAGCTATCCATATTAATTGTATTCCTTTGTCTATGTTCAAGCCATCTGTTTATTCTATTGCTTTCGCTATTATTTCTTGAAAGCTTAAATGTCATAGTATATGTGGCATACCAGCTAATAAGTCCATCTCACATTTCGCTCATGTCAATTTAGTCAGTTTTATCTCTCTTTGATACATTAATCAAAGTCAATTAACAAATAATTCAATCTTACACTTGACTCATGCCAATTAATTCAATTCCATCTTTTACTCATTAATGAAATTAACTAATCAGCTTAAAATGATACCTCTGAAACAAGGTACGCCAATGATTGATCAAGCTGTTTGCCTAATGAGTCAATTGAGTTGAATAGTTAATCATAGTAATGGCAAAAAAATCCTTGTTAGATGATGTCATAGTTGAATTTTCTTTCGTGTGTTTATGTTCACTTTTGCTATGGCTTGGAGCAATGATGCTTTATAGTTCAAGTATTTAGTGTAGTTAGAAACCTTTCTTAATTTAAATTGATTGATTTAAATCTGTTTGGAAACCATACTTATAGTAGTTCTTTAGGCTCGATGCAAAAGAGCAATTAAATTCATTTCTATAGACCTTGTTATCAGGGATCTGAGGACTTTGGACAGACTATTTGCTACAGTCTACAAAAAAAGTGTATCTTGAATATCTAGAAAGCAATATAGTTAAAATGCATAGCCAGAGCCTGTAGAGAACCATGGTTACACTTGAACATTTGGAATTCAAGAACCTATGATAGATAGTCTACCAAGTTAATCTATTTTCAATTAATACTTGTTTCTATTGAATCTAAAAAAATACTTGCTGGTGTTTTTTGGTGTTTTCACTATTAGTATCCAATACTCTATCACTGTCATCTATTGCAATTATAATTTTGGGAGTTGTTTACACAAGTATGTTTTGATGCATTGTGAAACCCAACTTGCATTTCCGCGATAAAATGAAACAAAATAAATAAAAGTAGCTATTTGTTACCTTGAGTAACTCGTCTCTTGGTGTTCATTCAACGAGCATAGGAACTTTTGCTCTATCATTGTAAACGTCCCCTTTGCATTGATGAAAGCTGTCATTTTTCAAATCTATGCCTTTTCTTAAATTTATTAAATCAATTTATATACTCATAAGTTGCCCAATTCCATGTAAAGTAGTAGTCTTGTCTTCTTTACTAAGATATTTGAGTTTCTGTAATAAAGAGTTATGATAACTAACAAATTTTGCTGTTGAATCTTCACACTCCCATTCCCTAGACAAGCCTCATTTAGATTTTTTCTTTCTTTTCATATCTCTTTGGGATTCACTAGAACCATTAATTTTGTAAACATTTAAATAGCCATCTATGTGGACAGAGTGAAATAATCAAAATGAGTAAATGTCTTCAAGGACCCTTGCTAACTTTATCCTCCAACTCTCTACAATACGATCTCTGAAAGATCTTTCAAATATTGTTCTCTATTAAAGACTACTAGCAATGGCATTAGAATGTGAAGCCAAATATCTTGCAAATTATTCCAACACAAGACATGCAAGGTTTCAAAGAACAAACCTAAAATCATCTTAAGTCCCTGTCAACAACACTCTTTTTGCTAAAACTGCCACTATGAAAGCTGAAGAAGCCCACAGATCCAAAATGAGTCAAAAGTACCATCAATTTTGCAAACATTTAAATAGCTATCTATGTTTACTGAATTTTGCGTTGTGTTATTTTGTTTTCTTGAAGATATTAGGACTAACTGTATCCAATAACAGATAGATAAGACAAGTTGTGACATGCCCAACCAACTTTTTGCTTTCATTATAAAATCAAAATTTTTCTTGTGCTGCTCCTCTTGCTCATCTATAATAGACTTAACAAATACATGAGCCAACTCAATCTTCTTGTAGAAGAAACAAACCATCTAAATCTCGAAAAGAACAAGAACAATTAGTGCATTGCATATGTTCGTGTAACTTTATTTTAAAGCATTTGAACACACAATGCTTCACAATCATTGCAACATGCAAGTGAATTCAAAAATAGTTTAGACATATACAAATAATAGATAATAGATGGCTTTAAATATGCATATATTCAATCTTTAAAATCATAGAGTTCATTGGTATGTGTAATATGCTCATAGTCTACTGTTTGGTTGGAAAGTTTTCCAAGCATTTCAAGACAAAAGATCTTCCTTCGGCTTTCTATTTGCTTTGACAATGATAAATAATGTTTCATCTCGCTTGATGCCTAAAATAGTGCCAAAAAAAACTGTTCTACAAAACATCTTTGGTTTTGGTCATGAAATTTGTTGAGCCATCTGGCTGCTATGCTGGTTTGAGCAAGTGAATAGGTTGTAGTTGAATATCATCAGTTTATAGTTGTTCCCTGTGAACCCATTTTTAAGTTACCTATGAAAACAAAGATAACAAACCTAATAGCACTCACTTGGATAAACTATTTTGTATAGCCTAAATTTTATTGGTTCCTAGCGTCAAGACAGAAATACTTATGCATTCACTCGAAATGCTTTTAACCAGCAGCATCGGCCAATCACATTTCAGCATTTAACATATTACTTTTTTTTTGTATAGTTTGAATTTGGAGAGCTATTTTTTATATTGGAAAATTAGCATTTATCTATTTTCCTATTCATCCAAGTAGCTTTATAAATCATTTTCATTTTAAAAATTCAAGAAAATGCAAATGCATAGATTGATTAAATAAATTTAAGCAAAGGCATAGTTTAAAAACTGGTGGCTAGAGGTACGTAATCCATGAATGCAGATTAAATGCATTAAAATATCAGGAAAATGTGAATGCATAGATTGATTAAATAAATTTAAGCAAAGGCATAGTTTATAATAAAAATGGTAGGTAGGCATACGTAATGCATGAATGCAAATTAAATGCATTAAATGGCATCTGGTTGGAGGTGAAGGCACTGGAATGGCTTGGTGGCCATGCGTGGCCAGGGTACTTTGGTCATTTAATATAGAGTTAAGCCACTTGCTATGCATCTCTATTACTTTGCATGTGTTGTTTTTGTGTTCTGTAAGACCATGTTCTAAGGAAGAGTTTGTAGTGACTGAGCAAGAGATGTTATAGTTGCAGAGTCTTGACCCAGAAATGAGTTACTTGAGGTGATAATTTGTTAATTTTCATAGTTTCTTTCCATTAAAGTGCATAATGAAGTTGGGTTTCATAGTGCTTTAGTTGGACTATCACTATCGCTTTGTGCGTGATGTGTCCATGCATATATGTATGTATGCATGTCTCTATGTGCATAAGCATCTATCTATGTGCATATCTATGTAGACATTTGTAGTTGCATGTATGCATGGATGCATATGTCTCTGGATATATCTATGCATATATTTATTTATGCATATATGTATGTGTGTATGGATGCATGTATGTGTATATGTGTGTATGCATGTATGTATATGTACATACATGCATATATGTGTATATACATACATGTATCTATGCATGTGTTTACATATGTATATATATATGTGTACGTCTATATATGTGTACGTCTATATGTCTTTTCTAGGGAAGAGTTCGCAGTGACAGGGCAAAGGTTGTCATGGTTCCAAAAAGCACACTTGCAAACAAGTTACCTGAGGCAATAAATAGTTATTTTCCTCAGTTTTCTTTCATTTTCAAGTCCATAGGCAAACTGGGTTTCATAGTGCTCAGCCTATGCTAATCTTCATAGATTGGTTCCTTGGATGCACAATTGTCTTTTGTCCAGTGTACAATATGGGAGCTTGACAATAACTTGGTGCATATGAGTCCTCTAAAGGTTACATATCTTCAATTACTGCAGAACTGTTCCATAGTGAAAGCTTTAGAGCCAGTGTGTTGTTAGCATGTGCCATAATGAGACCTTTGGAACAATATATGGACAATGTGTTGAGAAGGCTTTAGAAACTGTCAAGCAAATGCAATTTACATATATAAGCCTAAACTCCAGAATTTCTTTTAGCTTTCTTGCTATCATGAAAGCATAAAGGAAAGAGGAATTTTTTCAAATATCCTAGTTATTGTCGTCATAGGCACATATGTAACATATGGATGCATACACAATGCAAGGACACTGTTTGAGAAAACTTCTCAAAGAATTGTAGTCTCCTGAATCATTCCAACCAATCAATTATCTCATCAAATGTCAATTAACTATTAATCTTATGTACCCTTCTATCATTTCATATCTAATTAATTAGGTAACTACTAATTAGTATTTAAATACATAATAATTAAAAGAAAGAAATAATTATAACTATCCTTATGCACATTTGACCCATCAATCAAAGTCAATTAATAAATCTGATTCCACCTGTTCACTAATAGTATTGGCATGCAATTTTCTTGAGAAGTCTTCAAAAAGAGGATTACTTACATACCAATAATGATTCTCATTTGTAACCTCCCTATCCAAATCATCTTCATTGAATAAGATGTTGTGACATACATTAATTGGATGTATCTCATCATCTTTCTTATCCGGATGCCAACAACATTGGTTTGTATTTGTCCTTGAGTGTATCTAGATGCCATGATTTATGAATTCTACTTGCATGTGGCTTCATTGCACAAATAATAGTAAGTGCTACATAATGTTACAAAATAAACTTATGCAAATGGAAATAGAATGACCCCATCTAGTTAGAAAATCAATATTTATGTGGCTTTTACTATTAAGTGGCAGCTGGTTTAGCATTGAACAGTAGCTAGAAGTTGTTTGTGTCAGAACTTAACAGTGCTGGCCCAGGTTTGTGTTATTTTTTGGCTTAGTATTGATAGGTTGCTATGTCCTATTTACACTTCTTCAGATGCTTAAGAAAATATGACATCTATTCCATTGATTACTCTTAAAGAGCTTATGCTACCATTGCAATAAGAGAATTACACTAATGCATACATATGCAAAATATGTTCTAAATTATAGGCTACACAAATAACAATAAGTAATTTAAAATTATAAAATGCAATTTGCATTATAAGCAACAAAAGTTCTTGCTTAGGTTCTTCCTCGTCGAAATGAATCTACATAAGAATTTTGTTTTGTTTTTATGAATAGCATAGTATATGTCACTCACTGTACTCATTTGTCTAGATTGTCTTTGTAACAGGGATCAGTACTTTGAAGTCTATTTAAACAATCACGCACAAACTGCAACATGAGGTTACCATATTAACCTTCTTCTTTTTTTTAATACAATGCAGAGTTTTACAAATATGCACTTCTGGGAAGATTTCCCATGGTTGTAGATGAAATAGTATATGTTTTTACACTTTGCTTATCTCTCAATTTTGTCATTGTACTAGGAAAAATTACTTCTGACTGCAATAACAGCCAAAATTTCTAAATTGTTGTGAGTGTACTTGATCATTCAATAGCAAATTGCAAGGTTAGCTTTCCAAATTGTCTTTTTGATTTTCTTGAAATGCAATTGAAATTCTTCAATATAATCACTGTATAAAGTTCTCTTTCATGTTTTCATTTTGTCATCTTGTATTCCTAATTTCTTTGAACACAAATGATTTAAAAGGCTGCTTGCACATATAGAAATAGAAAAAAGCATTTTCCACAATTGCAATAGTAATTTGTCTTCAAAAATAGAACAAGTTTTTCTTATGTTACTAATTATTTCATACAGTTCACTTGCCTTTTGGATGCTTCCATTTTTTGCATATGTGCCTATGAGGACAATAACTATGACATTTGACAAAATTCTTCTATTTACATGCATCCATGCATCCTACCCATAGATACACATATACATGCATCCATGTGTACTACAATACATGCATCTATGTATACATGTATGCATGCATATATCTATCTATGCAACTTCATATGCAATCCATGGATATTTCCATACATGCATATTTAAGCATTTATGTGTCCAACTATGCATGTATCTATCTATCCATGCAACTATGTTTCTATGTATACTTGTAGCTATAAATGCATCCACACATATATGTATTGGTGCATCTATGTGCATATGTATATAGGTTTCTATCCATATATGTGTCGATGTATCTATCGATACATCTTTTCATAGATACATGTACCTACGCATATATGGATACCATGATGGATGTCCGCACCCCATGTATGTATGGATACATGTATCAAGTAATTTGTTTCTCAGTCTTCACTGTACAACATCTCCTGCAACTACACACATCTGTAGAATAACAAAAATGACACGCTCAAAGTAATCACAATGCATCTCAAGTCACTTAAATCTATATTACATGATAAATCCCAATACCATTTAATGCATTGACTTTGAAACACAAAAAAGAAAACAGATAAATATCGGTTTCCAAATAAAAAAAATAACTTTTCAAACATCAACTTCCACAATTAAATAGCACAAACAGACCTTCATCCATCACAACAACATTCACACCATACCAAACCAAGAAAAATATGAAGAAAATATCAAGGTTATGCAATCAAACACTGAGGGCTTTGGAGATAAATATACAGCCAAACACAAATACATGTTGTCCAACATATTAACATGCACATGGTTTTCTACTGCTATTTTGTTAATTGTATTTGATTAATAGGTGAAATGTACACAACAAAATATAGCTTTGTAATGCACTTTAATGGAAAGAAACTGTGAAAATTAACAAATTATCACCTCAAGTAACTTGTTTCTGGGTCTGGAATCCGCAACTATAACATCTCCTGCTCGGTCACTACAAACTCTTCCTCAGAACACGGGCTTACAGAACACAAAACAACACACGCAAAGTAATAGAGATCATAGGCACACATGCAAAATATGGAAGCATATAGAGAGCAAGTGCACTCTTTAACAATCCCATGAAAAATAGTCTTCGTATGCATCCATGCATGCAAGTATGCATCTATATATGTGTGCATGTAATTATGTATATATGTGTGCATGTATCTATGTTTCCATGTATGCATGTATGTATATAGCAGATTACTATTGCATTTGCCTTGAATGCTTTTTTGTGGATAGTGCCAGCCAGTTATACTTCAGTGTGTTAACATATTGCTTTTTATATATATGATCTCAATTTCATAAGTCATTTTTTATATCAGAAAATTGGCATTTATCTGTTTTTGCTGCCCATGCAAGTAGCTTTCTCAATCCTTTTTGTTTTTAAATGCTCATGAAAATGCAAATGCATAGATTCATTGATGGCTATGTGTCCTCATGCATATATGCATATTTATAAGAGATTGCTATCATGTAAAAGCCACATAAATATTCATTCCCCAACTCGTTGGGGTTGTTTGAATATATGCATATTTTAAGGGATCTATTAATACATGGATATATGCATCCATGGATGCATGAATGCATATATATATGTATGCGTGTAATCATGTATGTATGTATACATGTATATATGTGTACATCCATTCATCTATGTATGCATATGTGCATTGATGCATGTGTGCAGGTATGTGTCTATGTATACATTTCATCCATCAATCAACGTCAATTAATAAACTAGCACTTGCACCTAAAGAATGTTCAAGGATTGTGCCAGTAGAAAACCATATGCATATCAATATGTTAGAAAGCATGTATCTATGCATAGATGCGTATGGATGCTAAGTGTTCTGAATTCTATTTGCATGTGATTGGATTAAACAACTAAGAATAAGTGCTACATAATTGAAGTAAAATGACCCCATCCAATTGGCAGATCAATATTTATCAGCCCTTTACATGTTAACTGAGATTTTTGAAGCTTTTGTTGTTCATTAGCAGCTGGTTTAGCATTGAACAATAGCCTTTCCAACGCCTTCACCTCCACCTAGATGCCATTTAATGCATTTAATTTTCATTCATGCATTACGTACGTCTACCCGCCAATTTTATTATAAGCTATGCCTTTGCTTAACTTTATTTAATCAATCTATGCGATCACATTTTCCTGATATTTTAATGCATTTAATCTGCATTCATGGATTACGTACCTCTAGCCGCCAGTTTTTAAACTATGTCTTTGCTTAAATTTATTTAATCAATCTATGCATTTTCATTTTCCTGAATTTTAAAACGAAAATGATTTATAAAGCTACTCAGACGAATAGAAAAATAGATAAATGTTAATTTTCCAATATAAAAAATAGCTCTCCAAATTCAAACTATACAAAAAAAGGTAATATTTTAAATGCCGAAATATGATTGGCCAATGCTACCGGTTAAAAGCATTCTCAGCGAATGCATAAGTCCTAATTAATTAGATATCAAATGAAACAAGGATAGATGAGAAAAATGGCATTGACTAAATTGACATGAATGAAATCTCAACTGGACCTATTAGCTGATACGCTACATATACTGTGACATTTTAGCTTCCAAGAACTCTCATGGCTATCAACCTGCTATCATGTAAAAGCCACATAAATTTTCATTTTCCAATTCCATCGGGTCATTCTATTTCCATTTGCCTAACATTATTTCATTCCATTTTCTAGCACTTATTATTAACTGTTTAATCCAACTACATGCAAGTAGAAATCACAGCTCATGGCATCCTTATGTACTTGTGCACAAATACATGTTGTCTAACATATTAACATGCACATGGTTTTCCATTGCTGCTTTGTTAATTGGCTTTCATTAATAAGTGAAATTTGTACAAGGATAATTATAATTATTTCTTTCCTTTAATTCTTATGTATTTATAGACTAGTTAGTAGCTAACTAATTAATTAGATATGAAATGATACAAACGTGAATGAGAGCTACAAGCTAGAAGAAAATGACAAAGTTAACATGACAATATGAATGTGTCCTGACTGAATACTCATTGATTAAATTTCGCTAAAAACATTTCAATCTCATATGGTTCCATCCATGCATACATCCATGTCTCTTTTACTACAAGTCATTGTGTATCTACGTATCCTCAGATGCAACCATCCATATAGTGATTCATACATATATGTGACTATGTATACATGCACCTACCAGTATATGTATGTTTGTATCTATTGATACATGTGTACATTGGTATATGCATATATGCATCTGTCAATAGTATGCATGAATACATGTATGTATGGATATATGGATTCTATGCATACCTACATGTATACCATCTATCACAACAACATTTGCACCATACGGAACAAAGAAAGATATGAACAAAATATTGAGGTTACACAATCAAACACTTAGGGCTTTGAAGATAATTATACAGTTATACGCACATACATGTTGTCCAACATATTAACATGCACATAGTTTTCTACTGCTACTTTGTTAATTCTCTTTCTTTAACAACTAATATGTACAAAAGGATAATTGTATTTATTTCTGTCTTTTTATTCCTGTGTATTTAAAAACTAGTTGATAGCTTCCTAGTTAATTAGATATCACATGAAACAAGGATAAATGAGAAATATGGAACTGACTAGATTGACATGAGTCAAATGTTAGGTGGACTTGTTAGCTGACATGCTATCATCACTGTGACATTTTAGCATCTAACAAGTCTCATTCATGGCTCCAAACTTGCTATCATCTAAAAGCCACATAAATATTTAGTTTCCAACCTAATGGGGTCATTCTATTTCCATTTGCCTAAATTTATTTCATTTCATTGTCTACCACTTACTATTAATTGTTTAATCCAACTACATCCAAGTAGAAATCACAACTCATGGCATCCCTATACACTTATGCACAAATAAATGCTCTCTAACATATTAACATGCACATGGTTTTCCATTCCTACTTTGTTAATTGGCTTTGATTAATAGGTGAAATGTGCACAAGGATAATAATCATTATTTCTTTCTTTTAATTGTTATGTATTTAAAGGCTAATTAGCATGTCAATATCAAGGTGTCCAGACTAAATACTCATTGATTAGAATATGTTGAACATATATCAATTTTATATGGTTCCATCCATGCATATATCCATGTGTCTTTTCCTTCATGTCATTATGTAACTATGTATTCATAGATGTAGTCATGCATATATCGATTTATGCATTTATGTCACTATCTCTCCATGCATCTGCTTATATATGTATGGATGTATCTATGGCTACATGTTTGCATCGATTTATGCATATATGCACCTATCAATTGCATGCACACATCCATGTATATATGCATCTATCGATATCTTCCATGGATACATGTATATATGCATGTCTGGATTCATGCATCCATGTATGCGTCTTTGTCTCTGCCCATCTACAAATGCATTTATGCATATTTCTACACATACATGTATCTGCACACCTCTATGTATAACATATCTATCTGTGTTTGCATACATGTGTCTATGCATCCATCTATGCATGTGTGCATGTGCAACATGCACATATGCATTTGTGCATGCATATACAGTACTCTTCCTTACAACACAAGCATCTAGAACATAATATAGCATCCACAAAGCAACTGTGATGCATTGCAAGCGGCTTAAATCTATATTAAATGGCCAAAGTATGCTAGCCACCCATGCCCACCAAGCCATTCCAGTGCCTTCCCGACCAGCCAGATGCCATTTAATGCATTTTCTTTAATTGTTTTGAGCACTCTATGTGTTCACATTTTCCTGATATTTCAATGCATTTAATTTGCATTCATAGATTACGTTCCTCTACCTGCCAGTTTTATAAACTATGCCTTTGCTTAAATTTATTTAATCAATCTATGCATTTGCATTTCACTGATTTTCTAAAACAATAATGATTTATAAAGCTATTCTAATGGATAGAAAAATAGATAAATGCTAATTTCCCAATATAAAAAATAGCTGTCAAAATTCAGACTATATAAAACAAAAAAGTTATATGTTGAAATACATTCATGCATATTGTCCATACAAGCATTTATGCATATATGCCTTCATCCATATTTGGTTGTGTATATAAATGCATCCTTCCATGCAACATATGCATATGTATCTATATGCAAATATGTATGCATCCATGTATCCATGTATTCATTTCTCCACCTATCCATGCAGCTCTCTTTTTTGTGTATACATGTATTTGTTGATGCATCCATGCATATATATGTGAATAGCTCTATGTATTTCTCTCTCCATTCATTTATTGTTCTCTAATGCATGAGCATTTTCATATTTTTGGTTTCGTGATCTTCCATATTTATTGTTTTCATAGTATATGCATAACAACTTCTGCTTTGTCTTTTGTTTTGACTCTTGCATCCTTAAATATCATTATATTTTTATATCTATTCTTCTCTTGTCACATTTTGAGGAAACTCAAGGATCTCGGCACCTTGTTCAATATGAAGGAGAGTGAGAAATGGGACATGAGTCTTTCTTCTATGCTTGTATTGAGACACCCAACCCTATGATGATTTTAAAAAGCATAACCAATAACAAACTAGACATTCTTACACCCTTTAATGGAACAAATGATCACTTCATACCCTATCAATTCCATTCATTTCCATTTCCACCGTTGCACATCCTTTCTTCTCAAATCAAATACATTTCAAAATCCATTTATATGCTTGCCTTCCATCACACCAATGTGTTCCATTCCTTTTTTCTTTCAATCTAGCTCACTCATTCAAATTTTTATATCTTGCAATTTATTTTAAGCGTACAACTCAAAAATCATAAATTCATACCATTTACATTCCATTCATTCTCATATCTAGTCTCACATATCCTTGCCTCCCATATCAAAAAATTTTCATAAGCCACTCATATACCTTACTTGGATCTCATCATTCTCTCAATTCCCTCTCTTTCTTGCACTTGCATACCTCATTCTTGTTTTTTACCCTCACATATCTTTATCTATCTATAGCTCAAATATACCTTCATCCATCACAACAAAATTCACATCATACCAAACAAAGAAAAAAATGAAGAAAATATCAAGGTTATGCAATCAAACACCGAGGTCTTCGAAAATAACTATCATAACATAAAGTTGTATTCAAGAGTTCTTTTCAAAACGTCTTTTCTAAATCCTGTTTATTACAGATTCCTAAAAGTGCGTATGACAATTTCTTGAAGGCTAAAATGTATGATCAGATTTAACAAATGTTTACATGTATCCATGCATTCAAATGCATCATTAGATGTCCTTTATACACTTGTTCAAAAAACAATTATGTATTATTATTTTGTTTCAATCATAAATGTTATTTGTATATGTTTCAAATGCAAATTGTTTCTAACATTTCTAGCTTTATGCACACAGGCATATATAGATTCTTGTTTTCATACAAAATTGCATGGACACATGTACACATCCATGCATGCATAAAGGTTTACATGGTTCCATATTTTTATGCATTCCTTTGATATATGCATTGGTGACAAGTAGTTTATTTTTCCTGTTTTCTTTCATTTAATACTGCAAATGCAAGTTGAGTTTCATTGTGCTTTGAAGCATTTAGAATGCTTTGATTATAAATTTGTATTTCTAATCGGTTTTAGTGTTTTCCATTCAAAATTTTCATCCAAATGCAGAGGATGCTCCTTTGCATTATGTGCACATGGATACATGTATACATGTCATCACATTTAACAAATCTTTACATTTATCAATGCATTCAAATGCATCATTAGATATCCTTTATACACTTGTTCGAAAAACAATTATGTATTATTATTTTGTTTCAACCATAAATGTTATTTGTCTCTATTTCAAATGCAAATTGTTTCTAACATTTCTAACTTTATGCATGCAAGCATTTATAGATTCTTCTTTCCATACCAGATTACATGGACACGTGTACACATCTATGCATGCATAAATGTTTCATAAGTAGTTTGTTTTTCCTATTTTCTTTCATTTAATATTGCAAATGCAAGTTGAGTTTCATTGTGCTTTGACGCATTTAGAATGCTTTGTTTATAAATTTGTATTTCTAATTGATTTTAGTGTTTCCCATTCAAATTTTCCGTTCATATGCAGAGGATGCTTTTCACTCTCCTATGCATTATGTGCACATGGATACATGTATACATGCATGCATGTATACATAGATGGCTCAAGCATTGTTACAAATGTTTGAGATTATTTGCAATTAATAATTCAAACAAATTAATAATACATTTTCGCTTCCTGAATAATTACTTTCAAAATTTCCTAGCTAAATTTCGTACATTTATATTCCTAACTTCTATCTAATTACTTTTTCTAACTCATAGCTAGATGCTTTTTACCTCTCAGCAGGAACTCGACGCTTGCGTCACTTGTTTAGAATTATAATAGATGGTCAATGGTGTTGAAAAAAATCTAAAGAGAGCTTGCCATATGCGGATGTCTTCTTTGGTCATTTCTTTGGATTTAATTTTTTAATTTAATAATTTTGGTAAGCTCAAAGGGCTGTTATTTAATCATTTGTAATTATTGATGTTTTTTTAATGTTAAGTGTTGATAAAATGTAAATGTTATTAAATAATGGTCTTTGATGTGTGCAATAAATCTTAGAAGGTTTATCCTTTCTTAGGACATGTTAGCATACAAAATATGAATTTTATGTATTCAAGTAGTGGATAGTGACTAGTTCGAAAGGGATAAGTTGGAGCCCATATAAAATTTAAAATTTGAAAGTTCAATTGTTTGTTGTAGAAAATGAGAAAATAAAGGAAAACGAAAGCAAACAAGAGGAAACTTGAATCTAACTATAAGTCCTACCGCTATCTTCTATTGAGCAAAACTAGGAATGGAAATTTAATTTGGAAGCCAAAGACCAATGTAAATTTAGGGTGAGTGGATGTGCTCTTAATGTGTTTGATGTTGGGCTGCTCTAGGAGTTCTCAATGTGGCAACATGCATTTGCTTCATTGGATTGTTCTTCATTATTTGGTTGATGGGTCTCTTTATAGATGTGAGATGGGAGAAATGAAGGGTCGAAATCCATTTGAAATGGATGGTTAGGATTGAATGAGAATTTTTGAATTTGAATTTAGGGGAGGAGGTGGAAGTAAATATTAGTAGTTGGTGCATAGAGGGTTGAGATTGATTTAGTTAAGTGAATGATCAAGATTCAAAGTTGATATGAATTTAGATAGATGGTAGTTGAGAATGAATGGTTAGGATTTAACTGATTACTTTGATGACTAGAATTAAATATTAGTTTCATTTAGGATTTGATGATTTGAATTTAAAAAAGTTATTTAATTGATTGGTAGTTAGAGACAAATATTTAGAATTTATTTGAAGAATTGGACAGTTAGGATTAAAGATTAATTTCATTTTGAATTTTAGACATTTTAAGTTAGGGAAATAAATGATGTTAACTTTTTAGATTTTATGATGAGGGATAAATGTTGTCTTATTAGTGGGGATTAGATTAGGATTTGAAATTTTAGACTAATTAATCAAATAATATGTTATTTATTTAGTGAGTGGAGAGGGATGTAGGGAATTAGTTTAATTAAACAAATATGATTTATTTAATTGATGATGAAGGGAATGTTAAGGCTAATCCTAATTAATTAATTAAATATAATCTATCTAATTAATTAGTGGAGAAAAATGTGGGTGTGGTTATAAAAAGATTAGTATGGTGTTAAAGTGACAAAATTCATGATGTTAGATGTGCCATTAGGATGTGGTTAATTTTAAGTGTCTACAGTTTTCCCTCTTTGGAATGTATTTGTGACCAAAACTAAAAGAGGTAATGTTGTTTCAAAGAAGATAAGTATAGGCACTTATTGAGACAAAATTGGTGGTAGGAGCTTCAGTTGTTGAGAGGAAATGATGTTAGATGGTGGGTTAGGGATGCTAGGTCTTGTGAAAGTAAAGGGGTTGATAAGATTTAGATAGTCTCTTGAAAGGAGAACCAAGTCCAAAGGGATGGGGAATGGAAGGAATGGGTTTGAATGGATAGAAGAGAGAAGATGGGTAGATGCAAGAAAGTTGGGGTTTTGAAGATGAAGAAACAATGTTAGTAAAAGGACAAGATAAATGAAGGGTCATAAGATGTAAATGGATATGATGGATATGGATGAAGAGAGGGATAATGCTAATGAAATAATGTGTGATGATTGGGTATGGTTGAGGGGAGGTACATACATGTGAGACATTGAAGAGATTCCAAATATGTTGAGTAACTTCTTTGCTACGACATTTGGCTTATGCACCATAATATAAGGGATCATGATGAGTGTGTGCCAACTGTGTTGGAGATTGAGCAAATTTTATACAAGATGAGCTATTTAAACACTTAAATATAGTTTCTAGGTAAGCTACATATGTGTGATATGTGTGTCATATGTCTTGCAATTCTAAATGTTGACTAATAAATACTTATTAATTATCTACAAGACCTCATAGAAAACATCCCATTTTAAGTTGACACTTTTTCATATGACGTGTAAGAAATTATAGGATCATTTAATTTTGTAGAGATGTATAAGAGCATCTTATGGTATTGTAGGATGTGTAGGAGATCTTATGAAAATTCTATGAGGACATTATATAGCCAAAATGGAATGGCCATGTTGATGAGGAGGTTATGACACCTTTATTGGCATAAGAGAAAATAAAAATATCTTGGAGAGGCACCTTGGAAGGGGGTGATAGAATTATAACATGGGATTTAGGCGCCACATCTTTTGGTGGTTTTGCCCATGATTTCTAATTTACCATTTGAGGGTTTCCTATTTTTCTTCTACTATATATTGGATGTTTGTGTTGGAATATCAAAATGATGTGATTTTTATTATAAAGGGTTGTGTTGCTAGTGATTTGTGTAGGTCTTTCTCCTATGAAGGCTTGAGCCTAATACTTATTGTAACTAATTACTAGCATTCACACATTAGTGTGCAATGGGTACATCAAATATATGTGGAAGGTCAATTAGGATAAATTTAATAATAAGTAGTATAATTATATTATTTATATATTTTTTTAATTATATCAAATATACATTATATTTTAATTATGCTAATATATACTTAAGGTAAAGGATGTTGTAATGTTAAAATGTAAATGTGCTCATTATTAGGATCTTGGCCGTAATTTTCATTTTAATAAACATACTCTATAACCCTCATTGAAACCTTATTTTTAGGCTGTAGCTCACCAAATTGGAGAAGTGAAAGGTCAATACCAACAAGGAAGAGTTTGGAGGAGTGTAACCCAATAGCGGCAAGGAAAGCAAAAAAAAAAATGACGAAAAACAACTA
This sequence comes from Sequoia sempervirens, assembly GCA_007258455.2. Lineage (NCBI taxonomy): Eukaryota > Viridiplantae > Streptophyta > Pinopsida > Cupressales > Cupressaceae > Sequoia > Sequoia sempervirens. The sequence goes on along the minus strand of VDFB02168118.1, from coordinate 126,475,995 downwards.
AAAAAAAGGGTAAAAAATGATGAACGATTGAGATTCGTTTAATCGTCTTGCATTGATATGGGACTTTTCCCAATCTTAAATGTTAAGTGGCATTCATTGCACCACACAGATATTATTGTCAGAGAAAAAGAACCCTGCAATGACACTGAAAACATTAACATGTCCACAACGTCACTGGTTTGAATTTAACAACTCAGATGCATTCAATGGTCTTGTACAGTGGGCATATGATATCAATCATTGATGGAAAAGATTTGCTCAGTTTGTTTCATAGAGGGAATGCCTTTGGCGTAATCATGATTATATTGATTTTAGATTTAGAAGTAAAAGTTTTCTTACAATAAACATTATATTATGTAGTAAACATTTTTTATGTATATTTTTTTCGTAAACTATTTAATCATATTTTCTATCTATTTCTCTTTTCATGAGATTTGATTGTCTAATTCTATTTCTTAGATGCTAAGAAAAAAATCTTTTAGATAAATTTTGGTTTGAGTCAAAACCGTATGACATTTGAAAACGAAAGATTTAATGGAACACATTTTGAGATACGAAAGCTGAAAGACTTTTTAATAGACCAAGATCTAGCAGCCTCGACCATAATTTAAAATACAACTAAAACAAGTAGTGCGGATCCTGCCACGTGGAAAGCACATTGCCGTTGATAAGACCCACACCCCACTACTTCCCATCACACGAATAAATGAATTCACCTGTTAAATCGGCATCCAAAGTTGAAACGTCTCTTAAATTACAAGACAAACTAATAAAACTAATCTAATCAAACGTGTTTGCAAAACCCGAGAATATATTTCAGCTTTGCCGCCTCTGAGTTTGTACTGAGTCTGTTCGCTCCGCTCCAATAGTGGGGGTAATGACTAGTTTGAAAGGGGTAAGCTTAGGCTCATTTGAAATTTGAATTTTGAAACTTCAAGAATTTATTGTAGAGGGTGAGAAAACATTAAAAAAAGAAACAAAAGCAACTTTGAACCTAACTTCAAATCTTACCATTACCTTTGATTGAGCAAAACTAGGAATGCAAATTTAAATTGGAAGTTAAAACCTAGTGCAAATTTAAGATGAGTGGATGTTTTTGTGATGTGCTTGATGGTGGGTTACTTTTGCAAGTCCTCAATGTGGCAACATGTACTTGTTCCAATGGATTATTCTTCATGATTTGGTTGAGGATGGAGTTGATTTATAGATGTAGGATAGGAGAAATGAAGGGTTGAGATTCATTTAAAATGTATGGCTATGATTGAATGAGAGGATTTTTTAATTTAAAGTTGGCAGGGAGATGGAAGTAAATGTTTGTAGTTGGTGCATGGAGGCTTGAGATTGATTTAATTAAGTGAATGTTCAAGATTCAAAGTTGATTTGAATTTGGATAGATGATAGTTGGGAATGAATAGTTAGAATTTCATTGATTAATTTGATGCTTGGAGTTAAAGATTAGTTTCATTTAAAATTTGATGACTTAAATTAAAAATTGTTATTTAACTGGTTGGAAGATAGATGGTTAAGATTGATTCGTTATTTTTGCCTAGGGTTGCAGATTGATTTTATTTAGGATTTTAAGTTAGGGAAAAAGATGATGTGGGTTTTTTGGATTTTATGATGAGGGATAAATGTGTAGTCTTAGTACTTGGGATTAGATTAGGATTTAGGAATTTTAGACTAATTAATCAATTAATAATGTTATTTAATAGTGGCTCAAGGGATGTAGGAATTTAGTTTAGTTAAACAAATATGATTTATTTAATTAATTAGTGGAGAGGGATGCAAGTATGGTTACAATAAGATTAGTATGTTCTCAAAAGTGGTGTAGTGAAAGGTGTAATGTTAGATATGTCATTAGGATGTGGTTAATTTTAGGTGTCTAGATTTTCTCCTTTTTAGAATGACATTAATATGATTGAAAAAGTAATGTTGTTTCAAAGAAAATAAGTATATACATTTAGTAAGATATAATTGGTGGAAAAATGCTCCAATCATTAAGAGGAAGTGATGTTTAGAAGGTGGGTTAGGGGCACCCCTCAAGAGTGCAGTGGGGTTGACAAGACCCAAGTGGTCTCTTGAAAGGAGAACCAATTCCAAAGGGATGATGAATTAAAGTAATGGGTTTGGATGAATAGGAGCGGGAAGATAATTAGATGCAAGAAAGATGGGGTACATGAAGATGAAACAATGCTAGTAAAGGTGTGAGATGTGTGAAGAGTTATGATATGACCCAAAGGGATATGTTGGGTATGGATGAGGAGAGAGACAATGATAATGGAATGGGGTGTGATGATTGGGTATGGTCAATAGAGGGTCCATGTAGTGGAAACATTGATGGAATTCCAAATGTGTTGAGCAACTTATTTGCTATAGCATTTGGCATTATCCACCATGATATAAAGGGATCATGATGACAGTGCCAAGTGTGCGAGGAAATGATATCCAAGTAGGCATATGACTTGATGCACCATGATATGGAAGACATTGATGATGTTGGTCATGATGTGCCCCAAGGATCAATTCATAAATGCTAACTACAAAATAAACACACAAAAGTATGTAAGAATGCACAAATTATAAAATAAAAGTAATAAGACTTTTTCCCTTGATCACTTGTTGTAAGCCAAAAAATTTGATTTGATGATGATGATATCATTGTTGATGTGGGAAAAATATATATTAATAATAACATAAGGATTGGGAAAGATACATCACAATAAAAATGCAATGGTTTAAAAAGAAAACAAGATTTGGATTTTAACTTGAGACTAAGGATGAGGTTTATAGATGTATTTTAAAAATAGAGAGGTTCGAGCTGACACACAACCCCTTAGAAATAGAGTAGTGGAACCAACCAACTCCCTATAGATAGTAGGGAAAAATTCCTTCCATTTTGGAAATGGGAAGAATAATTAGGTGATGACATGATTTACCCACATAGGCTAGCGGTAGGAGGGGAAAAAGAAAATGAAGAACCATATTAGGAGCCAACATTTACTTAGCGTGCCTTGCTTTCCACCCTCGATATGTGCTCAATTGTGTTAGCTAGATTTTTCTAGATTCTTTTGTGTTCTTTTGGTATGTTTGGATATGTAGGGTCTTTGGATTTTGAAGTGACTACATGTATTGGATTTGGATGTGCAAACTGGATGCTAGGAATGGGATCACAATCTTGAAGGTTTAAGTATCTAGAATTTAGGATTGTAGAAATTTTTTAGAATTGCATTTTCTATTTGGGATTAGTTGACATTCAAATCATTTAGGAGAAAATCCATTCTAGGCGCAAGGGTGAAGGTGTTGGATATATGGAAGGAAGGTAATATGGATGGATATGATGGGAAAGATTTGAGATGGATGTGGGGAGGGGATGCAAGATGTGGTTTCCAAAGACTAAATCACATAATCCAATGATATGTACTACTTTTTTGTGTGCCATTTATTATGTTATGATTGTTCATATTAAAGGATTTAAAAAAACATATTTCAAGATATCGTCCACTTCCTAATCAAGGTCAAAATTTGGAATGAGGATAGATATGATGGTGTGCTATGAATGGTTGGCTAATGGTTGTGAAGGATGGATGGGATAAGTGGGAGGTAAAAAATTGCCCCCAAATGTAAGGCACTCATAGATAGAAAAATTACACATGATTTATGTAAATGGTTTTTTGTTATGTTACTTGCCCAAGGAACCATAAGAATGGTTTTTACCATTGGATGGTTTTTTCTCCTTAATATTTCAAATGATTTTGATTTTTTATTTTTTTATATTGGGATTTTCTTTTGGATATTTGGATTCAAGAATTTTCTTCCATGATAAATTAGTGTTACACTTAATGAATTTTCTACTTTTTTATTATTACTAAGTTGGCTTCTTCCTAGTTGTCAAGAAAAAAGGATTGGGAGGTAGGTTGGATGAAGGATGTATGGTGGTTGGATTTATGTGAGAATTTTATGTGTTTGGAATGGTTCTTAAATATATGGTAATGTTTCCAAGTCTATTTTAAATCCTATTTATGATCCCTCATGAAGATATTAATAGCTTGAAGTCCCATGGAATTTGTGATAGCTTCATCATTGTGAATAGGTCTAGAGTGTGTAATTTTATTAGTCTAGGGTGATGGATTTAGGAAGTGGATGTTTAAGGTTGGTTATAGGGATGAAATAATTGATGAAAGGGTTAATTATGGGGATGCCATGGTTAATGATTATGATGAAGATCTCTTTGTTTGATCTTGGATGCAGTTCCTCAACTTCAAGCATTAATAAGTGGGATGTATTTAAATTTTATGAGGCTTATCAATCTTGGATTTTATGGAGATTATGGTTCACATGAAAGGGGTGGATTTCGTTCACTTAGCTTCTTACATGGGTTAATTTGTGGTAACAAAAGGGTAAAATCACAAAGATGAGTCCATAAAACATAGAAGTTTTTTCCCTAGGCAAAAAAATGAAATTGACATGCCAAAAACAAGATCCTGCTTTTAAAAAACGGGATCCCATTTAGCTTTTAGGATCCCAAGCCTAAATTCTAAATGATATCCTATTTTTAAAAAAATGGGATCCTGTTTATTAATGGGCCACAAACTGGCAAAAGGGAAATGGGATCCCAATCTTTACAAAAAGAGAGCTCGTTTAAAGGTGGTATTTATTTTTAAAAACAAACGAAACTCAAATATTTAGAGAGCACATGATCCCAATTCGGCAAGGATGAAAATGACATAAGCGAACTCCAAGTGCTCCTCCACCCCCAATATTTTTGTTTTTTTTCTTGTTTTTTTGAAATTTTTAATACAATAATAGATTTTAGCATTTTTTTCCTATTCATTTAGCATTTTATGTATTTTATTTACTTGTAATAGTAGAAATGATGATTTGTAGAAGTAGAAGAGAAAATGCAATGAAACCCTAAAGATATTAAATAAAAAGGAAAAAATCAACCTTAAATTGTATCTTAAGAAAAAAATTAGATTTTGAAACCTAAATTGTTCAATCAAACCAAAAAAAAAGTATTTGAAATCCTAATTCGAAGGAAACAAAAAAATGCATTTGAAAACCCTAAATTGAAATGAAATAAAAAATTGCATTTGAAAATCCTAATTGCTTTTTGAAACCCTAAATTCAAATCAAACAAAAAAAATTACATTTGAAAGCCCTAGTTTGAAATGAAACAAAAAAAATGCATTGAAAACCCTAATTGCTTCTTGAAACCCTAAATTGAATTCAAACAATTTTTTTTTCTTAAACCCTAAATTGAAATCAAACAAATCATTTTGCATTTGGAAACCTAATTTCGAGCTCAAGAATATTTGATAATGGAAAATATTCATTTGCATTGCTTAAGCGTTTTAAATTTTATTTGCATTGTATGGAGCCAAGTATGTAGGCACGCCCATGGAAGAAATTATTTGATAGATTTAGGTTGATACATAGTAAATTGGGGTCCTTGATATTGACAATGAAATAGGATTTGCTAAATATTATGTAACATTTAAATGTGTATTCATGAAGAGAAACAATCAATTAAACATTATGATCATAGATATAATTAGAATAGAAAACAATATGTTAAACAATAGTTACAATTTATAAATTATCAATGTTTTTTTGCAGATTTAGTTAGCAAATTCCTAAATCCTTATACAAACCATTTCCAATTGTCACTTAATTAGATAATATTTGCATTCATTTCTATTTTATGTATTGATCTCTCTTACTCATGCTTTGTTTCCATTCCTTGTTTGCATGTGTTGTCTCTTGTCTTTCGACAATCTTAACGCTCATTCTAGTCAATTAGTTGTTAATTAGGCTTCTAGTTTAGTCTGAAATCTCAATTTGCACTAGTTACCTAGACACTAAAAGATTCTAAATATTTTTATTTTCTTTATTTTAGGTTCTTTCAATTCCAAAGAATCCAAAATAAAATAAGATTCAACATTAACTAATTTTATTATACATTTTATATCATAAAATTCATTTAAGCGAGAAATATTCAACTTTATCAGAGTATATTAAACTTCTTATATATATATACAATCAATATTAATGAAAAACATGTTAAATATAATAATCTTATATTCAATTAAAAAAATATCAAGTTAAAGTATACATCAAACTCAATCTTAATAATACATAATTATGTGTTTCTATTACAAAAATAGTCAGTCTATTCATAAAATCAAAAATATTCATAAACTAGTTAGTCTATTACCCTAAACTGTAAACCAATGTCTTAAGGGATCCTAATATGAAATTTCTTAAGGGGATCAAATAAGTTATCAAAATTTTGTGAAGTTGACCAAGGCAACCAAATTTAATAATAATAAGATCGTGCAAGATTATAATATGAATGAGATTTCATGAGAGGTTGGTTAGTCAAAACACGAGCCATCTCAATCAACTGTTCCACAAGAAAATGTTGTTCACTAACTTGAAAGTCCATTATTTTTCCACCCAAACTTCACCCTAAGTTCCCTAAAGCCTAAAGCCCAAACTCTAAAATCTAAACCCTAAACCCTAAAGCATTCATTTTTTCCTAGGACCTTAAAATGAAATTTGGTTGTCTTGGGCAACTCCACCAAATTTTATTCCCTTAAGCCATGTCAGTTTTTCCTAATACCTTACTACATAGATGGTCCCATTAAGCCATCCTATTACCCTAAACCTTAAAATCTAAACTCGAAACCCTAAACCCTAAAGCCATCATTTTTTCCTAGGCCCTTAATGAAATTTGGTTGCCTTGGGAAACTTCACCAAATTTTATTCACTTAAGCCATGCCATTTTTTCCTAGGACCTTACTAGACATAGATCCCCTTAATCCATCCTATCATCCTAAACCGTAAATCGATGTCTTAAGGGGTCCTAATATGACATTTCTTAAGGGGATCAAAGAAGTTCTCATAATTTGGTGAAGTTGCCAAAGGCAACTAAATTTAAAAATAATAAGATTGTGCAAGATTATAATATGAATGATATTTCATGAGAGGTTGGTCAGTCAAAAAAAGAGCTATCTCAACCAACTATTCCACAAGAAAATGTTGTTCACTAACTTGCAAGTCCATTATTCCAAGGGCCACCCAAAATTCACCCTAAGTTCCCTAAACCCTAAACTCTAAACTCTAAAATCTAAACCCTAAACCCTAAAGCATTCATTTTTTCCTAGGACCTTAAAATGAAATTTGGTTGCCTTGGGAAACTCCACCAAATTTTATTCCCTTAAGCCATGTCATTTTTTCCTAGGACCTTACTACATAGATTCCCTTAAGACATCCTATCACCCTAACCCATAAATTGATGTCTTGAGGGGTCCTAATATGACATTTCTTAAGGGGATCAAAGAAGTTCTCAAAATTTGGTGAAGTTTCCCAAGGCAACCAAATTAAACAATAATAAGATCATGTAAGATTATAATATGAATGAGATTTCATGAGAGGTTGGTTAGTCAAAACAAGAGCTATCTCAACCAACTGTTCCACAAGAAAATGTTGTTCACTAACTTGCAAGTCCATTATTCCAAGGGCCACCCAAACTTCACCCTAAGTTCCTTAAACCCTAAACCCTAAAGCATTCATTTTGTCCTAGGACTTTAAAATGAAATTTGGTTTCCTTGGGCAACTCCACCAAATTTTATTCCCTTAAGCCATGTCATTTTGTCCTAGGACCTTACTACATAGATCCCCTTAAGCCAGCCTATCACCCTAGACGGTAAATCAATGTCTTAAGGGGTCCTAATATGACATTTCTTAAGAGGATAAAAGAAGTTCTCAAATTTGGTGAAGTTGTCCAAGGCAACCAAATTTAACAATAATAAGATCATGTAAGATTATAATATGAATGAGATTTCATGAGAGGTTGGTCAATCAAAACAAGAGCTATCTCAACCAATTATTCCAAAAGAAAATGTTATTCACTAACTTGCAAGTCCATTATTCCAAGGGCCACCCAAAATTCACCCTAAGTTTCCTAAACCCTAAACCTTGAACTCTAAAATATAAACCCTAAACCCTAAAGCATTCATTTTGTCCTAGGACCTTAAATGAAATTTGGTTGCCTTGGGAAACTCCACCAAATTTTAATCCCTTAATCCATGCCATTTTATCATAGGACCTTACTACATATATCCCATTAAGCCATCCTATCACCCTAAACTGTAAATCAATGTCTTAAGGGGTCCTAATATGACATTTCTTAAGGGGATCAAAGAAGTTCTCAAAATTTGGTGAAGTTTCCAAAGAAAACCAAATTTAACAATAATAAGATCGTGCAAGATTATAATATGAATGAGATTTCATGAGAGGTTGGTCAGTCAAAACAAGAGCTATCTCAACCAATTGTTCCACAAGAAAATGTTGTTCACTAACTTGCAAGTCCATTATTCCAAGGGCCACCCAAAATTCACCCTAAGTTCCCTAAGCCCTAAAATATGAACTCTAAAATCTAAACCCTAAACCCTAAAGCATTCATTTTTTCCTAGGACCTTAAAAATAAATTTGGTTACCTTGGGAAAATCCACCAAATTTTATTCCATTAAGCCATGCCATTTTTTCCTAGGACCTTACTACATAGATCCCCTTAATGTTGCAAGTATGAGCTAGTCTGGTGGTGTTGTCATTATTGTTGTCATTGATGTCAACACAATTCAGTATGTTGCAGATTGTACATGTATAGATGAGATGTTGTTGAGATGTTGTGATTACATGGAGTTATCTTTATGTTATTGTGAATGTGTTGTGTTGATGAGTTTCCAAGTGCTTTTGAGAAAATTAATAAAGAAGAGAAGTCAAAGTGATGAATGTGCTCAAAATGTGCTCCAGTATGTGCTCCATATTTCTCTTGTGTTGACCCTATGCTTCTACGGATCTGAATATTTGATAGTGGTGATCTTGTGGTGATATATCCTAAGTTTTAGTTTCTAGTGTGAAAGTATATGAAAGTTACATTCACCAGTGTGTGAATTGTTCTGATAGAGTTGATCTTTTGTGGACTGAGAGAAATGTTTTTGCTTTGTAGTCCTTTGCAGTTTTGTTTCAAATCCTGTGGATCTGGGATATGTCTTGAGATGGTGCTCTATGGGATTTGACAAAGAAGGTTGAAGTTTGGTGATCCAAAAGTCATGTTTAAGTGTTTCAGTATGGGTTTGCACAGTCCAAATGAGCTATTGAAAGGTGTTCAGAGTTTGAAGCATATTACATTTGTTGCGGATGTATTTGAAGAAACTTGAGATGTATTCTTGTGCATAATGAAGCGTGTTGAGGAGTCCACACGTCATCTTCTTGTTGGGAAGTGTGCACATCAATGTTCATTTGTGTTTTCATTAGGTTTGGTTGACTTGGTGTTTACACTTCATTCAAAGAATAAAATTAAATTGAGGAAGCATGTGGTTGATCTGAGACATTATTTTTGGTCTTGGTTAATTTTTTTATTTGTCCACTCTCATTCCTTTCCATCGTGGGAATGTTGAGCTGCCAACCTAATTTGAATTTATGAAATGAGGTATTCGTGGCCAACCTTGGAGAAAGTTTCTAAGGTTGAGGATGGTATAAAAGCAAGTTGATTTGTGAATAATTGTATGACAGTGTGATGCAACGTGACAAAAGTGAGGCACATATCATAAGAGCAGAAGTGTGTGTGTGAGTTGAGACAACAATACTTCATTGTGTTGGATTCTTGAAGGCAGTGAGCTAAAGGTTTTTGTAGTCCTTATTCAAAGTTACAGATGTGTGTTAATTGCAGTGGTGGATATTTTGTTCCCTTTCGTATCTATAGGTAGTGAACCTCCCTATTGGATAGTGAGTCCTTTCTGTAGGTAGTGAGCCTTTGTATTTGGACAATGAGTCCTCTTTTGAGCAGCGAGCCTCTGTATTCAATTAATAATATTTTATATTGTGAGTTAACCCTCACTGTGGTTTTCCCCTTATTGGGTTTTCCATGTAAAAATATGGTGTTCATTGTGTTGATTTACTTTATGTTATTTGTGTTACATGCTCTTACTTAATAACAAAATAATATGGTTGTGGAATTGATAAGTGTTGAAGTATTAAGTTTGAATTGTGTGACAATTGATTCACCCCCTCTCAGTTGTCTTGTGCCTGTTTAACAATTAGTATCAGAGCATTGGTTCCTTGGTGTAGAGCTTAATTGCTTAAGGAGGATCCTATGGTGTATAAGTTGGTAATCATCCCTATGTTTGTTGAAACTGACTACAATGATTAGAAGGGAAAAATGAAAGGATATACTATCTCTCTTGGTTTCAAGACCTGGAAAGCTATTGAGACAAAGTATACACCCCTGTCTAGTGGTCTTATTACTGTAGATGAGATTTCTTCTTATGAAGAAAATGAGAAGACAAAGTATGCTATTTGCAGTGGCTTATCTAAAATTGAGCGAGCTAAGGTTATTTCTTTGGATACTGCATATGAAGTTTGGAAGAAGTTGGAAGACATGTATGAAGGAAATGAAAGAGTGAAATTGACAAAGAAGCTGACAACAAAGCGTAAATAGAAGAAGGTGAGGAATTTACAAGCTTCTTTTAGAGGGTTGAGCTGACTGCAAATGAAGTTAGAAATCAAGGAGGAAAACTTTCAGATGAAGATATAATTGAGAAGATCTTGATCACCCTACTAGATTGCTACAATGATAAGATCTCAATTATTGAAGAAATGTATGATCCTAAGAAGTACACTTAAGAATAGTTGTTTGACACCTTGCAAGAATTTGAAATGAGAAAGTTACAGAAAGAAGAAAAGATAGAAGAAAAGACAAAAATGGAATTTAAGGCAATGAATATTGAAGGCAAATCAGATAGTGATGGTGATGATGAATTGGAAGCAAACTTCACTAGGAAGTTGAAGAAAGGCACCAGAAAGTATAAAGGCATGTTACCCTTTAAATGTTTCAGTTGTGGTAATATTGGTCATTATGCTTCAAGATGTACGAATAGAGCTTTACATAAGAAGAACAAGGATTATAAGGATAAGGATAAAAAGGATAAGAAATATAAGAAACTATACTATGTTAAAGAAGAAGCAAGAATTTCTGATGATGAATCTGAGAATGAGGTTGATGACAGTGAATGCTTATTCTTAGCTTTGGAAAGTAAATCTGTATCCACTAACCTTGGAAAATGTGTAAGCACAAAGGCTTCAGAGAATAAAAGGAATAGGATGGAAGGTACTTTGGTTGACACTTTTCATGCAAGACAAGATGAAGACTATTGAGTAATTGATAGTGGATGTTCTAATCACATGACTAGAGACAAGAGTAAGTTCACTAAACTTGAAAAATATAATGGTGCTTTAGTTATGTTTGGTGATGATTCAGGTGCTAAGATTTGTGGGAAAGACTCAACTAGTTTTGATGAAGTGAAAAATACTGATGATGTATATTATGTGAAGCGTTTGAGGCATAACCTTCTGAGTGTTGGTCAAATGTGTAGCAATGGTTTTAAACTTGTGTTTCAAAATAATACCTATGAAATTAGAAAATGAGTAAGAAATGGAGATATGGTTGCTACTGGAAGAACTAATGGAAACATCTATCAACTTAAGGGAGTTGATGGTCAATGGATTTTATCTCATATCAATGAAAGTTGGTTATTGCACTAGAGAATGGGACATGTAAATTTTGATAACCTAGTCAAAATCAGTGCAAAGGAGATTGTTTGAGGGCTGCCCAGAATCACAAGACCTGCTAATGCTATCTGTAGTTGTCAATTAGGGAAACAAACAAGATGCAACTTTAAGGGAAAAGAGCACTCTACTACCAAAATGTTGGAGTTAATTCATACTGATCTCTGTGCTCTAACTAGAAATGGAAGCTTGAATGGTGACAAGTATTTCATGCTGCTTATTGATGATTATACTCAAATGAAATAGGTTGCTTTTCTTAGAGAAAAGAATCAAGCTATGGATAGGTTTAAGGTATTCAAAGCAAGAGTGGAAAATGAAATAAATTTGAAAATCAAGTGTTTGAGATTTGATAGAGGTGGAGAATTCACTTATGGTGAATTTAATGCATTCTATGAACAACACGACATACAAAGATAGTTTTCTACTCCGAGAACCCCTTAGTAGAATGGAGTAGTTGAAAGGAAAAATAGGACAGTACAGGAAGCTACTAGAACCATGATGAAAGAATCAAATGTACCAGATGTGTATTGGAGAGAGGTGATACACATTGCTGTTTATGTTCTTAATAGAGTTCAGATCAGATACAACAACACAAAGACTCCTTTTGAGTTATGGACTGGTAAGACTCCTACTGTGACGTATTTCAAGGGATGTGGAAGTAAATGTTATATTAAAAGAGATGATGAAAATATTGGAAATTTTGATGCTAGATGTGATGAAGGAATTTTTCTTGGATACTCTACTACTAGCAAAGCATACAAATGCTTTAATAAAATATTGAGAAAGATTGTTGAAAGTGCTAATGTGAAAGTTGATGAAGAAATACATAGACCTATTGAGATAAGTGAAGTTGAACTTGATGATCCTATCTGTGGACATGTACCTAAGGAGAATAAGGAGAAGGAAGTGGAAGAAGAGAATGAGCTAGAACCTATAGTTAAGACTCCTTAGTATGTACAGAAGAATCATCTGGAGGAACATATAATTGGAGATAAAAGTGAAGGTGTGAAGACAAGAAGTAGAGTTGCAGCCAAGGTAAATTTGTGTTTTCTCTCTAAATTTGAACCTAAGTTTGTGAGTGAAGCATGTGAAGATGAGAGTTGGATGAAAGCTATGAAAGAAGAGTTGCAACAAATAGAAAAGAATTAGACATGGTAACTAGTCCCTAGGCCCGTGAATAAAAATGTGATTGGCTCAAAATGTGTGTTGTAGAATAAGTTGAATGAAAGTGGAGAAGTTCTAAGGAATATAGAAAGACTTGTATGCAAGGGATATTCACAAGTTGAAGGTATAGACTTTCAAGATACATTTTACCCTATGGCTAGAATGGAAGCTATCAGGATGTTTTTTGGCATTTTTTGCCCACAAGGACTTGAAAGTGTATCAAATGGATGTTAAGTCAACATTTCTGAATGGTGAATTGGAGGAAGAAGTGTATATGGAATAACCTAAATGGTTTTAGTTATTTGGAAAACCAAACATGGTTTGTAAGTTGAAGAAGGCATTGTATGGACTAAAGCAAGCTACCAAAGCTTGGTATGCAAGATTGGAAAGATACTTGACAAAGCAAGGATTCAACAAAGGTTATGTTGACAACAATCTTTACTTCAAAGTGCAAGGTAACAAAATGTTGATAGTAGTTGTATAAGTTGATGATATCATTTTTGGTGGAAATGAAGGCATGTGTAAAAAGTTTGTTGTATAGATGTGGAAATAATTTGAGATGTCTATGATTGGTGAATTGAATTTCTTCCTTGGTCTACAAGTGAATCAAACTGATAAAGGGATATTCATTTCACAATCTAAGTATGTAAAAGAGCTTTTGAAGAAGTTTGGGATAGATGATTCCAAAATGGTTTGTACTCCTATGGTAACCAGATGTAAACTGAGAAAAGATGATGAATCTGCTAAGACTAATTAGAGAAAATATAGATCTATGATTGGTGAATTGATGTATCTTACTGCTACTAGATCGGATATTATGCATGTAGTATGTTTAGTTGCCATATTCCAAGTAGATCCTAAAGAAGCACATGTTAGAATTGTAAAGAGTATATTTAGATATCTTCAAGGTACCCCAGATTATGGATTATGGTATCGTAAGAGTGATGATTTCACCTTGAGTGCTTATACCGATATTGATTCGACCATATGTGTAGATGACTGGAAGATTACCAGTGGTGGTGCTTTCTTTCTTGGCAGAAGATTGGTTTCATGGTTGAGTACAAAGAAAGACTTAGTTTCTTTATCCACTGTAGAGGTAGAAAATATTGTTGCAACATCCTATTGCACATAGGTTTTATGGATGAAGCAAACTCTGAAAGACATTGGAGTGATATGTGATGAGCCTATTTTTATTTTCTGTGACAAAACAAGAGCAATAAACATTTCAAAGAACCCGTTTATGCATTCAAGAACAAAACACATATCTATCAAATATCATTTCCTAAGAGAAAAAGTGCTAGAGAATGAAGTCAGATTGGAGTATGTGACCACAAAGGAACAAATTACAGACATATTTACTAAGGCTCTTCTGAAGGATACTTTTGAGCATCTTATGGAGAATTTGGGGTCATTGGCCCTCCGAACTAAGTGAACATGAAGGTGCATCAGTCTAGTGAATTCACAGATTCTTTATTTATTTGGATTGATAAATGGGTCTACTCCACAGGGGAGTAGAAAAGGATTTCATTGTTGTAGTATGAGTATGCTCCTAAGGAGGAGTGATTAGAGTTGTTGGTCTTTTCCATTGATGTCAAAGGGGGAGAGAAAGTCATGAAAATAAATTGTAGAGGAAGAGAAGGTGTTCTCCTAGGATATTGTGAAGGATGTTGTTTTTGATGGTTTTTCACATCATGTGTTGCCATCAACGAAAAAGAGGGAGATTGTTGCAAGTATGAGCTAGTTAGGTGGTGTTGTCATTAATGTTGTCATTGAAGTTAACACAGTTCAGTATGTTGCAGATTGTACATGTATAATTGAGATATTGCTGAGATGTTGTGAGTACATGGATTTATCTTTATGTCATTGTAGATGTGCTGTGTTGATGAGTTTCTGAGTGCTTTTGAGAAAATTAATAAAGAAGAGAAGTCAAAGTGATGAATGTGTTCAGAATGTGCTCCGCGTTTCTGCCATGTTGATCCTATGCTTGTGCATATTTGAATATTTGATAATGGTGATCTTGTGGTGATATATCCTAAGTTTTAGTTTTTGGTGTGATATTACATTAAAGTTACATTCATCAGTGTGTGAATTGTTCTGGTAGAGTTGATCTTTTGTGGACTGAGAGAAATGTTTTTGCTCCACAGTCCTTTGTTGTTTTGTTTCAGATCCCGCAGACTTGCAATATGTCTTGAGATGGTGTTCTATGGTCTTTGGAAGAGGAGGTTGAAGTTTGGTGATCTGGAAGTCATGTTTCAGTGTTACAGTATGGGTTTGCACAGTCCGGATGAACTGGTGAAAAGTGTTGAGTTTGAAGCATATTAAATTTTCTGTGGATGTATCTGAAGAAATCTAAGATGTATTCTCATGCATAATGAAGCATGTTGAGGAGTCCATGTGTCATCTTCTTGTTGGGAAGTGTGTACATCAACGTTCATTTGTGTTTTCATTAGGTTTGGATGATTTGGTGTTTACACTTCATTTGAAGAATAAAATTAAATTGAGGAAGTGTGTGGTTGATCTAAGACATTATTTTTGGTCTTGGTTAAATGTTTTATTGGTCCACTCTCACTCCTTTCCATTGTGGGAATGTTGAGTTTCCGACCTAATTTGAATTTATGAAATGAGGTATTTGTGGCCGGCCTTGGAGAAAGTTTCCAAGGTTGAGGATGGTAGAAAAGAAAGTTGATTTGTGAATAATTTTATGACATTGTGATGCAAAGTGACGATAGTGAGACATAGATCATAAGAGAAGAAGTGTGTGTGTGTGATTGAGTTGAGACAACATTACTTCTTTGTGTTGGATTCCTGAAGACAGTGAGCTAAAGGTTTTTGCAATCCCTATTCAAAGCTATAGATGTGTGTTAATTGTAGTGGTGGATCTTTTGTTCCCTTTTGTATCTATAGGTAGTGAGCCTCCCTGTTGGACAGTGAGGCCTTTCTGTAGGTAGTGTTCCTTTTTATTTGGACAATGAGTCCTCTTTTGGGCAGTGAGCCTCTATATTCAGTTTTATAATCTTGTAGATTGTGAGTTAACCCTCACCGTGGTTTTTCCCTTATTGGGTTTTCCACATAAAAATATGGTGTTCATTGTGTTGATTTACTTTTTGTTATTTGTGTTTCATGCTATTACTTAATAACAAAATAGTGTGGTTGTGGAATTGATAAGTGTTGAAGTATCAAGTTTGAATTGTGTGACAACTGATTCACCCCCCCTCTCACTTGACCTACACCTGTTTAACACTTAAGCCATCCTATTACCCTAAACTTTAAAATCTAAACTCTAAACCATCATTTTGACCTAGGACCTTAATAAAATTTGGTTGCCTTGGGAAACTTCACCAAATTTTATTCACTTAAGCCATGCCATTTTGTCCTAGGACCTTACTACATAGACCCCCTTAAGCCATCCTATTACCATAAACCTTAAATCCTAAACTATAAAACATAAACCCTAAAACATTCATAAATTGTCCTATATTAATAGTTAATTATTTTTTCATTCAAGTAACATGCCTTAGACATAAATGAGGCTTACACATTTTATCATTTGTATTCAATTAGGCCATTTATATTGAATGATTTAAGGGTATTTCCTAAACATGTATCTTACATTTTGAAATTCCAAATATAATGTAGGTTCACTTATATCTTAGAGATCACATGGAT
Source organism: Sequoia sempervirens (assembly GCA_007258455.2). Classification (NCBI taxonomy): domain Eukaryota; kingdom Viridiplantae; phylum Streptophyta; class Pinopsida; order Cupressales; family Cupressaceae; genus Sequoia; species Sequoia sempervirens. The sequence continues at coordinate 126,459,534 of VDFB02168118.1, read as the reverse complement.
CAATTCAATAATATTCGTAATCCACCTCCATACCCTCCATCTCCATGACCTTCACCTCCACCTCCACCTCCACCCACTCCACCTCATAACCCCCCACCTCCACCACTTGAAACTAATGGTGGTTGCTTGCGAGCACAAATCAATATCGATGTTAGAACCATTCAGGATCAAATCAACATTATTCAAAATGAGAATGTATCACACCACCTTTGAGGATGTTTGCATCTAGGATGCAAAATGTTGTTGATGTTGTTAGGGATATGGATGGGATCTTAGATGAGCATTGACAATGCTTAGAGGAGAGGAGAACTTACAATTTTGAAATGAAAAACACAAAGAAATGAAGAGATGCGGTAGAGAGCTGCAACACTTTATAAATTAAGAAAATGATCTTATAGTTATGAATTTATGAATTTGGTTCAATGGATATTTTGTGTGATGAATTTATGAATTTGGTTGGATGGATATTTTCAGTGATGAATTTATGATTTTGGTTGGATGGATATTTTTAGTGACATGAATTTATGAATTTGGTTGAATTTATGAACTTATAATGATGAATCTATAATAGTATATATTTTATGACTATCTACTAGATCATGACTTCTCCTGTTGGAAAAATGCAATATATGTGTGTGTGTGTGTGTGTGTGTGTGTGTGTGTGTGTGTGTGTGTGTGTGTGTGTGTGTGTGTGTGTGTGTGTTAGACATAAATGAGATTTTTGTGAATGTTTCAAGTTTTTTTAAGTATGTACATGTATTAAAATTACATATTTCTAGATCTCCAATTTTGAAATTTGTATGTACACATAGTTTAGTTGAATGATGTATGCATGCATTATGCATCGTATTTTTTTTAAATGTATGTAAATGTTAAATTTTGAAATTTGTATGCACACGCTCAAGTTCAATCAATTTATGTATGTGTATGTATATGTATGCACATCCTATTTAGACAAATTTGCATGTACATTTCAAATATAACTATTTCTTATAATTTTGTAAGTTTGTGTGTTAATTTTGTATAATTTAATACACGTGAACACTTATATCTGATATCATGGATCAATTTAAAATTGATGATATCATCAATCCAACACCTTAGCAACCCCCACCTCCACCCCAGGCTCCACCTCCCCCTCCACCCCCTCCTCATATCCCACCTCCACCAACCATTGGATTAGATGAGGCTCGCTTGCGAGCATTTATAAAATGAAAAAATGACATCCATTCAAAACCAAATCAATGCTATGCAAAATGAAGCATTGATTCCACCACATGTGATATTTTTTGCATCTGGGATGCAAAAAATTATCAATGCCATTAGGACTATCGATTCTGACTTAGATAGGCATCAACGAGAAAGAGAGGAGATGAGATGATTTTATGTAGATGGTATCTCATCTAAATTTTTTTTAGACCTAACCCATCTAGCCCCTTATTTTATCGACTCTAATACTCAGAAGCCCATTCTTGCCAATAGATCTAGAATATCCATGAGGTGGTGTATACATCCATAGATGAGTGCACATTTTTGGGATCGATGGTATCTGGTATTTGACAATCTACCACATGCTAATTTGTAGGTCCCATTATATTTTTTGAGGAAACTATATGTAGAGTTTGTTAGGGGTTAAAAGCCCAATTATTTTGATTTTAAATCATTTCAGGGTGTTGGTGGCGGCATGCCACAATAGAGGTTAGGGGCAAGGGTTAATCCCCAATGCCCCATGCATGCACAACCCCTTGTTGCTCCTCTTAGTCCTACCATTCCCACACCTGTGCATCAACATGTGGTGGTCTCAACATTAGGATCCCTCAGTACACTCACATGAGATCTTGATCAGCATGCTTCTACAATAGCAGGTAGGGAGCATATAGACCACAATGATTGAGGAGCATTTTATGGAGTTGGACCTAGTACCACTCCACGAGTGTCGAGACCAAATGTATGTACTAGTTTCCATCAACTATGCTATGGACCCAATTAGGCCACACCTAGTTAGGGTGGACGTGGAGATTCTGGTGGATCATCTAATCTCCTTAGTTCATTTGTAGAATTTTTGACTGTAGACCATCACCCTGAGGACAGTGTGGCACATGTATAAATATGCATCTACATGTTGAATTTATAAGAATTTTAGTGAATGCATGTATGAAAAATAATTTGCAATACATTTTAACAATCAAAGTATTTGGTGTATAGATTGCACTAGCGATGGGGAAATCATTTGCACTATGAGTACATATGTCGATGCCAATCCTAGTCAACAACCCTTATGGGGCATTTTGATTTCAAAATTTTAAATTATATATGAAATAATTTTTAACTTGAGTTTTAAATTTATAATTCAATCATGAACATATGTTAAAAATATTTATGTTGGTTTAGGGGAGTCAATTGACTTCCATGTCGATTCCACTCAAGGGGTTGTCAAGCACTCCTCCACTGTCAAGCATCGCATATCAGGGGCATGTACATTTATATGTACGCTTGTAAATATTATAAGCATTAAATGTCTATATGTATGTCTAGGTTGATACAACAATGAGAATGGGCATCAGACAAACATTAGATGTTGCGACTACTCATGAGGCCTTTAAATTTCAGGTTGTTTAAATAACTTTCTACACAAAATGTGCAAACTTAAATATATATTTTTTAACCTAATTCAAGTATACATGCTTTAAATTTGATCTTGTAGGACTTTGTTAGTGCGACTTTCTGCCATGACTTAGTCATAGTTACACCTCCAAGAGGACATGCAGAGCAGACTCGAGATATCATGGTAATTTAAATTTTTGATTATATTTAAAGTCAATTACAAATTATATATTCTAAATAACTTTAATTAAATTTAAAATTAAATATATATAATATGAGCTCATACATGTTAAATTCTTTTTCTTTTATAGCATGAGACACATCTTGTAGTTGAGCCTGTACAAATAGGTCTTAGAGTAGAGGGTGCACAACTTGTTATGGTACAATTTAAATATGATAAATTATAAATTAAATTGAATTAAATCATTTTTAATTGTAGACTTACATCTAATTTCAACTTTCTTTCTCTTGTATATGTTTATTGATTCAGAGAATTTAGAGGTTGGTCCAGGTGCACTAGAGCATCCAGAGCCAGATATGATGGTATTTTAAATTTATGATGAATTATAAATTAAATTGTCATTAAATAATTTTTAATTGTCTTACATCTGATCATATTTCTCTTGTACATAGTGTTTTAGGCCATCCACATAGTCTGCATGGTGTGAAGAGGTCTCTTGATTATAGAGATGATACATGAGTTGAACATGATTTTATGGGTTATATTTGATTATTTTTCATGGACTACATATTTGGTTTCTCATGGACTTAAGATATTGTTTCATGGAATTTATTTCATGGGTTGTACTTTGTTGGAATTTATTTCACGGGTCAAGTACTTTGTTGGACAAGTTATTTCATGGGTTGTACTCTGATGGAATTTATTTCATGCACTTAATATATTGGTTTCATGCACTTAATACATTGTAAATAATGGACTTTATTATTGTTTAATTTTAATTTACACATGTATATTTATGCATTTATTGTGAAATTTAATATGTAATTGATAGGAAATACATGATATACATGATATACAAATTTAATTCAGTCATCCATATACATGATATACATGATATACATGAATTACAAATTTAGTGATCCATACATGATATACAATTTTAATCCACATCCTAATAGGATGTCTTAAGGGGTCCTAAAACACAAGTTAGATCTAATAAAATAAGAAAATAAATCATAATATACAAACAAAAACAATCCTTTTATATACCACAAAGGAAAATTTTAAGAAATAAACAATACCATACAAGATTAGAGAACAAAAGCATTAATAAATTCTATAAAATAAACATAAATACCAATCAAAATGTAAGTCCTATTGACCTCATGTTCCACAAAAAACAATAATTTATAAGTTGTCAAAACAAATAATAGCATCCAACAAAAATACTACAACCTTCTTCATCTATGCCCACCCTTTCTTCTAGTACTGTCTGTTGGAATGGGAGTCACATACTCTATCAAAAGAGACAACTAAGTTAATCCACAAGTTTTCATGTAATTGGAAAAATTCTAAACCAAATTATTTCAAAATACAATTTGAATAATAGAAAAAATTTTCACCTATGGACATCTTAAGGGGATGAAATTATTCAAAGTACATGTCTCATATTTAATTGAAATTGATATAATTAACTTAGAATTTAGGATGACTCATCATAACAATCACATTCTCTACAATTTAAATAGTTTCAATGTTTATTTAATTCATGTCATAATAGGATGTCATAAGGGGTCCTAATAGGATGTCTTAAGGGGTCCTAATATGACATCTTAAGGGGATCAAAGAAGAGTATAATTAAGTACAAATATTAAGTGATATAAACAAGTATTATACTTTAGAGTGACTCATCATAACAAATTATATAATTAAGTATATTCATTTAGGATATGTCCTAATATGACATCTTAAGGGGACGTCTTAAGGGGTCCTTATACAATGTCTTAAGGGGATCAAAGGAGGGTATAATTAAGTATAAATATTAAGTGATATAAACAAGTATTATATTTTAGGGTGACTCATCATAACAAATGATGTAATTAAGTATAATATTTAGCATATGTCCTAATACAACGTCTTAAGGGGATGTCTTAAGGGGTCCTAATATGACATCTTAAAGGGATCAAAGAAGTAATATACATGTTGTTTGGTGATTATACAATCAAATTTAAAGTTTCAAAGTAGGGTGACTCATCATAAAAAATGATATAATTAAGTATATAATATATAGGATATGTCCTAATAGGACGTCTTAAGGGGATGAAATACTTCAAAGTACATGTCTCATATTTAATTGCAATTGATATAATTGATTTAACAATAATTTATACATGATATTTAGTGATTATACAATCAAACATAAAGTTTCAAAGTAGGAAAACATGCACATTTAACAAACAAAATACATAGAATATTGATTTTGATACATAAAAGTACAGAGAGTATAATTGTGTATGTACATGTATTTGTAATTTGTACAAAATGTTTAATTGTGCAAGTATGTATGTACATATATGTCAACTCAAAACAACATTTACAAATTTGGCTATGCCATCTCAAGAACATTTGAAACTTGTGCCTAGAATATAGTAGGCATTCACACCACTTGATATAAAAAATGGTACAAGCAATATCAATGAAATCATCAAATCATACATATTTTAATTTATATAAAACTATTTATATGTACACAACTCAAGTACTTGTATTCAAAAGTATTCCACACATGTGTGTAGGTTGAATCTGCATCCTCTCCTTTTTGTTTCAAGGTATGAGATCACTGTGATGATAGCTTAAGGATACAAAAAAGGAAAATAAATCAATTTTAACTATTAATGTACAAGCAATATCAATATATAATAAAAACATGTATTTAAATATAATTTAACTAATAATTACCTATTTTTACCAAGTATTCCATGTTGTCTAGGTTGAATTTGCATGGAATCTCCTTTTTGTGATGATGGCTTAAGGATCTATAAAAGGAAAATCTAAATATTTCAACTAATAAAAAATTTGAGCAATATCAAAACATGTATTTAATCTATTTAAAAGGACACTTTAAAACTAAAACTATATTTACCTATATTTACTTATTCCATTGTGCCATTTGTATCCTCTCTTTTTTGCAACACATCTATCATTGTCTCATGCTCTTCCATAGAAATTGTCCATAGCACTTTATTTGCAGGTCTTCCACCATATTGATCTAGTCTTATATTTGTTTCCACCACCAAATGTGAATAGTGTATAATCTTTTTATGTGTTTCATAATCTTCAAATGTAGGTAGACCATTCTTCCTTATCAGGTATTCTTATAGCCAAGTGCCAACAACCACCACCGATCCTATTGGAAAACATGATAAACATCATCAAATAAGTTCTAAAAATTTTCTTAAGGGGATCAAAGACTTGTTCTAAAAATTTGCTTAAGGGGATCAAAAAATTGTTATCAAAATTTTCTTAAGGGGGTGCCTTAAGGGGATCATGGTACCTTTTGGATAATGACAACCATCATCATATTCTTGAGGTGCTATTAACTTATGTTTATTCTCCACACAATGAGCCAACCAATATTCTGTTTCCTCTTCATTCCCCTTAGGTGCAACAATAACATACACATGTCCTAAAAACAAAATTTAATTTAATAACTTGTGCATATCCATATAAATAATTTAGTATTACAAAATAAATTAATAAAGTGAAATAAAATGAAATAAATTGAATTAAATTACCTTTTTATACAAGGTCTGAAATGGTCATAGTCTTCAGATGCAAACACTTGATCATTATCTTCAATAGTTGTTTCATATTGATCGTGTGCTTATGTAGGTGTCAATGATATTTTCTCCCACTCTTCAACCCATTCTATATTTTCACACACTTCCCAATCTCCTGAGATACAAAACTGAAAAAAATATGCAAGCTCCCTTGTCTAGATAGTCCATGTGCTTGTTGTCAAACTCTTAAATGAATTCCATTTAGTAGATCCACTAATTGTCTCATAGTCAACTCTAGGTAGAATGTTCTTTTCTTCAGCCAACCAAAAGAATCAACAAATTGTAGAGTACTCAATCAAACCAGGTGTAGATAATCTTGTATTGCACCAATTCACAATCCCATGTGCATCTTTAAATTTTATTGTATCCTCAACTTTCAATTGTTCTCTAGCAAGAATTCTTTTAACACACACACCAACTCCATCATGTTCTCCTTTACCATGCCCAACTTTAAAAATACTCCATATATGTTAGACATTAAGTTCCTTGTGAACCCTTCTTAACTAATAGAACATTCGAGCATTCTTGAATTTCCCCGTACAATTATCTGACCATATGAGGTGTTTTGTCATTTGGATTCCTCTTTCTCTTAAATTTCTATAAAATATATTGAAACAGTATTGAACAACCTCTAATGAGTGTAACCGATTATCACTCAAATAAAAATGATACTCCCTCAAAAAAATTATATCATCCTCTATGCTATCATTTGTATGTCTATAAATAATATGGAAAAACATAGCTACTTGCACTAAATTGTAATACTATGATTGAATTTCCTCTTATGGAGCTAGAGTATAATTTTTCGCAAAATCAACCACTAAAAGTATACTACCAATTGGAAATGTGTTTCTACATGTGCGAAATTGGCCATCAAGCCATCGAGCATGTTGAGAGTGCATGACATATTTTGGTATTCTTAAATTCACTTATGAATGCATGTACACTAACTTTTTTTGTAACTTAATCAAAATGCTTTCCTATTTTTTCATGTTTTAAAGAATAGTCAACATTCTTAAATCTTGTAACATCTGCTAATTGTTTCCCAAAATCATTATCAACACTTTCATGCATACAAATTCTTAAGAATGAAAGATTTCCACAACTAGTGCATTGTCAAAAATACAAGAACTTAAATAAAATAATTTACCATTAGATCTTTCACAAAACAAACCTGATATAAACTCCCTTATTATTTCAAGTGGCATATTAATACCAAATTCTTGTATAATCATGTTAATATGCAAAGTACAATGTATATATCAAAAAACATCATAAAAATAATGAAATTGAACATGCATTTTACAACAACAAGATATTTGGTGCTTATTAATTTTTACATACCAAGGTTTGCATTTTTTAAAAGACCTTTGACTTCTTTTAATATTACCAAGTAACACTAAATAACCAAAAAAAATTCTATAAAATTCAGTTTGTGTTGTATCTAATAGTTGTTTTGGATGACAATCGTGAACTTTGGACCCCACTCTTAGTTTTAAAACATCTCTAGCATTAGATGGTACCCTAGTATTATCATGCCAATATTTTTAAATCAAAGATTTAATTTGAACATTCAATTTCATGCTAGACCTCGGGAGTCGACCACTAAAACTCCAACATTGGTTAATTGGATCATTTTCTATACTTTATCTTCTTTTTTCCGCTCTTAGCAATTTTTTAGGATGTATTTGTAGAACTTCAATAATACTACTTACCATTCTTTTATTCAAAGTTTCTTTATTAACTATAGCAGTTGTTATAGCTCTTCTTGTTGCATTTTTATCTTTAGATCAACTATTTTTTCCAATAGATTGAATAACACTAGAAACAATAGACATAACAAGTTTTAATGATTGATATTTTCTTTTTGGTTTAACAAAAAATCCTAAATTTTTCATTACTTTTCTCATTTTTTGCATTTTCATCAATTGCATCATTAGTTGACATTGAAATGAAAGTTTCTATGATAAAAGATTTTTTTGTATATTCTATTTGCATGTGTTCTTATTTGCCTCCAAGAAATCTTACCAGGAAGATTATCCAAAACATCACTTTCAATTTTTTTTAAAATATTTTCATTAAATTCAACATCACATCCTAGATTTCCATTTCCATTTTCATTTTCATTTTCAACTTCAACTTCAAAAAGATTTTCATTTTCATCAAAAAAATGGTTTTCATTTTCAGTTTCAACAAAAGGATATGATGGAGCTTGTGAATTTTTGAAGAGTTTCAGCTCAATTCTTATGAGCCTACTTTACCTTCTAAACCCTTTTCCCCATGCGAGTAGGGATTTTAAATCATAAAATATGCCAATGTTCTATTTTCACGTTGACTTGTTCAGTCGGTCATCAAGCTCTTAAGTGATTTCCTGAGCCACTTGTCACATTTATTCACCATCCCTATTTGTCTTAGCAAACGATCATCCTTTCCTGCTGTGTTAAGGTTTTCCTAAAGTCAGGTTGTGAATTTTTTTAAGTCTAATGACTTAAGGATTAAGTCATTTACCCTACGATTATGTCACCATCAGGCAACCTAAGTCTTTTCCATTTAATGCTAACATCGTGTGTTGTGCAACTTGCAATATTTGGTGATCAAGGATGAAATCTGAACCATACCCCACCAACTTGTAGGAGTAAAGTGCACACTAAATAAAAGAAATGAGGTTAGAAATAGACCAACACGTGTCCCAGGTATGGTGCATGACCCACTTCCCACTACCGTTCTTGTGTCCCAACACCTTCAACGAGTGGTCGAGATTAGTCCAACAGAACAATCTTCAACATTCCCCACTGGCTCACTAAATGAAGATAAATGGAAGTTAAACCCAGCGAGGTTAGTGATATCATGAAACCTATCTCTTGCTCACTCAGACCATGGAGCCCAAGTGGGCATATGTCATCCAACATGGAACAAAGTGATTACTTGAAATCACATCAACGAAGGCCCTTTTGGAAATCAATGAGAGTTAAACACGAGCTAGCCATTGGATCATCCATCAAGGCATAAGATCAACGGATCTCATTCAAAAATGACATATGACACCTGATGGCTGATTCTATTCTACACGACAAGCTTACATTAATGGCTTGCACTCTGCAGAGTGATTGAGTTGATTTCAACTTGTGCCCAGAGGAAAATACAGACAATCATGAAGAATAATTAACTGATTTCCATGGGGTTGGGGCCCTAGCTCGATTGGCTAAATATTTCCTATTGTAGGAGGTTGGTCACAAGGTCTAGTCTCCCCAACCCTCATGGTACCGGAGTGCGTGTCGCACCAATGCCACCTATCATGTTAAGAAGTTTACCAAGCGCACTGTAGTTTATAGGGGGTCATGCTACCCGATTCCTGTAGTCTAAAAATAAAAAATAAAATAAAATTAATTGATTTCCATGCAAATGGGAATTAAATGATGCCAATACATCTGCCAACAAGATGCTAGAATTGTCCATGTGTGATAAACAATGCTGCTATGGTTTTACTCGATAGATACAACTAATGTGGTTGTTATTTGCACCATTATCATGAGGCAATTATACATTCTATGGTGTGAGAAATTAGCAGCAAAGAAAGATGAGAAATCCAGTGAGAAGGTCAGTCCATCTAAATTCATAGAGTTTTGGTCTTGGTGCATGTGAAGTCATTCCCATTATAGAGGCAACTACTACTTCCAAGTCCAAGTTGACATCGAGAAGATGTAGTCATCAACTACAATTCAAGGGTGGGGCTATTGAGGTAGAAGGAAATAAGGGAAAACACCCAGTGTAGTCTTTGACTAGGTCTAGGTGAATAGTAAGGTATGGGCGTGGCTCTTACGGGCACCAACACTCTCCCATCAACCTTATGAGTACCTCTTCTTGCAGCCATGATTCAAAGTCTAATTTAGCTTACACTCGGTACCTGGACATGCTCTCAGATGAAGAGGTAGTCTCTGTGTTGCCACTGGCTCTGAAGACCCCAAATGGGCATATTATAAGCATAGCTAATGAAGAAAAGGAGGAAGGAGAAGTTGAGGTTTCCTCTCTTCCCCTTGCAATGAAAAGGAGTGGTCGGGTTTATCGTGGTCGTAACCTAGGACATGGTGATGTGATGGGAAAATGAATTTTTTGTGTTTGATATCTTCTTTATGCTGTGGTGGCTCTTTGGTTTGTGTTCGTGGAAATTTTTTGATGACTCGACATTGGTCGTGTGCCCGCGTGGAATTTTGATTACTTGGTTCGTGAAGCTCAGGTGACAATAAGGAAGGTTTTGGTGGTACTTAGCATTTTCTTCCTTGACGACTGTTATATTTTAGGATCTTTCTCATTATACTAGCCTTGGTAGTTTCAACATGTGGGTTTTGGAATTTAGATCAAATGTAGCTAAATTTTGATTAGATGATAATTCTACATTGTAATTGCATTTAGGTCTGAAGCTTGTTGCTCCATGTTAGTATAAAGGGAATTCAAGGCTTGAATGCAGGACATCATCAAGATAGACATAGAAAAGAGAAGAGCAAATAATAGAAATTATTAGGCTAGGTCTAGGCCATAAATAATGTGATTATAGTTAAAAGGAATAGAGAAGCATGCTTGTGTTGGGGCTATTTTGAATGAATATGCACATATTGTCCTAAATTTTTATACATACCTGATCAATGAATACAAATGAAAATTTACCTATGATGCATTTTCTCTCCTTATGTGTGTTTTGAGTAAATTTTGGATGGAATTGTCACTAACATTTTCATTTTTCTTTTGAGTTTCAATTCAAATGTATATCTCTGTTTGTGCCTTGATTCAAGAAATTAATTAAATTCTTAAATAAGAGGTATGGATTTACAATTATCTGCTTAGGATGTGATAAGAAGTTATGCATCACAAGTCTTAAGTCTCATAATAAAAAGTTGTTATGAAGATATTCTTTCCTTAAGAGTTTGAGATCACTTCTGTATTACTGATAGTATGCATATGACCCCGTAGTCCAATTGCATAAGGCATTGATCTATTTCCTTAGGATTTTCCTAATGAGTTAATCAAATTATTCTATGGTGACCAACCTAGACGTAGAATTTATATTCATTTTAAAATTTTCTAAATCTTTATACAAATTTTGTATTCATTTGTCATAAGTGTGGGCATTTATTGAAATGGTAGCAAGTTACTTAGGAACTAGCCAATTCCATATTATGCTTTGCATATTTACCTTTCAGTTGAAATGATCTGTGAAAGTGATGTGTTTCACCAAGTGTATCTTAAGTGAACACCATTAGGAACACCCTCCTTGGCCCCTACATAGCCTAAAGTGTAGAAGATCTCAGTCTTTCACTAGATCTTGTTAGTTGAGTATAGGAAATGTCAATTGCTTAGGAGTTCCTTTGAGTGCACTAGAAAAAACACCAACAAGATCATTCTCATTTTTATTTTCAACAAAATATTTTTTGTTTTCATTCTCAACAACATTTAAACAATTTTCATTTTCATTTTCTAATTTATTTTCAAAAAATTCTATTAAATTTTCATCTCTCTGAATATTATCAATGTCAACATCGGTAAGTCCAACATCTTGGAAATCTTCTACAAACAAATTTTCCATTTCACTAAAATGTGGATTTGAAGACTTACTTGGATTTGTGCCTATTGAAACATTCTCCATAACATTGAAAGAGGGATTTGAAGACATACTAAGACTTGTAACTTGTATAATCATATTATTTTCCAAATTGACTTCTTGCAAATTAGATTCATCTACAACCATGGTCTCCTCAATGCTTTTATCTTCAATAGTTATGGAATTGGATGCTTCAACATTAATCATTGATCGAATCCTCATTCTTCTATCTTTTTTCCTTTTTCCTTATTTATCTTTCCTTTCTTGAATTTCTTTAGGAGTCAATGTACTCCTATCTTTCCTCTTATTATGAGCTTGTGAACCCATGATTATAAAATTATCAAGCATAAATGAATGTCAATAGTGAAAGTATTCAAAAAATTCAATCAAAATTGCAAGTTGAAGACTTGTAAAGATATAGTCTTCCTCTTTTTTTCCTCTAAAGGAGTAGAAAACTAAGACAATTCCATTTAAAAAAATATTTATATGTGTTGAAAATGGAGGTAATTATGTAGCTTAAAACTTTTAATACTATGAGACTATAGATCTAATTAAGTGTTCTTTGTTACAATTCCTTGTGTATGATTATTTCTTTAGATCAATTTTACCAATTGTAGAAAGAGATAGAAGATTGTAGAAGAATGAGACAAGAAGATAGAAGTGACACAACATATACATGGAGAAATCCTTTCGGGAAAAAACTCCACTAGAATCAATAGTGCGTGTATTATTTAACCTTAGAAAAAGATTACAATAATACTGTATCAATCCTTTGATATGCTTCCTTTCCTTCAACAATCCTTCTTCACAACCTACAAATAAACTTTGATAGAAATCTCTTCAACTTTCTGCAATTAATAGACAATTATGAACATTGTAAACTCCAAAGAGTTTTCAATTACAAGATCACAAAGCTCCTCACAAATATCTACGCCTAGATTGGGAAAGTAGAGTTCCACACTGTAACATGAAGTCAAAACAAAAGTATCCTCAATTTAGGTGCCCCAAACTAAACTCTTAACTGATCGTTGGTCAAGAAAGTATCTTGCAAGAATCACCTCAAAGTTGGCACCCAAGAATGGGCCCACTTAACTGAACCATGTGAATATCTTCTAATGCAAAAGGTGTTAACTCAAAGATTCCAACTTGGGTGCCCAGGTGGGTCCAAGTCAATCTTAGTTAACTGAAACATATATCTCCATCAATTTATGCAAACATTATGAATGATTGATCATCCCCACTTACTTGAATGTATCCACTTGTTATTTTTCATGCAACTGAAGTCATTACTCATGCAACTCAAGTGAACTAAAGTTAACTAACATTGAACTCAAACTAACTACATGCAATTGGAGATAATTGAACCATAACTAAATTGAACTTAACTGAATTGAATTGAATTGAATTGAATTGAATTGAACTAATACTGAATTGAATTGAACTAAATTGATTTGAACTAAACTGAAGTTTACTAAACTAAACTCATGTAAATATCAATCCCTAATTTTTAGGATCTTTACATGCATTACTAAAGTGTTATCAATCTTCCAAATAGTTAACTTAAGCAAGGTGGGTTCCCCATGTGCTCCTATATTGTAGGTGCTCTTCTTCGATGCCCCCACATGTTCCTATCATTTATGAATAATTACAAATTTCAATTTACATGTTCATTTTGTTCGAATTTAATCTCTTTCTAATCCTAGTGTTGGGGAACACTTTCCAAGGACTTAGGAGATACATGAAATATGTTTAGGATTGCAATTAAATGACATCCTATTCCCAACATTCTCCCACTTGACATTATACATTGAAATTATTCTAAACAAGGAATCATTATTATAAATCAAGTATAGGACTCAAGGCCAATGGCCTTCCTGTACCAAGAGAACTTATCTGTAGGAATTGGTTTTGTAAGATAATCTGCAAAATTGATCAAAGTGTCAACTTTCTTAATCAATACCTTCCCACTCTAAACCATTTCTCACACAAAGTGATACTGAACATCAACATGCTTAGTATGAGCATGATACATAGGATTTTTGGCTAAACAAATAGCACTTTGACTATCACATTCAAGTCTAATTTGCTTGCAATTAAAACCAATACCTTTCCCAAGTCTCTATAACCAAACTACCTCTTTAGAGGCATGTGTAGCAGCCATGTACTCTACTTCTATGGTGGAAAAAAAAACTGTGGTCTACCTCTTACTCATCCAACTAACCGCAGCTCTAAACAAAGTAAACACATAGCCACTTGTTGACCTTTGACTATCTAGGTCTCTTGCCCAATCTGAATCAACAAAACTCTCTACGTCCAATGATTTGTGCATAATATCAATATCATTAGCACCATGATAAATGAAGTAGTAATCAGAAGTACCTCATAAATATCTAAACACCCTCTTAACATAAGTCTAATGTTCTTTACCAGGGTTAGACATAAACCTACTTAGAACTCCCACTGCTTGGGCTATATCTAGTCTTGTATAGACCATTACATACATTAAACTACCAACTACACTGGCATATGAAATTTCAGACATTTCCTCATGATCAAAATCAGATTTAGGACTCATATCTAAACTTAACTTTGTGCCAAATGGTAAATGAATATTAATTGGTTTACTATCCTGCATGTTAAACTATTTCAAAATAGTATCAACATAGTTGCTTTGACTTAAGAAAAGCTTTCTGTTACCTTTATCTCTATTGATCTCCATACCAAGGATATATTTTGCAGCCCCTAGATCTTTCATCTCAAATGTGCTAGAGAATTGTGCTTTCAATTCTTTAATCATTACCTTGCTATTACCAATAAACATGTCATCAACATACAAGATAATAATTAAAAGTTGATCATCAATACATTTTATGTAAACATAGTAATCTTCCTCACTCCTAACATAACCAATTTTCAATAAAAAAGCATCAAAATTCTAGTACCACATCCGAGGTGACTATTTCAATCCATATAAGGATCTCTTTAACTTGCAAACCAATTCTTCTTTTCCTTTTGCAACAAAACCATGAGGTTTCCTCATATAAATCTCTTCATCAAGATCCCCATGTAAGAAAGCAATTTTCACATCCATTTGCTCTATCTCAAAATCATAAGCAGCAACAATAGATAAAAAGAATCTAATAGAAGTTAATATTGCAATAGGAGAGAAGAATTCATTAAAGTCAATTCCCTCTCCCTAGGAGTAGCCCTTGGCTACTAATATAGCCTTGTACCTTTCGAGATTACCATTTGTTCCAATTTTCTTTTTAAAGATCCATTTACAACCAATAGCTTTTCTTCCTTTGGGAAAAATCTTAAGATCCCATGTGTCACAAATATCCAAGGAAACCATTTCCTCATGCATAGTTTGTGACCAAAGCTTATTCTCATTTGAAGAAAAACCTTCCCTGTAAGATCTAGGTTCATCATTAGTACTCATAAAAGAAAATATGCAATGGAAATTAGGTGGGCTATACCTATCAACATGATTCTGTTGTTTTGTGGATCTCCTCAAAGGGGGTTCTTCTCATTCCTCAATATGCTCATCATGAGCATCTATCTCAGAAGAAATTTGTGAAATTTCCTCATCCAATCCATCCAATTTTTCTTCAACATGTGCATCTTCATGCTTCTTAGTATTTATCTCAAAATGCACTGTTCAAGAAGTATCATTCTCGTTTAGTTGTTCTTCTCTTGAATAAGAGCTAAATTCCCTGAAAATCACATCTCTAGATAAAGTAATTTTTTGGGATAGAGGATTCCAAAGCTTTTAACCTTTTACATTTTCACCATAACCTATGAATATGCATTTATGTGCTTTTAGATCCAACTTAGACCACTTTTCTTTAGGCACATGAACAAAATCCTCACAACCAAAGATCCTTAAATGTGCAACACTAGGTTTCCTACCTAACCACATTTCATAAGGAGTTTTATCTTCAATAGATGAACTAGGAGATCTATTGATTAAATAACAAGAAGTACTTATAGCATCAGCCCAAAGGCACCAATCTAGCTTAGCACTACTTAACATACTCATAACTCTTTCCATTAAGGTTCGGTTCATCCTTTCTGCTACTCCATTTTGTTGAAGTGTATATTGAGTACTTTTTTGTCTCACAATTCTTGCATGCTTACAATAATAATCAAATTCCTTAGAACAATATACACCACCATTATTTGATCTCAACACTTTTATCTTATCATCTGATTGTTTCTCAACCAAAGCCTTAAATTCTTTAAACTTATTAAACACATTAGATTTGTTATACATAAAATAGATCCAAGTGTATCTTGAGACATCATCAATAAATGTGACATAATATCTAGATTTTCCAATAGAGTTAATTTTCACATGGCCCATAACATCTGAATAAATAATCTCTAATAATCTTTTAGCTTTATTAGTTCCATTAGGAAATGAAGATCTAGATTGATTTCCAAACACACAATGCTCACAAAAATCATTTTTTCCAATATTATAATCAGGAATACCATCAACCAATTTCTTATTAAGAATGGTCCTAAGACCTTTTTCACCAATGTGGCCCAATCTATGGTGCCACAACATACATGTATTTTCAGCTTCAGTTACATTGGCTGATTTATTCAAATTGGAGGTATTAAGCTTAAACAAAGTATCAATCCGAGATCCTTTAGCAACCACCATATTCCCTTTCACCAATCTACAAGCACCTTTATCAAATGTCACATGCATTCTAGAATCATTGAACTTAGATACAAAAATTAGACTTCTAGCAAGTCCTAGAATATGTAAAACATCATTAAGGGTCTTAACCCTACCATCACTGAAACACAACTTTACCTCTCCTTTTCCCACAACCTTTGTTGTGCTATTATCTCCAAAGAAGACATTCCCTCCATCATATGCAATATACTTAGTGAACCACTCCTTGTTAGGAGTCATCTGATAGGAGCAACTTGACTCAATAAGACAAGAGTTATCACTAACAATATTAGATGAAATGACCAATGTATCATTACTGTAATATGAGGATTTCTTTGCAGAAGCATCATAACTCTTTTTCTTTCTCTTACAATCCTTCTTTACATGTCCAAGTTTCCCACAATTCCAACACTTTTACTTACTCTTACTAGGGGTTTTAGACCGTCCTTTTGACTTACCCTTTCCTTTCTTGTCTCCCTTAGGTTCCTTTTCCTTAGGCCCACCTCTTATAAACAAGGCATCTTGGGATCCTGTTTTAGACTTCCTCCTCATCTCCTTTGATAGGAGGTTAGGAATTATATTTTCCATCTTGGGATCTGCACCACTACCACTAATAGCAACAATTAGATTTTCCCAAGACTCTATTAAAGAACAAAGTAACATAATGTATTTATCTTCATATTCTAGGTTTAAATTTACATATTCTAGTTGACTTATAATCAAATTAAAGTCATTTAAATGATGTGCAATAGAATCACTATCTTTCATCTTTAAAGAATACAACTTTATTTTTAGATACAACTTATTAGTAAGACTTTTGGTTTGATAGATATCACCTATCCTCTTCCATAGTTTATATGCAGTAGTTTCATCTGAAACATTCATGAGAACAAGATCAACATTACATAACCTTATGGTCCCTCTTGCCTTCTTATCAAGCTTAGCCCAATCCTCATCTGAAATCATTTGTCTCATTACAAGTAGCTAACCATTGATTTCTCTCTTCAAGGAGATCCTCCATTTCTAGTTTCCACATATCATAACTTGATCCATTGAATATTTCAATATCTGAATGAGAATTATAACTCATTGTAACACACTTCTCTTACAAATCAACACTAACACAATAGTAAAATCTCCTACTACAGCTAAAACACCTTGAAACTTTTAAGAGAAAGGCATCCCAAACTCTACCCAACTATTAGCTCTGATACCAAATGTTGAAAATGGAGGTAATTATGTAGCTTAAACTTGTAAAACTATGAGACTATAGATCTAATTAAGTGTTCTTTGTTACAATTATTTGTGTATGATTATCTATTTAGATCAATTTTATGAATTGTAGAGACAAAATATTGTAGAATAATGAGTCAAGAAGATAGAAGTGACATAACACATACGTGGAGAAACCCTTTCGGGAAAAACTCCACCAGAATCAATAGTGTGTGTATTATTTAACCTTAGAACAAGATTACAATAATACTATATCAATCCTTAGTTTTATATGCTTCCTTTCCTTCAACAATCCTTCTTCACAACCTACAAATAAACTCTAATAGAACTCTCTTCAACTTGCTACAATTAATAGACAATTATGAGCATTGTAAACTTCAAAGAGTTGTCAATTACAAGATCAAAAAGTTACTCACAAATATCTATGCCTAGATTGGGCAAGTAGATTTCCACACTATAACATGAACTCAAAACCAAAGTCTCCTCAATTTAGGCACCCCAAATTGAACTCTTAATTGCTTGCTGGTCAAGAAAATATCTTGCAAG
Organism: Sequoia sempervirens; assembly: GCA_007258455.2. Lineage (NCBI taxonomy): Eukaryota > Viridiplantae > Streptophyta > Pinopsida > Cupressales > Cupressaceae > Sequoia > Sequoia sempervirens. The sequence goes on along the minus strand of VDFB02168118.1, from coordinate 126,441,070 downwards.
AATCACCTCAAAGTTTGTGCCCAAGAATGGGACCACTTAACTGAGCCTTGTAAATATCTTCTCATGCAAAAGGTGTTAACTCAAAGATTCCAACTTGGGTTCCCAAGGTGGGTCCAAGTCAATGTTAGTTAATTGAAACATATATCTCCATCAATTTATGCAAACATTATGCATGATTGATCATCCCCACTTAATTGAATTTATCCACCTATTATCTGTCATGCAAATGAAGTTACTAGTCATGCAACTCAAGTCAAATGAATTCAACTAGCATTCAAATCAAACTAACTACATGCAACTAAAGATAACTAAACCATAACTGAATTGAATTGAATTGAATTGAACTGAATTGAACTAAACTGAACTCAACTCAACTGAACTAAATTAAACTGATACTGAACTGAATTGAATTGAAATTAACTAAACCAAATTGATCTAAACTGAACTGAATTGAACTAAACTCATGTAAATATCAATCCCTAATTTGTAGGATCTTTACATGCATTACTAAAGTGTTATCAATCTTCCAAATAGTTAACTTAAGCATAGTGGGTTCCACCTTCCATGTGGCACCCCATGTGCTCCTATCTTGTAGGAGCTCTTCTTGGACACCCCCACATGTTCCTATCATTTAGGAATAATTACAAATGTCAATTTACATGTTCATTTCATTCAAATTTAATCTCTTTCTAATCTTAGTGTTGGGAACACTTTCCAAGGACTTAGGAGATACATGAAATATGTTTAGGATTGCAATTAAATGGCATCCTATTCCCAACAAAATGATGCCTCCTTTCCAAAATTCAATCCAAATTGCAAGTTGAAGACCTATAAAAACAAAAGAATTCCTCTTTTGTTCCTCCAAAAAAGTAGAAAAATAAAACAATTCCACTTACAAAATTGTTTACATGATGCCTCTTTTGAAAAATTCAATCCAAAATGAAAGTTGAACACCTGCAAAGACAAAAAGTTGATAGAAAATAGCCCAATATGTCATAGTCGGTCATACATGTGAAGTTTTAGACTTCACAATAAAAATTTGCAAATAAATTTGAAAAAAATGGTAAAAAAAGAAACAATATCTTGTTTGCATGTCAACGGTTTGAACATTTAATAATGGTAAACGAGACCTCAATTTACAAAATAGGATCTCGTTTTGTAGAAGTGGTCTCGTTTCTAAAAAATGAACTTTTCCTTGCTTTGCGGTAAGGTTTTTGGATTGTATTCTATTTTGGGAAAAGCATTGGGAATCCGAACCTAGGCCTTCAACCTAGTTTGACCTTCAAGTTGAAGGTCTTGACAATCTCATAGAAAAATAGTGACTTTGGACATATGGCTGATGACTTTTTTTTCATAACTGTTCAACAAAATTAAAACCCATTATAGATGAGATAATACAGATTCCAAATATGTTATTTTTTTATAATTGGATTAGTTTTTTAATTTTTCAAATAATTTCTAATGAAATTGGTCCATAAACTTGAAATATTAGGGTTTTTTTAATTATTTTAATAACTTTTGATCAACTAGTATTGGCATGGTGTAATGGTTTATCGGTGGCATTGTTGTTCTTGCCACCAAGGTTCAAACCTCGTTGGGGTGAAATTGTTGAATGGTTGTATCCGGTTCATAGCTCCGGTCAAAAGCGTTTACCCCTTGAATAAAAAAAAAAAACTTTTGATCAAAATATTCTTTTGTAAAAGGAATTGCACGAAAACGTACTCTAGACAATTCTTCTCAATTTAAAAAAAATAAAAAAATGATAAGTTTAGGTCATCTCATGTGTTACGTACACAACGATTTTTCAAAATGACAAATATGGTTGATAAAAATTTAACAAAAAAAAATCAATAAAAAATTACAAAAAATATAAAAAATGTGCTTCAGTGAGTTACAAATCTTTTCCCAAAAGGATTTAGAAAAATAGGATAATTTAGGTCAAAATATGGATGATGTACAAATGCATGGTATGGTAAAAATAAAGCGACTTTTAAACAATGGTTTTTAGAAACACCTATTGAAAATCAATTTCTGGCATCTGGGTATTGAAATAAATTACATATTTGGAAACTAGACCCCGAGTACTACATTTTATGATGAATGAATTTTTTGAAGATTCCATTTCTAAGTTCTTCAAAATTTAACCTCAAATGTGTGAAATTCTAAAAATTAGGGATAGCACTTCCACTTTTTGGCCAAAAAATGGACTCAACTTCTTGCTAGCACTCAAAAATTCTAGGGAGATTTTACTTAACCTTAATATGCACACATGCTTGCTAGGGGTGTTGTACAACTCCTGAAATTCATCTTTTTTCTTTTGATTCCTTCCAAATAGCCCTTGGATAATCTACTTTATAGCTAAGTTGGGAGGATTAGAGAGAACAAAATTTATTGAATTTATTAGATTCTTTCTTTGGATTTGAAGGTTTACTTGATGGAGGACTTATTCAAGAAGATATAGTTGTTAATTTTTTTTTGAGGCATAAAGTTGATCAAGCACACCTTAGTTTTGGATTTGATTTTGGAATGAAGGAACCTCTTGTACTCGAGATATTTATTCTTTGTAAGGGTTAATACATGGGTGATTGGGGATATGATCTCTATTTGTGGATGAGTTAAGGCTGACGAGGTTGATGTATTAGTGTTAGGATTGATGTGGATTGATGGAGGATCTAATCCATGTTTGGATCTACCTTTCTCCTCCTCAGAGGATTGATCTGATAAGCCTACATTGGTGTCAGACTTTGATGCAAAGCTTTTGGAGGATAGTGAAATAGGTGGACACAAGATGAATATTTTCCTTTAGGAGCATCAATTAGTTGATGATTTGAACATCATGGCCAGTCATGGGCTCTTGTTGCTTGTACCTATTGCCCTTTATGATGTTAATAAAGATGGTAGTGGGGTTGAGTCTACCAAGAAAGAGAACTCCTAGAGCATGGTTACCAGAAGGGAAAAGAAGATGAGTGGAAAATCTAGTGTGAGTTTGGATGTGGGGGCTTCAAAATATAAAGGTAGGAAATTAGAAGTGACCAAAGAAAAATTACAGGCACTAGAAATTTGGAAAACAATTCTTAGAAATCTATGAAGTTCTATGTGAAATTTGGAGGCGAGCACCTCCATGCAAAGAGGAATTTATGAAGGTTGTAAGTTGGAATATCAGGGGCATCAACACCCTAGAGAAGTGCCACTTATTGAAGCAGTTGATTGCTATGGTGACTCCCGATGTGATTTTTGTCCAGGAAACAAAAGTTGATGCTGTGGAATTTAAAGAGATTTAGGCTAGAATCTAGAAGCATGGTGTTGGTGTGGCTGTGTTTGCTAATGGTATGATTGGTGGTATTTCCATTACTTGGGACAATAGATTTTTGGCTGGGTGGTTGGTTTATGATTCCCCTTATTGTCTTTTTGTGGAATTAAAAAAACATTAGAGATGGTGGGGGCTTCTTGGCCTCAAATTTTTATGGACCTAATTTTGAATAGGATAGAGAAAATTTGTGAGATTATATTAGGGATATGAGAAGGATTCATCATAGGAAGGAGTTGGTTGTAGGTGGGTATTTTAATGTTGCTCTATGTATAAGTGAAAGGAAAGGAAATGGGACCATTTCCAACTTTGGGCTAGAAAATTTTAGGAAGTTTAGTGAAGATTTGGCTTTGGATGACAATAGACCCAATTTTGGGTGGTACACTTGGAACAATAGATGGTTGAGTGAGGCTAACATTATGTGTCAATTGGATAGATTCTTTGTTAATTCAGAATGGTTGTTGGATTTGGACAACTTTTTGTCATCAGTGGTTATGTTTGGTGGTTTTTATCACTGGCTTGTGGCTCTTGAATTTGGTGGTAATGTGAGGCCTATGGGGTTCCCATTTAAGATGAAGTCCTTTTGGTATGAGCACCCAGGTTTTGGTAAGGGTCTCCAAGTTTGGTGGAGTAAGGATTTTTAAGGTAATAAGAGATATTTTTATTCAAAATCTAGTTGAAGTAAGGAGAAATGCTAAGCTCTAGAATAAGGATGTTATTGGGAATTTATATGAGGAAAAATTTAGAATTGGGGAGGAACTTGAATCCCTAGAGAAGAGTATTATTGAAGTGGGCTTGCTGCAAGAATATAAGGAGAAAGAATAATCCTTGTTGTGGGAGAAAGATAGAGTCCTTAGGATGGAGGAGATTCTTTGGAAACAAAATTCTAGAGTCAAGTGGCTCTTGGAAGGGGACTAAGTTTTTCTAGTTATCTACTAAGATTAGAAGACAAAAAAAAAATTTATCAATTTAGAATGCTGCTAGTGTCATGATTGATGATGTGATTACTATCTATGAATAAGGTAGGTCCTTCTTCTCTTCCATTTTAGGGGTTTTGATGCATGAGGATGTTGAGGCTTAGGATGCTTTGCTTGAAAATATCACAAGCCTAATTTTGAGTAAGTAGAATGAGATGTTGATGGCTCCTTTTTTGAAGGATGAGATTAGAGATGCTACCTTTTCTCTTGGTGCTAGGAAATCTCTAGGTCCTGATGGTTTCCAAGATGAGTTCTTTCAAAGATTCTAGGATATCGTAGGGGAATATGTGTGGAAGGTTTTCAAAGAATGCAGGGGCAGAAAGGTGATGATGAAGGCTTGGAACTAAACCTTTATTTCTCTTGTACCCAAGAAGAGAGATCCCATTTTTTTTGATGTGTATAGACCTATTTATTTATGCAATACTATTTAGAAGATTGTCACTAAGGCTATGTTCTCTCACCTAAAAGGTTGCTTTGCACAAATTATTTGAGAAGAACATAATGGGTTTCTTAAAAGTAGACATTTTTTTGATGGGATTATCACTACACATGAGATGATCCACTCAATCAAATCAAGGAAGAAGGATGATATGGTAATAAAAATTGATATGAATAAGGCTTATGATCAAGTGCCTTGGAAGTTTTTTAATTAAGGTCATGTGTAGGTTCGGTTTCTTGGAGGATTGGTGTGCTTGGGTTCTTAGTTATATCTCTTTTGTCTCTTTTTCTATGCTTGTTAATGATGTTGCTCATCATGCCTTCGTTGCTAAGCGGGAATTGTGGTAGGCTGAACCTTTGCCCCTTTTTTTGTCTAATTCATGAGAAGTCTCTTGGTAGGTTGATCAAGTGAGAAGCCCTTAGGGATGCCATTAAGGGGCTAAAGGTTTTTGGTGGTATTGATAATGCCACTCATCTACAATTTATAGATGATACTCTTCTTTTCGGTGAGGCCACTTCAAGGGAAGGTAGGGGTTTTAAGAGGATTCTCACTCTATATGAGAAGGTAGCTGGTTAGAGGGTGAATTGCACTAAATCCAATTTTTTTTTTACTTTGAACAAACAATTTTGTGGTTTGGATTCTCTAGGCTTCTCTTGCACTCTTAGGATCTTCCACCTAAAAGGAGAAACATGGGATAACCTACAAAATTGAGGTTGTTCACTCACATAGAGGATTGTATGATGTGAATATGACTAAATGGGATGATCTAAATGCAACTAAGCAATGTAATTGACTAATTATGAATGCAAAACCTAAGAAATGTGCATAATGTTTGAAAACACAATGTGATATGTAAAAAATGCAATAAAGAAGTAAGTTAATGCAAATAGGATTAAACAGGGCTGAACAGAATTCACTTGCATAGTGACTGCTGAATATGGAATGATTTGAATGTTGGTAGAAATTAGTGAAAATCACTAGTGGGACTCATTCGCCATTGATATCGAATTAGTCCTGCTTCTGACAAAAAATTCTCAAAATTGGTTTTTGGCTATTGGGAATTGGAATTTGAAAGAATCTACTTTTCTAGCCTTAAGGTGGGACTTGTTAGCTCTCAAAAATGTAGGTAAAATACCTCAAGAGGTTGCCAATCTCTTGGTACATTTCACGGTAACAGACAAGGCCAAATGGTTTAGACCTGCTTCTCTTCAGGTGCTGCTAGACCTAGGCGGGTGTACCTATATGAATAAAGAAGACTTAAAGTTGTACGACTTGACTGAATTGATGAATCTATTACAATGGCACAAATGTAATAGATGAAAGCTTGCTAACTATTCCTACTCCTAGTATTGAAATTGAGATATGGATGTTTTAATAAGATTTTGTGAAATTCTAAAATGTGGATGGTGTGACTAGTGCCTACTTCTGTTGGGCTAATGGAGTCAAGAGGTAAATAATATGTGTTTCCCCTTTTTGGCTTAACTCTAGTTTCTAGGAACTTTGAGAATGAGGTTCTATGACTGGCATAAAACTTCACTAAATTTATGACTTGCATAAATTGTGCGGGAATATTTTCTTACCAGGTTCTTCTTCAATTATCCAAAAGAAATCTTTAAATCACTATGATTCATCCAAAAGAATTTAAATCTGACTTGCAGACACCAATTGATTAATTCACACAAAATGGGAATACATTTTGATAAATCAAAAATATACTTGATACGCTAATTTAAATGATTAAAAGACCTCAAGTTGGAGACAACCAGATAAAAACGTAAATAATTGCATCACAACAACTGAACACCAAGAGAGGACTTCACCAAATCTATGTATTCTTCTCCATTATATAATTTTAAAAGATTTTACAATTTATATAGCATGATATTCTATTTTGGAAATAGTTCACCCTATCCAACTACTTAACCCTACTTATTTCTCCTAAATCTAATGAATCTCCTCTTTTTGATAAAATTTCACTTTACATATATACATTGCTATTTTAGGGTTACGACCCTTCATATTTGTTCACTGCAATGCTTCAAAATAAAATATTTAATTAGTTTCCTTTGGGAAAATTAAATATTTTAATTAATCTTCATCATTTTTCTCTTTCGTGAAAAATCAATTTCAGCGATAATCCTTCATTGGAAATTTTCACTTCACTTTTTACTTGTATGTATCTTCAACATAGTCTTTGGGTAAAATAATTATACTTTTAAATTCCTTTGCATTTACCTCTTCGTAATAATAAATTTTGATTTATTATTATTCACTCAAATTTTCACTTCTCCTTTTATGGTACCATATTTAATAAAATATTCTTTCAACAAAAATTACCCACTTCTACCTTCCTTGGTAAAACATCTCACTTGTATCCTTTAGCATTAAAACATTCCTTGGGTAAAGTAATCACCTCCTTAGAGTTCTCTCATGCAAATTAATATTTACATATGCCTTTAATCCATCGTTGAGACATTTTCAAATCTTGGGCAACAACTTTTAGCAACGTTCATTAAACCATTCATCAAAACATCCTATAGTTTCCCCGATACTTTGAGTCTTACCGACTACTACAAACTATATATTGTTATAATGTCCCATAGTCTCATCAACATTTGGAATCTCACTGATAGTTATCCTTTAGTGTTATGTATCGTTGTGACAATTTTGAGTTAGGGAGATGTTTCATAGATTATATTGTGTCTTATCGAGATACACCCCATGTTATTTTTCTAGTCGTTGAGACACAATTACTTTCACGCCGGTGAAACAATACTTCGGTGTGACTCTCATATTTCTCTTTGATGAAATTAGTCTCATTGATAATTAATTAATACTGCCAAAACCTCTACCTACATAGTCTTATCGGCCTGACACATGGGTCGGCAAGACTACATGACTTCATCCCAATAGTCATTTGATAGAATCCCTTTATGCTTTGTCGGCAAGACCAGATGCAATTGATAAGACTTCACTTCGATGACTTCCAGTCTGGCCGATATATTTCCTTATGCATTGGTCGGTAAGACATAGATGAGTTTGTTATGACTCATTCCGATGATAACTTTCTTTCCGATATAATTTTTCTATCACCGAGACAATGGATTGTGTCCTTCCGATATGTGCTTGTAGATGAATTCTGATCGGTGTGGCATCCTTGAATTTTTTCCAATAGATGTCAAAAGATATACATTAGTAGAAAAAATACATTATGGATCGGGGAGACCCTCACCATCTCTCGCCGATATGGATTATATGGTGAAATACTCGAGGCTAGATGGATCTTTGTAGTACCACATGACAAAGTATGAGAAAAAATATTATGAAGAGAGGATTTTTGTGCTTATGGTAAGGACTAATTTGGGAACTCGTGTATAAATAACTATAAAATTTTAAAATTTTTATAGTTCTAACAATGGCTCCATCTGGGGATGAATGATTGTGAGATCATTGCAAGAATCCAGATCATTGGAAGAGCAGACCAAATAATTTATCCAACAAGCAGCAGATTCAAACTCCCTTTTTTGTGATGAACTGTTATTGTTTTCTAAAAAACCACACCATGGCTGATGGCACAAGGCCACCAAAAGAATTTCCCCTATTTTCCTCTGTCATATACCTTATTCTGTTTTGAGTCCATCAAATTCCTCTTGAGAATATTTTTACAATTTACCCTGTTATTGAAAATTTCCAGAAAAATACTATGCTCAACCTGAATCATGTTCCTTTTATTATTTTGCAGTTCATATTTTCTATTATCATATGATAAATCTTTCTCATCTTCAGTGTTCAATGTGTATGCATATTTAATGCAACATTCCTCATTGTTTCGTTCACTATCATGTTTTGTAAAATGTTCTCCTAGTTGTATTAAAAAACTACCATCAAAATACCATTTTGGTAAAGTTGAAAATTCCTCCATTTTGACATTTTTTGAAATAATCAGATCTAAAATATTTTGTACTTCCTCCATATCACTAATTGGCAGTGACACAAAATTCTGATCCACACATCCATCATCATGAATATTTGAATCAATTAATGCTGGAAATGAATTTTCTGAGTCTTTCTTATGAGTATACCTTCTGTACTCCATTTCCAGCAGATCTGAGATTTGCTCACTGCTGAGTTAATATGCTTCATTATCCACAATTCTACTATTGTGTTCTTCATTCTAAAATTCATTCTTTGGCAGATCTTGGAAAAATATTATTTGATCTTCTTTTAACTGTTCATCCTACAATGGGTTTGAAAAAGTTTGGAAACCATTCCTATTTGTGCAAACCTCTTCATCATCAAATGTATTTTCATGGCTTGCAACTATAGCTGGAGGTGTCATTTGTTCACTATCAACTGAACTTGCCTCTTCAATTGCTTCTTCATCCTGATTTCCATAAGAGCTGCTAGAATCCCTTGATTGCAGATCAAAATCTACAGGTCCATCTTCACAATCTGAATACTCATTGGATTCCTCATAACATACACCACTTTCCCTGTCACAATCTATTATGCAAGAGAAATCTCTTGTATCTTCATCTTCCTCAAGCAGGCTATCATATGAATCATATTGACTTGCACACATCTCATCATCTATTGGCTGTAGTGTTTGATCGATATCAACATTAATGATGTCACCATTGTCTTCATACCTTTTCTTATCTACAATATCAGTCCATTCATCTGCCATTCTGCAAAACAAAGAGTGCCTAGATTCTCCTTTATATCTCCTTATGTCAAGAAATGCATCTAATGGATAGATTCCACATTCTGATTATGTGATGGAGTCCTAGCTTTGAGTATGTACATACTCAACTTCTTCTTCTTCGAATTGTTGATTCTAGCATACATATTGCTGAAAGTTCTATTTTTTTTTGAATCTCTAATAGCCCATGGGAATCCCAATTTGGTGTAGACAGATTTCCATATTTCTCAAGAAATTGATCCTAAAATCCTTGGAAAGAATCAATAGAAGCTATTAGTAGGCTATTAAACCAATCCCTAGCTTCATGAATGACATTCCTAATATGTAAATCCTCATAAGGTATATCCAAATCTTGGATGAAAGCATTGAAATTCCTCAAATGATCTTCAATAGTAATTGCACTTCTCCTTGTAAACCTAGGGACAAGACTTCTCCAATTGCTATCCATTGGGTAGGGGTATAATTGAAACCTTGTCAAATCAAATTGTGTGATCATTGTTGTGTATTGCTAAGGAGGAAGGTTAAGTGGGTACTAATATTGGTATAATGGATTAATGTATTGTGTATGAGGGTGCAACACACATTGTTGACCATGAGGTGGTTGTGGTAAATAAATGTTCTGCTATGCATGATATGCATTACCTGCATTGTGAAGATTTCCAATTCTATCATCATACACTTTTGGAATTCAAGGACCACTTGTATTTGAATATCCTTCCTCATCGGAGAATGGTATATATTGTGGTGTATCTAAAGCAGGCAAGATACCCAATTCACTCAGCTTTTGAAGTAATGCTCTCTCACTCTCAACTAGTTCTTCTTTCGCTTTGTTTAGTTCATCACGTAGCTCATTCAAAGATTTTTCTAGAAGGTTGTTGTACATTTTTCATCAATTTTTTTCCAGAGTCGCCACCTAATTTTCCAAAAGTAGGAAAATGATTCTCTTAAAATTATTTTTTATTCTCCACAGTGGAATCTCCTCACTCCAAATGTGAAATTTATATTGACTCTTTATATGGAAAGGCTGGAAACAAATTTTTGGATGTATTCCCCAGTAGAGTCACCAATTTGTTAGCTCTCAAAAATGCAGGTAAAATACCTCAAGAGGTTGCCAATCTCTTGGTACGTTTTAGGGTAACAAACAAGGCCAAATGGTTTAGACCTTCTTCTCTTCAGGTGCTGCTAGACCTAGGTGGGTGTACCTATATGAATAAAGAAGACTTAAAGTTGTACGACTTGATTGAATTTATGGATCTATTACAATGGCACAAATGTAATAGACGAAAGCTTGCTAACTATTCCTACTCCTAGTATTGAAATTGAGAAATGGATGTTTTAATAAGATTTTGTGAAATTCTAAAATGTGGATGGTGTGACCAGTGCCTACTTCTATTGGGTTAATGGAGTCAAGAGGTAAATAATATGTGTTTCCCCTTTTTGGCTTAACTCTAGTTTCTAGGCACTTTGAGAATGAGGTTCTATGACTGGCATAAAACTTCACTAAATTTATGACTTGCATAAATTGTGCGAGAGTATTTTCTTACCAGGCTCTTCAATTATCCAAAAGAAATATTTAAATCACTGTGATTCATCCAAAAGAATTTAAATCTGACTTGCAGACACCAATTGATTAATTCACACAAAATGGGAATACATTTTGATAAATCAAAAATATACTTGATACACTGATTTAAATGATTAAAAGACCCCAAGTTGGAGACAACCAGATAAAAATGTAAATAATTGCATCACAACAACTGAACACCAAGAAAGGACTTCACCAAATCTATGTATTCTTCTCCATTATATAATTTTAAAAGATTTTACAATTTATACAACATGATATTCTATTTTGGAAATAGTTCACCCTATCCAACTACCTAACCCTACTTATTTCTCCTAAATCTAATGAATCTCCTCTTTTTGATAAAATTTCACTTTACATATATACATTGCTATTTTAGGGTTACAACCCTTCATATCTGTTCACTGCAACACTTCAAAATAAAATATTTAATTAGTTTCCTTTAGGAAAATTAAATATTTTAATTAATTTTCATCATTTTTCTCTTCCGTGAAAAATCAATTTCAGCGATAATCCTTTGTTGGAAATTTTCACTTCACTTTTTACTTGTATGTATCTTCAACACAGTCTTTGAGTAAAATAATTATCCTTTTAACTTCCTTTGCATTTACCTCTTCATAATAATAAATTTTGATATATTATTATTCACTCAAATTTTCACTTCTCCTTTTACAGTACCATATTTAATAAAATATTCTTTCAACAAAAATTACCCACTTCTACCTTCCTTGGTAAAACATCTCACTTGTATCCTTTAGCATAAAAAACATTCCTTGGGTAAAGTAATCACCTCCTTAGAGTTCTCTCATGCAAATTAATATTTACATATGCCTTTAATACATTGGTGAGACATTTTCAAATCTTGGGCAACAACTTTTAGCAATGTTCATTAAACCATTTGTCGAAACATCCTATAGTCTCCTCGATACTTTGAGTCTTACCAACTACTACAAAATGTATATCATTATAATGTCCCACAGTCTCATCAACGTTTGGAGTCTCATCGATAGTTATACTTTAGTCTTATGTATTGCTGTGACAATTTTGAGTCGGGGAGATATTCCATAGATTATATTTTCTTACCGAGATACACCCCATGGTATTTTTCTGGTTGCTGAGACACAATTACTTTCTCGCCGATGAAACAATACTTCGGCGTGACTCATATTTCTCCCTAATGAAATTAGTCTCACCGATAGTTAGTTAATACTACCAAATGCTCTACCCACATAATCTTATTGGCATGACACATGGGTCAACAAGACTACATGACTTCATCCCGATAGTCATTTGATAGAATCCCTTTATGCTTTGTTGGGAAGATTGGATGCAATTAATAAGACTTCACTCCCATGACTTCCAGTTTGGCTAATATATTTCCTTATGTGCCGGTTAGTAAGACATATATGAATACATTATGACTCATTTTGATGATAACTTTCTTGCTGATATAATTTTTTTGTCGCCAAGACAATGGATTGTGTCCTACCAATATGTGCTTGTAGATGAATTCCGATCGGTGTGACATCCTTGAATTTTTTCCAATAGACTACAATAGTTATACATTAGTAGAAAAAATACATTACGGATCGGGGAGACCCTCACCATCTCTCGCCGATATGGATTATATGGTGAAATATTCAGGGCTAGATGGATTTCTGGAGGACCACATGACAAAGTATGAGCAAAAATATTATGAAGAGAGGATTTTTGCGCTTATGGTAAGGACTAATTTGGGAATTCATGTGTATAAATAACTATAAAATTTTCAAAATTTTTACAGTTCTAACAGGCCCCATTCACCACTAATGGTGAATTAGTCCTCTCCAAAAATTCTGTGAAATCAAAGGTCAATTATGTAGCTCCAGATCTGCACTTGTCTTCTTGTTGGGTTGACAGAATCAAATTTGCAGAAAATGGATTGTAGGTTGTCTCCAAGCTTGAAATAGGGTTTAGTTGACTTGAAACAATTTTTTGACTTCTTGATCACCTTTCAACACCTAATTGCTTGACAAATCTATATACAAAAGTCTGCAAACACACATGTAAAAGGCAAAAAATGGTTAAGGGAGGGTTAGGTTATAGGGATTTGTCTTGGTCAAATCCCACTTCGGTGATCAAACCATTAATGAATAAATGAAATGAAATGAACAAGGAAAGATGAATAAACAAAATGCAAATGTCCTAAACTCACTACAACCTTGTTGGAGAAATATAAGTTATGTCAATGGCTGCGCCAAGATACTTGATTGATGCTTGATTGAATGATGTAAAATGCTCAAATGTGAATGAATGATTGGATGAATTTGTGAGTGAATTAGGCATAAAATGGATGGGAAAAAACTTATTTATACACACTTGTGCCTTAGTAACCCAATGATACCTCATCGTAGGCTGACATAAGGTAATTTTGAATAAAAACCCGAAAGAAAATTTTAAATATTTTGAATTTGGAGCCAAGAGGAACTCATTCACCACTCATGGTGAATGGGTCCCACCTTGGACTTGTAAGTGGGTGGCAGAAATTAAGTTGCATTTAATGTTGTTTGTTAGGTTTACATTAAAAGATATACTTAAATAAGCCTTATGAGTGCATAAAGGGGTCAAATAAAGCATAAGAAAGGTGTAAATAGTGAAAAAAATCCTAGAAAAGCATGAAATATTATTACAAGACTTTACAAACTTCAAAATAGGACTTGATAAGTGATGAAAAGGTGATTTTTAGGTGAATTGTAATGAAAAGAGTCTAGAAATTAAAAGTGTAGAAATGTGTTACAACACTTTAGAACCCAAAAATGTCTGCCTCCTACAATGATTCAACAACTAGGCCTTCACAACCATGATTTAGAGATTGGACATCTAACCTAAATAGCTATTTCAATCATCATGAAGGTGCATTTAACTTGTCAACCTAGGGATGTGAACTTGAAATGGGTCAGCACAGTATGTCCACTAGAAACCCAAAGTAGCCATTTTCATTCTACAACTAGGAAAAACATGACGCTGAAGGTAAATTGCTTAGAAAGGAATAACATGAATGCTAACCATCAACCAAAAATTACACCAAGCTGAAATGCATGACATAAATGAAAATTTGAACAACAAATAGGGCACTGCTCTGCCTACTTTGGTTGTAAGAACAATCACAAAATAAAATTCTAGTGGCTGTAGAAACAATCGGTGCTAGATTTTTAACTAATTACTAAACAACAAGTAATACTAAAATAATGCTAAAATAAAGGAAAAATTACTCACCAAGTGGGTCCCCTTGGATGAATATCCTCTAAAATTAATGAGAACTTAGATGCTCAAACTCAAAACTTTATTTTATTCATTGTAAATCATGTGTACAAAAGAGTAATATATTTGGATTACTTAAAAAATCTAGAATACAATTACAATATCAAATCGTACAACCTCTAGAAAAGGAGCATCTGATTCTTATTTATACTATCAACTAAACAAGGTAGTCAAATCCACAACTACGAGTATGCCATTTAGGAAAAATAGAGAAAATGGGGTGATGGTTATACATGCATGGAATTCGGTCAGATGTGCATGTCCAACCACAGATTTAGTGTTGCAGTAATGCATACATTTGATCAACATCAATAATGACCACTACAAGGCAGTTACATTTGGTTTGCATGAGAAATCTCTTGTTGTCGACCTCCTTTGACCTTTGAATGATTCCCTTGCTGGACATTATGGCACATGCCCAACTGGCGGTGTCTTCCTCAATTTAGCATCCTCAAATTAAATCTGGATGGCAATGTTAGTACACACAATAATTACATATCTGTAACCACCTTAAGGAACATTCATTAACCAACATGCAAAATTAATATAGATAGTCCATTTAACATTCCATTTATCATTAAAGGCTTGTAGAAATAAGATTAAGCCCAATGTTTATAGTTTGAGGAAAATATCATAAAAGTATCAACACTTAATGTCAAAGTCCATGATAACTTCAACAACTAGTTCAAAAATTCTACCAAAAAATGAGACCATAAACTAGACTCATCACTCCCCCCAACCTAAGGTATTGCTAGTCATCTAGTAGGGGAAGGATTGTTCTTTTGCTTGGTCAATACTCTAAAATTTGCGACTGAAAATTGTCCCACATCCGAGTGTGTTGTGCGTGAATAAGGATCCCAATAGAATCCTCCCATTCTATCCAATCTACTCCATCTCTGTTTCTCTACAACAATATCATATTGGTAGAACTTGAAGTTCGGTATAGGCCACATTAGGATGGGTGGTTGAAAATTCAAGGGAAGCTAGAATCACCCCTTTGTCCTACCAATGCGAATATATCTATCAATCCTTTTAAGAGTTGTTGCATAGTTCTAGATGGAATGAGACTCAACTTGCTTGAGATCATCAGTTAAGCTGCTCCATCTTTGTGAGAGGTATCTCTTCATGGTTTCCTCTTTTTCTTTCTCCTTTGCCCCATATTCACTATAAACTACTTCTATCCAAGGCATAATCCTATTACCATAGCTCGATCTCAAAAGTATTCTATGTCATTCCCTAAAATTATCCCCTAGATTCCTTGATTCAACCCTAATGGGAAGAGGGATGTTAGACTCCAATTGCTTATAAGTCCCATATTGCTGTCCCCAACTAATCTCATTTTGTACCCAAAACATAAATGCCCTTAATTGGACATCCCCAACATACAATAGATTTCAATCATGGTTTTGAGTTATAGCATAATTATGCAAATAAGACTCACACAACAAATTCTTCATTTCAGGGGAAGCAATTTGATAAGCATTGAAAAATTCAAAAGGGGTCTCAATAGAAGGGTTCAAACATGAGGCAATTATTGCTAGTCTAAAAGAGAGATATTTTTCCTTCAAATGAAGAGCATAAACCCTTGGAGGGGTCCTACATTCCAAAATCTATGGTACCAAAGGTGCCATATCATCCACCTTCTTCTTCAAGGTGGTAATTTATGCATCTTTACCTTCAATTTCCTCATCTCTCTTTTGAATTTCCTTCTTCAATCTTCATTTTTCCTCCTTTCATTCCTCTTCTCTTCTTTGCATCTCTTTCCATAAATGCATGGCAACCTTGTGCATTGAAAAATCAGGGGGCTATGTATTTCTACTAGCATCTTCTCTGGCACTAATGCTAACCGCAAGGATTTAGGCTATCCCATCAATTATGGCGCAGGGGTATTGACTATTCTCCCAATTTGGGCTATTGCTATAGGGACTCCTACTCTTGTTTTGGATTTTTTTGCAGGATCTCTTGTTTCAGGACCTGTTGCTGCAGGAAGTCCTAATTTTCCTCATACTCTTGATTTTTGACTTGTTCTACAATATTGGCAAGATTAGCCAATGTCATGTTTGCTGCTGGCTTAAATATATCCTCTTCCTCAACATTATCCTACCCCATTAGAGCTTCTATGGCCCCTTGTGATACTTCTCTAGACTTAGGGCTTTCCTGCAAAGGCATGCCAAAGGATGGCCTAGTTGGTCTTGCTTTCCTAGGAGGGCTCTCATGTTTTTCTTTGGTTGTAGGATGAAAAGTGTCAACCTTGCTCTTCTTAGAGCTTGGCACCTCTTTTTCTGCTGGCTACCTTTTGGACTTTCCTTTTCTCATTACTACTTCCATCTTCTATTCCCTAGTTTTCATTAGAATTCCAAGTGGAACATCATCATCAGATTCAGGGGAAGAACTTTCTTTGTCTAAGTGCTCTATCCCAGAAGAGCTAATTTCTATAGTTTCTTCTACTGTAGGAGGGTTTACACTTGGGCCTACACTAGAGGTGGAAGCACAAAGAGTGGATTCAACCATGCTCAATCTCCTACTAGACCTACAGGGTTGAGGTAAAACCCTAGGTTGCAAGTGCTCAGGTCTAATTTGATCATTTTTTATGAATTCTTCCCATGTCATTCTAGATATATCATGTAGAGACTTCTCAACTAGAAATTTAATCAGAAAATGGTGGGAAACAAAATTGTCCCTACCATTTTGGGTCTTGTCCACCATGATTGAGAGAAGGTTGTATAACACATTTGGCACATTTATTCTCCTTCCATGCCTCATATGATTCAAAAGCTTGAAGTGCATGGAATGCAAATTTGACTGGTGACCTTCATAAGTGATGTATTATATGACATAAACAACTATCTACTTCCATGGCTTGGGCAGAGACATTCTCTTCATACTTTGTTTATCTATGCTCAATGGAGGGTCGTTCAAGTTTGTAAATATGACTCTAACCAATCTAGAATCTCTGAAAGCAAGGTAATTTTCACCATTAGTAGGTAACCCTGTAACTTCTACAATTCTTTCTTCAGTTTCTATGATCTCCAACCATTTTACTGTGGCCTTCCCTTCAAACAATGTCTGGGAGAACTCTAGTGCAATGTCTTCATCAAAATCGTCTAGCTTTAGGAAGTAGTCAATCCACCCACAGTTTCTAAATTCGGATAGGTAGGGTGCATCCTGTAGTAATACATCATGCACCGTGGGTTCATTTTGAATTAAACCACCTCCCATTATCTTCAATCAAACAAACACTTCGCAGTTTCCTTCTTGCACTTCCATATGAAAATCAAATTCACCTTCTTGTAACACTTGTTAAGTTTCCAATAACAATGTCGACTGGATTTTCCCTTTTCTAACTTGCCTTTTGTTTGCAACACAACATGAGATATGATAAGGTCAATAATGGCAAGGAAAGAGTAATAAAGGAAAGCTATAGTGAAGAGAAATGGCGGTAGTAGTTGGTGTCACTTCACACATGTGAGTTGTCCTCTCACTCAGATTTCAAATTGGCACATGGGAAAAATATTCACATCTTTTTCCTTTCCCCAACCTAACTTTGGGCATGCATCCACACATGTAGAATGATATGTGACAGGGTAGGGAATATTAGCATGCTATGGTGAACATCCATACTAATGTACAAAAATTAAATGAATGCACTTAAAGACAATTAAGATATAGCAATTAATGCACACATACCTGAATGTGTGGAGGATTTGTTGCAAAGATCATGGAGAAAGCACCACTCACCTTTTTAGGAAATAAGTTGAGAAATTAATGAAGATGAGGTGGGATGAGGTGGAGTGAAATGAAGTGAAGTAATGGAAGAGAGAGTAGGGTGGAAATAGATGGGTGGATGGGTGGATGGGTGAAGAAATGGACTCCCACAGAAGTGGAAGTCTTTATTATGACAAGTACGTACCTTAATTAGCTAGAAGGAGGGACACTAGGTCCACTTCCTTCAACTATAGGAAGCTTGGATGCTGCATGCTGAGTGAATTGCTACAGGAACTCCTCCTTGGAAGTTGGCTTTTGATACAGTCTGAGGCGAGGAGCATTGACAAGCAACTTAAATCTGACTAGGTCAATAGTAATGAGCTGTACAACACCATTAGGGAATACTTTAGCAACCTCATATGGTCCTAGCCACCTTGTCTACAATTTTCCTACATTGTCCTAATATCTTGAGTCATAGAGCAGGGCCTAATCTCCTAGTTTGAATTTCTTGTCCTTGATGAATTTGTCATGCCACTTGATTCTTTGATTTTGCACTACCTTTGTGTGATGCAAGGTTTCTTTTCTCATCTCATCCAAATAATTTAGCTGCATGATTCTTTCTTTCTATGCATCAGAAATATCCATCCCCAAATCTACTATAGTCCTAAGAGTCTTGTGTTCAAATTCAATGGGAATCATAGCTTTCTTTCCATACAACAACTCAAATGAAGCATGTAGTTATTTTCCAAGTAGTTTTGTAGGCCCAAATAGCTTATGGTAATCTATTTTCCCAATCCTTTCTATGGATAGCTATTGTCTTGGTTAGAATAGCTTCAATTTCTCTTTTGGTCACCTCAACTTTGCTATTAACCTGGGGTTGATAAGGAGTAGACTTTCTATGCCTTATGTTGTACTCATTAACTAGTGCTGCAACAAGGGTTGATGTGAATTGAGCCCCTTGATCAATCACTATCTTTCTTGGAACTCCATGTCTTGTGAAAATCTCCTCATAAAGAGAGTTTGCAACCTTGTTAACTCTTGCATGCTTGATGGCCTTAACTTCTACCCATTTTGTTACATAATCAGTGCATACCAAGATATAAGACTTACCGTTTGATGGAGGGTCAATGGGTCCTACAAAATCTAATCCCCATTTGTCAAAGGGAGTGATTACTACCTGAGGATGAAGTGGCATCTCATTAGATTTGGTCGGCCTACCCATTCTTTGGCATCTGTAACATTTTTTTGTATACCTTCCTACATACTTTGTGGAGTGTTGGCCAGTAATAGCCCATGTTCAAAATCTTCATTGCTATCCTTTTGGCTGGAAAATGTCCTCCACATGGTTTGTTGTGGAATGCATGCAAAATTTCATATGTATCATCTTCTCTCACACATCTCCTCATGACATGTTCTGGTCCAATATAAAACAAACATCCAACAATCCAGGAGAAAGGAAAAGCTTTTTCAATGAGTTCCCTTCTCTCTTTTGGAGAGAAGTGAGGTGGAACCCTAACTATGAATAGATAGTTGGCTATGTTAGCATACCAGGGTGTTTGTAGACTGATATAGAATAGATGCTCATTAGGAAAATAGTCATATATGGCCTAATTATCTTCTGATGTAATCAGACTTGAAAGAAGTTTGCAACAACATTGGCCTTCCCTAACTTCTTGAGGCATTCTTCCTTGATTTCCTTGCCATATATTGGAACATCCTTTATGGCCTGGAATAGAGGGATCTGGACACATATGCTTTAGCTGATCCAAGATATCAAAAATTTTATCCTCTTTTTCTTCCTTCTTCTTGGCAACTTCCAATCTCTGAGGAAATGGAAGTTCTTGTTTAGTTTGATTGACTTGGATTGGTTCAATATTTTTAGGTGCACTTGGCTAAATGGGGTCATTCAAAGGTTCCTCCTCCTCTTCCATAGGAAGCTCAGTGATAATGGGATTGGAAGGGGTTGGTAGAGTAGTTCCTGGATGTAAGTTGATGTCACTTACACTCACAACATATGCAGGGAATTGATTTGAATAAGTAGAGTATGCAGGCTGCTACTGTGGTTTGTTATTTGGATTGGGTGTGGGATGAGCTAGTAGCTGAGTAGGTTTAGGTGTATTTGAGCTTGAATTATCAAGTGGAGGCATTATAGCAGACTGTTGGGGTTGAGAATGTGGCTGCATGTAACTAGTTGTTTAGGTAGGCCATTACTGTCTTCCCATCCATTGATTTGTTTGCTTCCAATTTATTGGAGGGGGCTACCAATGCCCTTGAAATTGTTGCCAATTCCCCTGAGGTTGCTATCACTGGGGTGGAGAATTTTGATGATTGGGCCAAGCATTTGTAGGGTTACTCCAAGGTTGTGGTAGATATCCTCCATAGTTGGATGGATATGGGGGCTTCCATTGGTTTCCAAATGAATAGGAATTGAAATATGGCCCAACATAAGAATGTGGATCTAGTGGCATACCTTGTCTTGGAGCCCAAGGCCTCCTTTGTGCAACATAGTAGACTTGGTCTTCTTCAATCTGGATTGGTTTGAACTTAGGTGAAATTTGGTTTCCTTAATTATTGGCTACCATATTGCATCTACAATCCTTCTTTTGTTTGTAATGAGGGCAATACTCTGCCAACATTGCCTCTACCTCCTTTTGCTTCTTCTTGGCCTGAAGTGTATCTAGCTAAGTAGCTAGATTGTTTATAATGTCTTTCCTGAATTCTACCAGCAAATGAGTAATATTCATTCTTGAAACTCCATTAGTAGTTGACTTACCCATGGAAGATTGGTAAATTCTCCCTTTCTTTGAAGCTACCCTAGAGTAGTTCTAACATATTTTCTTGATATCTTCCCAAGGAACTTGGGAGATATCTCCTCCTCCTATCAGGTCCAAGGCATTAGTGTAGTTGTCATTGATTCCTCTTAGGAAAAGAAACTTTTGTGAGTCTTCATTGAGTGTATGGTGTGGAGATTTTTATAGGAAAAATAAAAACCTTGCGATATAATCTTGTAGGCTATCATTTTCCTTTTGCTGCATCCTCAAAATGTCACCTCCTCTCATGTCATTGCCCCTACAATATTCGTTGTATTTCTCAATGAATTTTGTCATCATGTCTTCCCAAGTTTCCATAGTATCTCTTCCTAGGCTCATGAACCATCTTAATGCAACTTCTTTTAGAGTGGTAGGTAATAGCTTAAGCCTATTCACATCGGTGGTATAATCATAACTCATGTAGAGTATGTCAAACTCAAACAAAAAGGTATTAGGATCTTCTGTAACAAGTCCATAAAACTTGGGGAGTGCTGAAGCAGGGATGTTTTTGATGTTGTCAACTTCATTCCTATGGGAAATGGAGAAAGGAAAATCTAGTTGGTTAGGTCTGTTCCTATTTGCATCACCCATGCCTACTTGATGTAGTTCCAAAGCAAAGGGGTTCTCAAGCTGATTTTGGTCTTTAGAGGAGACTTGAAAGCTAGTCAGATCAGGAAATGCATCAACAAAGGGGTGTGGATCTTCTTCTTCTCTTCTCTTGTAAGGTTTTGATATTCAACTAGCTAGAATGGATTAGGATTGTTAGGAAGGAATCTCCCATAAGCATCCCTTGTCCTTCCAATACGCATGCAGTATTACTCACTATCAACCAACTCACACAAATAATTGGTAAAGAATAAGGGGGGTTGTCATTACTTCCTAAATGAGGGCATACTAAGAACAAATTTTAGAAACACTACAACAAGAAAAACTACCAATGACTCCAAAGAACTCCCTAGTTTGACATGATCCCCGACAACGACACCAAAAATGTTTTCCTCCTACAATGATTCAACAACTAGTCCTTCATAGCCGTGATTAAGAGATTGGATATCTAACCTGAATAGCTATTTCAATAATCATGAAGGTGCATTTAACGTGTCAACCCAGGGACATGAAATTGAAATGGGTCAGCATAGTATGTGCACTAGGAACCTAAAGTAGCCATTTTCATTCTACAACTAGGAAAAACATGACACTAGAAGTAAATTTCTTAGTAAGTAATAACATGAATGCTAACCATCAATCAAAAATTACACCAAGCTGAAATGTATGACATAAATGGAAATCTAAGCAAAAAACATGGCACTACTCTATTTGCTTTGGCTTCAGGAATAGTCACAGAATAGAATTCTAGTGGCTACAGGAACAGTTGGTGCCAACTTTTTAACTAATTACTAAACAACAAATAATACTAAACTAATGCTAAAATAAAGGAAAAATTACTCACCGAGTGGGCCCCCCTTGGATAAGTATCCTCTAAAACTAATGAGAACTTAGATGCTCAAACTCATAACTTTATTTTATTCATTGTAAATCATGAGTACAAAAAATTAATATATCTGGATTACTGAAAAATCAATAATGCAATTAAAATATCAAATCGCACAACCTCTAGAAAAGGAGCATCTAATCCTTATTTATACTATCAACTAAACAAGGCATTCAACTCCAAAACTAGGAGGACACCGTTTAGGGAAAACAAAGAAAGTGGGGCAAAAATTATGCATGCATGGAATCCAGTCAGACATGCATGTCCAACCACAGATATAGTGCTGCAATAACACACATGTTTGCTCAACATCAATAATGACCACTACAAGGAAGTTACATTTGGTTTGCATGAGGAATCTCCTACTGTCAAATTCCTTTGACTTGTCAATGATTCCCTTGCTGGACATTATGGCGCATGCCCAACTGGTAGTGTCTTCCTCAATTTAGCATCCTCATTAAATTTGCATGGAAATGTTAGTATGCACAATAATTTCATATCTATAACCACCTTAAGGAACATTCATTAACCACATGTAAAATTAATATAGATAGTCCATTTAACATGCCATTTATCATTAAAGGTTTACAAAAATAAGATTAAGCCAATTGTCTATAGTTTGAGGAAAATATCATAAAAGTATCAACACTTAATGTCAAATTGCATTATAACTTCAACAACTAGATCACAAATTCTACCCAAAAATGAGACCATAAACTAAACTCATCAACCTTCACAAGATGCCATATTTTGAATATTTAGGACTTAATGTGAATGCATAAGCTACATTGCAACATTAAATAAAGGAAAAATGGACCAAGAATCATGAGAGAAAGACTTTAAAGAACATGAAAATTTCCAAGGGACATTTTTCTATGGTACATTTCTCCCCCACTTTAGTGAGAGGATGAACCTGCTTCAAACTCACACTAAAGTAGTCATGCACATCAAGGAGGTCCAGATGCACTTATGCTAGCAAGATGGAATGAAAAAAATCAAGAGAGATGATCAAGCCCCCAAGATGAAGATCCCATGGCAAACTAAACATAAGAACAAAGGAACACAAGTGATAAGAGAGAGAAGAAAAGGTAGAATAGATTAAGCTTCGATTGTCTATCCAACTAGTTGTGGATTAGATCTAGGTTGTTTGTGAGAAAAAGAGAATGCATACTCACTCCAGGGTGAAAAAAATCATGGTGGTCTATCAGGTGAGAGGACCCAAAGGGTGAGAAACATACACTAGTTGGTATGCACTCACAAACACGCAGGTGGCTATGGGGAAAGTTGTTTCACTGAATGGGCTTCCTGCTCAACCATATCAAAGTTATACCTCCTGGTAACTTTAACAAGGAACCACAAGGGAAAATGTCATTTTGTGCTTCATGAGACAATAAAATATTTGTATGCTTAGAACTCATGAGAAAATGCAAAGTTACCACAAGCATGCAAGCTGTGTTATGCAAGGTGGCAAAAATGTAAAATGTAAAATGCAAAATTGTAAAAATGTAAAAAATGTTCAAAGGAGTCTTGTTATGTTCATGCAAGTTCTATCACTTAGGGAAAATTGTGTCTAATGTATCCAAGAGAGGACCAATCACAAAATAAAATATTCACAACTTAGGGGTGTGACATAGATTTTAGGAACCAGAAATGCTAGCTCTCCTTCTAAGATTTTTCACCTAGAAAGAGAGATATTTAGGCTCCTAAAATGCTTATGCACATTCAAATTAGGATGTATGCAATGTGATGTGATGTAAATGAACTAATATAAATGCAATTGAATGATTAAAATGATCTAAAATGAATGTTAAAGTGCAATTTAAGCTATGTTTGAAAACACACTATGATATGCAAACAATAATGAAAGATAAGAAATTGAAAGAAATATGCAGAACAGAAGGTATAGGGTCAAATATGAGTGCACTTGGATGTTGTATGAGATTTCTAGAGTGTCTGGGATGCTGATGATTTTTTTTTATTTTTCACAGTGGGACTCATTCGCCAAGGGTGGCAAATCAGTCCTCCTACTATTGAAAAAGTGTCAGGAACTAATTTTTGACAGTCGGGAGTTGATTTCTGACAAAATGTAGATTTTTAGATTTTAAGTGGGACTCATTCACCAAGGGTGATGGATTATTCCTCCCTAATATTTTTGGAAAATCAAGAGACAACACTGCTACTCCAGATTTTTGCAATGTCTGAATATTAGGTTGTTAGGATTAGTGAATAGGGGTTTTCCTTGGTCAAACCCCACTTTGGTAATCAAAACCAATAGAAATGAATGAAATGTAAAGGAAATGATAAATGAATATTATGAAATTATTACAAACTTACCAAATCATTGAATATGCAAATCTGAAGTGATGTCAATGGCTGCTTCAAAGTGCTTCAATTGATGATGCAAAATGCTTGATTGCTTGAATGACTTAGAAGATTGAATGCTTGAATGAGGAGATTGATTTAATGTGTTAGGAGATGTAAAATGAGGTTAAAATCACATATTTATAAAAATCTTGTGCCTTACTATTTGTTCATACCTCATCACAGGCCAACATGAAGTGAATTTGAGTAAAATCCTGAAAGAAAATTTGAAATGTTTTGAATTTGGGGCCAAGGGGGACTCATTGGCCACCCTTGGCGAATGGGTCCCACCTAGGACCCAAAACCAAGTGTTAGGAATAATGTTATGTTTAATGTTGTTTGTTAGGATAGGACCCAAAAATACACTTAATATAAGAATATGAGGGCATAAAGAGACAAAATAAAGCATGAGAAGGGTGTAAATAGTGAAAATATGTCTAGAAAAGCGTGAAATATTCTTACAAGACTTTACAACACTTCAAGATAGGACTTTTTAATGAATAAAAAGGTGGTTTTTAGTTGAATTGCATTAAATAGAGTCTAGAGGAATGTAGAAATGTCTTACAACACTTCACAACACCTTCACAAGACGTCGTTCTTTGAATTTTAGCACCAAAATAAGCATGTTCAAGCCAAGATACATCATAAAATTAAAACAACATAGTTGCAAAACTATGAAACAAGACCTAAAAGACCATGAAAATGACAAGGGTCCATTTTTTGATGGCACAAGGGGATGCAACGTGTCGCATCGGGCCACTAAGAGGAATGTAATATGATTAGACAGATCACACTTATGAAGGACATCACAACCAATGTCATCCACAAAGTGACGAACACATCATATGAAGTGACAAGGCTACACTAAGAACCAAGAATGTAAATGAAATATGCCAATGTATTCCCCCCACTTTAAAGGAATTTCTACACACCATTCAATGAGAAATTACTTTAAGGGAGAAAAGGAAACAAATGTAGAAATAAAACAAGAAATGAGAGCAAACTTAGAAATTCCTTATGTCAAGTCATATGTTTCTAAGTTTTTCTACTTCATGTAAATGAAAAAGAAAAAAAAGAAAGGGAGGTTCCCTCCTAGAAAGAAACACACCAAAAACATAAGGGATCTATGGATTTTGGGTTAGTATGTTCATTGCTGCAATGTTTTTATTAAAGAGCTCGAAACTATCATAATTCCCCAAAGCACATAGAACTGGAAGAATGACACAAAGAGAGCAAAGAAAAAAGAAAAAAAAGTACGTTTTGGGTCAACATAGAAGAGACATATTGGTCTCAATGCTTTGCATTGTCCTTAAAAGGAAAACACAAGCGAAAAGAAAGAAAAAAGGAAAAAGAAAAGGAAAAGCTTTTGGGTCAATATGAAGGAGACATTTCGGTCTCAATTCCTTGCGTCATCCCCAAAAGGAAAAACATAAGAAAAGATAAAAAATGAAAAGGAAAATGGACCTTTTGGGTCAACATGGAAGAGACATAGGGCATCTCAACACTTTGCATAATCCCCAAAAGGAAAACACAAAAGCAAAAATGAAAAGAAAGAAAAAAAAGAACAAAGACCTTTTGGGTCAATGTGGAAGAGACATAGGGCATCTCAACACTTTGCGTCATCCCCAAAAGGAAAACACAAAAGAAAAAGAAAAAAAGGAAGTGGACAACATATAGAAGAATAAAAGTACAAATAGAGGAAGTGCACAAAGAGAGAGAGAACATCAAACACACATTATGGGGAACATGATACGCACATGAAATTGCAAAAGAAATAACGAATAAAATAAGAATTCAAAAAGGCTAGCAAGGTGAATGAAAATCAACCATCTAACAAGTCATCCACCTCCCAATCATGTTCAGTCTATTGTGAGGGTAGTTGAATGTCCAAAGGAAGAATTGCAAGTGCTGAACTAGGAGATGTACCAAGTTCTTCACTTGGTGTAGAAGGTTTATCATTTAAGCTCATGGTAGATGAAAATAAATGGTTTAGATCATTATGCACTTCTTCATCTATTTTTGTGATTTACTCATCATCATCATCATCAAGATTGATTACAATGGGAGGAAAAAGGGTTATTTCTAAGGAAGGATGTATCAAAATTTGGGGTTGTTGGATCAGATCATTTTGTTGTGAGGTTTGGATTGTATTATATTGTGGTGGGTCAAGGGGAGGAGGGTGATCAGGTATTGCTTCTGTCAAAGGTGGAGGTTTGTTTTCTTTTCTTTTTTTCTTCCATTTGTGACTGATGAGCATGGAGACAACGATGATGCCTACACTCCCTAGAACTATAGTTTCTTTTAATTTTATTTTGAAGTTGTTGAGGTGTAAGAGCAGGTTGATCCATCATAGGTTCCTTTTCTTCCAGAGGGGGAAGAATGGAAGAAAATGAAGAAGATGCGTCAATCACTTTCTCTTTAGCTTTATATACTTGTTTAATTTGGGGAGGCATAACGAGATTGGTTTCATTATCTTGTGGGCATTTAAAGGAGGAAGGGGGATGTTTAGGGTCGATTTCTCATGGGGTGGTATTTTTTGTCTGGTTTTGGACTCAAGCTGAAGCATTGTCTCATCTATGATGGGAGGAGCAAAAGTAGATCAAGGCAATTTACAAAGGGACAATTTAGGTATTCATTTGTCTTTGAAATTTTGATAGGTTATGAAAAAGAATTCCTTTTGAGGGTTGATGGGTTCCATAGGCTCAGGCCAAAAGGTTTGTAAGGAAAAATTACCATTAGAGGACAATGGATTAAAGCCACTATGGTGTATGGTAAATATTTCATTAACATGTGGAAACTTCAAACATTTGTGAACAATTGAAGGAACAACATTCATCGAGCAAAGCCAAGGATGACCTAGCCACAAATGAAACTGATCCGATTGTGGAATAATAGAAAATGTTACCTCTAAAGTTTTGGGTCCTATCTGTAATGGGAGTATGATCGATCCAATTGTAGGGCATGCAAAACCAGTATGTATTTTAATCCATGTAGTTGGTTTATTATAATCATCTTGATAGAGATTGTGTAAGACTAAAAACTCTTTCATGATCACATTCTCGCCACAAGTGGGATCTATTAATATCCCATTAGTGGGATTATCATATATTCTATCGACTATGTAAAGAGGACCATCAAGAAGATTTTTAAGTATATCATTAGAAGAAAAAGTGATATCAAGAGATTTGGGTGTTGGTCCCTTATGAGGGATAATATCTATCGTACCCACAAGTTCATCCATAGGATTGACTTGGGTAACATTTGGAGTTATATCATGTTGTCCATTATTTATATTAATATTCATCACATGAGTGTTTGAAGGTTCACTAGCCTTAAAAAATGAAACTTTTTGTTTAGGTATAGGGTTGGTAAAGATTTGTAAATTCTGGTTAGGGGGTGCAACAAACTTATTGCCTTGATCATTGACACCCGTAATGGACAAACAACTAGAATCAATGAGGTCTTGAACTAAGTGTTTGAGACACTCACATTGTTCAGTATCATGTCCATTTTGGTGATGAAAATGACAATAAGCATTTTTTTAAAGGTGGGTGGTAAAGGCTTGGTGGTATCAAGTGGTTTAACGATAGGAAAAGTGATCATTTGTTGCTAGAGAAATTGGTTCATTGTATTATGGAGAGTATTGGGTAAGGGGGTAAATTTTCTCTTTGGGTCCCCATAGGTAAAGGGAACTGCTGCTTTAATAGCTGCCACTTGAATTTGAATAGGTTGGGTTGGTTGAAAAGAAGGCTGATTGAACTGTAAAAAGCCTCTATTTGGTTTTCTAAAGTTTTACGGATTGGTTTGGTTATTTTTCTTAGACTTCTCAGCTCGGTTAGAAGTGGACTTTGAATCACGACTAGAAACCGAGTTGTGATAATCACAAAGGGTTGTGAATAAATGCATGAATGAAGGAAATTTCATCATAGTTAACTTATCTTGAAGGTGAGTGTGCAAGTTTTTGATAAACATCTTTTGCAAATGTGAATCAAGAATCTTGACATCAATTTGAGCATACAATGACTAATAACGTGAAATAAAATTAGTTACTTTTTCATCTGTATTTTGTTTACATTGCATTAAATCAACCATTTTCTTTTTGGGAGTCATATGGACTTGGAAATGACTTATAATGGCATCCACAAGTTCATTAAATGAGTAGATGGAATGATTGGGTAAGTTTGAAAGCCACTCTAATGCAGTGTCCTTTAAGGTCCTAGGAAATTTTTTGGCTAATAGTTTATCATCGAGGAAGAAGTCACTACACAAGGCTATATAGGCATTAACATGATTAGTAGGGTCTCCTTTACCTCTGTACTTCTCAAACCTAGGCATCTCAATTCCTTGTAGCATCTGTGTTCTCAAGATATCTAGAGATAGTGGGCTATTGCAGACATGATATGTGGGTGGAGAATTTTGACTTTGGGTAATGGTGGATATTTGTTGTTGCATGGATGAAATGGTGTTAAAGAGTAGTGTAATTATGGGATTGGTGTAAGTGGTATGAGGGGGAAGGAAAAATGGTGATGGAGTGTATGTAATGTTAGGGGAAGTGAAAGGAACACTTAGAGGGGTGAAGGTAGAAGATGGAACATTTGATGCCACAAAAGAACTAGGAATGCTAGTTGGAATAGTGAAAGGAGTCACATGACTAACCTATTGCATGGTTGTTGTAACTTGAGGAGTGGTATAGGTTGGTATGGATGTTATGGTTGAAGGAGGAGGAATATGAGATCATCCTTGGCTCACAACTATGTTTTCTGATTGGGATGTGGAAGCAGTATGTTTATTGTATATTTCAACTATTATTTTCATAACTTGTAAACCATCATCACTTTCAATCAGGTGATGAATTTTTTCTATCATAGGTATAGCAGTGGTGGAAATGTTTTCAAGACTCACATTTTGTTGGAAATGTGCAAAATCCTCATTAATATTAATGAATTTTTCTTGCAGAATGGAACTAGTTTGTGTGTCCACATG
The DNA here is from genome assembly GCA_007258455.2 of Sequoia sempervirens. Classification (NCBI taxonomy): domain Eukaryota; kingdom Viridiplantae; phylum Streptophyta; class Pinopsida; order Cupressales; family Cupressaceae; genus Sequoia; species Sequoia sempervirens. The sequence continues at coordinate 126,411,409 of VDFB02168118.1, read as the reverse complement.
CATTGGATGTGAAGGTAAAGGCATACTAGTGGTAGCATCCATGCTTAATGCACCATTGCCCATACTAGGAGTAGGAGCTCTTGAGATTCCAAGGTCCACAACAAAAGTGCTATTGTGGGAAGCCATGAGTCTAGAACTTTGTCTCACTAAAGTATTATTAATGGGACACCAAACACTGATACAAGTACCACAAAGGAGAGGGTGAATGAAAATTAAATGCAATCTAGGAGTGAAAAAAGTGAATGATAGAAATTCTACAAATTGAAACCAAGAAATAACATCAGAGAACAAAAATATAGTAAATGCCCATAAATTCCTAAAAATGCAGTAGAAAATGTGCAGGTGGACTGATTTACCCAGGTGGTGAATGAGTCTAGGTATAATGTTTTTTATGTTTTTCATAAAATTTAAAGTGATTTCAATGTTTTTAAGATGCAAACTAAGGATGCAAATGCAAATTTTTAGTTTTTGAATGATATGATATGCAAAAATGAAATCTAAATGAGTCTTTCACTAATGCAATTTGAGAAACCCTAGGATGCAAAAACAAAAAAATAACCTAATTGAATGTTGATGCAAATGATACCTATAAGGAAAGATGAAAAAGATAAAGTGTTCTATATTCAGGTTCACCAAAATGAACCAATTTTATTTTGGTTTGGATTCTATAAACTTCTCTTGCACTCTTAGGATCTTCCACCTAAAAGGAGAGAGATAAAATAACCTACAAAATTGAGGTAGTTCACTCAAATAGAGGATTGCATGATGCGAATATGACTAAATGGGATGATCTAAAAAAATTAAGCAATGTAATTGACTAATTATGAATGAAAAACCTAAGAAATGGGCAATGTTTGAAAACACAATGTGATATGCAAAAATGCATTAAAGAAGTAAATTAATGCAAACAGGATTAAATAGGTCTAAACAAAGTGCACCTGGGTAGTGAATGCTAAATATGGAATGATTTGAATGTTGATAGAAATCAGTGAAAATCACTAGTCGGACTCATTCGCCACTGATGGAAAATCAGTCTTGCTTTTGACAAAAACTTCTAAAAACTAGTTTTCGGTTGTCGAGAACTGGAATATGATAGAATCTACTTTTCTAGCCTTAAGGTGGGACTCATTTTCCACTAATGGAAAATCAGTCCTCTCTCAAAATTCTATGAAATCAAAGGTCAATTTTGTAGCTACAGATCTGCACTTGTCTTGATGGAGTCAAATCTATAGAAAATGAACTATAGGTTGTCTCCAACCTTGAAATAGGGTTTAGTTGACTTGAAACACTTTGTTGAATTTTTGATCATCTTTTAAAACCTAATTCCTTGAAAAATCTGCATACAAAAGTCTACAAACACACATACAAAAGGGGAAAAATGGTTACAGGTTAGGTTATAGGGATTTGTCTTGGTCAAATCCCACTTTGGTAATCAAACCATTAATGAATAAATGAAATGAAATGAACAAGGAAAGATGAATAAACAATATGAAAATTTGCTAAAATCACCACAACCTTGTTGAAGAGATATGAAGTTATGTCAATGGCTGCTCCAATATACTTGATTGATGCTCGATTGAATGATGCAAAGTGCTCAAATGTGAATGAATGATTTGATGAATTAGTGAGTGAATTAGGTGTAAAATGGATGGAAAAACACTTATTTATACACACTTGTGCCTTATTAACCCAATGATACCTCATCACAGGCCGACATAAGGTAATTTTGAATAAAAACCAGAAAGAAAATTTGAAATATTTTGAATTTGGAGCCAAGAGGGACTCATTCGCCACCCATGGTGAATGGGTCCCACCTTGAACTTGTAAGTAGGTGTTGGGAATTAAGTTGTATTTAATGTTTTTTGTTGGGTTTACATTCAAAAATACACTTAATTAAGCCTTATGAGTGCATAAAGGGGCCAAATAAAGCATAAGAAAGGTGTAAATATGAAAACAAGCCTAGAAAAGCATGAAATCTTGTTACAAGACTTTACAACACTTCAAAATAGGACTTGATAAGTGATGAAAAAGTGATTTTTAGGTGAATTGTAATGAAAAGAGTCTAGAAAAGTATAGAAATGTGTTACAACACTTCACAACACCTTCACATGATGTCATATTTTGAATATTTAGGACCTAATGTGAATGTATAAGTTACATTGCAACATTAAATCAAGGAAAAATGGACCAAGCATCATTAGAGAAAGACCTAAAAGACCATGAAAATTTCCAAGAGCCATTTTTTTATGGTACATACTTAAAAAAACATTTTTTGGAAAGGCTAGGCATACACGACATTCTTTGTTTTCAATCTGATAGTTTACCAAGTAGGTATTTGGGTATGCTAGTCATTGACCAGAAAGTGAAGCTTGCTAATTAGAGCATGTTGGTGGAGAAAGTGTAGAATAATTCAACCTCTTGGAAGGTTCGTTAGCTATCTTTAGCTAGTAGAATTACACTTATTAAGTCCTCACTAGCTACTATTCCTATTTTTACTATGGCTATTTTTAGATTACCTATTAAGGTGGCAAAGATTTTGGATGCGATTCAATGGTCCTTTTTGTGGAGTGGGTGTGAGGACACCTTGAAGTATAACCTAGTGAAGTGGATTGAGATTTGTAAACCAAAGGAGGTGGGGGGCTTGGATTGAGGAGGTGTACCAATATGAATTTGGCCTTAGGGGCTAAGATTTTTTGCCATATTTATGCAAAATATAAAAATCACTGTAGATATTTTTTGCAAGAAAATTATTTAGAAAATAGTAAGGAAAATTTATTCAATGCTGATCTACCTTTTGGATCTAGCATCTAAAACTTTCTCAAGTCGTGTGTTGGTCTCATCACTCTTGATATTAGGTGGAGGTTGGGGATGGATGTAAGATTTCTTTTGGTGGGACTGTTGGCTAGAGGACTCCACTCTTTAGTCCTTTCCTGGCATGTGCCTCCTTGCTAGGCACTTTGAAGTCACTATTCATGACAAGGTGTGCGATTATATCTTTGGGCGTGATGGTTAGCATGGTTGAAACCCCTTTTGTCTCCCTTTCTTGATTTTGTTGATTCTTGTATTTCCCTTAAGTGGAAGTTGGATATATGGCCTTTATCAGTTTTGGGCAATGAAGATAAAATGGTGTGGCATTCTAAAGGAAGCGATGAAGTGACTACCAGTAACACTTATTCTACTTTTTTTTTGTGCTAGCGTGTCATCTAGTATTGCCAAGAAAATTTGGTATAGACTTAGTCTTCCTAAAGGCCAGTGCTTTCCTTTGGATTGTGTGGAAATGAAAAGCTCTCACTTGGGATAGATTGTAGGTGTTTGGGAAGGTTGGGCCTTCTTAGTGTGTGTTGTGCTTATTTGATTATGAGAGTAATGATCATTTGTTCATTCATTTCCATTTTGCATCTTAGATTTGGTCTACTTTTATGCAACATTGGGGCCTTTCTTGGGTCATGCTAGGGATGTTCCTATGTTGTTGGACAACTGGTCGTTGAAGAATCATAGCCACAGGTTGTAGTTTATTTGGAAAATTGTCCTTTCTCTAATTATATGGAATACTTGTCTTGAGCGGAATAGGAGAGTGTTTTAGGGAAGGGAGAAGGTGGCAAAATTTCTTTTGGGACATTATAGAAAGTTCGATGGTTGAATTGAGGGATGTGCATAAGGAGAAGCTTAAGGATGGGATTAATGTTGAGTTGCCTTGGGATAATGCTTAGCCTAGGTTTATATGGTTGGATGAGGGGGTAACATTAAGTCAAAGAAATATGATCATCAGAGGTGGGTGGCTCCATATGTTAGTTGGATTAAGCTCAACTTTGATGAGGTTTCTAAGGGTAATCTTGGGGTAGCTGGTAGTGGTGTTGTTTTCAAAGATACAAGGGGTCAATTGGTTAGTCTCTTTACTTTGGATTGTGGTTTTTCTTCTAATAATATGGCCAAGGCCTGGGCATTGTTACAGGGGGTTGGCTCTTGCTAAGCATAAGGGTTGGAGGAGGCTGTGGATCGAGGGTGATTCCAGAGTGTTTATCAATGTTGTTCAAAGAAAATGTTTGAAATACTATAGGCTTGATGTCATATTAGATGCTATTTTATCTACCAAGAAGGACTTCGATGATCTAAGGTTTTCTCATACTAAGTGTTCTAGTAATAGCGTCACAAATTTAGTTGTGAATTTTAGCATTAATCTATGTCAGAGGTTGGGGGAGTCTTACATTGTTTTGTGGTCTAGTTTTCCATATGACATCTTCAATTTTTTGTAGGATGATATCAAGTCTCATCTTCCTAACTGATTAGCAATGATTTGGCTATTGGTTTTTCCTCTTGTTTCATGCTGCTAGTGCATTTGGTTTGCTTCTCCTTGTGGGCACTTTCACCTTGTTTCTCTAGGCTCCATAGGTTGGTTCTTTGTTGTGGCTATGTGTCTGTATAGTTTGTTTCAATTTTTTTTTTGCATGAACTTATTTGGGCTTCTTACTTGGCCTTGTGCTGGATTTTGGGTCTTGGTTCCCTTAACCAGGTTTTTAGAACAAAAATAACTACACTATAGGTATACTAATACCTTAATTAGTTGGCACTAAGGATTAAAGTATACTAATTTCAATGAAAATGATCTAAAATACCTCTATTAAATAGATAATATGTAGATTTGAACACATGTACTAATAGATATTGTAACAATGAAAATAGGGTGCCCCACCATTTAGGAGATGGAGCACGTGGATAGGGTCCTATTTCATTCTTGTTCCATTCAAGGAAACCTTAGAGATCTCAATGTAAAGGTAGAAAGGGGGAAAGAGATCTTGCAATAAGGTATCCTAAGATGTGATTAAGGATTAAAAGGGGGTTCACCACCAAGTTAGGGATTGGAAAGATAAGTAAAATGCAAAACCTAATGATGTGCAAGACTTGAATATATTACCTAGAAATGAATGCAAAACAAAACAATAAACTAAAAAAGTGTAGAAGGGCACTTGGAAACCTATAGAAGCTTGAATGAAGACTTGAAATTCTAAAAATACTGAATTTAATGCACACTAGAACTCATATGCTAGGCTAGGAAATTTAGTCCTAGATTAGGCTTTTTGGGTAGGAACATAAATATTGTAGTGACAGGTTTGGAACTCTTGAAATCCACAAGTGGCATATTAGTCCTACTTGGATTTTTTAGAGGATCAAGATTTGAATCTACTTTTGAATCTCTGGTTCTTCTTCTCAACCTGATTTTTGAATCTAAAATTCTCAATTCTATTCTATAGATGCCTTTTGAAACATAGAAAAGGAGCTTCACCATCAGTAGGGTATCAACGATGAACCTAATTTTCATTAGGTGTGTGTTTCATTCAATTATGAGGGCCAAAATTCCTAAATAACAATTAGAAACCAATCTTAATTGTTGTAGCAATGAAAAGGGGAGTTTTGAGAGCTTGAAATTATGTGTACCTTGTAGAATTTTTTTTTTAGGCCACAAAGAACTCATTCACCTTTAGTGGTGAACAAGTCCCTATGGAGGTCCCAAAAACTAAATTATGGGTTTTATTCCTCTCAATTTTCATTCCCACATCTCAATTTTTCATTGCTTGAAGCCCTATTGAGGACTCATTCACCTTTAGTGGTGAATGGGTCCTTTTAAGGTTTCAAAAAATTGATTTCTGGGTTATTTTACTTGATGTATGTACTCTTAGATCCTCGGTTTTCAGCACTCGAAAACTTGTAATTAATTATGTAGCTTCAATTATTTGTTCTTTCACTAAGAAGGCCAATCTTGCAACTTGACAACTTTGATAATTTTGCTTCAAACTTATTCTCCACTTGATCTTCAACCTGTGAATCTGCAAACACACACTCAAGAGGAGAAAAACTTGTTTATTGTTAGTGAATAGGGGTTTGACTTGGTCAAACCACTTTTAGGTAATTAAACCAAATGATGATATAATGAAATTGAAGCATGAGACATGAAGTATGCAATTGATGATGCCTTGGAAGATGTTTTGGAGTATAAATTTGCAATCTAACATGAAGTGTCCATGAAGAATGTAGATATTGATATCAAATAGGATGTTAAACAATGCTTGCAACAATGATCTTTAATGTTACATCAACCATCTTAGCTCAACAACATGCATGAATGCACTATGCCTTTGACATGATGAAATGATCTTGAATTGCTGCAATAAGACTCCATAAATATGCTTTGAAATGCATTTGAATTGCTCTTGTAAACTTTATAATTCTCTTATGAATGTACTCATGAGTTCTCATGAAGATCTAGGATAGAAATATATGAATTAAGCCCATATTTATACTAAATCTTGTTGGCATATAGTTGTCATTGATGTCAAAAGTGCAAATCATGCAAGGGAGATTGTTGGCATAATGACAAAGGATTAGTGTGAGAGTAGTGGATCTAGTGGAAAATTAGGTGAAAGATTCTATATGTATTTTTCAAGAGCATTCCAATGATGTGCTCTATAGGTCCAGAGGATGTATAATACCTTTAGAAATAAATTATGCCTCCTTCCAGTCAGAATTAGGGTTTACTAGTTAAACCCTAGGGTTTTAGTCATGGCATCCTTAAAATCTTCTATTTTAACATTGACTTGTTGTAGTAGGTAGTAGGTAGCTTAAGTTACTACTCAAGCCTTTGAAGTCATTTGGGGAACCAAGCCCTTCACTTTGCATTTATAGGCCAAGAAAATGTTTAGTGTGTAATCGACAGATCGAGGAGTTAAGAAATTTAATAAATTCATGACTTGGTTAAGGAATTTAAGTTCCTCCAACATTGCAATGTTTCTTGATCAATGGTGGAGATCAAGCCTTAGAGATTAGATGGTGCTCACCAACTGAGTTGAGTTTTTGGTGGGTCCTGACTAAGTTCTACGGGGTCTATGGGGAGTGGTGGAGATTAATCCATGATGGATGAATAATAACTGTTAATGAAGGTGGGACTTATAAAGGCTGCACAAGATGATGTATGCCATGAATGGTTGATATCGAATGAGGAAGATATGATGGTGCTCATAGTGTATCTTGTGGGACCTAACCAAATGGTGACAATGATAAATTGTGACGGAGAAGAATAGGTGGTGAAGAGTGATTACTCGATAGAACAACTCACATAGATGTTATGAGTTGCATGGTGATGAGGTGGACATGTGATGTCATCAAGGGAATTCATTGGTGTGACAAAGTGGTGTCGGTAGGATGTTAAAGAATGTCTCCTCAACAACCCGATGACCTACCCATCAGTGAGAGAATATGGTATCATTAGGACCTTGAAGTAGGTCTCTTCGATAGAGCGACATGATGTTGAGTGAATACCCCCAAGATCAATGATGGATATTTGAATGAATGATTATCTAATGGTTAGGTTTTAAAGGCATGCTGATGAATAGAGGATTGAAGGATCAAGGTACAAAAGAAGAGGATCGACAACTAGAATTCAAAGATAGGAATCTACAACTGCTATGACAGTGTGAACTAGGGTTTAGATTGCAAATCAGCGTAAAGGAAGAAATTCATTGATCCAACTGCACCAACAACCAATGTAAATGAAGATTTGATCTTCAAGATGGCAACACAGATTACAGAGGTGATTGAGATCAAATAGGATTGAATGGACTAAAGAATGAATTGAATGCATAATCAGATACTTAGTGTTTGACAAAGAAAATGAGGGAAAATTCTTTGTAACAAAATTAAATGTTGGGAAGCTCGATGTAGGATATGGTGATATTTGATAAACCCCTATTTTATTCCTTTATGATGGTGTGTAGCTCAATGTATAGTTAGCTTGCTGGTGAATTTTTTAAGCGAAGGAAAACCTAGCAAAATATTTGAGAAGATTTGAACGAGTGTGTGAATCTTGAGGTAGAGATAGTAGATTAGTTGAGAGAAGAAAAAGAAGACAATCACATAATTGTCCAAGTGTGGTAATCTGCAAGAAGTGGAAGAGAGAGAGAGTTATGAGTGCAGCTATTGAATACACATAGTTTTTAACTTAGACACACCACATATTATCATCTAGGTTTTTCATTCTGAGGGGATGTGTTGTTGAGAGTACAAATTCAACAATGGTAGTGTAAGTTGTAGGGTGTGCAATAATTAATTGAATGTAATGGTGCATTTTAAGGTTGAGTAGAACCTAATTGTATGCATATATGAACTTGTAATTCTGTTGAGGTTGTAGCCTCATTGGATTGAGTTGTAGCTCAAACTAGGTGATTGTAGTCTCCTTGGAGTTGTAGCTCCTAAAATAGGGTGTTGTAGCATCCTTGAAGCAGTAGCCTCAAGCAACTTTTATCACTATAGTTTTTCCCATCTTGGGTTTATCTTGTGTTATGAGTTGTGGTTTAACATGCATGTGATTGTTATATTGGTTTATATTTTAATCTACACATCTGGATTGTAAGGTTGAAACTTCAAATAGGTTTTCAAGTCTAAAATTTTTAGTATCTACTGCTTCAACCCCCTCTCAATAGATCATTGTGTTATAATAATTGGTATCAAAGCACTAGGTTCCCTAGGATAAGCTTAATCAACTCAGGTAGATCCTAGATAGGTTAACACAATGGAATGTCCAGAAGGTTCAAGCAATCCACCTAGATTTGATGGAGAAAATTATGCTAAGTGGAGCTCATTAATGGAAGGATACTTAGTTTCTCTTGGAACTAAAGTTTGGATGTCTTTTGAAACTAAATATACTATTCCTACTACTATTCCTACTGATCTTGTAGGAAAGGATTATGAGAGCAATAAGAAAGCTTGGTTTAACATTATGAACAATTTGTCTAATTCTTTGCATGGAAAAGTTATGCATTGTAAAATTGCTTATGATGTCTAGGAAAAAATAAAAAAGATCTATAAGGTGACACCAAAGTGAATTTGGAAAAGTTACAAGTGCTGAGAGCAAATTTTGAAGGTTTGAAGATGACTAAAGATGAGAAGATTGTAGACTATCTTTAGAGAGTTGATGATGTGGTAAATTCCATTAAAGGATATGGTGTAGAAATGAAAGAAGAATATGTTACGTTGAAAGTTCTAAGGTCTATGACAACTAAATATGATTCCAAGGTTTCTGCTATCGAAGGAATATAAATTGATAAAATTACTCTTGATGAGGTGCATGGCATAATTATTGCATATTAGATGAGAATTCCAAATGTTGAGTCATCTAGGAGAGAAGTTGAATTTAAGGTTGTCATGAAAGAAAAGGATGAAGCTGATAAGAAAGACAAAGCTACTGCCATTGCATTTGATCATGAAGAAACTGATGAGGAAGAAGCAAACTTCATAAGAAGACTAAGGAGAGGATGTGACAAGTATGAAGGTAAGCTCCATTTAAGTGTTTTAATTGTGGCAGAATAGGAATTTTTCTTCAAAGTATCCATATGGAAAAGAGGATAGTTCCAAGCAAGAAGAAGATAACAAAAAGAAGAAAATGGGTTATCCGAAAAGGAATAATTTTGGAAAGAAGAAGAAGAGTCTGTACATCAATGAAGGAAGTGAAGCATCTGATGGTAGTGATAGTTCAGATGAGGATCAAGATTGTGCCCTTATTATGAAAGAAGATAGAAGAGAATTTTTGTTTATGGCTAAAGAAACCAAGGATTAGGAAGATGCACAATTTGAGGACTCACATGAATGAGAAGAGGAGGCAGTTGCTGATCTTGAAGGAGAATTAATCAGTGCTCCTGAAGATCTTGATGAAATAAGAGATAGATATGATGATCTTAAGAAAGAAAATAAGAAATTGAAAAAGAATGCTGAAAAGGAGACAAAAAATAACACAAGAACTTGAGGAATCTAATTTTTTGGTTGTTAAACTAAAAATTTAAGTTGAAGAAGGTAAAAAAGTGTTGTCAATACAAGGGAAGACAATTGAGAGGGGGCGGGTGAATCAGTTTGTAGAAGTTGAAAAACCAACTTCACAATCCCCAAGAACACTTGCAAGCAATCACCTATCACATGCAAAGATATTCAGAACAAAAAAAACAAAAGTTCTGTAAACCCTCAGAGCCAATGTGTGCAAGGAAAAATTAGAATTAATGATTATTGAATGTAATGTTTTACAAATAATACAAAATCCTTCAAAAAGGAAAAGAAGCAATAAAGCAGGAAAAAGCAACCCTAATCTTATCTTGAGCAAAAAGACAACTCAATAAGATAGGATAAGAATTAAATGATAATTATCCTAGGAAATAAATAATTACCTATGTAAACTTATCCTAAAGTGTAATTAAATAATTAATTACACCAGGGTGATCCCACAATAGTGGTTTACAATTTTTGGCCATACTAGACACTGAAATAATTTTTTTAACTAAATCTTCACTTTCGGGCACCTATAGCTGCTAAACCGTGAGGAGTTTGAAGATGATGCAAACTAGAGTTTTATGAAATTTTGTCTATAGATTCTAAATATATTTTTTTCAAAATTTTCTGAATTAAATTGCACTTGTTTTTCCATCTCCCTCGAAAACTAATTTTTTTAAGAAAACAACATTTTTAAAAAGTGACGCTCACCGTATAATGCATAAATTTTTTTCCATGAAGAATAAAATTCTAATTCTTTTGAATTTAGATTCGTAACTCTGATATATAGTGATTCCACTTGGTTAGATAGTTGTTTATTGAATATTTTTTCTTTAATCAAGTTTCAAAGTCAAACCAATTATAATTCAGACATAACACAACTGTATAACGTGTAAATTTTTTTGTATGTTTCAAAATTCAATTTTTTTCTCTTTGTTGGATCAAGGATTTCAATATCTGGTGCACTCATATTTTTCAAATTTTGTTTTTGATAATCTGCTATTTTTCCACATGTGAAGAACAGAGACCTTGATTTTTGGTGAAAAACCTACATTCACGAGAAATAAAAAATAAATATAATAATAAAGAAAATTTTATTTAAAATTATACTTTTTGGGAATCTTATAATAAGGACTACATACTTAAAAAAAATAGATTTTAAATGAATTCATTTGACCCCCCAAAAGGTAAATCGAAAGTGGGATTTTATCAGCATTTTGATAGGTGTAAAGGAGACTCCATTATAGGTATGGTTTAAAACTAGAGGGGTTCTATCCAAGGGGGTTTGATTTAAGATAGTTTGATCAAACCCTCTTCAATTGGAATATTTTAAATGGAACTTTTTAAGGCTTAAATCATTATATTTTCTAAAAATATGTGATTTCAACAAAAATCAGATACTCCCAGAAATTGTAAACCAGCTTTGTGGGATCACCCACCAATAGTTGTCACATAAATTCAAAACTTATTCAATTTAAATCAACCTTATTCTCTGATCTAATTATTAAAAATGAAAACATAAATAATCAACACATCAAAAACATACATAACACCAAGATTTTTTACGTGGAAACCCTGTTAGGGGAAAAACCACGGTGGAGGTCACTCCACAAGATTATAACCTATTAAAAGTATAACGAAAATGAAATATGGGGAATACACATGCATTTAGGCACACTACCTAGAACTCACTGATCAATTACACATAAATGTACACTTTCTTACAAAGAGATTTGGATTAAAGCCATTTGGATTTTGAATTGAGAAAATAGCATTTGCTAATGCCTAATTACAATTCCAATTAAGCACATGAACACTTGTTCACTCTTCTTCGCTCTTCTTCACACTTCTTCACAATTCTTCACACTCTGCTCTACCTTCAAATGATTTACAACATTATTCATGCACACACACAAAAGCACACCTTTTTCACAATTATATTGGAATAAACAATCACTCTTATATATCCGCATCATGAAATTTCATTGCTACAAGTTAGTCACAAAGAAATAATAAAATGAATATAAACTGTTGGACCAAAACATTAAATATTATCAATGTGAATAAACCAAGGTCGGCCACAACTTAGTGAGGACCAAAATAAACATCTCCAACATGAAGACACTTGAATTAATTTCTCCTTGAAGATCCACAACATGCTACAAACACTATGTCGGCCAAGAACAAGAAAAACATGAATACGCAAGAGAAAATCACCAACCACGATCACAAAGATCAATACAAATGTGCAAAAAAGATAGATCATGATCGAGAAAAATCCACAAGCATCACAAATCACAAGATTAGCATCCACAATAATTGAACTAACTAAAATAGCATCATCTTCAATAAGGAACACCAACTGAAGAAACATAATTTTTTTTTGAATAGAAATCTTCATAACATGATCAAATCTTCATGCAGATCTTTGAAAATCGACATGGATAAACTAGATTCACTTATAAAAAAACCATTTAGTCCACAACCTCTGATAAAAAATGTACAAAAATAACAACCATACTGAACTTCACTTCACCACTAACAACCTGGAACTCATTTATTACAATTTTCTCAATATCCTTGACATATACAACTTTGAATACATTTATGCTAATAGTGTTGACATCAATGAAAACCACATATCATCAACACAACCACAACATCCAACAATCTCCCCCTTTGGCATTGATGGCAACACATGACGTGAAAAACACCATCATTGCAACTAACTCTTGCTTAGGTTTTGACTCATCTTCTCCTCAACATTTTCACATAATCTTTCTCCCCATAAGGCTCTTCTCCTCAGATAATCACCAAGTTTTCAGATGAATCTTCTCCCCATTTGACATGAATGGAAAATTTCTCTAAGCTCTGAACCACATATCTAAATTTCTAAACATTTGATTACTCCCCCTAAGTAGCAACCACCACAATGTCAATTCGAGACATGATATGACTGTGAAATGCACGAATTGATGCAACACAATGCATCCTTAGTTCTGATTAGGAGGGGTAATCACCCCCAACTTCCCTCTGAAATACTCAAAAGTATCCTTAGGAAATGACTTGGTAAAGATGTCTGCAATCTACTCCTTAGTAGGCACATACTCCAATCTGACTTCCTTTTCACTTACCTTCTCCCTTAAAAAGTGAAACCCTATAGATATATGCTTTTTTTTTAATGCAATACTAGATTCTTGGAAATTTTAATAGCACTTGAGTTATCACAAAATATAGAAATAGGCTCATCATATATAATTCTGATATCCTTCAACATCTATTTCATCCACAAGAATTGAGTACAATTATTAGCAGCAACAATGTATTTGGCCTCTGTAATAGATAAGGAAATGGCATTATGCTTCTTGCTTAACCATGAAATTAGCTTCTTACCCAAGAAAAAATCTCCAAAACTAGTACTTTTTCTGTCATTGACATCTCCTGCCCAATCAACATCAGTAAAGGCACTCAAAGTAATATTATCATCTTTAGGATACCATAGGCCAAGATCAACAGTTCCCTTCAAGTATCTAAAAATTCTCTTCACAGTAGTCACATGAAATTCTTTTGGATTAGCTTGAAATATTGCAACAATACATACACTATTCATGATATTAGGCCTAGTTTAAGTACAACAATCCACCAAGAATTGATCAGTATCTTGTCTGATTTGCTTTCAAAGAATCATCTTCTGTTGTCAACTTGCATCTAGTCATCATGGGTGTACCAACTAGCTTTGAATCTTCCATACTAAAATTCTTCAACAATTCCTTCACATACTTGGGCTGAGATATAAAAAACCCTTTATCTAACTGAGTAATTTGCAATCCCAAAAATAATTTTATCTCACCAATCATAGACATCTCAAATTCATTCTACATCTCATTAGCAAACTTCATGCACAAAGCATCATCTCCTCCAAAAATAATATCATTAACAAAGACTTCAACAATCAAATCTTTATCATCATTCTTGAAATATAGATTACTATTAGTAGTACCTTTGTTAAATCCAAGCTTCAACAAATACATGTCCAATCTCACATACCATGCTCTAGGGGCTTGCTTGAGTCAATAAAATTCTTTCTTCAACCAACACACCATATCTTATTTATCACTCAACTGAAATCCATCAAGTTGCTCAACATACACTTCTTCCAATTCACCATTTAAAAAAGCTGATTTTACATCCATCTAATAAACTTTGTAGTTCTTGTGAGCAACATACACAAGAAATAATCTTACAACTTCAATTCTAGCAATAGGGGAAAAGGTCTCTTCAAAATCAATTCCTTCCATTTGTGAATATCCTTTACATACCAGTCTTGCTTTGTTTCTAACCACTTCGCCTTGTTCATTTAGTTTGTTTCTAAAGACCCATTTGGTTCCAATGAAATTCTTATCCTTAGGTCTAGGAACTTGAATCCGTGTATTATTCTTTTCAATCTATTATAACTCTTCTTTCATTGCTTCAATCCAATTCTCATCTTTACATGTTTCATTCATACTAGTAGGCCCAATATTTGAAATCAAGCAATACTCTTCTGTAGTCTTTCTCCTAGTTTGGACACCTTTGTTCTTATCATGTATAATCTAATCTTCTGAATGATTCAATCTTACATATCTTAGAGTCTTCTTAGGATTTTCTTCAACTTCAGGCTCTTCTGATCTTTCTTCTGCTCTTTCACTAGTTTCTCGTTCTTCTTTATTTTCTTGATTTACTAAATTGATTTGCACTTGATTTGTAGTATGAACTTGCTTTCCTTTGTTTGTACTATCATCTTGATCATCAAAGTCATATCCACAGGTTCTAGATAATGTACCAAAGTCTTCATCAACCTTAACATTTGCACTTTCAACCATTTACCTCAATCTTTTATTGTAACATCGGTAGGCCTTACTTTTAGTAGAATAACCCAGAAAGATACCTTCATAACTCCTGGCATCAAAATTTCCTATGTATTCATCTCTCTTAATATAACATCTGCTTCCAAATATCTTGAAGTATTTAACAGTAGGCTTTTGACCAGTACATAGCTCAAAATGGGTCTTACTAGTATCACCTTTGATTTGCACCCAGTTGAGTGTGTACACAACAGTACTCACAACTTCTCACCAATAGATATGAGGAAAACATTTCCTTCTAGAAAAATCTTCAATTGTTCTATTCTTCCTTTCCACAAATCCATTTTGTTGAGGGGTCTGTGGTGTAGATAATTGTCTCTTTATTCCATGTTCTTCACAAAAAGTATTAAATTCACCAGAAGTGAATTCACCACCTCTATCTGATCTCAAACATTTAATCTTCAAACCTATCTCTGTCTCAACCATATCTTTAAAGATCTTGAACTTTTCTAATGCTTCAAATTTCTCCCTTAAGAAAGTAACCCATACCATTCTAGAATGATCATCAATGAGTAACATGAAATACCTATAACCTTGTAAGCTTCTGACCTTAGAGGGACCACATAGATTAGTATGCACAACCTCTAACAATTCATTTGAACAATGCTTTTTACTCAAAAATGAAATCCTAGTTTTCTTTCCCAATTGACATTCCTTGCATATTTCATTAGTAGGTTTCACCAAGTTAGGTATATCTCTCATAGCCTTAGTGGAACTTATCTTGAAAATATTATCAAAGTTAACATGACACAACCTCCTATGCCATAACCAACTTTCATCAACTTGTGCAATCAAACAACTTTTTCTAGCAACACTCAAGTGAAATATATTACCTTTTGCTTTTGTACCTGATGCAATTTCATTTTCTAAACTCAATATTCTACACTTTCCATCCCTAAACTCAAGATTTTATCCCTTATCAACCATTTTTCCAACACTCAAAATATTATGCTTCAAGCCTTCCACATACAAAAAATCATTAGTATTATGCTTACTATCAAGAGAAATGCAACCTCTTCCACAGATCACACCAACTGTATTATCACCAAATCTCACAACACCACTATCATACTTTTCCAAGGTTAAAAACTTACTTTTCTCTCCTATCATATGATGTGAACATCCACTATCAATTACCCATTCATGGTTTTCTTCAACTCAAGTTGCCAGGGCTTTCTCGACATTTGTACAACTAACAAATTCAGTAGATACAAGATTATTTTCCTTGATAGCAATAAATATGCATTCATCATCACTTATATTTCCTTTATTAGATTCATCATCTGTCACGCCTTCATCAACAACATAGTAACACTTATTCTAAAATCTAGGCTTGTTATGTCTTGGTTTAGTAGCTCTTTCTGAACACCTTGATGCAAAATGACCTATCTTATTGCAGGAAAAGAATTTAAGAGGTAATTTTCCTTCGTACTTACCTTTTCCTCTTGGTACTCTTTTGACAATAAGTGCTTCCAACTCTTCTAGCTTTCTTTCTTCTTCTTCAATATGTCTGATTTCATCCTCATACTTGAATGTATGTCTAGATGAAATCTCACTCAGATCATATCTCTATCTATCTCTTCCAAAAGTAGTAGCCTCAAATGAAGATTCAATCTTAGGAAGGGCATCACCAAATTCACTCAACTCAAAAGTAGTTAGCTTACCAACCAATGTATCTCTAGTTATGTTTGTTACAGTCCAGAGCTCTTCAATAACACTAGCTTTGACTTTGTAATAATCAAGTAGGGATCTAAGCACTTTAGCAACAATCTTAGATTCATCTATCTTTCCACCAACACATCTAATACCACACACAAGTTCATTCACTCCTTGCATGAAAGTATTAATGTTCTCATCATCACCCATTCTCAACCTTTCATATTTCTCTTTCAAACTCTATAACTTAGCAATCTTCACACTATCATCACCTTCATACAAGGTTTCCAAATTTTTTCTAGATGTCATAAGCAGTCTTCAGATCCATAACATTGTCATCTTAGAATTAGTCAAAGCACTCAAAAAAGATTCCTTAGCCTGAATATTATACTTAGCATCTCTGATCTCAATAGAAGTAGTAGGAAAATTCTATGGAATACTATACATATTACTTAAAATGCTCGAGTAGGGTTCACCAATGCATTTTAGATGGCACTCCATTCAAGTCTTCCACAAAGAATAATTTTTTCCATCAAATCTCAAACTATCCTTCTTGTAACTTTCCATCCTAGATCACCTTAACCTATTAAAATTCTTCCAAGGAACTTGCTCTGATACCAATTGTTGGCAATACAAGGGCAGACAACTGAGGGGGGGGTGAATCAGTTGTCACAAAAAATCATAACTTATTCAACTTATCAACCTTATTCTTTGATCTGATTATTAACCATGAAAACACAAATCATCAACACATCATAAACACACATAACACCAAGATTTTTTACATGGAAACCCTGTTAGGGGAAAAACCATGACAAAGGTTATTCCAAAAGATTATACCCTGTTAAAAGTATAATGAAAATGAAATATGGGGAATGCACATGCATTCAACCACACTGCCTAGAGCTCATTGCTCAATTACAAAGGAAGACACACTATCTTACAAAGAGATTCAGATTAAAGCCATCCAGATTTTGAGGTGAGAAAATAGCATCTACTAATGCTTGATTATAGTTCCAATTAAACACATGAACACTTTTTCACTCTTCTTCACACTAATTCATAATTCTTCACACTTTTCTCTACCTTCAAATGATTTAGAACATTATTTGTGCATAGACAAAGAAGCACACCTTTTTCACACTTAAATTCGAATAAACAATTGCTCTTATATATTTGCAACATGATATTTCATCGCTACAAGTTGACCACAAAGAAATAATAAAATGAATATAAATTGTTGGCCCAAAAAATTAAAGATTATCAATGCGAATCAACCAAGGTTGGTCACAACTTAGTGAGGACCCAAATCAACATCTCCAACATGAAGACACTTCAATTAATTTCTCCTCAAAGATCCACAACACACTACAAACACTATGTCATCCAAGAACAAGAAAAACATAAACACACAAGAGAAAATCACCAACCATGATCACAACAATCAATGCAGACATGCAAAAAAAGATAGAGCATGATCAAGAAACATCCACAAGCATCAAAAATCACAAGAGAAGCATCCACAACAATTGAACTAACTGAAATAGCATCATCTTCAATCAAGAACACCAACTGAAGAAACATAAAAAACTGTCTAAATGGAAATCTTCATAACTCAATCAAATATTCATGCGTATCTCTAAAAATTGATGTGGATAAACTAGATACACTCAAAAGAAAGCCCTTTAGTCCACAAATTTGATCAACAACGTACAAAAATAACCACCATACTAAACTTCACTTCACCACTAACAACCTGGAACTCATTTATTACAATTTTCTCAATATCCTTGACATATATAGCTTAAAATACATTTATGCTAATAGTGTTGAAATCAATGACAACCACATGTCATCAAAACAACCACAACATCCAAAAAATCGGTGAAGAAGTATTGAAGTCCAAAATAGAATCCAAAATGGAGAAAGGCTTGAATTGGAAGTTGAAATAGTCACCTTAAGAAAAGAATTGGAGAAAGCTAAGGATCAGGTCAATAAGGGCTTGAAATTAAATGGTTGTACCAATATTCTTGATGAATTGTTGACTATGCAAAAAAAACAAACAAGGATAAATTAGGATTAGGGTATGTGTAGGATCATGGTGCGCCAAAAAGTGGCAATATTATGAGGGTATGTGGCTGACGACTTTTTTTTCACCCAAAATTAATGAAACGAAAAGGGTTTTTAGAGAAGATTCTCAGCTTTCCAAAAATATAAATTATTATTTAATTTGAATTTAATAAATAATTATTATTCATTTCTATTAGAATTATGACTAAAGTCATAATCGATAGGTTGATTGAAAAACATCTATAACTTTCAAATGGTATCATATTTTTTGAATCCAAAACATGTGCCACATTCTATGCTTCACATAATATAGGAGAAAGAAAAATTAAATTTCATGAAGTTTTGACCAAGTTAAGGTGGTCGATAGATGAGTTTTATATTTTCTAAAAGTTGTAATAAAAATTTATAATTAATTATTTACTTGGAAAAAATTACAAAAATATGCATCACATCTGGACATGAGTCCTCTACTTATATATAAAATATTACAAAAATATTATCATTTTATTATGGTTAGGTGGTGACAGACACCTACTTCTTATTTTTCCCTGAAATTTAAGTACTCTGCATTGAAATTTCAAATTTTCACCAAATAGATTTTATTTATTTTTAAATAAACCTAGTATTTTAGAAACTACATTCAATTTTCTACAAATTCTATTCTTACATATTTTTTAAATAATATAGATAACTTATTCAAATATTTATGTCAAGTTGCCTATCACTGATTTTTCTGAATTTTTTGCCACTTAAGGGCCTATTTTTTGCACGATGATCCTGCACATACCCATTAGGACTTGAGAAAGGAAATAATTCTTTTGTTAATGCCTCTATAAAGCTCTATGAAATATTTAGAGCAGAAGAAAAATTAGTCCTCAGTGGAGAAAAATTTGATAAAGGAGAAGCCTCTAAAGATGAAAAGAAGTCAACTGCAGTTGAGAAATACATTAAAGAGAAAGAACCAATTGAAAATAAGAAAGTTAACAGATGAAGTAGAATACTAAGAGAATAAACAATGATGGTTTCACAAGAGTACACTATCCAAGGATACCTAGACAAATAATATATCCTCATCTAGTGGAAGGAAACATCATGAATACGTACTCATCATATTTTAATGGGTATTTCTATACTTGTAACAATTTTGGTCATAGGGCTAGAGAGTGTAAAGTCATTCCAAGGAAAAATACAAATTTCATAAGGAAAAATCCATTTTCTCCTTTAGTTGATATGAATGTAGTGTGTTTCAATTGCAATAATTTTGGTCATATAGCTAGAAATTGTAGAGAAAATTTTAGAAGGAAAAATTCTCAATCTGAGAAGGGGAAAAATAAATCTTCTAAAGCTGAAAAGGAAATTGAAATCTCTAATAAAAGGGAAGAAAAAGATGTAAATAAATTTAATAAGGTATGGAAGGAGAAAGGGAAGAATTATATTCATTGTATGATTGCTCAAACAACATTACACACAAAGGAACAAGAATTATGGGTGATTGATAGTGGCTACTCCAAGCACATGACTGGAGATAAAAATAAATTCATTGAACTTGAAATGAGAAAAGGAGGATCAGTAAGCCTAGGTGATAATACTGCTTTCAAGATTTGTGACAAAGGAATTCTGATTAGAGATGGGAAGAATGAAACTAAAGATGTGCTCTATGTTGAAGGTTTGAAACTTAATCTTCCTAGTGTTAGCCAAATGTGTGAAAATGGATACAAGGTCATTTTTTACTCAAAGGTTGTAAAATAAGGAAAAATGGTAAGAAAATTGCTCAAGGGATAAGGAATGATAGTAATCTCTATAATCTCTGTGAATTGGAAGGACAAACGTGTTTGATCAGCCAAAAAAATGAGAGTTGGTTGTGGCATAGAAGACTGGGATGTGCAAATTTTGAAAATCTGGTGAAGATAAGCTCAAAATTATTGGTTAGTAATATGCCTAAGATTGCAAATCCTAAAAAAATCATCTGCTAAGGATGTCAGCAAGGAAAGCAAAAAAAATTTAAATTTCCTACAAAGGACTATTCAACTACAAAGCCCTTGGAGATAATTCATACTAATCTATGTGGTCCAATGAGGACAAGGGCGTTTCAAGGGGAAAAATATTTTATGTTGTTGATTGATCATTATACTAGAATGGCATGGGTCACATTTTTGAAGGAGAAGGCTGAAGCATTTGAAAAGTTTAAACTCTATAAGAAGTTGGTAGAAAATGAGACTAGGAGAAGAATCAAATGTATTAATTTAGATAGAGATGGAGAATTTATTTCAAGAGAATTCATGGAGTATTGTGAATATAATGGAATCAAATGCTAGTATTCAACTCCAAGAACACCACAACAAAATGGTGTGGTAGAGAGAAGAAACATGATTGTGAAGGAGATGGCTAGAGCCATGATGAATGAGGAAAACTTGACAAATACATTTTGGAAAATAGTACAAACTATTGTATACATTCAAAATATAGCTCTTATTAGATTTAATAGTGGTAGAATGCCTTATGAATTGTGGTTTGGTAGGCCTACATCAGTCAAGCACTTCAAAGTAGTTGGTAGTAAATACTATAATAAAAGAGAAGATGAAGATTCAAGAAGTTTTGAGTCAAGATATGATGAAAGGATATTTTTGGGGTATTTTTATCAAAGAAAATCTTATAAATGTTACAACAAGAGATTGCATAAAATTGTAGAGAGCGTACATGTCAAGGTTGATGAAAATACAAATCAAGCTAAGTCTAGAAGAAACAACCTTGAAATTGAGTTAGAAAAGGATGACATAGGTTCAATAGTGGAAGAAGAAGAATAAGAAGAAGATAATGAGAAAGGGGTTGAATGTGCTCCTACAAAATATGTGCCAAAAGATCATCCCGTAGATCAAATAATTGGTGATAAGAATGAATGTGTGGAGACTAGAAGAAGACTTGCAAAGAATAAGGAACAAGTGAACTTTGACCTTTTATCTTAGATTGAACCAAAAAGCTTTGATGAAGCCAATAAAGTTGAGAGTTGGATGAAAGCAATGGAAGAGGAACTCAATTAGATTGAAAAGAACAAAAAATGGGAATTGGTTCCTAGACCATCAAACAAGAATTTAATTGTCACCAAATGGGTATTTAGAAATAAGTTGAATGAAGGTGGAGTTGTGGTTAGAAATAAAGTAAGGTTAGTGTGTAGAGGCTATGCACAAGTAGAAGGGATTGAATTGAAGAAAAAATTTCCCCTGTTGCAAGGTTAGAAGCAATTTCCTTGCAATCTTAGTCTACAAAGGATTTAAAATTTATCAAATGGATGTCAAATCTTCTTCTTGAATGGAAACCTAGAAGAGGAAGTATACATTGAACAACCAAAAGGTTTTCGGTTGTTAAAATATGATGATTATGTATGAAAATTGAGAAAAAAATTGTATGGTCTAAAACAAGCCCCAAGGGCATAGTATTCATGATAAAATCAATATCTACAACAACAAGGATTCAAGAAAGGTTGTGTTGATAGCAATTTGTATCTCAAATTTTAATGTAAGCATATGATCATTGTTGTAGTATATGTAGATGATATTATATTTGGTGGTAGCAATGATAAAATGTGCAAAATATTTGCCACAAACATGCAAAATGAGTTTGAAATGTCCATGCTAGGAGAAATCAGATTTTTGTTGGTTTGAAAATTACACAAAATGATAAAGGTATATTTATATCACAAACCAAGTATGCAAAATAAATGATTAAATTTTTTGGCATGGAGGATTGTAGACCAGTCAACACTCCCATGATTACTGCCTGCAAGTTAAGTAAATAAGATGAGTCACCCAATGGAAATCAGACTCTGTATAGATCAATGATTGAAAGTTTGTTATATTTAACTACATCTAGGCTAGATATAATGCAATCAGTTTGTCTGGTAGCAAGGTTTTAGGTTTCCCCAAAGGAATGTCAGGTCAGTGCAATAAAAAGAATTCTAAAATACCTCAAAACCACCGTTGACTATGGGTTGCGGTATCCCAAGTGTAAGGATTTCTCATTAACAACATATACAGATGCAAATTGGGCAGGAAGTGTAGATGAAAGGAAGAGTACTGGTGGTGGAGTGTTCTTCTTGTGGAACAAATTGGTTTCCTAGATGAGAAAAAATAAAGAGTCTATCACTCTTTCTACTACAGAAGCAAAATATGTTACAACAACTACATGTTGTACACAATTCTTATGGATGAAGTAGAAGTTAAAAGACATTAAAGTGGAATACAAAGAGCCTATCTCTATTCTTTGTGATAATTCTAGTTCCATTAACATATCAAAGAATCCAGTGGTGCACTCCAAAACCAAACATATATCAATCAAATATCACTTCATCAGAGAGAATGTTGTAGATAAGGAATTCAACATGGAGTATTTTCCATCAAAGAAACAAGTGGCTGACATATTTACAAAGCTTCTTCCTACAGAGCGGTTTGAATAATTGAGGAAAAATTTGGGAGTAGTTTCTCCCACCTCATATCACTAAATATTAGTGATAGGGAATATATCTAGGAGGAGCTTCATTGATCATTTATTTAACCCTGGTTAAGAATAGTGTGATCAAGTCATGTAAAATCTTGTTTTACAATTTCTAATGACTTGATGGTTTTAGATTTTATTAAAATTGGAGCATTTCCTTAGGGGGAGTGTACCCTTTGCCATTGATGTCAAAGGGGGAGAAATGTGAAGCATGTTGAGAAGAGAAGAGATATATTTAACAGGGGAAGTTGTTATGTGAAGTGAAGAGATATATGTCATAGGGGGAGTTTTTATGTTGTGTGAATAATCAAGTTGGTAATTAGCTTCAATGTTATACCTTGTATGAGCACTTCAAGTTTTTCCATCAATGCCAAAGGGGGAGATTGTTGGCATATAGTTGTCACTGATGTTAAAAGTTCAAATCATGCAAGGAATATTTTTGGCATAATGACAAAGGATGAGTGTGAGAGCAGTGGATTTGAAGGTAAATTAGGTGGTTGATTCTATATGGGTTTTTCGAGAGCATTTCAATGATGCTCTCTGTAGGTTTAGAGGATGTATAATACCATAAAAAATGAATTATGTCTCCTTTCAATCATAATTAGGGTTTACTGGTTGTTGGTTAATAGAATTATCACCTAAATCTATATTCTTATGCCCATAGAGGTGACAAACGTAACACCAGTTGAACCAGTCATAATATGCTTTATGCTAATTCTCTAATTGTTTTAAAAGGTGGCAGCTACCTTCATTATATATTCAAGGAATGATTTGCAATTAATATCACCTTTAACTAGAAATAAAGTGAAAGGAAATTCTTTTAACCAAAAATCTCTGAAAGGAATCCACACAACATCAAATATCAAAAACTTAAACTACCAAATTTCCAAAACTATAGTTAAGAAATTAGTATGCATCCATCGCTATAAAACCTTTATTCACAAATAAACATTCCACAATGAAAAAAATAACTAAACATCCACCACCCCAATAATAGATAGTTCAATGGAAAAATATTCAACATAAGCAAAATGAATCCACACACCATAACACAAAGATTATGCATGCACAAACTTCACCATGGTATTTCTATATTGAGATAACAAAAAGCAGTAAAACTAAAGATAACAGAGTTTGTTCTAATGAGTAAAACAAATTTTTCCCAAAAGATCCCCATTTCCAAAAAATCACCCCATATTTAAAGATTACAAATTGTCCATAATAACGGTTTCTTGAAGACAATCATTTGATTAAAAATGAAAAGCATTTTTAAGTATGGAGAGAGCTAAATTAAAGAAAATAACACAACAGCTAAAAACTAATCAACAGTCCCAACTCCATCTTTTTCTATTCCAATTATCCCCACCTCCTACTACTCTTGTAACACATCCTATGCCTTTACCCTTTGCCAATATTCCTGGTAATTGGTGACAACTAGACTGATGTTTTTGATTCCTAGAGTTGTGGTGATTTGCAACCTTGTTCTTCATTGGAAAGTGCATGATCTAACTCAACAATTGTTTCATAGATACTGTCACTTTCAATTTTGAACGTACTCATATAGATCTACAAATTACTAAACTTTATGAATGAGTTTGTTGAGACTATTGCTGGATTGCCTATCTCCTTATGAAACACCTCCGTAAATTGAAATGATATTTCCACAACATCAAGACCTTCTCATCAAACCTATTTGTGAGTTCTACTTCTAGGGAATTGAAATTCTCCTTGACCTTCACTAATATATGAAAATATTTTTCTAACACTTTATTGATTTCCTTGATATAATCATCATATATTGATAATTTACAATTCAAGGATTCAAACCAATTAGGATCAATTTCTTTGAGATCATTTACCAATTTTTCTTTAACAAACAAAAGGGGTTCCATGGAGATCAATTCAATAATTTCTCTAGAAAGAAAATGTGTTACTATGTTCCCTTCTTATCTACTGGAGAGTTCAGTTACTAGTTGCTTTCTCTTTTTTAGATACATTAACATAAAATTGGTAAATTTTTCAAATGTAGAACAAGCCATCCTGGTAAAGCCCTTCCATCCACCCATCGGCAGCTTTGACATAACCCAAAATTTTCACGACCTTTTGCACAGTGTCAAAATCAATACCTTGAATATTTGATCTTGAGGCTTCCTCGTGGACTAAAGTCACAATTGATGAAATAAAATTTCTTAAAGAAAAATTTTGAGATTACAATTGAAGGTTCTCCTTTTTATATTCTTTTTCTCTTTTAATTAATACATTAATAGAGTAATCAACGTGATAGACATCACCTTCAAAAGTAGATGGCCCCATGTCAATGTGAGAAACCTTGGAGTCAACCTCTATAATCTCATTTTCATTTAGGTCCTTTATAGGATCAACAATCTCCAATAGTTGAAACCTAAAAGTAGGATCAGTGACCATTCGTGAAATCCTTTTATCCTTTTTAGGTTTAGAGGAACCCTGTAAAGGCATAGCAACTGTATCTACCTCAACCGTCATGGTAGGAATATTTTTCCTCTTCTTCTCCACAAATTTCATCAACCATGTCGGAGAAGAAGTATTAGGCCAATGTCTCTGCTTTCAACAATCACATTCTCCATTCTCTTAATCGACTGAACAACAACAAAAGTATCTTGTACCAAAGAAGGAGGAACTTCAAAGAAAGTACAAAAATAATTATCTTCAATTATCTATTGGAAAATACCCTCAGTCTGCAAGCATCAGTTTCTTCTGATTGGTTATTTTCTTAGGGATTGACGGGGGCACACTGGTTGTGCACAAATTGATTTTAGCTTGGCTCCTATGTCCTCTAGCTTCTCACCATCTCCTCCTATCTGTGAACTAGTTTCAAATGACCTAATTACTTGCTTTCTAGTCGATACGTTCACACTAGAGGTCTGTCTAGTCCCTTGCTCCTTACTTTCTAAAGATTTTTTCTCATGAGGGGAACTTGTACTTTTCCACCACTTCCTATTCAACCAATCTAAATTTCTTAAAGTAGGAGCAGAGCGAACCATTAAATATGAGACTTCATCTTTTGACTAATTAATTTTGTACAAGGGTTTAGTAGCAAGTGGTTGATATTCAGGATCAATGATCACATAATCTTCCTCCACATCTTCCTCAATATTAAAGGAGATACCAAAGGCCTATATCTTCCTTAAAGTAAATCTCATAAAACTTCTCCTATACACCTAACCTTCTCTGTACAATATTCCCAAAAATCCTCAATATCAGGGCAATGTTCATAGTTGCCAGCTCCATACAAATTTTTCTTAACATAACCCTTGCTATCAAAATGGGCTCTCACCAAAAAATACTGAAAATTAAACTCATCTAGGATTTTCTCAACACCCTTAGCAATATTATTACTTTTACAAGAAAATAAAGGTATGGACAGTGGAAACACATACCCTTTCTTTCCCATGTTTTGAATATTTAACATCCACCACAACCATCTGCTAGCAGACTTCAAGAAAGACAAGAAAATCACTTGGATACCAAGGTAACCTCAATGGAGCCTTCTCAAAACTCCCAATTCTGAGATAAGTGAATTTGCTGAACTGAATGTAAAAGCTTCCAAAGTTCATTATCAAAGAAGTCGCCTCCAGTGAAACCTAAAGCTCGGGGTTTCCATCAAGTCACCTTACAATCTCCATTAAGAATGTGTCAATGATGTGATAGAAATCCTTCATTCCAACCTGCTTAGTGAGTTGTGGAAAGCTTTTATACACAGGCGTGTTTGGCATTGGAGACCCTTGCGGTTCCAATCCTACCTAGACAACCTCTTGATTGGCTAAAATGTAAACTGGGTATGAGCACCTATGGAAGGAAACAATTTGCTAAAATTTTACCAATTGCTCATTTAAATGATAACAAATAATCTCAGCCTAGTCAATGAATTTATCTTCACTACAAATCACCAAAATAAAATAAAACATCCAAAATTCAAAATAATCTAAATAGGAATTTCCAACTACATGATGCAACAAGGTGATAGCATCTAAAATTTTATCTTGAAAATGAACCCTTTTCAGTTTTGAGGGCAACTAAGACTTACTCTTTTTCTCAGACTTCAACCAATTCTTTGCAATGGAATTTTTGCACCATTCTTCATTCATTCTAGAAAAATCATCACCAACAACTACATATATTTCTTCTACAATTTCCCTTTTTGCAATACTCAATGCATGGGAAATGGCCTCAAGAGCGATTCTCGCAATGACAGACACATCAATAGTTCTAATCTCCCGAGTCTCTAGAATGTAGCGCCTTGCACACACAATCACCAGGTCAACACTTTGCACAACTTTAGGAATACCTCCTGCATACACGAAACCACTGTGCAAAATTTTATCTCCTAGTGGTGTTCTGCTATCTTGCTCTAGGTGCACCCAAAACTCCTCCAAATTGAGGTGCCCAATTTCAGTATCCCTCACTCTAGACTAGTGATTTTGAATTCCACTCTACATGAGCGCAATTCTATGAAGGAAGAAAGCTTGTACTTTGAGAAATATTAGCAAAGAATAAGAATTTAGGCTAAATGACTTAATGAATACTTTGCCACCCATCTTATGCCATTATTTGATAGGACATGCAATTAATGCGGCATTCAATTTGATTCCTCAAAAAGATAGCCATTAAAACTACATGTTTTTTGAAAAACCCTAAAAACACAACTCAAGGCTAGTCCATACATATTGTCTAATGAGGTGGTGGCGCCTTAGAAACCATGAAAAGTTGACAATGTCATGCAGTAAAAAAACTTAGAACCTTAGAACCAAAGTCGAGAGTTTTAAAGTTTTGAGAACCTCCGACTCACTGACTTCAAAGAAAACCAATGAAGTATTGAAACTAAACAAAGGGAACCACATAGGAAAATTGGGAATTGTTGAAAATTTAGAACTCCATGAAAAGGTTATCAAACTTGAAGGACTAGTGACAAAGGTTAGGAAAAACACACAACCTGCGACTTTGAGAAATTATCAAAAGGAATGAACAACAAGGCATTGAAAAAGGATGAAGTAAAAGAGCTGAAAGGCCTAGGGAGGGGAGTTTTAAAATTGCTGATAGTAGTCTATATGTTATGGATAACATTGGCTCCAAATGGGGACAAGGACTAACAGGACGTAGAGAATCCAATAAAACCTTGGCATAGAGCCTTATTCATGGGCAACATAAACAAATAAAAACAAACCAAACAACATAGAAACCAAAAGGCTATGTACAAAGGTGAACCCAAGAAGAACTTCAATCAAATAGCTTTAGATCTTTCCCATTGTAGGAAAGAGGTAGAGTAGTACCATTTGGATAATCCAACAAAAAATTGTTGTCACTAATTGTTTTCCTGATTTGAAAAGGATCCTTCCATAAATAATCAAATTTTTTGTTTGCTCCCTTTGTCTCCCTTCTCCTATCCTAGAGGAGAAAAAAATCACCAACTATAAAATTTATTTGCCTATCTTTTTTGTCAAGAATTATCTTCACCATCTATTGATGTATTGCAATTTTTTCTACCACTATGTCTCTTTGTTCTTCCAACTTGTTCAAATACATAATTCACTTTTCAATTGCAGACTAAATATGTTCATCTTCTATGGCCTTCTACAAATTAAGTGCTAAGAGCTCCTGAGGCATTGGTAAAGTGCTATCAATGCCATAAAATAGTTGAAAGGGGGACATAGGAATAGATCTTTTACATGTTACCTGATCAACCCACAAAGCATCATACAACTTCTTATTCCATCCCCTTTGATTTTCATCCACCATATTTTTGATGATAGAAATCAAATTTTAATTACTGGACACAACTTGTCCATTTCCTTGTGGATAATAATTAGATGAATGTGCTAGGCGAATACCATAATCATAATAGAAAGTGTAATCTCAGCAAATGAAAAATAATGGGCATTATCAACAACAATATTTTTGGGAACACCAAATCTCACCAAAATATTTTCCTTCAAGAAGCTACATACTACCTTTGAAGAAGTATGCTTCATTGGAATAGCCTCCACCCATTTGGTAAAGTAATCTGTAGTGGTTAAGATGTGTGTGTTTCCAACACTAGAGATGGGATTATTCGAGCCAATAAAATTTAGGCCCCATTGTTGGAAGGGTTCATCTATTACCAGTAGCTTCAAAGGTAGAGCTGCAATATGAGGTTTGCTGGTAAACATTGAACACTTTTCACACTTTGACACCCATTTTTAGGAATCATTGAACATTCTTGGCCAATAAAATATTTGACGTGGAATTTTGAAAGCTATTACAGAAGCTGAGAAGTGACCACCACATGCTTCATTATGAAAAACTTTCAATAACCTCTTCTATTGCTCCTTATCAACACACCTCAAAAAAGTATTGTCCACACCCTTCTTATATAGATTTCCTTCCAAGAGGACATATTTATTAGCTTTAAGCTTTAAATTCCTTTTTTCTTTGGATGAAAAATGTGAAGGGAAATCTCCATAGGTTAAGAAATAAGAAACATCAAAAAACTATTCCTCTGTTGTGCTGGTGAAAATAACTAAAGGTTGATGTTCCTCTTTAGCGGGTTTACTTTTCGCAATCATTTTTGCTAAACCCTTTCCCCTAACTAGGTTAGTGGTTTTAATGTACACATCATATTCTTGTACCTTCGCTATCCAGGACCCCCTTTTATTACATCCAATCTCTTGCTGGGTGAGGATACTCTTCATGACGATCTGAGGAACAAAAATAGTTGTATGAGAATGTAAGATATAAAATCTGAATTTTTTCAAAGCCTTAACAATGACATAGGCATGTTTTTCCAGTGGGGAGTACTTAATTTCATACTTCTTAAGAGGAGTACTCATAAAATAAATGGGAGCTTCAATACCTTCCTCATTTTTCTACAATAGAATGGCTAATAGAGTATTTTCTAATGCATAATTGTATATGATAAGATCTTTTGTAAAGTTTGGATTCACCAGGTTTGGTACACTTGTAATAGATGTCTTTATGTCTTGAAAACATTGTTACCCTTTAACACTCCACTTGAACATGAGATGATTCTTCACCATGTCTGAGATAGGTTTTGTCAACTTAGCAAAATCGGGTATGCACCTTCTCAGGAAATTCAATTGGCCAAAGAAAGACCTGGTGTCATTTTTATTTGCAGGAAAACTTAGTTGCATGATAGATTTCACTCTCTCAGGATCTATCTTAATCCTGTCCTTTGAAACAATATGACCTAAGAGTTTCCCTTCAATTACAACAAAGATTAACTTTTTAGAATTAAAGATATTCCTTCTTCCCTGTAATGCTGCAATACTACCTCAAGGTCATGCAAATGATCAACTTTCTTTTTTGAGAAAACTGTTAGGTCATCTAAATAACTCACAATGATTTTATTTATTAAATCACTAAAGGATAAGTCCATGGCCCTTTGAAAAGTTTCCCCCACATTTATAAGACCAAATGTAATTCTATTATAAGCAAAGACACCAATGGGGGTAGTGAATGTTGTTTTATGTTGATCCTATGGAGCTACTTCAACCTAATTATATCCTGAGAATCCATCAAGCATAGACATCATTTTAGAACCAACAATTGTCTGCAATATATGGTCCATAATAGGAAATGGATCATTATCTTTTAGAGAATCTTGATTTAAGTTCTTGAAGTCAACACAAATTATTATTTCTCCATTTTTCTTCCTAACATGAACTATATTAGCTACTCATGTAGAATGATGGATAGGATAGATAATTTTTTCTTTTGAAATTTTATCTATCTCATTAAAAATTGCTTCAGCTACCTTAGGATTATAATTTCGCTATTTCTACCTATAAGGTGAAGCACTAGGTTTTAATGGGATTTTGTGTTGAAATTCTCCATTTCTAAATCTCTACAAATCAGCATAAAACCATGCAAAGACATCTCTATAATGTGTTAATAAAGAGATTATTCTTTCTCTCTCCTTTGGAGACCAAAACTTTCTAATGCAAACAATTTTAGGATCATCTTCTATGCCAATATTTACCTGATCATACTTAGGAGATGATTCAACAAAAAAATTGCTTTTTTGCGTCAAATATTGATCATGTTTGTTGAATAAATGCTCAAGAGAAACTAAACCCTTAAGAATCTTATTACCTTTCAATTGAATGACTTCTATTTCCTTTCCATCAGAGGTAGTAATGTCACCTTCCAAGATATCATTAATTTTATCATCACTATCTTAAAAATAAATGTGATTGAGCAAAATATTCAGCCTTTTCTAAAAAATCTATAATCTATCAATCATTATTAAACATTTTCCAATGATTCACATTATCAGGAACACTAGGCCGATATACAATCTCAATTCGATAAGTTTCATCTTTGAAATCAGGATGTGGTAAAAGTAGGGAAGCTGAGACTACAAGAGAGTCAGCTCTAGTATTTTGATCTCTTGAACCAGATTCTATAGAAAAGGCATTGAAATATTCAATACAATCCCATATTCTATTTCTGTAGTGCTTGAACCAACCATTTTCATAGTATAAACCATCCTAACTTGTTTCACAACCAATTTTTCATCTCTCATTGCTCTCAATTGCTTAATGCCTTTTTCCTTTGCTACATTTAGTCCAATTAATAGGGCCTCATACTTTTCTATGTTATTGGCATTAGCAAATTCTAGTTTGAAAGCAAAAGGAAACTTATAACCATCTAGTGAAACTAGAACTATCCCCACACCTGACCTAGCATTAGCACAACTTCCATCAAATTATAGTGTCCACAATTCATTAACTAGATCAAGACTAATTAGATCGAAACATTCTTCTTGAGTAGAGGAGCACATGTAGGTACTTGGCCCAACTTCTACAAATAGAATATCTACTCTTGGATCTCCGGACTTCAATACTGTGAACTTAGCTTTAGGCTCAGGGTTTAGGCGCATCCTTTTCCCATCCAATGGTATTAAAGCAGGTGACCAATCCATTTGTATTTCCCTACCCAGATCTTTACAAAAAATCCTACTCAAAAGCATCCCATAGTTAGCCGGTATATCAACAACCAATATGGTTAATTTTAATCTCCTTTTAGGAAATGCAACTAGGGCCACCTAAGCATCCTTGATCTAACGTATGATAGGGACTAGGGAACTATCCATGGAATAAAATTTACCTTGAGATGAGGTAAAAGATAAACCTAGGGCTTTGGCTATTTGGGTAGGAATCACATTTTCAAAAGCTTCAGAATCAACAATATAGTTACTTAGCTTGAAACCAACAATGTATAATGACACATAAAAAGGTTCTAGTTTTACAAAAAGATTCTATGAACTTGAATTATTATCTAAAGGATTTGAGAAAATTTGATCTTCTATGGGAGTTTCACTTCCACAGGATACTTGAGCATGACATTGGGATGGTGGAGGCTCTTGTTTGACATACTTAACTAGTCTATCTAGTTTTGCAGGGTTGAGCCTTAGGTATTCAGCTTGTGAAATCTGAATTTTTGTATTTTTGCATGACTCAAATATATCAAATGAACCAATATAAAGAAAAATAGAGGAGGAAGTAGATGGTACCTCGGTTTGCACACTCTTGGGAGCAACTTTTTCTTGTCTCTTGTTCCTTTTCAAAATATATTTTGGGGCTGAGGATGAACCACTTTTCTCTCCTTTAGCTTGCTACACTTTGGTGAATACAACATAATTAGGATCATAAATTTTAATATACACATCCTCTCCTGCCTCTATATCTGGTGCAAACTCAAAGAGATACATTCCAACATCATGAGATTGGCTAGGTTCCTCCATATACGATTCTTCAACATGTTCATTTGTTGAGAGCATTTTCATGAATCTAATCATATTTGGGTAGGTAGATCCATCATGATATGAAGTTAAATGAAAATTTCAATGATTACCTTTGTTGGAAGAGGGAGCACCTTCGATTTTCAATCTTTGGTTTGGACTAGTGAATGACAATGTCTTATTGGGAGCTCCTTGATAATTATAATCTTTCCTAGGGATATCTTGATAGGGTGTTTGTGAAGGATCCTTTGGAATCTATCTCTTTAGAGTAATTATATCATTGGGAAATCTTTGAATAACTGGATCAGTAGAGTTTCCTAGTGATGGTTTACTAGTTTGCAATTATTTCTTCCATTTCCAGCAACAATCAAATTATCTTCTATAGATATGGCCCTCTCTTGAGCAATTTCTACAATAGCTGCACCTTCCCTTTTAATAGTGAAACTTACAACTATTGGTAGGGTATTAATGAATATTTATTTCAATAGATGAGGGCCTTGTATCGTATTTGCAACAATCCTATTATACAATTTATTAAACTTGGCTACAAATTCTCTCATTGGTTCATGGACCTCCTTTTTTGTAGAGCCCGATTGAGCAACCAAAAATTGATCATTTTTAGCAGTCTTAAATCTATTTTCAAACCTTGTTATCAGGGTAGCCCAATTAGGAATGGAGCCATTTGGAAGGGAGTAGAACCAATCCACAACAAAAGTAGTTAAATATTCCACAAAGAGTCTCATAGCAACATCCTCATGTTGTACCACAAGAATAGAATAAGCAACAAAGAAAGCTTGCATGTGTTCATCAAGAGTAACCTTCCCATCTCCACTTAATTTTGGTATTATTTTCCTTGAAACCTTTAGAAAAACATGAAGTTGAGCAACAAATCCAAAGATAAGAGGGATTATCACAGCTCCCCAAGGGACAGGTTGGGCCATTCTAACAAGGTTGTGGATAGGAAAATTGATTTGTAGGGGAAGAACAGTGTTTGCAAAACAAGATCTAGCAAGATATATTAGGAACCCTAGAAACATTGGGTTAGAGGTAGGAGATTATGGTATACTAATAGACTTAACCTTTTGGTAAGGTGGGAAGGATGAGAAACCAACTGCTTCTAATAACTCAAAATCTTTATCCACAATCCCTTTCTTCTTATCTCCCCTTGTATATCTTTTAGAAGCCAGAGCTAAACAAACAATAATAAATTATAGAGTCACCAACTTTCACTTACTAATTGTTTCATGGAATATTTTGTCTATTGTTCAACTAATTTCTCTAATTTTTAGGAGCTCGAACTCTTCTTACTATAGGTACAACATTCTCTACAATTTTTTTTTTCTTGAGAATTCTCAAAATGCATGGAATTTTATCTAATGATTTCACCAAGTTCTTCTTCTTCCTATAACACCTCATTAACCCTATGATATTCGAGGTTAGTTCTTCTTTGTTTCTAAGTGAGCAGTCGAAGACCGATAACTATATCTTCTTGATCACCAACCAACTAGTCTATGTTACGATGAAGAACCAAAGCGTTACACTTTTGAAGAACCATAACTATCAATTAAAAAGAAACTCATAATGCAAATATTTTGAATTCAATCCCCAGCGAAGTCACCAAATATCTGTTAGTTAATATATTTTTCACCTAACTCTATATTCTTATGCCCACAAAGGTGATAAAATGTAATAACATTTGAACTAGTCATAATAGTATTTTATGTTGATTCTTTGCTTGTTTTAAAAGGTGGCAACTACCTTTGTCAAATATTCAATGAATGATTTACAACTAATATCACTTTTAACTAGAAAGAAAATGAGAGGAAATTCTTTTAACTAGAAATATTTGAAAGGAATCCACACAACATCAAATATCAAAAAATTAAACTACCAAATATCCAAAACTATATTTAGGAAATCAGTATGTATCCATCTTTATTAAACCTTTATTCACATATAAATATTCCACAGTGACAAAAATAGCTAAACATCCACCACCCCAATAATAGATAATTCACTAGAAAAATATTCAACATAAGAAGAATGAATCCACACACCATAACACAAAGATTATGCATGCACGAGCTTCATCATGGTCTTTCTATATTGAGATAACAAAGTTTGTTCTAATGAGTAAAACAAAGTTTTCCCAAAAGATCCCCATCGCCTAACAGTAACCACATATTTAAAGATTACAAATTCTCCATAATAATGGTTTCTTGAAAACAAATTTTTGATTAAAAATGAAAAAGTATTTTTAAGTATAGAGAGAACCAAATTAAAGAATATAACATAATAGCTAAAAACTAATCAGCGGTCCTAGCTCTGACTTTTTCACTTCCAATTATCTCCACCTCCTGCTACTCTTGTAATGAATCTCTTGCCTTTAACATTTTCTTGTATTCTCGGTACTTGGTGACAACTGCAATGATGTTTTTGCTTCTGTGAGTTGTGGTGATTTGTAGCCTTGTTATCCATCTTGAAAGTGCACGATCTGACTCAACAATTTTTTCATAGATACCATCACTTTCACTTTTGAACTTACTCATATAGATCTATAAATTACTCAACTTTCTGAATGGGTTTTTTGTGGCTATCTCTGGATTTCCTATCTCCTTAAAAACCTCATCAAACCCATCTATGAGTTCTACTTCGAGGGCATTGAAATTCTCCTTGGCCGTCACTAATATATCAAAAAAAAATCTAACACTTTATTGATTTCCTTGATATAATCTTCATATATTCACAGTTTACAATCCAAGGATTCAAACCAATTAAGATCAATTTATTTGGGATCGTTTACCAATTTTTCTTTAAACAACAAAAGGGGGTCCATGTAGATCATTTCAAAAATTTCTCTAGAAAACACAAATGTGTTACTATGTTCCCTTCTTATCTGCTGGAGTTCAATTACCAGTTCCTTTCTCTTGTTAGATACATTAACATAAAATTGGTAAAATTTATGAATGTAGAACAAACCATCTTGGTAAAGCCCTTTTATCCACCCATTGGTAGCTTTGGCATAACCCAAATTTTTCTTGACCTTTTGCACAATGTTAGAATCAATACCTTAAATATTTGATCTTGATGCTTCCTTAGGGACCAAAGTCACAATTGATGAAATAAAAATTCTTAAAGAAATATTTTGAGATTGCAATTGAAGGTTCTCCTTTCTCTGTTCTTTTTCTCTTTTAATTAATGCATTAATAGAGTAATTAGCGTAATAGACATCACCTTCAAAAGTAGATGGCCCCATGTCAATGTGATAAACCTTATAGTTGGCCTCTATAATCTCATTTTCATTTAGGTCCTTTACAAGATTGATGATCTCCAATAGTTGATGCCTAGAAGTAGGATCAACAACCATTCGTGACATCCTTTTAGCCTAATTGTGTTTAGGAGACCCTATAAAATCATAGAAACTGTATCTACCTCAACCGTCATGGCAAGAATATTTTTCGTCTTCTTCTCCACAACTTTCTTCAACCATGTTGGAGAAGAAGTTATGAGCCTAGTGTCTCTGCTTTCAACACTCACATTCTCCATTCTCTCAATTGACTGAACATCAACAAAAGTATCTCATATTGGAGAATGAGGAACTTCAAAGAAAGGAGGAAAAGAATTATCTTCAACTATCTATTGGAAAATTCCCTTGGAGTTTGCAGGCATCGGTTTCTTTTGACTAGTTCTTTTCTTAGGCGTTGATGGGGACACACTATCCTATGCACAAATTGATTTTAGCTTGGATGTTGTGTCGTTTGGTTTCTTGCAATCTCCTCCAGACTATGAACTAGTGTCAAATGACCTAATTGTTTTCTTTACATTCGATATGTTCACACCAAAGGTCTGTACAGTCCCTTGCTCCTTCCTTTGTGAAGATTTTTGCTCCTAAGGGAAACCTGCAATTTTCCACCACTTCCCGTTCAACCAATCTAAAGTTCTTAAAATAGGAGCAGAGAGAACCATTAAATAAAAGATTTCATCTTCTGACCAATTAATTTTTAACAAGGGTTTAGTAGCAGGTGGCTAATATTCAGGATCAATGATCACTAAATCTTCCCCCACATCTTCTAGAATATTAAAGGAGATACCAAAGGCTTGTATTTTCCTTAAAGTAAATCTCATAAAAATTCTCCTATGCACCTCACCTTCATATGTACAATCTTCCCAAAAATCCTCAATAGTAGGGCAATGTTCATAGCTACCAACTCCATACAAATTTTTCTTAACATAACCCTTGCTATGAAAACGGGCTCTCACCAGCAAATACTGAAAAAATTAAACTCATTGAGGGTTTTATCCACACCCTTAGCAATATTATTACTTTTACAAGAAAATGAAGGTATGGACAATGGAAACACATACCCTTTCTTTCCCATGTTTTGAATATTTTACATCCACCATAGCCATCTGCCAGCAGACTTCAAGAAAGACAAGAATATCACTTGGCTACTAGGGTAACCTCAATGGAGCCCTTTCAAAACCCCTAATTCTGAGATAATTGAATCTACTGAACTGAATGTTAAAGCTTCCAAATTTCATTCCAACTTGCTTAGTGAGATGTGGCAAGCTTTTATTCACAAGTGTATCTAGCGTTGGAGACCCTTGCAGTTCCAATCCTACCTAGACAACCTCTTGACTAGCTAAAATGTAAACCACGTATGGGCACATGTGGAAGGCAACAATTTGCTGAAATTTTACCAATTGCTCATTTAAATGATAACAAATAATTTCAATCCAGTCAATGAATTTATGTCTGTGCTCCACGGGGATGCATCCCCTATGATTTTTACCCGTTTCCTGTATCAGGTACGAAACAGGGACATGGGGACGGCTAGGAAACATCCCCTGGCAGTCCCCTCTTTGCCTCCAAGTACCTGGAACTTACTAGAGACTTTTTCTCACTAGCAGGGGACGTAGGGTACGGCTAGGTGTACCCAAAACAGCCCAACCATACCTCATCAGTACCGGGTATGGCTAGCCGTACCCTATGGCCCAGCAAAAAATCAAATGCCTTTTTAAAAAAAATAAAGTTTTTTAAATTAAAAAAAAGGTATGGGGGGCCCCACAAGGGATGCCCCATGCCACTTGACCTAATTTGTGCCTTATATGTGGCCTAAAATGAGAAAAGCAACTCATTTTTACTTCTTTCCTTGTGAAGTGAAGCATAGCAAAAGGAGAGCAGTTGAGTGAAGGAGAGAACAACAGTTTGAAGAGGAGCTTAGGGAATCATTTCCAACATATTAGAGGTATGTTTTTCATCTTTTTTTTATATCTGCTATTTGTTTTTAATTTTTGCAAGATTTTTTTAAGTTTTTCAACACATAGGAAGGGCATTTAGTGTTTACTTCTTTTTTTTGAACTTGCAACTCTTTGAAATCAAAAACTTCATAAAAATTTAGAAAACAACCATGAGTAGCAGCAGTGATAGTGAAAGTGAGGATATTGAAATCCAAATGAAAGAAAGAACTCAAACTCAAAGAACAAGAAATAGACATAGAGGTAGTGCAACTACAAACATTGGGGGGTGTTCAGAGAGTGGGAGTGGAGTAGGGTCAGCAGGTTCAAACCCATTTGAATGTCCCTTTGAAATCCTCAAAAAATGGGCAAAAGGCCCATTTAACCCCAAAAAACCTCTATTACAATTTGCAACAAGAGTTGATAAAGAGAAGAAAAAAAATTCATGGGGTAGTAGAATATGGGAGTGTCATTTGTGCCATACGAGATTTTATTGCCATCTTTTGTGGATTGGTGGTCAAGGGGTGAAAGGGTGTAGAAAAATAGCCCAACAACAAAAAATTGAGGCAACTAGATTGCATATGGAGGGGGAGGCATTAAGTAAAGGGGTTTCAGTTGAGAGTTTGCAGCCTAGTATTGGAATGCCTACACCATCAGTAGATGTTGCTTCAGCTTCTCACTCTCATGTGGGGGAGGATTCTACTAGAGGAAAGAAAAGGAGTATGAATGTTGCTGATATGTTTAATGTTACAGTAAGAGATGGGGCTGATTCCTCTATTGCCAAGTTTTTTTATGCTAATGCCATACCATTTCATGTCTCACGTTCACCATATTTTAAACAAATGTGCAAAGATATTGTAGTTGCTGGTCCCTCATATGTTCCACCTGGAGAAACTAAGTTACGCACCACCCTTCTTGATAAAGAGTACTCCAAGGTGAGTATTTTGATGGAGGATATGAGACAAACATGGTTGACAGATGGCTGCTCCATAATCATGGATGGGTGGACCGATATCAAACATCAGCCACTCATCAATCTTATTGTCACTAGTACAATAGACTCTTATTTTCTTAGAGCTGTAGATTGTTCAGGCAAAAGGAAGGATGCAACTTTCCAATTTTAGATTTTGAGAGATGCTATAGAGGAGGTTGGAGCTTGTAATGTTGTGCAGGTATGATTAAATTTGATTTTCTTTCTTTCTTATTTTTTATTTTTATTTTCTTATTAGTTATTTAAAATTTTGATATCTATATTCTATACTAATCTAGTAATCTCATATGAACTTGATGATATGCCATTGCCAGGTAGTGACCGATTCAGCCCATGTGAGTAAATTAGCTGGATTGATGGTGGAGAGTGCTTATAAGCACATTTTTTGGACCCCTTGTTGTGAGCATTCATTGAAAAATACCTTGAAGGACATTGGGAAGATAGATTGGGTCAAGGCAGTGGTTGCAGAGGCTAGAGAGGTGCAAATGTTCATTTGCAACCATCAGACTTCACTTGCTTTGTTTAGAACATTTTCAAGTAAGGAATTCCTCAAGCTCATGGAGACTAGATATGGTAGCTACTTCATTTTATTGGAGAGGATGCTTGAGGTCCAAGAGGCTCTACAATTAATGATGGTCAATGTAGAGTGGGGTAGATGGCAAGAGTCAAGCACAGTAGAGGGAAAAAGGGTGAAACAAAAAATCCTTGATGATGACTGGTGGTCTACAATGAGGTAAGAAATTTGGCATTGCTGATTTTATTATTTATTTGAAATTTGAATTATTAAATTTTATTATTGCTGATTTTCATTTTATTATTTAATATTTATAGGCTACTAGCCTAGCTGATTTTAATTTTTGTAACTTGTTTGCACTTGCAGTTATGTATGCTCCTTCATCTAGCCTATTGTTCAAGTGATTAGATATGTTGATACTGACTCTCCTAGCCTTGGAGAGATTTATGAGACCTTTGATAGTATGCTTGGATAGGTGAAGCAAGCAATTTATAGCAAGGACCCTTCTTTGGCATTTTATGAGGAGCATCTTAGGCCCATTGTGACACGACGGTGGGACATTATGAACACCCCGCTTCATATGGCAGCCTATGCTCTCAATTCAAAATGGTATGCATCGAGGCCTGGGAGAGTGGCTCCATCTCATGATGAAGAGGTGAAAGAAGGCTTCATGAGGGCCCTTACAAAAATGTATACTTCAAAGGAATCTACCATACATCGCACACAATGGCTTGCATTTGCCAATCTTCATGGTCCAACCTTCAGAAAACTAGAGGTGAGGATGGATAGAGATACATTGGCTCAAATCGACCCTCTTGGATGGTGGATGTGGCATGGGAAGGATGCACCAAAGTTGAGATTACTTGTTGTTCGCCTTCTTTCACAGGTTGCTAGTTCCTCTACTGTAGAGAGGAATTGGTCCACATATAGCTTAATCCAATTAGTCAAGAGGAACTCCCTTACCTCTAGACGATTGGAGAAGTTGGTGGTAGTACACAGTGCTTTGCGCTTATAGGATCGCCAGTCTAGTGAGTATCGTCAGACTCCAGCCTTACATTGGGATGTTAATCCTAAAGATGCTATGCAGATTGAGGAGGAGGATGCACATGAGGGATTGGTTGGTGTTCCATTGGTTGAGGCAGATCCTTCTATTGACATGGACACTGACACTGACTTAGACTCGAGCTCTGATGGTGAGGGCGATGCTGATTTAGACCTACCTTCTACTAATTAGGGACCATGGACAACGATATATTTTCTTAGTTTTATGTTTATCATGTCATTTCATAGTTGAGACTTGGAGCCTTTGGGCATTTTGGTTATAATTATTAGACTTTTTTATGATATTTAACATTTATAATGAAAATCATTTGAACTTTGTTAATTTGTTTGTCAATTCTCATGTGAAATCTGAATTCAAGTCTAATGATATGTATTAGGCTTATACAATGTCTAGAATGAATGCTTTATCAATGTTATGCTATGAACTTTTGAAATTTCTCTATATTTTAAAGAATTTCCCTATTTTTTGTCAGCTGTCCCCTGTCGTCCCCTAAAAAAGACCCAAAAGTACCCTCATACCAAAAATTCATCCTGTCGCACCAGGCACTCCCCGTCCCCGAAACCCCGTGGAGCATAGATTTATGTTCACTACAAATCACCAGAATAAAATGACATATCCAAAATTCAAAAGAGTCTGAATGGGAATTTCCAACTACACGATGCAACAAGGTGATAACATCTAAAATTTCCTTCAAAATGGACACTTTTAAGTTTTGAGGGAAACTGAAACTTACCTTTTTCCTAGAATTCAACCAATTCTTTGCAATGTAATTTTTGCACCATTCTTCATTGATTTTGAAAAACTCATCACCAAAAACTACAAACATTTCTTCTATAGTCACCCTTTTTGGAATACTCAATGCATGAGAAATGACTTCAAGAGTGATTCGCGCAATGACAGACCCGTCCATAGGTCTAATCTCTCGAGTCTCTTGAATGTAGCCCCTTATACATGCAATCACTAGGTCAATGCTTTACATGGCTTTAGGAACACCTCCTGGATGTGCCAAACCATTTTGAAAATTTTACTCTTCTAGTGGCGTTCTACTATCTTGCTCTAGGTGCGCCCAAAAATCCCCCAAATTGAAGTGCCCAATTTTAGTATCCATCCCTCACTCTAGACTAGTGATTTTGAATTCCACTCTACATGAGCGCAATTTCATGAAGGAAGAAAGCTTGTACTTTGAGAAATATTAGCAGAGAATAAGAATGAAGGATAAATGACTCAATGAATACTTTTCCACCCATCTTATGCCGTTACTTGATAGGACGTGTAATTAATGCGACATTCAATTTAATTCCTCGAAAAGATAGCCTTTAAAACTGAATGTTTTTTTAAAAACCCTAAAAACACAACTCAAGGTTAGTTTGTATATATTATTTAATGAGGTGGTGACACCTTGAAAACCATGAAAATTCCACAATTTCACATGGTTGCAAAAACTTAGAACCTTAGAACCAAATTTGAGAGTTTCAAAGTTTTGAGAACCTTTGACTCACCGACTTCAAAGACAACCAACGAAGGCTTGCAACTCAACAAAGGGAACCAAGTCAAACAATCGGGAAGTTTTGAAAATTTAGAACTCCACAAAAAGTTTATGAAACTTGAAGAACTAGTGGCTAAGGTTAAGAAAAAAACACAATCCACGACTTTGAGCAATTATGAAAAGGAATGAACAACAAGGCATTGAAAAAGGATGAAGTAAAAGAGCCGAAAGGCTTAGGAAGGGGAGGTTTAAAATTGTTGATACTAGTCTATATGTTATGGATAATAGTGGCTAATCCCTAGGGTTGCAGTCATGGTGTCATCAAAATGTTCTATTTCAACGTTGACTAATTTTAGTAGGTTGTAGTTAGCTTAAGTTACTACTTAAGCCTTTGAAGTCATTTGGGGAATCGACCCCTTCACCTTGCATTTACCATCCAAGAAAATGTTTAGTGTGTGATTGGTGGATTGGGGAGTTAATAAATTTAAGAACTCCATGAATTGGTTAAGGAATTTGAAGTTCCTCCGACATTGTGATGTTGCTTGATTAACAGTGGCGATCAAGCCTTAGAGATTAGATGGTGCCCACCAACCCTGCTGAGTTTTTGGTGGGTCCCAACTAAGTCCTTTAGGGTCTAGGGGGAGCAATAGAGATTAATCTACGATGGATGAATAACAACCATTGATGAAGAAGGTGGGACCTATGAAGGTTGCACAAGATGACGTATGCGATGAATGGTTGAGATTGAATGAGGAATATCTAATAGTGGCCATAATGTATTTGGTGGGACCTAACAAGATGGTGATGATGATAGATTGTGACAAAGAAGAACATGTGGCGAAGAGTGGTTGCTCGACATACCAAATCACATCGATTTTGTGAGTTGCATGGCGATGAGGTGGACATGGGATGTCATCAAGGGTCTTCATCAGTGTGACAGAGAGGTGTCAGTAGAATGTTGAAGGATGTCTCCTCGACAACCCGATGACCTACACATTGGTGAGACAATATGGTATTGCTAGGACCTTGAACAAGGTCTCTTTGATAGAGTGACATGATGTTAAGTGAATACCCCCAAGATTGATGATGGATATTTGAATGACTACTTAGCCAATGTTCAGGGTTTAAAGGCATGGCAATGAATAGAGGATTGTAGGATCAAGGTGTGAAAGAAGAGGATCGATGACCAAAATTCAAAGATAGGAATCTACAATGGCTACAATAGTGTGAATGAGGGTTTAGACTGTAAATTGACATAAAGGAAGAAATTAATTGGTCCAACTACACTAGCGACCAATGTAAATGAATATTTTATCTTCAAGATGGTGGCACAGATTGTAGAGGTGATCAAGATCAAATCAGATGGAATGGATTGAAGAATGGATTGAATGCATAATAAAATTCTTCAGGTTTGATAGAGAAAATGAGGGAAAATTCTCTATAATAGAATTAAATGTTGGGTGACTTGATGCAGGATATGGTGATATCTGATAAATCCCTATTAGACACCTTTATGATGAGCTAGATGATGGTGTGTAGCTTGATGTATAGGTAGCTTGCTGGTAAAGTTTGCAAGTGAAGGAAACCCTAGAAAAATATTTGAGAGATATGAATGTGTAACTGAGGGTTAATTTTTTAGGATTAGATTATCAAATGAATTGAAAGCATAAACCCAAAGAAGTAATGAAGTGCAAAGGAAAATAAATGAAAACATAGAAAATAGAAAAATCTCACCCAGTATCTTCAATCTCCATTACACCTTCTAACTTGTTGATTTGTATTGCCCTCAAATCAAGTGCGTGAGCAATCTTTGACTATGCCTATGTCCTAAACAAGCTTTGAAGGATTTGAATCTTAAATGCCTATGCCTATGACAATATGATAAATGAAAATAATAACTATGAATGCTAAATGATTATAATGCCTATAATAAT
This sequence comes from Sequoia sempervirens, assembly GCA_007258455.2. Lineage (NCBI taxonomy): Eukaryota > Viridiplantae > Streptophyta > Pinopsida > Cupressales > Cupressaceae > Sequoia > Sequoia sempervirens. Next base: position 126,367,486 of record VDFB02168118.1, on the reverse strand, counting down.
GAAGTGGTCCCCAAATTGTGAACAAGACACTCACTACTGATCCCCTTGAGTAGAGATAGCAATTCTTGGGAATTCATTACCCAAAGAATCCAAATTTGGTGTGCTCGAATGATGTAAATGAGCCATGGAGGGGAGCGAATGCCACCAAAATTCTAAGCTATCCGCTCTGAAGAAGGAAAGGTGTTTATCACCAATCCGGGGTATATCGGTGGGCTATATCAAGTATACAAACCCTTGGCCTATTGGCCTTTTAGGATTGTACTTGTCTTATGTGTGCTTTCTTACACCCAAAACATTGTGTTTGTCAAGTGCTTGTTGGATTACTCAAACATTATGCACAACGTTCACAAATCTGGACACAAACAATCGACCTTAGACAACTCAAACTTTTCAACAAAACATCAAAAAACAATCTCAGTCCTCATTTTGAACTTAGACTTTGCATTGTTCATCTTAGTCCTCATTTTGAACCTAGACTTTGCATTAATCATTTTTGTCCTTCATCAACATTATCGTCTTAGTCCACATTTAACACTTTGGCTTTGACAACATCATCATCTTGCATTAGTCATTTCCCTTAGACATACGTCATTATCACCTTGCATTTAACAACATCATGACATCCACCACCTTGTCTTCCCTTCACCAACATATTGATAGGCTTGCTAGTAAAGTTGAATACCAATTACTCTATAGAGGTCAATACCAACAAGCCTTAGACCTTAGGAGACAATTCCTCCAAACGGACAATCAATGTCCTTCGTGCCAACAATCCATGAGTCCTAGTCCTCTGTCCATCTACCCTCACTACCAAAATTCACTTAATACCATTCATGACATTAGTCCACAAAAAACATCCATTACTCACCCTTATCCTAACTTTGACAAGGGAAACCAACTGTCCACTAGTCCATTCCAAGTCTCCATGTCATATGCTAGTCCTTCACCTATCAATCTTGTCAATGTCTACATGCCCTATCAACCATATATCAACTCATGTCAAGTCCCCACATCATACCATATCAATCCAATCCAAGTCTCCACATCCTATTTTAGTCAACCTTACACTAATCTAGTCCAAGACTCCATGGCATATCTAGTCGAAGTCCCCATGTCACATCTTATGTCGTCACATCCTAATCTAGTCTGAGACTCTGTGTCATATCTAGTCCAAGTCTCCACATCATACCCTAGTCCTTCATATACTAGTCCAATGCAAGTACCCATGATATATCCTAGTCCTTCACATACTAGTCCAGTCCAAGTCTCCATGTCATATCCTAGACCCTCATCCATTAATCCTCTTCAAGTCACCCCCTCACAAGCCACATCTAGTCATGAAAATTCTCTCATTACTCAAGTCAAATCCCATTTAATAAACTTGAGGATACATGTCAAAATGAAAGCCCAAAGCCTGGCATTATAATGTCACCCTCATGTCAAGAACAAGGTATTCCATCCCATGACCCTATTTCTGATTGTATCAACCATGACAACCCCATCTTTGACCAAGACCCCATCATTGACCAAGAAGTACAAATCCATGACAACCCCATCTTTGACCAAGACCCTACCATGGACCAAGAAATCCAAAATGATCCACTCCTTGACCTTTATGCCATTTATGATCAAACACTTGATGACCCTATACAAGCCTCGACTATTGGCCCTTTCCAAACTAAGACACTTGCCTCCATGGGACACATAGACGATATTCCTCTAGAACAAGAATCTTCCACTAGGAACATGCTTGCATATGATCAAGTTATAGCTAAAATAATTGGACTCTATGACACTAAACATAATTATGGCTTTGACATTGCCTTGGAAGCACTAACAGAATCATTTGAATCTGACATGTCACACAATCAAACCAAAGATATCAGTCAAGAATATGTCCAACATGACAATGAAGCTAAGACACTTTATCAACTAAGGTCATCTATCTTTGTCAGAGCAGGCTTTCTTGCAGACAAAAATATTACAAGTGACAGTATCCACATACCTATTGATGGGTTAGCATCTTGCTTTCAAAACAAAAAATACCCCATTGCAAATAGAATCTATCAAAGCATGCAATATCAAGGTAAAAGATTGGCATACACAAGCAAGGCATTCTAGAACCAATACAGCTTCAAGAAAATTACAGACATCAAGGTCTTGGCTATTCCTCAGTTAATAAATCAAACGATGTCAGTGGTACCTCCTCGATACTGGGAGCATATTTTGTCAGATACAAATGTCAAAATGGAATCCAAGAGAAATCCTTGTCATAAGATTGCTGCCAACACCCCCTCCACCCACACCATAAACCGTCATTCCATCATAAATAAACCTTCCCTTTGGAACCAACAAAAACAAAAGTCATACAAATCAAAAGATCACAATCAAATGTCAAAGGCCATTGAATCAAACAAAAAGACAAGTGGACAAATGAAATTAAAATGGATCCCAAAGACAAGTGGATCAAGCAAAGAAAATATGTCAAAAGAAAAAGTCAATCACAATGTGGAGCCACAATACAAGAGGACTCCCACATATAACACATGTCCACCTCCTTCAAAATGGTCATCAAGCAAGGCATCTAAAGGTGTTGGTTCCAAATGCAATCCATCCAAAATCAGTCATCCACCATCCAAAGTTTGGAAAATAAAAAGTCATTCATCCAAATGTCTAAACAATCTTTCCACGTCTACCATCATTTATCATAACCCTACATCTCATCTAAAGTCCAATGATCCCACATCACAAATCCGTCACATCATGGTAGCAACTCTTTACCACAAGGACTCTGATGGTACTCTATTGTGATGTGCGTATTTAAAGGCCAACTCTAGTATCAGAAAGGATCACAATGACATCAATTAGTTGTACACAAGCGCTATGATCCTGAAAAGACAACTCCTTCAACAAGGTCATTATTGGCATATCATGGCACCACTCTCTAAATCAGCACCATGAGTGGATTCAGAATAGTTAGTCATCACTAAAGCATCCAAACATATCAAAAAAATTGAAAAATGATAAAAAATGTCACCCTGATGAAAACCTGTTAAACAGGCATCTTGGTGACACCAAAAAAATTAAAAAGTCAAGAAAAAATAGTGAAGAGAAAAATTTCATCTAATTGTTAAAACCTGGAAAATAGGTGCCCTGGATAAGTACCATGATGAAAACCTGGCAAATAGGCATCATGTGTAAAACAAATCATCTATGTGGACCATTTAATCCATATCATTCCCACCTACTTTGGTCTTGACATAAAACTGGCACACATAAATCATGCTTTGGGAAAACTCTTGACATGTCTATACTATCTCTCTTAAAAGGTAAATCTCTTTTAGAGAGCCTCAAGAGATAATCCCAAGGTATTCATGTCAGGTCTTGACAATGCATAAACAACTCAGTGATAAATGTGAAATTGCTGGTAATCACAATGGAACCTTACTACAAGCAAATGCTGAATCAATTTTTCTCAGATTTAACAAACTGGTAAGCCTTCAATCCAAGATTTGATCCAATGATTAAAGAAATAGAAAAGGATAAGGGTTTCAGAGAGATTTCTAAATCTAATACTACTCCTAAGATTAACAATGAGAGCAACCAATACCCAAAATGGACCAATCCTTCAAAATTGATTTATGCTTGACCCAAATAAATCTGCTACCTTACAGAAAACAATGCAATCTTCTAAGGCTCTTAAGATTTTCAAACCATAAACATGCATTCAAATAACCCTATTGCAATTGAAATGAACAACATTTATGATTGAACTAAGCACAAGGAATATCAAGTCCAGGCTAACTTTGCAAAGCAACAAACAGTCAGTTGGTTGCGAAAAGTATGGACTGAAGGATTGCTGCAACATTTAAGTATTGGTTCACAAACATTATCAAATCGAATGTATCTAGATATTTACCGACTCAAAGAAATTTTAAAGATGGAATGGCTAAAACCATGAAAAACAAGAGAACACAAATATGGCACCAAATCACAATGTCGCTATTTGCATTCTAAATGTTCACTATAGCAACAATCTTAGCTTTCTGTTACAATATTTGCTTGAGGGTCACTACCTGCTAATTTACCCTACTTCTATATTTTGACTACAAATTTGAACTATTTCCGACTATCTAATTCTTCTAACTTTTTCTAACCCTTTACAAAGAGGCCCAATGCCCAATATATAAAAACTCCAGAGAACTTGTCAACCTTGCGAGGGTTTCACAGCAATAACTCTGCGCAACCACCCAGCCAAGAAGGTCGATGAAATGGGTCAAATAGGCAATAAATGTGTGTCCCATTGAGGTCGGCCTCGGATCTATGATGCAGCCTAGTCATTGCACAGGAAGATAATGGGGAAGCACAAATCGCACTGCCGCCCATCATCAGCCTCTTTCCCCATCGTCCTTACGTCAATCTGACTCATCATGTAGCCTCAAGAATGTCGCATCCAAGTAAGCCATAGGTGGTACTAGATGAACCCTAAGTTGCCTCTCTATGGATGCAATCTCCTCCCTTGAGTGTTTGACCGACCTATCCCAGTCTGCTTTGTGTGCCACATGCTTATCAATAACTACGAGGTAGGTGGCTGCATCATCTAGTTGGTGCTCGGAGACAGACCCATCATCAAGTGGTGCATAGACATCACACCACCACTCTTTCAACTGCTCAAAATTCAAATACCTAGGCATTATTTTCCTTCATCCTGTCATAATTTCAAAAAAAGCAATGGAGCCATCATAGATGCCAGCTAGGGTGTTATCAATGTGCTTTCTCTGTTTGTAAATTTTCCTCAACACCTTCTGCTAGATTTGCAATGTTTCAAACCATTCCCATGGCTTGGCAGCTCTAGAAGAATGAAGAATCTTGTCGCTGACCAACTTGTCCCGGGTGTCTTCCATTAGGGCCCTAGTTTTCTGTAGCACGAGGTCGGTGTCCTCCTTATCCTGTGCCATTACCTATTTCAACCATTCAGTGGTCATGACAACATCCTTACCGACTGATAAAATTTCCTCGATAGCTTCATCACCCTTAATTTGTACTCCTTTCAACCAATTCATAGTGGCAAGGGTGGAAGCTTTCATCTTTTCAAGCTCCGATATAGTCTCTTGAGGCAGAGGATTGGTGGTAGAGGAAACGAGATTGATGGACTATAGTGGCCTCATTAACTCCTCCAAGCACTTCTTGAGATTCTCATTATCTCTCTTAAGCTCCTGATTGGTTTTTACCTCCCTTCTGAATCTGTCCACCATGACTGCGTTGGAGCCCTCATAATCCCCAATGTCCTGCTCAACCGACGTAGGCCCAAGATTGAAAGTCTATATATTGTAATCACTTCCAACCACATTGTCTCTACATTTATCTGGAGCAGGGGTAGCAACATGAACAAATTTGTTGTGTGCCTCATCCCTTTCAACTCTTGAGATTACCCTAACCTTTTTCTTACCTTTATCCTTTCCAATTTTGGCTAGCAGTGCATCCCAATTAGGTGGACCATCCTCTACAACCACCTGCTTTCTCTTTATTTCCCTATCAAGCCATTCAGGGACAACAGGATCCAATCGCTCCTCAGCCTTTTTCTGTTCATCAGGGGCTTCATTGGCCTTACTTTCTTCTTCTTCAACATGTTCTTCCCCCTGCCCAGGTGATGGGATCATTTCTGCCTCTACCTCACTTTGGAGGAGATTCAACTGCCTCAGTTCTCATGGGCGAAACTGTATGTGCAATCATAGGGGACTGTATTATCTTTTCAATTTCTATCTCCACCTTGCGGAGTTCCTCTTCATGAAATTCTTCCTCTCTAGTATCTGGATCCTCATCAACCTCCTTTGTTTCACCTGGTCCACTTTGGGTCTCATAAGCGAGAGGGACATCATCACCTCATGAGAAATCACTGGAGGTAGGTCAGCCTCAGGCACACTGTCATTAGGAGGAGTCCTAGACTTCCTTGCATACATTTTGGCCCTCTCCTCTGAGCTTTCAACATCTATTACTGGTGGGGGAGCTACCTCCTCTACAACCTTAGAGCCAACCTTCTCTGACAATTTTTTCGATTCTTGTTTTCTTTAGCGTAGGAGCATCAACCTCAGGACCCTATTCGGACTTCTTAGTCCTCGTCCTTTTCTCGGCCTTTGGCTTCCTCTGCTTTTCCTGGGCCTCTTCTTCTTGAAAACCTTTAGATTTAACTTTAATAGGAGAATCTAGCTTTCCCTTGGGATCCTGCTCGGTGGATTCCTCAGAAGTAGAATGGGGATTCAAATCTCCCATTAGGTTGTATGTGCATTGCACACCTTTATTCTCCAACTCCCACAAAGTGTGCTTGAGCCACATCTTGGTAAACTTGATAACTGGATCCATTAGTTGTTTCAAATATGTTTGTTCCTCCTCTAGCCCATCCACATCACTGATCGGACTATCCTTGACTGCTTCATAGGCATGATCTTGGATCAAGTTCCCATCATCCTCCAACTAATCAGGGACTGCGCTAACATTGTACAATCGGACCGGATCAATCGGAAGTCGAGATAATTTCTTCTTTTAGACATCATACTCATCACTACAGTTGGCCCAATAATCTTCCAAGTTCATCTTATGGGAATATTACCTGTTGGCTCTCTTTTGAGCCTCCCCTATGATATCAAATCTAGATCTTTGGGAATGGAGAGACAGGCTAAGAGTACTCAATTCTTCCTCTAAAGCTTGGGAAGAACTGATAGGACATACCTCCCCAGTCCCAATCCTCAATGGGAACTCTCCACCAAATCGAGTCTTATATTTATCCTTTTTGACAATTGTATCAAAATCACAAATCTACCTTGTTACTTCCAGCAATATAATGTGGTCAGTGGGGTACCTTGGAAGTCTGTATGGGGCCTTTTGATAGCCACCAATCTGGATGTAAGAGAAGGTTGGAAATTGAATAAACCAAGCTCCATATTTCTTGATGAGCTCTTAAGCTAGATCTAAAATTTTGATGTGCTCTACTTCTTGAAGCATTCTAGTGATATGCATGGTGAATGCATGATTTACCCCCCGGTAATTTGAACATCCCCAATGCAACTGAGGGAAAAATTCATAAATAATATCTTGTCCAAAGGTGCCTCGTGTATCCAGTCCTTTGTAGGGGTGAAACCTAGCAAGTGCATAGACCAAATATGAAGTCATTGTGAAGGTCTTCGTCTGTAACACCTCAAACAACTGCTTGTGAATTACTTGACTAATGACCCCTGCCTAGTGGTAATCTATTTTCTCTTGTTCCATCCTTAGAATTGCATGGCACATCCAATTCTCAAATGTACCAGCACTCTTCAATCTGACCACCCTGCTCAGACAGGTGATGGCATCATAATACTCCTTAAATTTTACTTTGAATAGCTATTTAGGAAGTTTGGAATAATGGGACTTAGGCTTCTCCAGCCAGGAGTTAATAAGCTACTATGACTTCACAGTCTGGTCGTCATAAAACTCCTAAGCAGCCTGAATGGTGAATCCTACCACATGAGATCTGTCGGGCATGTTGCAGGTTTGAGTGATGGAGACCGGGTTGAGGTTTGCAATAATTCTCCCATGAGGACTAATTATCCTCTGTGTGTCCTGATCATAGTGTCTGGTGCACTCAAGGACGAGCTCATAGCATTGCACCGTTGAAGGGAAACCGGCCACATGGGCCAAACTAGACTCCTTCATTCTTCTAGTCACCAAAGGAGGATCCTCAGTCGACGTTCTTGCTTTAAATTCCTCATAGTTCCAGAGGCCAACGTTGGTGTCAGTAACTTCTGACCAGACAGAGGTTATCTTACTCTCAAGGACCTTGCTCTTAATGTCCAACTTGATTCTTTTTGCATCAGACAATGAGGACCTAGCTCTAGCCTTGCTTGATTCAGCCTGCATTCATCATGAAAGCATAATTAGAATCACAGGAAAGCAAGGTTAATCCATCAAAACACCGTTAAAATGCATCCCAAATAAACAAGGTGTTATTAAAATTCTTATAAAATGTCTACAACAAATTTTGGGTTTCAAAGCCACCCGCGGAATCTGCGCCAAAGAGGAATTTTAGAAAATTCCAGCCTGCTTGGATTCCAATGGAGTAACCAAGAACACCTACTTAATCCTTAAATTTGATCACTTTTCATCAGTAGACCATGTGAGAGATCCAAATATAGCATGAATAAACCAACAAGTGCACCGAAAATCACCAACATGTCATGTTATTCAACATTCCTTTGTATTTCATCAAGTTTCAAAAAAATCCATGAGGGATGGATTTCCGCAGAAATCAAGCTAAAAGGATTCTCGGGAAAATAGGGGAACACCGAATTTGAGAGAAATCCAGCCTTAACAGACATCTGCGGGTAGGGCAATGTTCTGAACCAAAGGAGAATCCAGAGTGAGGACTTCGGCATAAGTTTAGAGTCTCGTAGAGAAGTCTTAGCAAAAGACGGATGTCACGCTGGAAGGTCATTAGAAAAGTGGGTCTCGCCAAGACATGTGCAGTAGCTTCGGTGTGAGGTCTCAACGAAAAGGTCTGGGCTTGCTAGGAATAGAGGGTTTCACCATAACGTCCTGGCGAACCGCGATAGTCACAGCGAAGGGAAGGCATCGACAGGAGCTCAGAATCTCGCGGAGGGGTCTCGGCGATCGATGGATGTCTCCCTGATGGACAGACTTCGGTGAAGGCTGTGGTACTCGGTAAAAGGTCTCACTGAAGGTGAATGTTACAATGACTGAACAGGAATCGGCAAGGCCTTTGGGAGTCACTATGACATCTCAGCGACTTAGTTTATCTTTCTGACAGAAAGACTTTGGAAAATTGTAGGGCGATCGGCATATGGTCTCGCTGAAGATGAAAGGGTTATGGCAACTTGGGAAGAATGCATCACGGCGAAAGAAAGCACACTTGATGGGAGGTCTCACCGAAGGATGGATGTCCTGGTGAAAGGCGAATATCGGTAGAGCTCAAAGATTCTGCTGAGACCTCCCAGCGACCAGGGGTAGTCCTACTAAAAGTGAAGGTGAACAAACACATTGGAAAAAGATTTGCTCATGGGGTGAGGTCCTGGCAAAGGTAAAGGTCTCGCTGACTAAGGTTACAAGATCTCATCAGTATAAAATGATAGTGTCATGGTGACAAGATAGAACAAATGAAGACAGCTTCAACAAACCCCAAGGCGATCAGCATATGGTCTCGCCGAAGATGAAAGGTCACAGCGAAGAGAGCCCAGAAGGGATGAGGAGTCCCAGAGTATGACACCAAGACATGATTTCACCTAGACACTGAATTAACTACGGATTTTGATGAGATTAGTTCGGGGAAAGCTAGGGGTGGGCTCCTTATGAATTTCTCGGTATTCTTGGCCAATATTAAGATGAAATATTCAAACATAGCATTTCCCTAGGTTTAAACCTATTTGCCCGCCATTAGCACACAAGCCAGAAATTAGTTATTTCAACAGTTAAGTCACTGCTAGGGTTTACAGATTACTCTTAGGCAAGACTCATCAGAATTTAGATGAACATGTGAATTCAAAACTCGCTCGAGAGACAAGGATGCAACAACGAATAACCCAAGCACGAAACACATAGGAAATCAAAGCCAACAAGTCCCAATCGTGCCATTCCTAATTCAAATCAAAGCAAAGCACTCAGGCACATACCATTATGGAGCAGGAATTGGTCACAGAGGCAACAAACGTGAAGCTCAAGGATGTCCACAATGAAGACAAGTGAGGACGCACCAGAAACCACCACCAAATCAAATGAAACAAGCCCAAACGGTTCAAAATGAAGTTAATCAATCACAGGAAAGCACATATTAGCTCAAACGATGGCAAATAGTGAACATAAAGGTGCAAAAGATCTCAGAAATCAAGTAAGATCTAGCCTTCAAAGAGCGTACGAAGCCATTAATGCACTCGATAAGACAATCAAGAAACCCAAGAAGCTGATGACAAGGCAGAATCCTAGAAAGTTCGGACCATGGGGAAATCTGCGAAGAACCAAAATTCCCGAACAACAAGATCTAGCCAGTAGTTCAAGTAGGATCCGGGAAAATCCGACCAAGGCAGAAAATCTCGGATCAGGGCAAAAGCCTGAAATTTAATCAAAACTCAAGATTTTCAACGAATAGCCTGGGGAAAACACGTAGGCAATAAAAAGAAACATTCAAGCACTGTGCCCAAGTAAGACAAAACATCAAAAGAAAGGTCCAGAAAACCAAAAACTGAAGTGAAAGAGGGTCCCTACTTCTAGCGGGGTGTGTGTGTGAAAAACTGCACAACAAATGGCGACTTCTGCTGGGAAAATGTTCCAGAGCATTTGATGACGAACAGGAATCAAGAACCCAGAATCTCTAGTTTCAATCTCACTATCAAAAAAACAAGTCAAAATGCAAGACCTAAAGAATTAGAACCAAAGGATAGACCAAACCTTTCATAAACTGAAAATCTAAGTGTGTGCACATGAGTTCATTTCCCTCCTTAAGTTACTACAGAAACCGAGTTTAGTCAAGTCAGGCTACATAGGGATTCTAGCTTGAAAAGCAACCTGGATAGAGCCTCGCTGCCAGTCAGGTGTCCATAGCCCCGACAAGGTTATCGCTGTGGTTCTCCTGAACATAGCTCTACTGCTAGCTAGGCATCCATAGCCCCGATAGAGATATTCACGTACCCCTGATAAGTTGAATTTATTCTTTTGATATTTAATATTTCCCTTTTCTTTTCTTTGATATTCTTTATTTTTCTCTTTCATCTCAACCAGTGAACCATGAAGTTCACACTCAGGGATGAGAATCACAGTGGCACTAAAGTAGAAATAGGATTTTTCACTTGACAAGACTTCACAAGGGTTCCTATGGTGACATTAGGATTCTTTAGATATATGAAAGATATAAGATTTTTAGAGTAATTCAAGTTCAAGTCCACAACAGTGACTCAATCTTCTACAAATCCAACATTAAGGCTGTTAGCAATAGCAAAGACTTCAATCGTCCCTTCAAGATGCAAGACTAAAGCTCACCAATGAAATACGTAGAACAACTCCAGAAAAGACAAATCTATCACGCAGGTGCAACACATTCGGGTGAAAATAGAGAGAACCCCCCCAAAAAAAGCAGAGTGAAAGCAAACAAACCAAAAGCAAACAAAAAGAAGGAAACCTAACCTAACCAAAACCAACAAAAGCAAAGCAGAAAGGGGAAACCCTAATCTAACTATATACAGGATGAGAGCTGAAACAGCTCAAGACTGGAAATAATGCTTCAAATACTACCCATTGATAGGCAGTGGGATATCCTCTCCAGTGAGAGTTTTCAAATGGAAGGCATTATCTCCCAGGATCTCCGAGATCTGGTAAGGTCCAAGCCAAAGTTTATCAAATTTTCCATGCTCTTCTTTATGATCATGGGCTTTATCCCAGGAAAGAACCAAGTCAGAGATCCTCAACGCCTTAACCTTGGCTCTTTTATCAAACCATCTCTTGACAACCCCTTGATGCTTAGAAAAATTGTCTCGGGCTTTGTCTCTCTTTTCTTCAAGGTGCAATAGTTCGACAAGTCTTTCCTTGCGTCTGTCTCCCTCATCATAATATTCATTAATAAACTGAAGGGTAGGGATTCTCAATTGTATGGGAAACATAGGTTCTAGGCCATAAACCAAATGGTAGGGTGATATCCCTATGGAAGCTTTGTGTCTTGTATGATCTGCCCAAAGAGAAAATCTGAGTTGGGTATGCCAATCCTTCGGATTATGTTCTAACAATTTGTGGATAATAGTTAGGAGATTTTTGTTGGATGACTCAGCTAACCCGTTACCCTAGGGGTAGTAATTAGATGCAAATTTTATAATGATCCCATCATCAAAATCCCAATTAGAAAATTTCAATGACGAAAATGCGGAACCATTATCACATACTAGAGACACGGGGCATCCAAAATGATAAAGAATACAAGATTCAAGAAAATTAACTACTACCTCAGAAGTGCACTGTTTGCATGCAAGAGCTTCTGTCCATCGTGTAAAATAATCAGTGATGGTGAGAATATACTTGTGCCTAGTAGAGGAGGGTGGATTAATGGGGCCGATGAAGTCCATTCCCCATTGTGCGAAAGGTTTTACCTCAAAAACTGGCTGAAGTGGGAGAGCAGCATACTTTTCTCAGCAGTTTGGCACACATGACAAGTCCTGACATGACTATGGGTGTCTTTGAACAATGTGGGCCAGTAGTAACCAGCTCTGAGAATCTGGTTCATTGTAGATGGTGTTGATCCATGTCCTATGCCGTATCTATCATGGAATTCTAGCATCACTCTTATAGATTCTACCTTTCCTAGGCACCTCAGGTACACTCCCTCATAATTTTTCTTGTATAAACAACTCCTTTCAGCATGAAACTGTCACTCTTTAAGCACAATTCCCTTCTTTGTATTGAATTAAGATGGTCAGGGTATCTCTGAGTCAGGAGATAATAAACAAGATTATCATACCATTCTCTTAGAGAAACATCCTCCAAAGTATAAGCTTGGGCTGTAAGATCAGGGCCTGTCTCTACCATTGTCTTCATGAGCCCCTGCCCTCTTACTAGCTTCATGGGCTGAATCTCTATATCATATTCTTGTAGCATAGTTACCCACTTGGCCCTTCATTCTCCCAGTTCATTCTGTATCAATAGCAACTTGACTGCAGGATCAGGAACTATATCAAAGATCTTGTTCTTGAGGATATAATGTCTGAATTTCTTAACTGCCCTGACTAAGGCATAAGCCTGTTTTTCCACATTTGGGTACTTCAGTTCTGCATCCTTCAAGGGCGTGTTCATAAATGCTATAGGGTGTTCATTACCTTAGTCAGATTTCTGAGTTAATATAGCAGAACAAGAGTGGTCAGAAGAAAATGAATATATGTAGAATGGTTTGGCATAATCAGGGCTTACTAAAACCGAAGCTTCAGCAATAGCTCTCTTTATTTCAGCAAATGCTTCTTTTGCTTTTGCATTCCATTCCACCTTGGCCTCCTATTTCAGCATTGCATTCAAGGGCTTGACTATCTCTGCAAATCCAGTGATGAACTTCCTGACAAAGTTGATTTTTCCAAAGAACGACTTCATTTCCTTTTTACTAGTAGGTGGTGGGATCTTGAGAATAGCCTCTATATGTTCTGGATCAATTGCAATCCCCTTCTTAGAGATAATATGCCCTAGTAACTTACCTTCTGTAACTCCAAAGATGCATTTCTTTGGGTTGAGGGATATGCCAAAGTCCTTGCATTTCTGGAAAACTTTGCACAGGTATGAGATATGGTCACCCCTCTTCTTGGAGAAGATAGTAAGGTCATCCATGTAAATGATTATGCACTTCCCAATTATGTCCTCTAAGGCTATGTCCATTGCTCTCTAGAACATAGCTCTAGCATTAATCAGGCCGAAAGGAATTCTTCTATAAGCAAAAGTGCCCCACTTAGTGGTGAAAGTAGTCTTGTGTCTATCCTCATATTGCACCATAACCTAGTTGTACCATGAATATCCATCCAAGAAAGACATCATTTGAGATCCGTTGACAATTTGGAGTACTTCATCTAGTGAGGGTACTGGATAATTATCCTTTTCTAATGCCCTGTTCAGGTTCCTGAAATCCACACACATTCTGATTTCACCATTTTTCTTTCATACAAGAACTAGGTTTGCAACCCAAGTGGAGTGTCTGACTGGAAATATGATTCTCGCAGACAACAGTTTCTGCACTTCTCTTTGTATTACAGGTTCCAACAGAGCATTAACAGGCCTCTGCCTCTATCTAAAAGGTTTCACCCCCGGATTGAGGGGGATAGTATGAGTTATGAATGATGTGTCCTAAGTTTTCAAGTCCTCATAACTCCAGGCTATCACATCTAGATATTTGTGCAATGCATCAATGACTCCTCGTCTTTCTTCTGAGGTGCAGACTTTGCCAATAAGAACATTTTTCACATCCTCGTGGGATTCTACATTATACTCATCACATTTTCCACTAATGGACTCTTCCCTAGTGTCTTGATCCTGGTGTCTGATCTTATCTAGATCAAAAATCCTCTCCAACTGCACCATTCCTCTGGGAATAGTGTTGGTCTTCAGGTTGATTACCCCCTCCAGATCTATCTCTGCTTCTTGGAGCTCAGTTTCATCGATGATGTGAGAAGCAAAAACATTTGTATTCGTGATAAAATCTAAAATATGCTTGGCATCCTCAAACACCTGGAAGTTGGTAACATTGTCCGATACTGAGGGAACTAGAGTCAGCTCCACAGTGAATTTCTTCAATCCTAATAGAGATAGAGGCTACAGAGTACTGGCTGCCTGGGCCAAGGAATCAGCTATTTGATTTTTACTTCATGGAATCATCTTAATGTTAAAGGTGTCAAATCCTTTAATTAGGTCCCATACTCTGTGTCTGTAATTAGTCATCCTTCTGTCATGGCAGGAGTACTACCTTCTAACTTGTTTAACTACTAATTTAGAATCTCCATACACTTGCAAGATCTTAACCTTCTTCCTCAAGGACATTAACAATCCAAGAACTAAGGCTTCATACTTTTCTACGTTATTTGTACAATGGAACTAAAGCCTATGAGCAGTGAAGAATGTCTTACCTCTTGGACTAATCAGCTCAAAGCCAACTCCAGCTCCTTGCTTTGATTTAAACCCATCAAATCTCAGAGTCCAGTATCCTGCAACCGTAGAGTCTCTCATCACATTTCTTGCACTATTACTGGTGGGTGGCCTTTTAGAAGGCATCATTCCATTTCCTTTAGGATCTTCTGTGACACTCATCTTATCGATTCTGGTTGTAGGATCGGGGTTGGTATGTCTCTATATTTGTTCCACCGCAGCTTGGCACAAGTAGCAATTGAATTCTGAATGTGAAACATTATGTACCTTGCACAAATTGGGCAAGAGTAACTCTCCAAAGCTCATTCTTTTCCCTAATTGAATCTAGCCTTCAATACACTTTTGAAGGAACTCTTGAAAACTATCTAACAATGCCAGCTGATTATCCTCTGGATCATCATTACTTTCAGCTGGTTCACCACTATCTTTAACTGGATCCACTAGGGCTTCAGTATCACTAGGCTTTGTCATAAGGCCAAAAAATGTCCTCTGGAACATAAGAACCATTTCCACATTTGTATCCTCAAGAGGAGTAGTAAGCATGTAGTTTCCCATACTTACTTCTGACACCAGCATTTCTGTTGAGGTCTTGTGATATTCTGTGATCATATATTTCATCCTAAGTTCTCTTTCAATCCTGATCTGATTTGGCACTCCCTTCCAAGGAAGCCACATATGGGAATGATTAGTGGAAACATATCCATTCAAGGCCCTGGTGAAGTCCCTTCCCAAGATTAGGCCATAAGCAGCAGGTATGTCAGCTACCTATATATTGATTACTTGTTGAATCCTAGGATCAAAAGCAATCTGCATCTGGATCATGTTTAGCTCTCCTACCACATTGACTTTAGTCCTATCTAACTGTGTGAATTTCTTCTGTGACTCAGCAGGAGTAATTCCCATTGCTCTATAAACACCGAGGGGCATAACATTGGTTGATGCACCCAAATCTAGTAGACAATTATGTAAATTTTTTCCAAATACCCAGACAGAAATTAGGAACGGAGGGGTATCTGTTTTCCCTTGGAACATAGTCAACGAAGTATCTACTTGAACGGCCTGAGATTTGTCCTTTTCCTTTCTAATGTCTCCAAGGGGTATATGGGCTCGATCATGAGATTGGTTTAGCCCTCCCATTGGTTGAGAACTAGACACTTTATGGATATTCTTGCTAATTAATCTATCTTGAGACATGAAATTTGCATCATAAGAACCTAGGACTGCATTTCTAATGGATGGGACTCTTAATAGCTCAAATGCAGATAGATTTACCTTTAATTTTTAGAGTTCTTCAGTAACATACAGAGCCAACTATTCTTCATTTAAGTCAGAGAGGGTCTCCTTCGAGTACTCCACCATCTTTTCTTTCCCTACATCAACATTTCTTCCTTTTGGCACCTCAGCCTGTACTGGACCTTGAGATAAATACTACTTAGACACCTTAGGAAATGCTAGATTGTTGCTAGCATTTGGGTCTGGAGGTGTGTTGAAGTTATTTGGTGGGATGGAAGTAGTAAAAGGGCCTCCAGCCTGTGGGCGCCTGTGTGGAAACTCTCTCAAATTGTACTTCTTGACAAGTCTCTAGAAGGTCTACACTTCTTCAATGCAAGCTTCTTCTTCATCTCTAGGACTATTGTCATTCATCTGAATCTCATCAAACAATTGTGTCATTTCATCTCCATTGCATACCTGGTCTGCCTCGTCCTTCAGCTGGTCAGATTCTTCTTCAGGCACATTATCCTCACTCTGCAGAAAAGAAGCATGGTTTAACACCAGCATAGGTGAATCATAAGGAATAGAAGGCACTATTTCCTGGCAGCTTGCATTGTTTTCTACTTCATTCTGAAAGATTGAAGCTGTTGTTTGGAATTCTTGACAGTCCAGCTCAGAATGCTAACTAGTCTTGTGGATCCTACACCATCTTGACAACGTAGCCTTAGCTAGGTATACACTGCTAGGAGGCTTCTCTTGATTCATTGGCTGACTAACAGACTGATTGACAGGTTGACTGATTGGTTGATCCAATGGAGTGGGGACTCCCCATTGTTGGGACCCATGTTCTAGGTTCTATTCTGTCCTGACTATTGTCTTCTCTCAAAACCTTGTCCACCACCTTGACCCCTATCGAAGTTCTAACCTGATGATTGTCCCTTATCATAATTATGTCTTCTGTCATTATTGTAACCTCTGTCATTGTTATACCCTCTGTCATTGTAATATCCTCGATCTTGACGTTGCCCTCTATCTAAGTTCTGATTGGACTGCATGTTTCTCTGGGAAGCTTGCAACTGACTGTTCTAGTTTCTTAAGTAGGTTACCTCCATATTCAGTTTCTTTATTTGTTCTGACAATTCATCCAGTCTTTCCTTGTCAGGATTACTGTATGAAGGTTGATTTACATTATTCTGGGAACACCCCACTGCAACATTGGCATTTAGTGACTGGTTCAAGACTTCAGAGTTTTGCAGGTAGGAAGGATAACTAGTCTGAGGTTGAGTGTGAAGGGGTTGATTCAAATTTTGCTGGGGATAACTCATCATTAATAACATTTGTCCCATAGGGGGTCTGGGGTGAGGGATCAGAGGAAACTAAGGTACCTAGTTCATGATAGGAGTATGGTGTGCCAGGGCTTGGTTGATAGCTGGAACTTGTCCAGGATGAGCAATGGGTCTTAATGAGGGTAACGGTCTAGACAGATGTTGCCTTAGATTTGTGCTAACCTTAACAGCCTCTGCATATGCATCTAATAGACTCCTAGGGGGGTTATTACTCCATTTCATGAGAGTAGCTGCCAAACTATCCAGTCCTTCGTAATAGACTTCTAAGGTAGTGGGTTCATCAACAGCATAAGGGGCCTGTAATCTGGTATAAGCATGATGAAACCCATTGTTAAAGGACCCTATGGGCTCATTGATCTCTCTTTTCACGTTAGTCAACTGACGGTAGAGCTCATTGGAGCTAATGGGTATTCAATTTTTTTTGCAAAAAGGCAGCTTCCAACTCAGTCGAGTGTTGGATAGAACCATCAGGTAGGTGGTTATACTAATAAAATGCATCTTCCCCTAGTGAATAGGGAAATAACCTATAGGCTACGTCCTCATGGTTTATCCCTCTGTCTTTAAGGAAAGTCTGAAAGATTCTAATGTGCTCTTCGGCAGTCCTATTGGGATCACTGATATGGAATTTTGAACAAAAGTGTTCAGGGTTTTTGGGAATAACATTGTAGACATCAAAGCTCAGTGGAGATGGGTTGGTTGCTAGGAAATCCATTGGTGGAGGTGGGGGTGGAAATGGTTGATTTATGACTAGCTGAGGTTGTGGACTGGGAATGGCCTCAGAATCATATGAACTTGATGAAGATGGGGACGATGGAAATGAGGGGGGCGGATGGGATGATGGTGATTCTCTTCTTCCATTGGTCCTTCTTGACCTAGTAGGGTCTGGCAACTCTTGAAGTTCTTCCTCTCCTGGAGCGGATCTTGTTCTTCTTCTGAATCTCTCAAGAGAGATGACATTTAAAAATTGATCCAACTTGCTTACTGAGGGCCCTCCTTCTAACGCCAACACTGTTGATCGTTGTTTCTGCACAACAACAACACAGACAAGATGCAATATCCTATCTATCTTAAAAGGTAAATCTCTATTAGCAAGCCTCAAGAGATAACCCCAAGGTATTCATGTCAGGTCTTGACAATGCATAAACAACTCAGTGATAAATGTGAAATTGCTGGTAATCACAATGGGACCTTACTACAAGCAAATGCTAAATCAATTTTATCAAATTTAACAAACTGGTAAGCCTTCAATCCAAGATTTGATCCAACGATTAAAGAAATAGAAAAGGATAAGGGTTTCAGAGAGATTTCTAATCTAATACTACTCCTAAGATTAACAATGAGAGCAACCAATACCCAAAACGGACCAATCCTTCAAAACTGATTTCTGCTTCACCTAGATAAATTTGCTACCTTACAGAAAATAGTGCAATCTTCTAAGGCTCTTAAGATTTTCAAACCATAAACATGTATTCAAATAACCCTATTGCAATTGAAATGAACAACATTTACAATTGAACTAAGCACAAGGAATATCAAGTCCAGGCTAACTTTGCAAAGCAACTAATAGTCAATTGGTTGCAAAAAGTATGGATTGAAGGATTGATGCAACATTTAAGTATTCGATCACAAACATTATCAAATCGAATCTATTACAGACTCAAAGCAATTTTAAAGATGGAATGGCTAGAACCATGCAAAACAAGAGAACACAAATATGGCACCAAATCACAATGTTGCTATTTGCATTCAAAATGTTCACTATAGCAACAATCTTAGCTTTCTGTTACAATATTTGCTTGAGGGTCACTACCTACTAATTTACCCTACTTCTATACTTTGACTACAAATTCAAACTATTTTTGACTGTCTAATTCTTCTAACTTTTTCTAACCCTTTACAAAGAGGCCTAATGCCCAATATATAGGAACTCAAAAAAACCTGTCGGTCTTGCGAGGGTTTCGCAGCAATAACTCTGTGCAACCACCCAGCCAAGAAGGTTGATGAAATGGGTCAAATAGGTAATAAATGCGTGTCCCGTCGAGGTCGGCCCTGGATCCATGATGCAGCCTGGTCATCGCGCAGGAAGATAATGGGGAAGCACAAATCGTGTTGCCGCCCATCATCAACCTCTTTCCCCATCGTCCTTATGCCAATCTGACTCATCGTGTAGCCTCAAAAATGCCACATCCAAGTCAGCCATAGGTGGTACTGGCAAAACCCTAAGTCGCCTCTCTATGGATGCAATCTCCTCCCTTGAGTGTTTGATCAACCTATCCCAGTCTGCTTTGTGTGCCACATGCTTATCAATAATTATGAGGTAGGTGGCTGCATCATCTAGTTGGTGCTCAGAGACAGACCCATCATCAAGTGGTGCATAGACATCACACCACCACTCTTTCAACTGCTTAAAATTCAAATACCTAGGCACAATTTTCCTTCGTCCTGTCATAATTTTGAAAAAAGCAATGGAGCCATCATAGACGCTAGCTAGGGTGTTATCAATGTGCTTTCTCTATTTGTAAATTTTCCTCAACACCTTCTACCAGATTTGCAATGTTTCAAACCATTCCCATGGCTTGGCACCTCTAGAAGAAGGAAGAATCCTGTCACTGACCAACTTGTCCCAGGTGTATTCCATTAGGGCCCTAGTTTTCTGTAGCACGAGGTCGGTGTCCTCCTTATCCTGTGCCATTACCTGTTTCGACCATTCAATGGTCATGATAGCATCCTTACCAACTGATAAAATTTCCTCAATAGCTTCGTCACCCTTAATTTGTACTCCTTTCAACCAATTCATAGTGGCAATGGTGGAAGCTTTCATCTTTTCAAGCTCTGATATATTCTCTTGAGGCAGAGGACTGGTGGCAGAGGAAAAGGGATTGATGGACTGTAGTGGCCTCATTAACTCCTCCAAGTACTTCTTGAGATTCTCATTCTCTCTCTTAAGCTCCTGCTTGGTTTTTACCTCCCTTCTCAATCTATTCACCATGACTACACTGGAGCCCTCATAATCCTCAATGTCTTGCTCAACCGACGTAGGCCCAAGATTGAAAGTCTGTATATTGTAATCACTTCTAGCCACAATGTCTCTACATTTATCTGGAGTAGGGGTAGCAACATGAACAACTTTGTTGTGTGCCTCATCCCTTTCAACTTTTTAGATTACCCTAGCCTTTTTCTTACCTTTATCCTTTCCAATTTTGGCTATCAGTGCATCCCAATTAGGTGGGCCATCCTCTACAACCACCTGCTTTCTCTTTATTTCCCTATCAAGCCATTCAGGGATAGTAGGATCCAATCGCTCCTCAGCCTGTTTCTGTTCATCAGGGGCTTCATCAGCCTTACTTTCTTCTTCTTCAACATGTTCTTCCGCCTGCCTAGGTTATGGGATCATTTCTGCCTCTACCTCCCTTGGAGGAGATTCAACTGCCTCATTTCTCATGGGAGAAACTGTATGTGCAATCATAAGGGACTGTATTATCTTTTCAATTTCTGCCTCCACCTTGTGGAGTTCCCCTTCATGAAATTCTTCCTCTCCAGTATCTGGATCCTTATCAACCTCCTTTGTTTCACCTGGTCCACTTTGGGTCTCATGAGCGGGAGGGACATCATCATGTTGTTCCTCATGAGAAATCATTGGAGGTAGGTCAGCCTTTGGCACACTGTCCTTAGGAGAAGGAGTCCTAGACTTCCTTGCATACATTTTGGCCCTCTCCTCTGAGCTTTCAACATGTATTACTGGTGGAGAGGCTACCTCCTCTGCAACCTTGGAGCCAACCTTCTCTGACAATTTTATGATTCTTCTTTTCTTTAGCATAGGAGCATCAACCTCAGGACCCTGTTCGGACTTCTTAGTCCTCATCCTTTTCTCGGCCTTTGGCTTCCTCTACTTTTCCTGGGCCTTTTCTTCTTGAACACCTTAAGATTTAACTTTAATAGAAGAATCTAGTTTTCCCTTGGGATCCTGCTCGGTGGATTCCTTAGAAGTAGAATGGGGATCCAAATCTCCCATTAGGTTGTATGTGCATTGCACACCTTTATTCTCCAACTCCCACAAAGTGTGCTTGAGCCACATCTTGGTAAACTTGAGAACTGGATCCATCAGTTGTTTCAAATATGTTTGTTCCTCCTCTAGCCAATCCACATCACTGATTGGCCTATCCTTCACTACTTCATAGGCATGATCTTGGATCAAGTTACCATTATCCTCCAACTGATCAGGGACTGCCCTCACATTGTACAATTAGACTGCATCAACTGGAAGTCGAGATAATTTCTTCTTTTAGACATCATACTCATCACTGCAGTTGGCCCAATAATCTTCTAAGTTCACCTTATGGCAATATTCCCTGTTGGCTCTCTTTTGAGCCTCCCTTGTGATATCAAATCTGGATCTTTGGGAGTGGAGAGATAGGCCAAGAGTACTCAATTCTTCCTCTAAAGCTTGGGCAGAACCAATAGAAGGACATACCTCCCTAGTGCCAATCCTCAATGGGAACTCTCCACCAAATCCAGTCTTATGCTTATCCTTCTTGACAATTGTATCAAAATCACAAATCTTCCTTGTTACTTCCAGGAATATAATGTGGTCAATGGGGTACCTTGGAAGTCTGTATGGGGCCTTTTGACAGCCACCAATCCAGATGTAAGAGAAGGTTGGAAATTGAATAAACCAAGCTCCATATTTCTTGATGAGCTCTTTAGCTAGATCTGAAATTCTGACGTGCTCTGCTTCTTGAAGCATTCTAGTGATATGCATGGTGAATGCATCATTTTCCCCCCGGTAATTTGAACATTCCCAATGCAATTGAGGGAAAAATTCATAAATAATATCTTTTCCAAAGGTGCCTCATGTATCCAGTCCTTTGTAGGGGTGAAACCTAGCAAGTGCATAGACCAAATATGAAGTCATTGTGAAGGTCTTCATCTATAACACCTCATAAAATTGCTTGTGAATTACTTGACTAATGACCCCTACCCAGTGGTAGTCAATTTTCTCTTATTCCATCCTTACAATTGCATGGCACATTAAATTCTCAAATGTACCATAACTCTTCAATCTGACCACCTTGCTCAGAAAGGTGATGGCATCATAATACTCCTAAAATCTTAATCTGAATAGATGTTTAGGCATTTTGGAATAATGGGACTTAGGCTTCTCCAGCCAGGATTCAATAAGCTACTGTGACTTCACAGTCTAGTCGTCGTAAAACTCCTAAGTAGCTTGAATGGTGAATCCTACCACATGAGATCTGTCAGGCATGTTGAAGGTTTGAGCGATGGAGACCGGGTTGAGATTTGCAATAATTCTCCATTGAGGACTAATTATCCTCAGTGTGTCCTGATCATAGTGCCTAGCGCACTCAAGGACCAACTCATAGCATTGCACTATTGAAGGGAAATCGGCCACATGGGCCAAACCAGACTCCTTCATTCTTCTAGTCACCAAAGGAGGATCCTCAATCAACGTTCTTGCTTTAAATTCCTCATAGTTCCAGAGGCCAACGTTGGTGTCAGTAACTTTTAAACAGATAGAGGTGATCTTACTCTCAGGGACCTTGCTCTTAATGTCTAGCTTGATTCTTTCTACATCAGAGAACGAGGACCCATTCTCAGCCTTGCTTGATTCAGCCTGCATTCATCATGAAATCATAATTAGAATCATAGGAAAGCAAGGTTAATCCATCAAAACACCGTTAAAATGCATCCCAAATAAATAAGGTGTTATTAAAATTCTTGGAAAATGTCTACAAGAAATTTTGGGTTTTAAGGCCACCCGCAAAATCTGGGCCAGAGAGGAATTTCAAAAAATTCCAGCCTGCTTGGATTCCAATGGAGTAACCAAGAACACCTACTTAATCCTTAAATTTGATCACTTTTCATCAGTAGACCATGTGAGAGATCCAAATGTAACATGAATAAACCAACAAGTGCACCGAAAATCACCAACATGTCACGTTATTCAACATTCCTTTGTATTTCATCAAGTTTTGGGAAAATATGTGAGGGACGGATTTCCGTAGAAATCAAGCTAAAAGGATTCTTGGGAAAACAAGTGATCACCAGATTTCAAAGAAATCTGGCCTTGACAGACATCCGCGGGCAGGGCAACGTTCTGAACCAAAGGAGAATCCGGAGTGAGGACTTCGGCATAAGTTTAGAGTCTCGTGGAGTAGTCTTAGCGAAAGACGGATGTCACTCCAGAAGGTCATAAGAAAAGCGAGTCTCGCCAAGACAGGGTAGCTTCGGTGTGAGGTCTCAATGAAAAGGTCTGGGCTTGCTAGGAACAGAGGGTTTCGCCATAACGTCCTGGTGAACCGCGATAGTCACAGTGAAGGGAAGGCATCGACAAGAGCTCAGAATCTTGCGGAGGGGTCTCGGTGAACGATGGATGTCTCCTTGATGGATAGACTTTGGCGAAGGATATGGTACTTGGTAAAAGGTCTCGCCGAAGGTGAAAGTTAAAACGACTGAATGGGAATCAATAAGGCCTTTGGGAGTCGCTATGAAATGTCAACGACTTAGTTTATCTTGCCGACAAGAAGACTTCGGCAAACCGTAGGGCGATCAGCATATGGTCTTGCCAAAGATGAAAGGGTTACGGCGACTTGGGAAGAATGTAGCCTGGCGAAAGAAAACACACTCAGCAGGAGGTCTCGCCGAAGGATGGATGTCCTGGCGAAAGGTGAATATTGGTAGAGCTCAAAGATTCTGCTAAGACATCCCGGCA
This sequence comes from Sequoia sempervirens, assembly GCA_007258455.2. Classification (NCBI taxonomy): domain Eukaryota; kingdom Viridiplantae; phylum Streptophyta; class Pinopsida; order Cupressales; family Cupressaceae; genus Sequoia; species Sequoia sempervirens. The sequence continues at coordinate 126,343,558 of VDFB02168118.1, read as the reverse complement.
ACCAGGGTTAGTCCCGCCAAAGGTGAAGGTGAACAAACACGTCGGCAAAAGATTTGCTCACGGGGAGAGGTCCTGGTGAAGGTAAAGGTCTCGCCGACTAAGGTTACAAGATCTTATCGGTATAAAATGATAGTGTCACGGCGACAAGATAGAACAAATAAAGACCGCTTCAGCAAACCCCAAGGCGATCAACATAAGGTCTCACCAAAGATGAAAGGTCACAGCGAAGAGAGCCCAGAAGGGATGGGGAGTCCCGGACTGTGATGCCAAGACATGATTTCACCTAGACACTAAATTAACTATGGATTTTGATGAGATTAGTTCGGGGAAAGCTAGGGGTGGGCTCCTTATGAATTCCCAGGTATTCTTGGCCAATATTAAGATGAAATCTTCAAACACGAAATTGCCCTAGGTTTAAACCTATTCGCCCACCATTATCACATAGGCCAAAAATTAGTTATTTCAATAGTTAAGTCACTACTAGGGTTTACAGATTACTTTTAGGCAAGACTCATTAGAATGCAGATGAACATGTGAATTCAAAACTCGCCCGGGAGACAACAAGGACACAACACCGAATAACCCAAGCACAAAACACACAGAAAATCAAAGCCAACAAGTCCCAATCGTGCCATTCCTAAATCAAATCAAAGCAAAGAACTCAAGAACATACCATTATGGAGTGGGAATTGGTCGCAGAGGCAACAAACGCGAAGCTCAAGGATGTCCACAACAAACACAGGCGAGGACACATGAAAAACCACCACCAAATCAAATGAAACAAGCCCAAATGGTTCAAAATGAAGTCAATCAATCACAGGAAAGCACATATTAGCTCAAACAATGGCAAATAGTGAACATAAAGGTGTAAAAGATCTCAAAAATCAAGTAAGATCTAGCCTTCAAAGCGCGTACGAAGCCATTAATGCACTCGATAAGACAGTCATGAAGCCCAGGAAGTCGATGACAGGGTAGAATCTGGGAAAGTCTAGACCACGGGGAAATTCGCAAAGAACCAAAATTCCTGAACAGCAAGATCCAGCCGGTAGTTCAAGCAGGATCCAGGAAAATCCGACCAGGGCAGAAAATCCCTGATCAGGGCAAAAGCCCAAAATTCAATCAGAACTCAATATTTTCAACGAATAGCCTGGGGAAAACACTTAGGAAATAAAAAGAAACATTCAAGCACCGTGCCCAAGTAAGACAAAACCTCAAAAGAAAGGGCCAGAAAACCAAAAACCGAAGCGAAAGAGGGTCCCTGCTTCTAGCGGGGTGTGTGCGAAAAACTGCACAACAATATTCAGCTTGAATAGGGGCACAATCATGTTTGTCCTTGGATTCTCATGTGTAGGCATCAGTCATATGCATTTGTCATGATCCTCTTAAACGTCAAAATCCAAAAAAATCATAAAACGACAAAAAGATAAAAATATTATAAATTGTCCTGAGGAAAGACCAAAAACATCATAAAATGTCCTAAAGAAAATACAAAAACATCCAAATCAATGTCAAAGTCAGTCACATGGAGTCAAATTCAGTCATGTCAGTCAGTCAGTCCATGCCATTGTTGAACTACGTTGTCTCTGCGCACTTGCTACATAGGCAAGGCCATCAGTCGATGAGTCCCTGAGACATTAGGTCAGTCCTTTTAGGTTGGTCACAATCATCACATTAGTCAAATAAGTCAGATGTCATCAAACTCAGACACAAAAAAGTCATTTGAAATGTCAATGTCAAAATTGGTCTAAATCAGACAGCACATTCCAATCAATCATATAGTCAACATCAGTCAACTTGCCAAAACATATTAGTCAAAACAATGTCAATCTCATCACTCTTTGGTCCTCCTCAAGATGTGTCCTTCTTGGAGTTAGACCTCATCAAAATGTCCTTTGCCCTTTTAGTATGTGTCCTTCCTGACAATAGGCCCTGTCAAACCGTCAAATTGACAAAGCTCTTAAACTATCAAAATTGTTAAACTGACAAGAATTCAATCTTTGGCAAAGAAAATTGGAAAACAAACATTGGCAAACAAAATTAAATGGTTGTTAATCTGTCTGGTCTAACTTGGCTTATCTTTTTACTATCTTGGCTATTTTGTCTTATATTTTTACTGTCTTGTCTTTTTTGTCATGTTACTAGCTACCTTGAGGATGTCCCATGAAGGATTTAGAGGTGCGATGACATCTCCTGGCCTATTTTATTTTCTTTGACTACTTTCTGTGGATTTTCTTGACAAAAATACTGGGGCAACTTTGCCCTTAGTATGAGTTAGGACATTCCTTGTTTGTGACTATCTTTTTTTCAAGTGGATGACCTTGCACACCTTGGTCTACATCATATCATGGTGTTTGTTGTTCATTTGTGTCATTTTTACTACCCAGTGATGATTAAGAGCAATAAATATAAAAGTCCTATGATAAAGTTTTGAAGGATTTGGTCTAGGAACTAATATGCATCTTCTTTAGTCTTGTCATCTTCTCTCACTCATCTCATATAGGCATTGCATCCATATCATGATCCATATCTTTTGCACTAACATTTCTTTGTCTCTTTATATTCTAGTCTTTTCATCAATTTTGAGAGCACACCCATGTTCTTGGAACTTGTCTGTCCTCTCGAGGGGGCACACCACAACCCTCCTCGTCATTTTTCCTCATCTTATTTTGCACTGGGACATATTTTTGACTTATTTTCTTTTTCACAATGCAACATGCTACATTATGACGAAGAGGGGCAAAATGTAGACACTTAAAAATAACCTAGGCCTGCAAGCTTCATTTTTATCACTTTCGTCCTAGCATAATTAAGACATTTAATTATGTCCTTGGTCCACATTCGACTATTAATTAAATAATTTATAATTGTTTAATTAATTCATGTCTTTATATTCTTCATGATTATTAAATAAATAAATTTTATTTATTTATTAAATACGTCACTAATTGTCTAAGTCTTCCCTTAAATAAATTTCTTAATTTATTTAATTACCCTTTGTCATATATTTCTTCTTGATTATTAAATAAATAAATTTTATTTATTTATTTAATATGTCACTAACTGTCATAATGAAATGAATTGATTAATTTATTTAATTAATTAATCTTATTTTCTAAATTAAATAATTATCTTCAATTATTTAATTGTCAAAATTAATATTCCTCTCATTTTGAATAAATGAAATTATTTAAAATGTCATCACTCTCTTAACTGTCAGTCCATTTTGGTAAATAATCTGAAAAATATTATTTATTGTCTCACAAAATCATTATTTTGAATTAATTTAATTCAAAATGGTAACTAATCTTCCAAAAATCAAGTAATCGGGTAGATTCTTGATTTTCCAAATTTGATCTTCAGTCCAACTCTTATCTTCTTGATTTTTCGAATCTCACAAATTAGACAGTCTTTATCTTCTTTATTTTTGAAAATCTTTATTTTCTAATTAATTTATCTCATTTATTCTCCACCGTGGATTTGATTTTCTCATATGACATCTTGACAGCTCACTTAAGGATTTTTCCCTAACCCTGATTAGGGATTATCAAATTTAATCTTGTCCGCTAATTTTAGGTTTCTGTCATGAGTCGATCTCGTCAGTCTATTCAAAATTGTGTTCTCTATAAAATGATAATTTTGTTCACAATTTGGGGACCACTTCATTATTATAGGCATTATAATCATTTAGCATTCATAGTTATTATTTTCATTTATCATATTGTCATAGGCATAGGCATTTAAGATTCAAATCCTTCAAAGCTTGTTTAGGACATTGGCATAGTCAAAGATTGCTCACACACTTGATCTGAGGGAAACACAAATCAACAAGTTAGAAGGTGTAATGGAGATCGGCCATGGATATTGAACATACTAGGTGAGATTGTTCTATTTTCTGTGTTTTCATTTATTTTCCTTTGCATTCATTACTTCTTTCAGTTTATGCTTTCAATTCATTTGATAATCTAATCCTGAAAAATTAACCCTCAGTTATAGAATGAGTCTATGAATATCGAGGTAGAGATTGCAGATCAATTGAAAGAAGAAAAAAAAGATAATCACATAATTGTCCAAGTGTGGTAATCTGCAAGAAGTGGAAGAGAGAGAGCTAAGAATGCAAATAGTGAATGCACATATGTGTGTAACCTCGACACAACACAAATTATCATCTAGGGTTTGCATTCAGAGGGGATGTGTTGCTGAGAGTGCAACTTCAACAAAGGTAGTGTAAGTTTTAGGGTGTTCAACAATTCATTGAATATAATGGTGCATTTTTTAGGTTGAGTAGAACCTAATTGTATGCATATATGAACTTATAATTATGTTGAGGTTGTAGCCTCATTGAACTAGGTGATTATAGTCTCCTTGGACTTGTATCTCCTAAAATAGGGTGTTATAGCATCCTTGAAGTTGTACCTTCTAAATTAGGGAGTTGAAGCTTCCTTGGGTTGTATCCCTAAAAATTGTAATAGATATTTTATTTGTGGTGCTAGATTTGAGCAGTAGTCATTGTGGTTTTTTTCATCTTGGGTTTTCCATGTATATTTGGTGTTGTAAGTTATGGTTTGACATGCATGTGATTGTTATATTAATTTATATTTTTAATTTGCACATTTGGGTTGTAAGGTTGAAAATTCAAATAGGTTTTCAAGTCTAAAAGTTTTAATATCTACTAATTCACCCCCTCTCAGTAGATCATTGTGTTCTAACAAATTTAGAGATTAACTCAAAATTCAAATAATTCAAGCTGACACCAAATCTGAAAATGAATGTTATTAAAATCCCACCAAAATCAAATTCAAAAAGGGGGTTCTTATTAAGGGTTTACCCATTTTCCGCCTAGGGAAAATGGGTCTTGGCACAAGTTCCTAGGACCTTGCCTTTGGGGGGTGAAATTGCATCATAAATCCATGTAGAATTTGCAAAGAAAGGGGGTCCTGTAGAGGGAGGACTCATTCAACACCTAGGGTGAATGAGCCCTAGCCCCAATTTCTAGGACCTCAAATTTTCCCAATTAAATGTTACGTAATTTGAATTATGGGTTTTGGGATAGATCCTTGGGAGGTGTTACAAATAAGGCTTAAATTTGAATTAAAGGGGCTAATCAACTCTAATTAACCACAATTAATTAAAATAACCCTAGATAAGTGTGAAAGTGTGTTACACCACCTTAAATAGGGTACAAATTAGGTACATATTATTAAAAAGGGGTCCAAGGTCAATGTGAATTTTTACAACACATTACAACATTAGACCTAGACAAAATTAGGTTAATTCAATGACAAATATTCCCAAATCAAGTAAGGAAAAGGTATACTTTTTTTGTTACTACATTTTTCCCCCACTTTAGTGAGAGGATGAACCCATGTCAAACTTAGACTAAATTAGACATTCAAGACAATTAAGTATGCAAAAATAACAAAGATACATGATCATACCTTGTCAAAGTCCAAAATAAAGAAAAAAATAAAAGGGATCAAGCACAACTGTTTCAACGCAATGTGGAATAGGGCTGCTTATCTGTAACATATGCTACTCACTCTAGGGTAGTAGAACCTCAGTCTATCCACTAGGTGAGTTATCCCAATGAGGTGGAAAATGAGAGAATGATATTAGCCTCTCATACCATATGATGTTATCCTCCTAACAACTTCGATAAGGCACCACAATGTAATGCTATTTGTAAATGCTTTTGAAAGTCATGTAAAATTTTGTTAAAGGGGATTTTTCTTTCTTCATGTAAGGTCTTCTTCTTAGGGATAATTGTGCCTAATGTCTCCAAGAGAGGACAAGTCAAGGTTAGATCATCACTAATGGGATGCCTCATTCACATCATGCCACGAAGGGAGATCGTACACTCTTGGAGGACATAAAACCCAATGACACCAAGAAAATGAAATGTCACAAGAAGAAAGAAAAATCATGCCATCAAATATGCCAAAAGATGTAGTCAATATATGCCCCCACTTTAAAGCAGTTTCTAACACCATTACTATGAGAAATTTCTTTAAAGTATCCAATGTTCTCTCCTAAGACATGAGAGCTTTCATCGAAAAACCCTATGCCAAGTCACATGTTTATGAAATAAAGCTATGTCGAGGATAAGGAAGGAGGGGTTTCCCCCAAAAATAGAATGAAAAATCTAGAAAGAAAAGTATGTCACATGCAAACTAACTTAAGGCATGTTGTCCACATCCAAAGCTTGCACTTATATATACATGGAAGGAAGTCAACTAGCCGAAAGAGACAACGACAAGTGACATACAAGGATAAAGCTACCTAATGCCTTTCCCCCACTAAGTTTGGGATGAGGGTGAGCCGAGATGATTGATGAAAATCAATATCAATTAGAGGAACTAGGTTTTGCAACACAATGAAGAGCACCACGATGTTGAATTTTGTTACCCAAAGTCTTACATTCATTAGTAGAATGACCGTGAATTCTATGATATTCACAAAATGAACTCTAGTAGTAAAATTTATTTCATGTTAGACTTGAAGGGAGAGATATCAAATGATCTTGGAGGAGTCTCGACAAGATACTCTCTTGATCTACAGTAGAGAATGTTCTTTTATTTTATGACAAAGATATTTCTTGCTTAGTATTAGGCGTCATACTTAGACAAGAATATTTAGATTGCAAGATTTTGTTCTCTCATTGAAAGGAGGGTGTAAAATATAATGAACTACAATCGTTACTAAGACATGTTCTAGGATTTCCTTGTGTGATGAAATAAACGTTAAGAAAAGACTTCTTTATTTCTTTCGTTTCTTTCAAAGGATAATAACCAAGACCAGTATTTTTTATCAATTTAGGATGCACTAATGTTAAATTTGGCTTAGAAGAATCCTTTGTAAGAGTGTTGATATTAAGTAAAGGCCTTTTTGATGCTTTTATTTCTATCAAAGGACAATAGCCAAGACCATGAGTTGTTTCTCACATGTTAGGCTCTATAGGGATGTGAATACCTTGTTCTCTAGCACCACATCCTTTTCCACTATAACCAATTTGTGTCATAAGTTCACAAACTCTTCCATAAAGTTTTTACATTTCTTTAGAATTCAGTGGTTGTTCATAATCAACTTCATCAAAGTTTGTTGTGTAACTTAATTTATTTTCTAAAGTAGTTGAGATGGATGCTTTCGAATTTTGTGTTGAAATAACCACTTTTTATTTTTCCATTTTAGGACTCTTTGTTTGTGATCTTATATTCTCCCATGAATTTTGGTGTGAAATATAAGGAACCCCAATCATATTCTAACAATTTAGTGACTCCAACAATCTTTTTCTTATGTTCTTTCTTGACTTCCACTTTTTCAGTTGGATAAAATGCTTCCAAAGGATCTCATCCTTCTTTCTCAGCAATTAGACAACTTTTAGGTGCAAGATTGGAATTGAGTGTGTAAAATTTGTTTTCATAGATGCACTTCATCTTACAATGAAGAGTAGAAGGCACCCCATTCATCTCATGAATCCAAGGTCTACCTAAAAGAAGATTATATCAAAGATCATGAGGCAAAACATGGATTAGAGTTTGCAAGGTAACCTTTCCAACTCTAATAGGTAATGTGATGACTCCAAGCGGTTGTTTTCCTATATTATCAAATCCACGGATAGATAAATAATCGTGTGTAATATCACTTCTAGTCATTTTGATCTTTTCCAAAAATCTCACATGACACACATTTAGCCTGGCCGAACCATTGTCAACAAGAGTTATCTTTATCGCAATTCGATTAAGATAAACTATGACATTGAAAGCTTCATTTTTTTTGTTCTTCTAATGAAGGTAACTCATCTTGATGAAAAGTAATGTCTAATTTGGCCAAAATTATAGCTTGAATTTGAGTTGCTACATCATTTGATTGCACATTGGGAACTGTAGGGACTTGTTGTAAAACACTTTGAATCATGTTATGATAATAAGGGGAGGTTTGAAAAATATCCTATAGGGATATATTAGTAGGAGTATTCTTAATTTGTTCAAGAGGATCATACTCATTTTCTCTTTTTAAAGGAAAACAAGGAGGGCTAGGAAAGATACAGTTAGGAAATGGGAGAGATATTTGAGTTGTTTGTCTTGGTTGTGGATTATTCTTCATGTTATATGTATGAGAAATGGTATTGAAACTCAATTTCTACAAAACATTATCATTATCAACTTTCCTTTTAGGTGGTTCTAAGATAAGCATGGGTTTATTTTGAACTTGTGGTTTTTGTGAGGGTGGATAAATGATAGGTTTAGGCTTAGGAGAGTACTTCAAGGGATATGCAATGTGCATAACCTCAAAAGACTTATCCTCATTTTCATGATCTCGTAGTGAAGGGGAGTGTAATGTCACTTCATCATCTTCATCTAAGGAATTACTATTATCAATGTTCTCATTTTATTCCACCATGATATCCTACCTACTATGAGAGTTTTTAGGAGAGCTACAAGCTCGATGTTTATCACATTCATTATTTGGTTCTTCTAAAATAACTTCACCAAAAGTAAGGAAGTTATCAATGTATTGTTTTGTGTATCTTGTATCAAATCATTCTCAAAAAGAGGAACAATAGGCAAAGTAGTATTAGGGGATGTGTCAATGGTCTCATCCTTGTATCTAACAATGTTTTCCCTAGTAGGAGAGGTAGGGGAAGAGAGACAAATAGGAATCTCATAAATCTCATTGGTTTGATCTTCTAGCACCAAAATATCTTCATCACAAATGGGAGAGATATTGGGGGAAGACCAAATTTGATTGTCATGATTATCCACCATTGTATTCTCTTTCAATAAAGCATTCTTAGAAGGGGGAGAGTTGAAATTTTTCTTAGCATGCTTATAAAGGTAAGACACTAACATTGTTTGACCAAAAATGAAAAGTACTTCTAACCATCTTATGCAATGCTTCAAAAATATAAACAATGTATATCCAAAGATGAACAATACTTTTATCCAATGTATGAAAGACTTCAAAAATGCAAACAAAGTGTATCCAAACATGAAAAGAACTTTTATCAAACTTATGAAAATCTTTATGAATGTAAGCATTATGCATGAAAAAGTGAAAAGTATTTGTATCAATAGTATGCAAAGTTTCATAAATGTGAAAATTTTCAGATTTGATGATTTTTGCTATTGAAATGATTTCAAAAATGACTACCCTAAATTGATGTTCTTGACATAAATGCATAAAATATAAGATACTGAAAAATTTTCAGACTGATACTACATGTTACCAACAAGCTTAGGAAGAATAGAAAAAAGGTTTTCAATGTTGTTGAAGGCAGTTTCAAGCCTGATCAGGGACTCATTCACCTTTACTGGTGAATGGGTCTTGGATAAGGATTTTTTTGAATGTTTTTGCTGATTTTTGAGTGGTTTTCAATGAGTTTCAGATGCCAATAAGTTCAACTCAACCCTGATCAGGGACTCATTCACTAGAAAGGAAAATGGGTCCTAGATCAGGGTTTTAAAAAGGTGATTAGGGTTTTAAAAAGGTGAAAATTGCAATTTTAAACTTGTTTTAGGTGTTTTTCGTGCGCAATTTTAAACTATAACTCTTGTGACAAAACATTCTAGAATTTGATGACCTAATGCAAGTGAAATGAAGGTTAAATGGTGACCTATATGACACTTTTTGAAATGATTTTTTTTTTTAATTTTCAAATGCAAATTCATATGATCTAAATGATATGCAAAATGTCTGATTTATTTTTGTATTTTTTAGATTTAAGGAATGCAAAACTATACAAATCTAAACCATAGATGAAATGAAAGTTTGAATGCAAAGAAAGAAACCCTAAATGAGATTTAATTTAATGCAAATGCATGATCTAACCTAGGATGCAATGAAATACTTCAAAATCAGAAAGCTACAATGTCCAATAAATTGGGTTCACCAAAATGAAACATAGAAAAAGAGGTTCACCATCAATAGGGTATCAATGATGAACCTAATTTTCATTAGGTGTGTGTTTCTTTCAATTATGAGGGCCAAAATACCTAAATAACAATAAAAAAAACTAATCCTAACTATTATAGCAATGAAAAGGGCAGTTTTTAGAGCTTGAAATGATTTGTACCTTATAGAAAATTTGTTGTTTTTAGGAAACAAAGAAATCATTCGTCTTTAGTGGTGAATAGGTCCCTGTTGGGGTTCTGAAAACTGACTTTTTGGTTTTATTCCTCTCAATCTGCAATCCCACATCCCAAGTTTTCACTACTTCAAGCCTTACTGAAGACTCATTCACCTTTAGTGGTGAATGGGTCATTTTAGGTTTTCACAAAACTAATTTTGGGTTATTTTGCTTGATGTCTATACTCTCAGATCCTCAGTTGTTAGCTCCCAAAAACATGTAATTAATTATTTATCTTCAATTCTTTGTTCTTGCACTATGAAGGTCAATCTTGCAACTTGACAACTTTTACAAATTTGCTTCAAACTTCTTCTCCATTTGACCTTCAACCTGTAAATCTGCGAACACACAATCAAGAGGAGAAAAAAATGTTGATTGTTAGTGAATAGGGGTTTTCCTTGGTCAAACCTATTTTAGGTAATTAAACCAAATGATGAAAGAATGAAATTGAAGCATGAGACATGAAATATGTAATTGATGATACCTTGAAAGATGTCTTAGAGTATAAATATGCAATCTAACATGAAGTGGCCATGAATAATGTAGATTTTGATCTCAAATAGGATGTGAAACAATGCTTGCAAGAATTATCTTCAATGCTACATCAACCATCTTAGCTCAACAACATGCATGAATGCACCATGCCTTTGACATAATGAAATGATCTTGAATTGCTACAATAGGACTCCACAAATCTGCCCTGAAATTCCTTTGAATTGCTAGATTGTAAACTCTATAATTCTCTTATGAATGTACTCTTGAGTGCTCATGAAGATCTAGGATAGAACAATGTGAATTAACCCCATAATTATACTAAATTTATAGATTAACCTTGAAATTCAAATAATTCAAGACAACAGCAAATTTGGAAATGAATGTTATTAAAATCCAACTAGAATGAAATTCAAAAAGGGGGTCCTTATTAAGGGAGGACCCATTCGCCACCTAAGGAGAATGGGTTTTGGAACAAATTCCTACGACCTTGCCTTCGAGGAATGAAATGACATTAAAAGCCCATGTAGAATTTGCAAAGAAAGGGAGGTCCTATAGAGGGAGGACCTATTCATCACCTAGGGTGAATGGGTCCTAGCACCAATTTCTAGGACCTCAAATGTTATGCAATTTGAATTATGGGTTTCAAGATAGATACTCGAGAGGTGTCATAAATAAGGCTTAAATTTGAATGAAAGGGGATGCTTAACTATAATTAACCATAATTAATTAAGAACCTAGATAAGTGTGAAAATGTGTTACAACACTTTACAACAACTAAAAGAGGGTAGAAATTAGGTACATTTTATTAAAAAGGGGCCCAAGGTAAACATGAATGTATACAATACATTACAACACTAGACCTAGGAAAAATTAGGTTAATTCAACGACAATTATTCCCAAATTAAGTAAGGAAAAGGGATACTTTTTTTGTTACTACACCTCTTAGTGATTTTGTAAGCAAGGTGAAAATTTTGACAAGCTTGTAACCTTGACAACTTCTTCCAACCTTGCTCTTCAATCTAGGTCTGCAAATCACACACTAAAGAGAGGGAAAAAATGTTGATTTATTACTAGAAAGGGGTTTGCCTTGGTCAAATCTCATTTAGGTAATCAAACCTTGAAATAAATGAAATGGAAAGGAGGAATGATAAATGAACAAAATGATATGTTGCAACTCACCAAACCTTAGAAATAAAGTACTACAAACATGTATGAAATGACTCCAAAGGACGTAGATCTTGAATCTTGCTTGAATGATATGGATCTTGATTTTAATGCTTGCTTGAATCATGAAACCCTACATCACAAATGTTAGCTCAAAAACAAACATGATGCATGATGAATTTGACATGATGCTTGATTCTTGAATAATGCTCTAAAACACTTGATAATCAGCTCTTGAATGTTCTTGAATACTCTTGAATGCTCTTGTGAAATCAAATTTTCTATGGGGAATGCTCTCATGGAAGTATTATGTGAAAATGAGTGAAATAATCATGTATTTATTCTTGTTTATGCCAAATTTCCCAAAATTAAAACACTACAAGCTGACATTAGATCTAGGAGAATAAATCATGTCAAGAATTTGAATTTAATTTAAGTTTAAGCCACACGGTACTCATATGCCAAAAGTCGTGTATGAGTCCCATTGGCCTAGGATTTGGGACACATTTTTCAAGAAATGCTTAGTTTAATGTGAAATTCAGATTGGGACTCCAAAAATTAGGTGGGACCCATATGCCCAAGTTGGTGTATGAGTCCCAAATCACTAAATATGGGCCATACAATCCAAAAACACATGAATTATGATTGAATATTAGTAAATGTTGAGATTAATCTTGGAAAGATGCATTAATCGAGGCTTGGGGATGTAAAATAAGGCCCAATAAGGGATAAAGAAGCCCAATTTATTAATGAAGCCATAGATTAGTGTGAAAGTGTAAAGTTAGACTTTACAACACCCTAAATAAGGCACAATTAATTTCATTTAGTTTACAAGGGCCCAAGACCTAATGTGAACATATTAAACACATTAAAACACTAAATCAAGGAAACATTATGCTCAATTTAATAGGGAGGGCCTAAAAAAGTGTGAAAATGTAAGGGGATACATTTTACATCATTAGATTTAGCCCCTGCTTTAGTGAGAGGAGGAACTTTCTTCAAACACACTAAAGTAGAAAAATTCAAATTAAGAGGGGTCCAAGTGTATTGATACGAGTGACATAGGATGACAAAGATCAAAGGACATGGCCAAGCCCCCAAGATCAAGATCCTATAGTAGACCAATATAGGCACAAATGCACACACATGGAAAATAATATAAGAAGTAACGTCAAGGCACAAGTATACACTACCAAAGAAATAAATAAAATAAAAATAAAAAACAAAAGAAGGGATGGAGCAAGCTTCAACCGTTTGTCCCACATGTTTATGGATCAGAGCTAGGTTGTTTTTCCAAGAAAATTTTACAAGGGGAACATGATGTCCACTATGCAAACCAATACATGCTCACAAGGGCTAGTGGAATATGATATCCACTAGGTGAGCCCCTAGCGAAACACATACGCATGCGGTGGTATGTTCTCACACACAAGAAAGTGGCTATAGGAAAGTCACACCTAAGTTCAACTCCCATATGGTAACCATACCAAGGTTATACCTCATGATAAATTTGATAAGGCACCACACAAAAATGAACTTTTAGCTCCATGAGGAAAGCAAAGCCTCCTATGCTTGATGCCCATGAACAAACAAGATGGCACCATAGGCAAGCAAAGTGTCTTATGCAAGGTGGCCATATAATAGTTATTGCAAATGCAAAATAGTGTAAGGTGCATTCAAAGGAGTTTTCTTAGTTCATGTAAGGTCTTAAATTAGGGAACAGTGTGCCTAATATCTCCAAGAGAGGACCAATCGAAGAATAGAAGATTCACAACTTAGGTGATGCAATGTGTCACATCAAGCCACTAAGAGGAATGCAATATGCTAAGAAAGATCATGCTCTTGAAGGACATCACACCCAATGTCACCACAAAGCGAGAGACACATCACATGAAGTAAGAAGACTACACAATGAAACATGGGTTGAAAAATAATAATGCCAATGAAAAAGGGAGTTACCCCCAAAATCACACAAGGAATCCATGGATTTAGGGTTAGTATTCCTTTTCTACAATATTTTTATAGAGCTCAGAACTATCATCATTCCTCAAATACTTATGGAACATGAAGAATGACACAAAGAGAGAAAACAAAGAAAAATACTTTCAAGTCAACATGGAAGAGACCTAAATGTCTCGACACCTTGCATCATCTCAAAAAGGAGAACATAGGACAAATGAAAGTATAAAATATTCATGACATAGAGAAGAATGTAGGTACAAATAGAGGAATGTCACAAATAGAGAGGTACATCAAACTGAATATTATGGGCGATCACATTACACACATGCAATCGTACACAAGAACATGAAAAAGAAAACAAGGGCAAGACTAGTAAGGCCCATGTGAGTCAACCTATTAGCAGGTTTTATGTATCCCAATCATGTTCATCGTATACAGAAGGAAGACAACTAGCTAAAGGGAAAATAACAAGTGCCAAAATAGGGTCATTACTAAGTTCAATGCTCTTCTTATGAGAATTATCATTTAAGCTCATAGAAGAGGAAAATAGTGTATTCAATTCATTATGCACTTCATGAATTTTAGCAACCTCATCATTATCATCCATGTTAATCACTATGGGAGGTTGAATGATAATGTCCAAAGAAGGGTTTAGCTCTTGTTGCGGTTGTGGTATAGGAAATTTTTGTTGTGGTGAGGGAAAATCATCGTGCATTATTTCAGTCAAGTTTGGATGTTGATTGTCTTTGTTGTTTTCTGCATCTAACCTTTGCGCAAGAGGATGACATCTATGCCTACGCTCTCTAGAATTTTAGTTTCTTTTAGTTTGGTTTTCAAGTTATGTTGTGTAGGAGCGGGTCTATCAAGCATAGGTTTCTTTTCTTCCCTAAGGGGAGGAATAGAAGGAACCATGGGAGGGTGTTCAACAACTTTCTCTTTAGCTTTGTAAACTTGCTTTATCTTAGGAGGTGTGGAAGGATTGTTTTTGTTATCTCTTGTTTGTTTGTAAGAAGTCATAGGAGTTGTTATAGGTTGTTGTTGGATATGCGATGTGTCTTTAGGTTCAATCATAGATTCATCAGGGATAAGAGGCCCAGTCATGGGTCGAGGCATGTTTTTGAGGGATAGTTTTGCTATACATTTTTCCTTAAATTTTTGGTAGGATTTGAAAAATAATTCCTCACAAGGCTTTATAGGCTCCATAGGCTCAGGCCAAAATAAGTCTAAGGAAAAGTTCCCACAGGAAGACAAAGGATTAAAGCCACTATGATGCACGGTAAATATTTCATTATCAAATGGAAAATTTAAGCATTTATGCACAATCAATGGTATGAATTCCATGTAGTGTAGCCATGGATAACCAAGCTTCACATGAAATTGGTCTAACGTTGAGATGATGGAGAATGATACATCTAATTTTTTTTGTCCAATAGTTAAAGGGTGATGGATCCCATTGTAGGGAAAGCGAAAACATTGTGCGTATTTATCCATGCTTTCAGTTTATCATATGTTTCTTGATAGAGTTCATGCACAAGTAAGAATTCCTCAGTAATCACATTCTCTCCACAGATGGGATCAATTAATATCTTAGTAGTGGGCTTATCATAGATTTGGTCAACTATGCAAAGAGGACCATTGGGTGCATGTTTTTAGTATATCTTGTGAAGAGAAATCAATGTCAAGAGGATTTTTAGTTTGGCCCTTATGAGGTTGAATTTCAATCAATCCAACCATATCATCCAAAGGACATTGTTCATTAGTATCCATAGGATATTGTTCAACAATATCCATGTTGTCATCATCTATGTCAACATTCATCACATCATTCTTTTTAGTTTCTTTGATGAATGAAACATCCTATTTTGGAATAGGGTTGGTAAAGATTTACAAGTTTTGGTTAGGAGGGGAAATGAACTTATTTCCTTGATCATTAACATCTCCAATTGAAAGTAGACTGGAATATATGAGGTATTGCACAAGATATTTAAGATGCTTACAATGTTCTATGTTGTGTCCATTTTGTCGATCATAATGTCAATAAGCATTTGATCTAAAGTTCAGGGGTAAGAGTTTATTAGGATCATGTGATCTGATGGGAGGTAAGGTGATCATTTTCTATTCTAGAAGTTGTAACATTGCGTTATGGAGGGTATTGGGTAAGGAAGTAAATTGCCTAGCCTAATCCCCAAACATGAAAGGAGTTATCTTCCTTATAGCAGCCATTTGGACATCAACATGTTGAGTCGGTTGAGGAGGGTTTAGTTGGAGGAAACCTTTATTCTAATTTCTAAAGGATTGGTAATTTTTTTGATTTGCAGATTTATAATTTTTAGGATGGTTAGAGGTGGATTTTGTTTCATGACTATTAATTGATTTTTGATAATCACAAAGGGCAGTACACAAGAGAATGAAGGAAGGGAATTTTATGATGCCAAGCTTATCTTGTATCTTAGTTTCTAAGTTCTCAATAAAAATTATTTGAAGTTGAGGATCAATAATTTGCACATCAATTTTGGAATAAAGTGATTGGTAGCGTGAAATGAAGTCAATAACCTTTTCATCTTTTTTCTTACATCTCCACCAAATCAGCTAGAGTCATCTCAGGAGTCATGTGCACTTGGAAATGGTTAATAAAGGCCTCAACAAGTTCATTGAATGAATGAATTGAGTTATTCAATAATGAGGATCTCAAACCATTCCAAGGCAGTGTCTTTCAAGGATCTAGGGAATAACTTAGCAAAAAGTTTATCGTCAAAGATGAAATCACTACATAGAGCGGTAAAAGAAGAAACATGGTTAACATGATCTCCTTTCCCACCATATTTCTCAAATCAGGGAACTTCTACTCCTTGTGGAATTTTTTCTCTCAATATCTCCAAGGACAAGGGATTGGTTTTGATATATTGCAAGGGTTGACCATTGTTGTTTTTATTTAGGGTTGCAAATTATTTTTGAAGGGATGCCATGTTGTGTAAAAGTGTGTTAATGATAGCATCATTGTTGTTGTAAGGTGTAGGGGTATAAGGTGGAGTAGTGTATGTCTGTAGAGGAAAAGTAAACTTTAAACTCAAGATGGAGGAGGTTTGAGGAGATATTGTAGTTGAAGGCACAAAGCTAGAGGAATTCCCTATGGAAATTCCTAAGTTTTCAGACTGCTAGTAGGTTGAATTGTTATGGTAGGTTGAGTACTAGTGTATGTAGGAATAGAAATGGGTATCCTAGAGGTAGGGATGAATTTCCACCTTGGATTTGAGTGTAACCCAAATCTTGAGTGGAGATAGGGATAGTAGGGATAGTGTTGTTAATGAGAAAAACAATAGTTGAAGGCATGGTAGTCATGGGAAGTGAAGTATGCATACTAGGATCCATATATTATCAACACTATTAGGAAAAGAGCTAGAGAACCCAAGATCCATGATGAATGATGTATCGTAGGATGACATGAGTCTTGAACTATGTCTCATAATAGTATTGCTAATAGGACATCAAATTATAAAGCTCATACAAGATTTCACAAACTTAGTGGACAGACCCAAAATGGAAAGAGGGTAAAGGGAAATGCAAGTTTTAGATTCTAAACAAGGTAATTTATTGATTACAATATGCAACAATATGAAATGTAATGCTATGAATACGATTTTGAATTTAAGAAATGGATAAAATGAACTGATTTAAGCTAGATGTAATGAATTAAAGAAAATAAAAACTTTGCAAATTGAAACAAATAACTAACAACAACAAACAAAAACACAGAAACAAAGTTTTCATTCTAGAAAATGCAGTTTAAGATCTGAAACAGGACTAAATTTCCCAGAGGAGCATATGAGTCCCAATTGGGGCTTTTTAGGGGTTTAAATGTTGAATAACAGTCACCACAAAATACCCAAAAATCATGAAAAATCACATGTACTCAAACTAAATCACCTAGAGGGATGTATGAGTCACAGATTAGGGTTTTTGCACGAATTTCAAAAAATTCTAAGTGAAAGTTGTGCTTTTTATTTTTTTATTATGTCTATGCTAAGTATAATTACAAATTTAAGATGGAATTCAATGACGCAAGATGCAAAAATGAAACCTATATGCACCTTCACTAATGCAATATTTAGAAAACCTTGATGCAAATCAACTAATGCAAAATCCTAATGCAAAGTTAATGTAAGTTAGATCTAGGACTATGATGCACTCCAAATCAGAAAATAGTTGTTCACATCGAGCTCACCAAAATGTAACAAAAAAAATAGGATGCCCCACCATTTAGGAGATGGAGCACATGGATAGGGTCCTATTTTGCTCTTGTTTCATTCAAAGAAACCTTGGAGGTCTCAATCTAAAGGTAGCAATGGGGAAAGGGATCTTGTAATAAGGTATCATAGGGTGCGATTAAGGATTAAAAGGGGGTTCACCACCAAGCTAGGGCTTGGAAAGACAAGTAACATGCAAAACCTAATAATCAAACCTACTGATGTTTAAGACTTGAATAGATGACCTAGAAATGAATGCAAAACAAAACAAAAAATTGGAAAGCTATAGAGGGGCATCTGGAAACATGTAGAAGCTTGAATGAAGACCTGAAATATTGAAAATACTAAATTTAATGCACAATGGGACTCATATGCCAAGCTAGGCGATTTAGTCCTAGATTAGGGTTTCTAGGCAGGAACAAAAATCTGGCAATGACATATCTAGAACTCCTACAATCTAGAAAAGTCACTAGACTGGGACTCATACACCAAAAGTGGAATATCAGTCTTGCTTAGCTTTTTCAGAGGATCAATATCTGAATCTAGTCTTCAATCTCTTCTCTTTCTTCTTAAACTGATTTTTGGATTTAAAATGCCGAATTTTGTTCTATAGATGCCTTTTAATGATTTTGTAAACAAGGTGACAACTTTGACAAGCTTGCAACCTTGACAACTTCTTCCAAAAAATTTCTTCAATGTGTCTTCAATGTAGGTCTGCAAATCACACATTAAAGAGAGTGAAAAAATTTGATTTGTTAGTAGAAAGAGGTTTGCCTTGGTCAAACCCTGTTTAGGTAATCAAACCTTGAAATAATATGAAGTGGAAAGGAGGAATGATGAATGAACAAAATTATATGTTGCAACTCACCAAACCCTAGAAATAAAGTGTTGCAAACATGTATGAAATGGCTCCAAAGGATGTAAATCTTGAATCTTGCTTGAATGATATGGATCTTGATTTGAATGCTTGCTTGAATCATGAAACCATACATCACAAATGTTAACTTAAAACAAACATGATGCATGATAACTTTGACATGATGCTTGATACTTGAATAATGCTCTAAAAAACTTGATAATCAACTCTTGAATGCTCTTGAATACTCTTGAATTCTCTTGTGAACTCAAATTTTCTATAAGGAATGCTCTCATGAAAGTCTTAGGTGAAAATGAGCGAAATAACCTTGTATTTATACTTTTTAATGCCAAATTTCCCAAAATTACAACACTACAAGCTGACATTAGATGTAGGCGAATAAAATCCTGCCAAGAATTTTAATTTAATTTAGGTTTAAGCAACATGGTACTCATACGCTAGAAGTGGCATGCGAGTTCTGTTGGGCTAGGGTTTGGGACACATTTTTCAAGAAATTCTTAGTTTAATGTGAAATTTAGATCAGGACCTTGAAACTACGTCCAAGGTGATGTATGAGTCCCACATCACTAGATCTGAGCCATACAATTCAGAAGCACATGGATTATGATTGGATATTAGTAAAATTTAGGATTAATCTAAAAAATATGCATTAATCAAGGCTTGTGGATGGTAAATAAGGCAAAATATGGCATATAAAGAAGCCCAATTTATTAATGAAGCCCAGGTTAGTGTGAAAGTGTAAAGGTATACTTTACAATGCCCTAAATAAGGCACAATTAAGTTCATTTAGTTTACAAGGGCCCAAGACCTAATGTGAATGTGTTAAACACATTACAACACTAAATCAAGGCAACATTATGCTCAATTTAATAGGGAGGGACTAAACAAGTGCAAAAATGTAAGGGAATACATTTTTCGTCATTATTGATATACAATAAATTTACATCCCTACATGTATGACCCCTAATTTTTTATTATTATATGTGTAATATAGAATTGATAACACATAGACCTTTATATATGGAACAATCATGGGCTCTCAAATATTTAAAAAAGAATACTGTGTTGGGATGTGTAATATGTTAAGACTCCATATATTTATAATTGTCTAGGTGTACATAATAGATTCATAATGATAAAAGATTCAATGTAAAGTTATAATCTATATTAAAATACTAATGTATAAATCTAAAATAAAAGAGATAACTTGAGACAATGCATGACTAAATACCCTTCAATAATATATTCCTACATAAGAAACATCATATATTTATTACGAATATGATAATTTTAAAATCTTTATAATTCTTCACAATATTGTCACATTAATAAATCCCTAGTACAATGAATCAATAAATATGATTTCAGGAATTCCATTGTACACTCACACAATCCCCTAAGATATATTAATTTACTATGGATACATATAGTTATGAGGAGATCTCTTCTTGAATATATTATATTTATTCATACAAAACACCTCCCTCACTTGAAATATTAGAACTTGCATAAATTGATCCTCTAAAATAAATTATAAAAATGTGAAATATTGGATTAGAAACCAATAACATATGCATTAGAAAAATATTATAATCTTGAGCCAATAGATTTCCCTAGTAGTCTTAAGAAGTGGAAACTTGTATTAATCATGAAACTTTATCAAGAGTGCCAAATTTATATTTTAACATTAAATACATTGCCAATTCAAAGAGGGGAATTCTCCTTATATTTAATTCTATGGGAATAAAGGAGAAAATCCCTTATTTAGGTATGTAGCTAAGAGGAAGTACTCCTCTATTATCTTTGGCCCTTGCTAATTTAAGAAATATGACTTGTACATTAGATTTAGTTTTTCTAGAGCTCCTCTACACATAAAAAGATGCATATTTATAAATTTTATCCTCATCTAACTCTCCAAATATCCTTACACATGGATCTATACAATTTTTTTCCTATCAAGAGAATATCACATCACTAGCTAGGTCTAATGCTATGCCAATTCTTTTACTAGATTCACATTGAATCATTCAAAGCACACAAATTCATTCACTAACATTATAATGTTACTCGGTTCATTATTTTTCATGAACTACATGACCAACCAATTTTATTAACCTTCCTTTGTCTTAGAAGTAATATTCTACAAATATCCTTTAATTTTAATCTAGTGATAAGTAGTTTTCAAATTCATTTTTTAAAAACTAATTCAATCCACTAAATCAATCCTTAAGATCACTCATCCCTAGCAATAAAAATCTATATACTTATAGTGATCTTTCTATAGTTTTACATATTTTCTATTATTATCCTTTCTTTCCTACTAGTACATTAAGTATTTCATAATGACTAAAAATTTCTGTAACCAACCCATTTTTCCAAAAAATCTTGAAATTGTAACACCAATATATGAGAAGCCTTAGTAGATAAAATTGCTCCTAGGATCCAATCCATGTGATGAATTATGATTCTTAGTAATGTTAACCCTTCTAGCAGATTGTTTGATATAATATAATTATACTCTAAAAAAATATTATCTATCTATAGTTGAGGAAACACATTTTCTTTTGGAGGTTCTCCTACTGTAAACTATTTAAAATAATAATAATAAAGAAACCTTTCTTCAAGTAATTCCTTCCGTAAATTCTATATCATTCACTACTAGTACTCTTACAATATTATTTACCTCTTCACTTTTCTCTTTCAAGGTAATATATCATGTTTTCTCCACCACTTGATAAACTATTCTCCCTATCATTATGTAATGGTGTTCCCATAAAATTACCATGCTATACTTAACAAAATATGACAAAAATCCATAGGAAAGATATCACATAAACTCAAATAGATTAATCTTAACAAGATATTGTTTATTAACATATACCATATAATCTACTCTTACAATACCATTTAACTTTTCATTTTGGTTTTTCAAGGTACTAGATCATTTTTTACTCCACCCTTTGTCAAGCTATAATATTATTTCTACCATCATGTATGGTGCTCCTATCAAGCTACCAAGGTATACCTAAAAAAATATGTGAAACATCCGTAGGAAAGATATCACATAAACTCAAATCTTAATCTTAATAAGATATTCTTCACTAACCAATACCATATAACTCTTTTGAAACCAAGATACTTTATAAGCATGGGATGATCCATCCTCAAAATTTCTACCATCTCACTTGAAACTAACTTATTAGTAACACCACTATTTATAATGATCTTATAGAACTTAGCTATATACTAACATATGGTTTCAAATAAATTTCTTCTCTAAATTGGTTAATAGAATGTTTAGAAAAATCATTTTCATTATCAAGGATCATCTTTTTTGGTCTATTTACTTGCTCATCATTGGAGGAAACTCCTTCATCTACATCTACATATCTTTGTTTCGTCTATTTACTTGCTCGTCATTGGAGGTAACTTCTTCATCAACATCTACAAATCTTGGGGTTATTTATGATCATCACCTCCTTGTTATTGTTAGTACTCTAATGCTTTATGTACTTTAGCTAAAAAATTGAAATAGGTACCGTATATTCTACTTCCTTTGCTACCTAGATAAATGTAGACACCTTAAATTGTCCATAATTGCTCAAACTTTATTTTATCCCACTCCAATGTTAAATGGATAAATAAAATTATTTAATTTTCCCAATCATTTTCTAATTATTAGTTAAATAAATAAAAATTATTGATTTGAAATTAATCAAATTTTTATCCCACTTTCCTCTACAATTCACCCTTAATATTTATTTAACAAGTTCACCCTTTCATATCCCCATCAGGATCTAAAAATTAAATAAATAAAAACTATTTATTTAATTCCCCCATATCCACCTGAGATTATTAGTAGATTAAGATTAATTAATTAAATACTTAATCCCATTACACATTCCCAAACATGATGAATCTAATTAATCACTAGTCAAATCCATCCCACTTACCCATAAAATCATACATCAAAATCCTATCCAACAATTTATCTTAAAAAATCTATGCCCTTGATATTTCTCCTTATGATCCTCACACAGATATGAGGGTACTCACATGTCATATCACTCTTCCCCATATGATTTGCACACATGTGTCAGATGACTCACATGTCATATCACTCTTCCTTATAGTCTTTCTCACATGTGTTTGAGGAATTTTAATCTTATCTATCTATTTAGATTAAGTTAATTCTAGCCCTTTGAATCCTCTTAATCCTTAGCCTCCTTAAATGCACCAATCACGACGTTCCATTTAATGAATTCTCCTTCCTCCAAATCTATAATGCAACCCTAGTAATTGATCTCAAGATTAAATTTCAACACCTAATCATTCATCTCATAAATCTATAAATAGAACCTCTTAGAGGCCATTTCAAAATAATCCATTGAATACTAATGTTATTTTATTGATATTGAGAGCAATCACATATCTTCAAGAACTTAATCAAGATTCTAGAGAACAAATACATGCAAGTCTACAACAAGAAGTTCTTGGGAGATCTTATGGAATATTTCTAAATTTTAAGCTCTCAACCTCTTCAAGTTCAAAGAAAGGTGTAAGGGAATAAATGTATAAATTTCTTTCCATTTTGTTTGAGTCTTTGTTTATTGTCTTGTTTTCTCTCATTCAATAAGCATTAGATATCTCATTGTGGTAATGGTTTTGGGTCATGTTAGATCATCAAAACATCATCCTCTCTATTACGTAGGTTTGTATTGCCAACATTCTAAAAGAGACCTACTCTTCCTCTTTGTTTATATACTCTATTTGATATAAAATTTATTCTTCAACTTATATCTTCAATCTTCAAGGAAAAATGATACGCCTACTCAAAATATTGTAGTATCAACATGTGTATATCTTCTTGAATAGATCCTCTCAAGCTATTAATATAATTTTATATCTTCTCTTGATTAACTTCATGGTGATTGGGCCATACTGTTGAATTCTTTGATTTAATCTTGTAGATTCATGTTATTTTATCTTAAACTTTATAATTTCTTCAATGATTCTAATTGGTAATCTTTATCAATAAAATTCATTTCCAAATTAGATGCAATCCTTTTAATTTTTTTCCTTCCACCATATTACATCATGACCATTCAATCCATTCAATTTTATCTTATAAAATTTCACTCTTTTAGTATCTTGATATTTTTCAAACTTAAAATATTTCTTGATATTATTCAACTAATCTATCAACTCTTCAAGATTTAAACTACTAGTATAATTAGTAACATCAATTATAAATCTCTTATTGATATTAGAAAGGTCTTTTAAAATTCTTACCTAATTTGGATCTTTAGCATCTACATATCCTTTGATAGCATACCCATTTCTTCTTTCATCATCTCTAGTGTTATGACCCATTATTTGATTGCATTTTATAACATCTAATAAGAACTGGACATGTATCATCACATCAAACATTTCTTCATTTCATTCTACAACAAGGGAATATATCAATCTCTTCAATGAGATATCTTGACATTAAATCTAATATAAATCGTCTCAAAATCAATGATATATTCACAATTAGATTCATAAATGTTCAAGAAATTTTTTACCCATTAACCTAGTGGGCCGGGCTTAACCAGCACACTCTAAGCGTTGACCGCTTAGGTGGCTGGTGTGGGTCCCTCCTTACCCATCCCCTAAGCCTTCCCCGTTCCGTTGTCTGTTATCCCGCGCAAGTTTAAATTCAAACTGTGTCTCCCGCCCGTAAGATCTCCATGTACAACTACTCCAATCAGTCTTCATTTGTCGGCGTACTTCCGGCCTGTGCCAAAATGGGAGCTTTGAAACAGGGTATTGGCGTCCATCAAAGCACAATGGTAGGACGATTTTTGTCAAGATATTACAGTTGGAAATGCTCTGGTAGACATGTATACAAATCGTGGAAGCATAGACAAGGCACGTGAACTGTTTGACCGGATGCCTTAAAGAACTGTGGTCTCATCGAATGCCATGATTGCCGGATTTGCACCAAATGCCTTTGAAAAAAAGGATTGAGAATTCGCAGGTTTAAAGCCAGACTCCACAATCTTTGCCAGCAACCTTAAAGCCTGTGCGAAAATGAGAGCTTTGGAATGGGGTATATATGGACATCCATTACAGGATAAATGATGGAGGAATTTTGTCAGATGTTGTAGCTGCAACTGCCCTGAGAGGTATGTATATAAAATGTGGAAGCATAGACAGGGGACGTGATCTATTTGACAGAATGACTCCAAGAATTATTTACAGAATGCGTCCAAAAATTATTACAGAATGACATGATTGTAAGATATGCAAAAATGTGGAAGCATAGACCAGACACATAAACTGTTTGACAGGATGCCTCAAACGCACTGTTCTCATGGAACGCCCTGATTGCAGGATATTAACAAAATGGGTTTGTTGAAATACTTTAGAAACTTCTAACCAAATGCAATTGACAGGTGTAAAACCAGACTCTACAACCTTTGCTACCATCCTCCCAGTCTATGTCAAATGGGATCTTTGGAACAAAGGTGTGGACATCCATCAAAGCATAAAGTGTAGAGGCATTTTGTAGAGGTAGTTGCAGGTAGATATGTACGAAAAATGTAGTAACTCATCTTAGAACCACTCTTGTTCTACCATTTTCTCTCTTCTTTCTCAGGTTAAAGTTAAATTAATGAAATCACAAATATAAACAAGTATTGTCTATTGATATATTACAAAAGACTAATTTTTGAACTTTAACTTTCTTACTACTTGCATCATTAGTTGTAGGGGAGAGGACCCAATAGCTGAGCATGTTTCAATAGTTGTGATAGTAGTTGTTTACATAGCACCCAATAGTTGTGATAGTAGTTGTTTACATAGCACCCAATAGTTGTGATAGTAGTTGTTTATATAATGTCCAACAGTTGTGACTTGACTACACATAATTAAACAAATTGTATTCCTTTGATCTAAAAAACAACCAATCATGTGATGCCACATCAGCACTCAACTACCCATGTTGTGAATGCATATTGGTCTCACTTTTTTTTTGGGCCTTTTTGGACACCTTGACAAAAAGCATGCTGATGTGGCATCATATTTGATGGTGTGGCCCTAAAACGAAAGTTATAAGTAGGGGACTTGCCAAGTAAGCTGCTATAAAAAATTGGGAGTGATTTAAAATTTCCATGTAGGATTTTAAGAAGCGCGAAGTTAGGGTACACAACTATTGAGTCCTATCCCCTATGATGAATTCATAATCAATTTCAAAATTAAACCTAAAATTTTGTTCTTAATGGTCCATTAGGCCCTTAGTTTTAAACCATGATTTGATACCATATAGGATAGCCAAATAGACTTGGCAAAAATTAGACTATTTACTTAATTGAACTTCTTAAGTTTTTTCCCACATTATATAAAGGAATGTAGTCTTACAGCATCAATAAATCCCTATAAAATTTCATCCAAAAATTCTCTTGGATCAACATACTTGGCTTCTTAGATTTGAAAACAATATTGATACTAGGCATTCATGTTTAGGTCTAAAAAAGTTCTTATTGTATCTTAACATATGGTGACATCTACGAGATTGGTCTTATGACAAGATTTAGTTTGTCTGAACCATCAAATTTTAATAGAATTAGTATGGTCCAAACATGTTCCCAACTCCAATTGGTACATTCTCACATTCATTAAATCCTAATCATATTTGGCATACTTTAATTATGCTTATGTATGTGAAAGCATTTTATACAACCTAGTTTAATTAGGTTTCTAGGTCCAAAAGTTTAATGGCCTTAGATGTGTGGGCTCAGTGGATGCAAGAGTCTTATAAAAAATTGCACACACATGACATACACCCAATTGTTAGGTTTCTTGACTCTCAACATCTTAGGCACAAGCATATTATCAATCCTAATTTATTTGGAAGCTTGGTTTTGGAACTTAAATGATTTGTCTCTAGAGTTCCATAGACCTAAGTCACCTACTAACTTTGACAAATTTGTGCACTCGAGTTTGAACTTATTAACAATTATCTTCCAACCCTCGTCTATATCTATGAACACATGTGTGTGAAGATTCACTCTAGTCTAGATCAAAGGATAGACATTCAATTGGGGGCATCAATAGTTAGAGAATCCACTAGTACTTGCCATAAATGTGGGAACTTCATTAATTCTAACATGACCAGGCCTTTAATTCCAAAATTATTATGAAAGTATGAATAAGAGCATACCATGGACATAAGAATCCTTGAAAATTTTAACTTGTTAGAGTGCTCAATTTCAATCTTGACATGTGATTGACTCTATTTAAATTTTTTGATAAATATATATATTTATAAATTTGATTTTACTCAAGATCTCTGGTTTGAATTTGAGAATTCTTTATTGCTAAAACTCCTAGTGGGTGTGAGGCTCCTTGTAATTTTAACTTAGCATAGTTTTAATTCTAGTTTTTTATAAGGGCAACATTCATATTTTCACTTAGATGATAAACATCACTACATAATTGAATTTGGTCAATTAATGATTTAGATCTCACTTGATAGAGTAATGAATATGGTTTTATCTTGACTTAGGACTCTTTCCAACACCAGATTTACTCTAAAACATCCATGATCAAGAATTTTCTTAAGGAATTTATGGTTAGGAGTTATTAAGACTTGGAAAGTAAATTAGGCTTCAATATTAT
Source organism: Sequoia sempervirens (assembly GCA_007258455.2). Lineage (NCBI taxonomy): Eukaryota > Viridiplantae > Streptophyta > Pinopsida > Cupressales > Cupressaceae > Sequoia > Sequoia sempervirens. Next base: position 126,316,026 of record VDFB02168118.1, on the reverse strand, counting down.
AAAGGAAGCTAGTCTTGAAGGATAGATTTGATAGAGAAATTCTCATGAATGGACTCTAAGACTAATTATAACTAATTCAAGCTTGACAACCTCACATACTTAATTTATTTAGAGTTTAGATCATTGAATCTTACAACTTAGAGCCATACGATACTGGTTTCAAAGACTATATTAGAATTTACCTCAAAGAGTTTTGTTATTATTTCCTTTGATGATTTATCCATGGGGTTTACATTATTATCTCTTAATAAATTTTAACCTTTGTAGTGATGGTGGTGGATGGAGATAGATTAACACACATAAACTCATAAAATGCAATCAAACAAAAAAATAATGATTTTCCCAATGTGTTGTTGCACCAAATGTATTCCATTTCTTGATTCAAATTGATTACATGTGCCTCTTTTTATAAAGGTCTTAGAGAGATACATTGATCATTATAGTTCTAACTAGATCTTGGGTTGACTTGCCTCACTAACAAATAATTAATGCATTTTCCTTCTTATCATTATCTCTAAAATTATTCTAGAGCATTACATTTAATAATTTCTTCCTCATTTAATAATTGTTCCCATAACATTTAATATTTGTGGTGTGGGAGAAATTACTACTCCAACACTCCTCCTTAATTTCTATCACACATGCTTCAACATTTACCATTCCCAAATTTTGTCTCTCTCTAGTGCTTGCAACCAAGTATTTTTTGTATTAATTTTGTGGTATCAATATGTGATTTGGGTTCTCATTCCATCTCTTTTTTGTAATTTATTTCCTAGATATTTTCTAGGTTACTATCTTTAGAATTCTTGATTTAAGTGTTTAAGGAGACTGTTTACACTATGTTACTATCATTCATATTAGAAAAGTCTCTAAGTGTTAACCATGAGATTAACCCCTTAAAACTCTCAAGAAACCATTAAATAGTATTGAAAATGGCTTGGAAATCATTTTGGAGTATCTAAAACCCTTACAAACTCTCCTTGAAACATTAAAACACTTTATTATCTTTCAAAATAATCTTTGGTGTCAAGAATTTAAATTTAATGGATGGTAAGAAGGTAATTTAGAATGAAGGTTTGAACAAGGATCATCAAATATATGGCCTGCATTGAATGCACCATTAGATCTCTATTAGATCATTAATTACCTTATATTTTCTCAATACTTTTAGGGCTAACATTGATAGATTTTTATGTGTTGAAAATCCTCGCCTAGCTATCATGATAGAGCTACAATTGTCTAGTAGGAGCTTAATACCTACTACAAGGTTTGACAATGCGATGCATGATATCAAACTCCCCCTATAGTTGTTACAAAGAGAAAACTATACTTTTACTATGTTATTGATGTTTGAATGTGGAAATAGTTTTGGAACATTTTTTTTGGTTGTATTGTGAAGGTTTCCACCTTATTGTTAGGCATTAATTAAAAGTCAACCATGAAAGTTAAGAGGATTATCTCATCAAGGGTAAGAGTGTCATAAATGCTAGTATCAAGACTAAGATCATTTCATGTAGAATTCTAAAATTTCACTCTTACAAGATAGTAATCACGAATTGGATAGTCTCATATCCTATAAGAGGCTTTTCATGATAATTTAATGTCACTTAAAAATCCCATACCACACACATATAGAGGAGATAGTCCCAAATTTATACATATAGTATCACTAACATAACCTTATCATTAAGTTAAAATATTTCCATGAATAACATATACAATTATCCTTGTTTGGTTTTATTGAGGGGCTGATGCAAGAAGTTGGGTACACAAAAAGCTCAAAAAGTGGAAGTGTTTTTGCTGTTTTTCAGAATTTGTCACACTTGGACTGAAAATTTGAGGCACTTACACAATGAATCCTTAAAAAAGTGAGTGATATGAAAGTTTGAATTTTGAATCTAGTTTCCAAATATGTATATTATTCAAATACCCAGATTATAGAAATTAAATTTTGATAGGGATCTATAAAAACCACTTTTTAAAAGTCCCTTTTTTTTACAATACCAAGCACGTGTACGGACAACACTTTTTGACCCAAATAAGAGTATTTTGCTAATTCCTTTTGGGAAAAGAGAGCTAACAACATGAAGTTTGATATGGAATTTTTTTTGTAATTTTTGGCTGAATATTTTTTTTTTTTATTAAATTTGTATTGGCCTTAATTGCAATTTTTAAAAATCAACGTGTACGGACAGCATAATTGGACCTAAAATAAACATTTTTTGAATATTTTTTTTTTCATTGTGTAGAGAATTGTCTAAAGTTTGATGCCATATAATTTTTTTTATAAGAAACTTAGCTAAAAAAAGGTTATTAAAAAACAAAAAAAGCCTGATATTTCAAGTTTAAGGACTAGTTTGCTTAAAAATTAATTTAAAAATAGTAAACATAATCCAATATTAATAAAAATTATATATTTGGAAACTAGACATCGTGTTATCTAATGGGTTTTAATTTTGTAGATTGATTCAGAAAAAAGTCCATTAGCCATATTGCCAAAGTTGGACATTCTTCTTCAATCTGCCTTAGTTTTTTAGTTGCAGGTCAAAGGCTAAGGCTTGGATTGCCAAGCCTTTCCCAAGCCTAAAACTGAGGCAGCATGTGGGTTGGGAATTTTGAATTTTAAAAATGCATACGCGTTTTTAAAAAATGCGTACGTGTTACAAAAAGCATGTTTTCTTTATTTTCTTGATTTATTTAAAAAAAATAAAATAGAAATGGGTACCCGTTTTGAAAACACGTACCCATTTTGTGTACAAAATGGGTATGCATTTTAAAATGGGTACCCATTTCTAAAAAGTATTTTTTTTTTAAATAATCAATTTTTACATGTTATAAAATGTGTATGCGTTATATAATGCGTACACGTTTTTTAGTGCATACGCATTTTTTAGGCTCGGGTACCTGAAGCATAACACATACACATTTTTTTAATAACGCGTACGCATTTTCTGTGAGAATTTTTTTTTGCCCGAAACTTCCCCTCTTTGTATACCCAACTTCTTGCTTTTACCTTGAGTGTGAAAAAAATATGGCATTAAAAAATTCTAGAATTTTTGGAAGTAAAATAATCAAAGCTTTATGTGTGAAAAAAATATGGCATGGTATCTTATCTCTGTGATAAGTATAGGATTGTATAGGTTAGCCGCTTGAAATTAGGGAGGCTTGTCCTTCCAAGAAATAAAAGCATGATAAACTTGGCAAGGACTTGGCTATGAATGAGTTATAGAAACCTACTAACTTACATTTAATGATGGTGTCAAATCTTGATCCATTGTGATTTGATGGTGTGAATCTTTTTTATTATATATGGGTGATGTAATTTCTCTATGTACTTCTATCTATATTAGGATATAGCCTCTAGGATGGCCTTTGTTGACTAGGGGCAGTTAATGGTAAGTATTACCAATATGTTATATATTTTTCTTTATGCTGGTTAGGTGGACAATAATATGATAAGCTTTATAAGTGGTACTAAGATATTATACTACTATGGGTTTAATCTTTGTCTAATTATAACTTATGCATTTTTAAATAAACCTTGATTGAAATGAATAGACTTTGATTCCTTATTATTTAATATTGGTTTATGTATATGTTTATGGACATATTTCAACTCCTGTGAATTCAATGTGTTTCTTATGTGTTGATAAATTGTTTGTTAGGATTAATGTGTCTCACCTTTGCAAGTCTTAGAATTTGATTTACTAATTTATTAACTATTTCATGCCTAAGTTTATTTTCCTACCATGTCATGTCAATTTGTGGGACCTACTAGTTGAGGTGGCATCCTACATGGAAGTGACTAGGATGACATGCAAGGTAATTATGTGGAGATAGGTATCCCACTTGGTGGATCCAAATTTGAAGCTAAAATGGTGGCATATGTCATGTTATAAGATTTCTTATGACTAATTATGATATATTTATTGATCAACTTATTTAATGATAGATTATGACAATGTAAGAGTCAAGTATGAAAAAATAATGATAGGTTGGTCTTGTGTGATTTAGGCGCCTATGTGTGCAAGGGGTTTGTATACATGCAAGGTACATTGCATGTTCAAAGGGGTTGTGCATGTTAAGAAGGCACTGGAATTGAAGAAGACTATGATAGGTGGTTCCTAGCTATGACCCAATGCATTACATGCAAGGATATTACATGTATGTAGGCACTATACATGTCAAGGAGGGTTGTTTCAACATTGGATGTATTTTCATGAAGTAAATTGTAAATTATATATTGGATACTTGTGCCTTTATATGCAGAGGATGAAATTATTTACAATAATAATTATGTTGTCGAATTGTTTTCAGAAATTGTCATTGATTGAAGAATCGTGTTTACCAAATTAGATATGGAGATTGTATTGTAACCATATTCAATTGTTGATAATACAAAGGGTTGTGATTTTGAATTGTGGGTTTTTTCTCCCGAAAGGTTTTTCCCCATGTATATTTAGTGTTATGGTGTATTATTTTATTGCATGTTTATTTTGTCATACGTATTTGCATCTAATAAGTGTAATTGTTAAGGGTTTGTTTAAGAATTTTCTTGTAGTACATTTCCCCCACTTAGAATGATGTAAGAAGTTGCTTCCACTTCTTGACTTCCTTTCATTGACCCTAGACCAATACAAAAAATCAAACAATTTAATAGACACCTTTGGTGTAATGTAACTAGATTAACTAGCTAGGGTCATAAACCCTTCAAATAATATGTCTTAGATCAAAAACTAGGGTTAAGTGAAGGACTCTACAAGGGCATAGGTAGAGGACATTTTTCTCTTAAACTAGCTTATTCTAGTCATTGTAAATTGGTCACTAGAATTATAAAACCTACATGGCCCAATTATCGATAATATTTTCATTGCTCTAGCTTGGAAGGAGTTGGTGAGTATGCTCTACCAAAATAAGAATATCATTGTATCATAGGGTTAGCTAACTTTCAACAATAACACGCAGGTGATAGATTTCAAAACCTAGGTCCAATTTTGAGTGGTGGCATAGAGTTATCCTCATAATGATGGATGAAAAAGTTGTGAAGAGACTTCTAATATAGATGAATTATCTTTAATCAATTAAATTAATAGATAAAAGATATTTGATCATTTAAATTAGTAATTGTAAAAAGGAAAATTAATAGTAATCAAAATATAGTTGTTACACTTATTTAACCATGAGAAAGGAGCAATGCTAGTAGAAACTTGGTACATATTTGAATACCTATGAGATGGCTTGAGGTCTCCTTTACTACTAATAAATGTTTGCTAAGGGTAAATCCACTCTAGCCATCAAAACCTTTAATATTTTCATTGATAAAATGTGGGATTCCAATGATTATATTTTTATATACATAGGATAGAACAAATCACAAATAAGATGAATGTCATTATGATACATCTAGTAATACAAAACATAAAAAATGCAAGTATAGGCTATATGGATGAGTACTCTTAGATCTGCATCAATAGACTAAAGCTTATAGAAGCATGGATAATGTTAGTTAGATGTGAAACCATGTAGAAACTTCCTCAATTCTGAGCCATCCTTAATTTTCTTTGGAGATTGGAGACTGCTAACTCCCCACTTTGGCACCTTGCCATGCCCCAATATGATAGAAAGGAGAGGAATCAATAAATATTTTAAGAAACGAGAAACTCCTTCCAATATACTCATTAAATAATTTAAGAAATTATCCTCTACAACAAATCTGAGAGCTCTTCAAAGGGGTGAGTAACTTTCAAATGTGGCCATGGGCCCCATTGTAACTTCAAATGGAGATTTAGTCTATTTCCTTTTTGTCAATAAGACATGACTAACCATGACGTCTGATGCTTGCAATTACTTCCCATTGACTACTTTTGTAGCTTTATTTTTAGTTTTTAGGGAAAACATCTATGAGCATGAAACTTCAATTTACATTTTTTTTAGTGCCTCTCTTACCTAGCTCGAATGCTTAACAAAGTTAAATGTAGATTTAATTTCCATATATATATAATAAAATTCAATTATTATTCTAAATTGTGATATATTTATGAGTGAAAAGAAAAGTGAAGAGTGAAAATATAAATTCAATTATCATAACAAATTATGATTTATTTATGAATTAAAACTATGAAAAAGTAAAATAATCTTGTTGTGTGAACATTCACCATTTCATCTCACATGAATTGATTTAAAAGTTTTTTTACATTCTTTATATTCATTTTGTCCCCAATTCATATCACTCAAATATTTTTTTATTGAAAGTAAAATAAATACACAAATGCAATAAATATTACTCATTGAATAAAACTTGTATATGTCCACAATTTTTTTTAAAATGCTATAAAAATCATGAAAAACCAAGAAATTAAATGTAAATATTATTGCTTTAAACATTTCCCAACTTTAATCCACAGATGTCTCCACAGTTTTATTTAACTTCATAAAACAAAAACACAGTTTACACATACGGCTCCCAAAATTATCATTGATCAAAACAACTTATAAAATGAAACACCTACTAAAACTGGTAATCACACCACTAAGAGTGCTCAGTTACAATTTTATTTAACTTCATAAAACAAAAACACAGTTTACACATACGGCTCCCAAAATTATCATTGATCAAAACAACTTATAAAATGAAACACCTACTAAAACTGGTAATCACACCACTAAGAGTGCTCAGTTACAGTTTTATTTAACTTCATAAAACAAAAACATAGTTTACACATACGGCTCCCAAAATTATCATTGATCAAAACAACTTATAAAATGAAACACCTACTAAAACTGGTAATCACACCACTAAGAGTGCTCAGTTACAATTTTTATTTTGAAAATCACATTTATTACATATGTTACCGGCAAAAACCAAATGAACATAACAGATCAGAGTGTAGGAGATAGAAAGTGGAAAGGCCCCTCTGATAAAGAAATAAAAAACGGAGACCATATTCCAGTGGGGTAGAGATGTTTTAGAAGGTAAAGAAGAGAAAAGAGTGTGAGAGAGGAAATGAAGGCAAAGAGCGTGGAAGGAATCCACCAAATCCAGACCCTTGTTTCTATTTTCATTGCTAAAAAGGAATGCGTTGAGAAGCACAGATTGCATAATTGCATCTAATCCCAAAGTTTCCAACGTTCAATAACAAAAGTCTCCTCCTGTCTCTCATTCTCTTTAGCTAAACCACGAATTCATAGAATAAATAGAAACAAGAAACATTGAAATTGTAATATGCATAGTGCAAGCAACAGTTATGGAAAAGTTACATACCAGCACACCATTGTACTCCCATTTCTCTTGAATGTGTTATGCAAAATATGTGTGCAAATGAAATCTTTTTTATCGGAATCCTGTTTGTTGTTGATGGATATAATATAGGTGGGAGAAAACGGTTGAAAAAAAAATAACTTTGCATAGGATTAATACCGAACGGAAATGGGCGATCACAAACAGCGAACGAGACGGATTAAGGGGGCCCACGCCAGCCACCCAAGCGGTCAACGCTTAGAGTGTGCTGGTTAAGCCAGCCCAACCTAGTGCTAGAAGATTGTGTGCTTCCTTACTTTAAAAACTCGATACTAATCTTTGATAATGTTCAATTCAATCATAATAGGAAATTGTAATTGAAGACTATCTAAACATAAAATAAATGAAAATACTTAACACCTTCAAGACATACAACATAAATTCACATAATGAAAATAAACTTTATCATATAAAAACATACATACATCATAAGCTTCATGAGATTCATGGTATTTAGACATAGATATTACAATATACATTTTCTAAGATCTCTAACTCCTTGTTTCTACCTAGGTACCACTATATTTATCTTACCTCTTTTAGTTGATTAAAGTGTCTTCTATAGAGAATGAAGATGTATTGAGGTGGAACTGATGCAGAATGTGGCACATGAGATAAGGATCATAAGATTGTAATGTTGTGGACCGAGGTTCCCGAGTAAAGGTGTGGAGAAGACTCCTGACGCCGTGACCCAGCTTAGGCGATGTCTGATAAGCTATGTTCCGTGTCGTAAAATCCAAGCTCAGATAAAGGATGAGATAGTTCTACCTCATTCTTTTCTAGTGATCGGCCCTTCGTTTCTGGTATTAGAAATGTGAAGAAGAAGCCCAAGAAGCCTGCTAGTCCAAGAAGAGTCAGTGCTCTACCCATGCCAATTCCCGTGGAATAACCGTCATCATGACGAGGAGAGTCCTTCTCCTCCAGTTCGGCGGCGTATATGAAGGCAAACACTCCAATAATGGCTCCGCCTTTTCCAGCCGCTGCAGAAATCCCATGGCACGTCGACCGGAGCCGAGCAGGAAACAACTCCGCCGGCACGATGAAAGTAGTTGTGTTGGGCCTAAAATTTGCAAAGAAAAAAGTGAGAGAATAAATTACCAAAAACCCATATCGATGCTTGGCCTCAAGCCAGTATTTTTCGTGAGGAATGGCCAGGGCAAACAAGAAAGTTGACATGAAGAAAAACCTACCGAGCTGAATCTTAAACCTCCCAATTCGATCTACGAGCAATATGGCGAACAAATAGCCGGGCATCATTGCAAACAAGGCAATGAGCGCCTGAGCTCTTGCTATGTGAAAAACTTCATCCACCGGGCTCCCATACTTCATCTTCAACCATCTCGCTGATTTATATATTTCCTTATGAAACAGATTGTTGCTGTAGAAGGCAATATCCACAAAGAACCAGGTGAATGCGGTACCCAGCAAATGAAGACCGTAAAGTCTAACAAAAGCTCTGGAAAACAATCCAAAGGGCTGTTCTTGGGTCTCAAGGACAGCCACGTCATATTTTTCAATGTCAAGAACAAGAACTCTCGACATATCAGCTGTAGGTTGCTTGGCGTTTTTGGCCACCAGCGCTGTGTAACGGGCAGTCTCGGGCATTTTCATTCGCCAGTAATATGTGAGCCCTGCGGGAACCGCCCCGAACATCAATATGATCCTCCACACCATGTCCTACTCCGCCCAAGTTGGATGAGAATATAGAGATTTAAAAGAAGCCGAGACAATTATAGCAATAGCAGATGCGGCGAGAATTCCGAGGCCATGCATGGCAAACACGGAGGCAATGAAAGATCCTCTGGTCTTTGTATTTGAGTATTCTGCCATGATTGTTGCAGAGAGTGGATAGTCCCCACCGATGCCAAAGCCTAGCCAGAACCTGAAAAAACATAAGCAGGTTAGCACAGACTTGCGGGAGGTTCCAAGGGAGAAGCCGGACACGATTGAACTCGCAACCATCAAGGCGAGCGTAAATCCGTAGACCTTCTTTCGGCCCATTCTGTCTCCCAGCCAGCCAAAGAACAGCTGGCCTGCAAATGCTCTGCATAGAGCAACTCCGTTCACTGCAGAATATACGAGAGGTGGTAACGATGAATCTTCGTAATAGAGTCTTCCTAATAGATTGGAAACGGGAGGAATACAAAATAAGTCGTAAGCATCTGTGAAAAATCCCATGCCTGCGATTATTATTGCTTGGAAATGATAGATCTGCGTTTTAGCCTTGTCTAGTGCAGACAGCACCTTGAGTCCCATTTTGAAATATTGCTTCCAATCGGGAATGAATTTCAGAAGGAATGGAGAATTTAAAAGGGTTCAGATTGTTTGACTTTTTGTATATTCTATCAACGAAGCTTCGTTCATCCTGATAGTCTTAATTTAAAAAATGCATTTCCTTAGAATAATCAATATATACTGAAAGATCATATTCAATCGCAATTCAATCGCAATGTTCGCTGGAATTTTCTTTCTTCCAAAGATATTTCCAAGGATTGCCAAGCCTGGGAAAAACCCACGTATGGGGCCTGAACTTTTCAATTATAGGTGAGCATTCAACCGGAAAAGTCTCACTGTCTGATGTCGGCCGAGACTATTCCGGTTGGACTCTCACCTGAAACAGGCATTTGGCATTTTTTCCCTGAGAATCTTGGTGAGATCCATTAAATATTTCCTGCTTGAGATATGCAAATATCGCTTCTTCACTATGCTCGCCCTCAGCAAATTCCCGTATTTATTGTTTCCGCGTCAACAGGCATGGCCATTCGTCCTGTTTTGGCGTCACCAGGTATGGCTGGGAACCGTTCGCGCCATTCTACACCACTCCCCTGGTCTGCGTGTGTTTCCTAGCATTTACAAAGTCACCAAATATTTGTGAGATAATAAATGCAGCCTGTTTTAAAATGGCTTTCACCTTTGCTGTTTTTGTGGTTTTTGTGCAGCGAACAAGCAGTTGCGAAGGAGAACGCGGGATCAACTTCTCTGCAATTCGTGGCTTTGTATTCTGAGGTATGGCAACTCGTCACAACCTGTAGTGTACTCCCTGCAATTAGTGGCTGTGTACTCTTTGAGAATGGTAGGAATTTTTTTAAAGAAAACTGTAAGTTACCTTCCTCATTCGATGCCTGATTTTCCTCCATTTGCGTCGGCCTTGGGCTTTTGTTTCAACCCCAGTTGCCTCCTCCATTTGCGTTGGCCTTGGGCTTTTGTTTCAACCCCAGTTGCATTTTCAGACCCTTTATCCTTAGCAACCACAGTGTCAGCAAGGAGCGCTGAATAATTCTGTGTTGACAATGCTTCTTTGGAGATCATGGGCATTATACAGAGTGGTCTATAGATGTTGGGTGTATAGCATCTCTGAGTCTCTTGTCTCTCAAGCAAAATATTGCAGGAGATAACAAGAAAAAAATCAATGAGAGCTACAGAACACTAGCAATTAAATTGACTTTGTGCACCTTATTATTTCTGTAACAACAAAGAGAAATAACAGTAGCCATAATAATAATTTGGAAGAAGCAAAGAAAATAGAATTGAATCAATGACAATGAATTCAACAAAGGGGGAAATAAAATCGTACATGTTTCCCATAACGAGTCGCCTGTCAACATAGGGTGTAATAGCATCTACTCCTCCCCCACTGCTGTTGCCTCCTCCCATTTTCAGTTTTGTGGCCTAAATCTCTCTCCCATAGTGTCACAGAAATGTTCTTCACTCTCTTCCTCGCCAAAGATAAGAAAGAAATGGCAAGTAGGGTGTGCCTTATTTCCACAACAAAGTTGAAGGCAAAATAACTGTTGATAGGGGGGGTGCATTTACGCCAAGTGTATGGTGTTTCAGATTTTTAGCAGTGGGTGTTTACTCAGTTATGCCAAGTGTAACGTGTTTCAGATTTTAACAGTGGGAGTTTACTTGTTTATGCCAAGAGTGCACTTTGTTTGTATGTCGATCTCGGAGCTGCATGAGAAACGAGAGAGGAAATGTATTTTGTTTTAAATTTGCAGCACAATAAAACTTAGAATAGCCTTTGGCTGCAGCGTGCCCAGCAATAGCATAGAGGGTGAATGTTTTTATTTATTTATTTATTCATAGAAATATGTGGGTTAAATAGCATAGAGGGTGAATGTTTTTATTTATTTATTTATTCATAGAAATATGTAGGGTTAAATATTTTTGGGCTTGCCTCATAGTGTAGAGTGTCTCAAATTTAGTTTCTAAATTAGACATTGCAATATTAAAATTACAATTTACAAACTTTTTTTCATAACTATTAATTATAGTTTCAAACTGACTTTAAATTAAATACAATACTTGACTTGACTTGCCCGCAAAACATCTTCTTCACTTCATTCGTTTTCATAAAAAAAAAAATTTAATAGCCAAACGTATGGTGCATTACCTAATTTTAACATGGCATCCGTATCATATTCAATGATTTTTAATGTAACCGCCAAAAAAAAAGGAATGAATGGTAGGCTCCACGTTTATTTCCCTTGTGAAGTTTTTTCATATAGTTTCTTTTCCTTTATGAAGCTTTCTTTAAAAATAGATACTTCCTTAATAATCTTTTAATAAAGCAACTACTTTTCCTTGGTGTGGGAAAAGAATCTTTGAAAATATAAATTAAATAAATTAGATATTTATTAGCAATACTACTTTTAAAAAAGCAAGGCATTTTTCTATTATTTTCAATGGGATTTTTTTTAATGAAAATAAATGGAATATATAGATAATTAAATGTATTTATCTATATGAATTTTATAGACCTTAAACTAAGGAATTTTTCATGTTAAAAAAATTAGGCTTACATGTGTATGAATAAATGTGTTTTTTAAAATTATTTAGTGGGTGAAATTTTATAATAATTATATATATGGCATCTCAAGAAGGGGATATATCCCATGTTTTTATATAACCATAGAGACTAGAATTACTAGAAAATATTAAAAGAAGAAATATTTCTTTTTAATTGTCTTGCTTCCTTATAGTTAAAAGGAAAATAACATCATGAATATAATGGGAATTTTAATATATATTTATATTTGTTGATCTTTATTATGCATATAAGGGAATTAGTATATATATTTATTGGTGTATGTTATTTTTAAAAAAATTGTAATTTAATTTTAAATCTATTCCTTAGATGGAATAAAAATTAAAAAAAATACCTTATTATTATTTATTTGTTTATTTATGTGTATGTTATTTTATTAGTTTTAGAAGTCTCCTTAAAGTAAAAGATATCTATTTATTGATTGGTAGTATAGATTTGCTTATTGAGTTACTTTTGGAACATCCCAAAACTCGGGTTTTCATTTTTGGGGCCACACAATTTCCAAATGTCTTTTTATGAATCATACACATGCAACTTTTATTGTTATCAAATAATTAAAAAGTGATGAATTATTATTTTTATTTCATTAAATAGGAAATAAATATAAACAAAGATGTTGATTATTAATGGGACATTTTCCTTTATTTACCTTCAAAAATATAATTATAGATAAGAAAATTTAATTTATTATTATATTCAAAATCTTTGTATTGATATAAAGTAAATAAATAAATATTCTATGTTTTATTTTAGGCCTTCTCCTTTAGGTGAAATAGATTCTATAAAAAATATATATTTATTTACTATTTAAAAAAAATGTATTAAAAGGCCAATATTGCCATGGTGTGATGGTTTACACTAATTAACGTTCCCCAAGTTAAAGGTATACACCAATCATCCCTACACAATTGATATAGTGTTCAAGGTAAGAGATCTTCTAATAAAACATGAGATGTTTACTTGCTACCAACAAGACCACAAGAATGGACCCCAACCTATTTTAGTAGTTACTAATAACCAAAAAAAATTCCAATGCTATTGCACAATAGTAAACTTTAATAATCATTTAAAATTATCAATTAAACAATTATTATGGTAGCAAAGAATCATTCAAATTTATGGTAATTTACCAATTAAGCAATTATTACCCTAACAAGAGTTGTTTAAATTTACTATTTAAGTAATTATTACCATAACAAGGAATTGTTTAAATTTACCCTATAAATAATATAATGGTAACCGAGAATTACTTAGATTTACGTTTAAGTAATTATTAGAGTAAAAAGAATTCAATGTTACCATTTTCTTTTCTCTTCTTTTCTTTTTCTTTTACCATTAATATGAGTATCTCGAGTTCACCAATATTCAAACATTCCCACCATTTAATTTTACTTGTAACATTGTTGCAATAATTAGTACGAGTAATTATGATATTATTACTAATATTAAGTTATATTTTATTTTTGTTGATCAATGTTAGCTCATTACTATAATTTATACTATTGCTAATTATTATTCTTTGAGACAAATAACAATACCAAGTTATAGAAAAATATTAATATTAATATTAAACTTCCCAATATCAAAGATAATATTGCCCTTCCCAACCAACCTATGATATTTTAAATTTAATTTCAAACTTCCTTTATTTATGATAAGCTTATTTTTGCATAACTAATATAATAATATTATTGATGACGATAAGACAGTTATTATTCAAATCCTCTAACCAATTAACATCACATTTTTAGGATTGTGTTAAATGGAAATACCATTATCCTTAAACCTAAATTGACCAATTTCGTTTAATTATAATATTACTAGCTAACAATTACTATGCTATTTATTTGTTTATTATTATTTATTTTTAACTTATTAATATTACTTCATAGTGAAACATATTATGGTTGTCACAGTTTATTTTATTTTACCTCCATGGAATTATTGGAAGCAACAGTGATATTTATAATAATATCAACTCAATTAAACGGTATAATAAAATGAGTATTTTATTAGAAACAGCCGGTTTATAATATCAACACAATTAAATTTGAATAACTACATTCACTTCTGCTCATTTCAGGTAATATATTTTCACCCTTATCCGCATAAGGGAAACTTTATATCTTCGTATCTAATTAGTTTGGGCTCCAACTTAACTCAATTTGCCCCTGAACAAAGATAAGTATAATTATTATTAATAATCAATATTGATCATTAATCACAGAAGCAAAGAATGGTAGGCGTACGCAGGCAGGGTAGATCGTATGCCTCTATAGGATAGGTGGCATGTAGAATAGGTTCTGGTCTTCTTCATAGAGATAAGAGAGAAAGGATAAACCTATAAGTCAAATCTTAAGCCTGGTCACACTCCATTCGTAAATACGTTAGTACAGTCTATGAGAAGTCAATAACTCAAAGGGGAAGCGACCTCGTCATCTGTAAATGGAAAGATAAAGCTAGAATATAAATGGGGTAGTTGGTATTGCTTTAAGTGTAATGACAGTACCGAGAATGTAATGACAGTACTAATGTCAGCCTAATACTATTAGTTCTGTATGAGCATCACCGTTGACTGCTGGCCAAACCCAAGTATCGATAAAAATGAAAATTAGATGATGCATATTAGTACTCAGCAATATAAATGTTGTCCCTTGTAAAAGAAATGGTTTCATACCAACAATGACAGTCGTAACTGCTCTGGGTAATATTTTTTTACCATGTGAGATATACGGACCATGTCAATAACTATGTTGATCTCCATAACAGATAAATTTTAAACGTCACAGAGGAGGTAAATACTAGCAATATCAGCATACTGAAAATAAAGAAAGATAAGACGGATGAGTGCACATTTTAGTTCAAACCCCATTGGGGTGGTATTGTTGAATAGTTGTATCCGGTTCATAGCTCCGGTCAAAAACGTTTACCCCTTAAATTAAAAAAAATTAAAAAAAATTTATTAAAAGATGTTCATAGAGGATAATTTATGTAGTGAAAATGGATACTCATTATTATTATCATATATTTATTTAATTTTTTATTATTTCATAGAGTATATATAGTCATAAAAAGAGATAAATGAGTTCAATTTATAATCAATAGATAAAACAATAACATTTTATCATATCTTTCAAGTTTAGTCTTGAACATTCCATCAACAATTATTGTTTTATAATATTAAGGGTATCATAAGAAAACAGATGGGCGAACATTGAAACAAGAAAACCCGCGTGATGCCTGAATATAAAATGTTGTATTGTGATTTGCAATATCTTAGTACTTAATAATTCCTTGCTAGAGAACTGCTCAAGTATTTTAATGTAATTTTAATAATAATGACACACAACTATTTATGCCAAACTAGAATTAAATATTCAAGAGCAGATCTAAAGTTGAAAATCTCAAGGGAGCAGTGTTAGATGTAGGGTATACAGAAAGTTTGTAATAGGTATATCAAGGTGATAACCATCATTAAAGTCTCCAGGAAAGTGTTCATAATGGTAGCAAATTTATTATGCATTGGGTCTAGGTATTCACAAATATATATATATATATATTAGGACAAACTTGGACAGACTATTTTACTAATAATAAATTAGCTTTGTTGCTTCTTTCCAAAAAAAAATAAAAAAAAATGAACAAACTAACTAGAGTTAATGAAAGTTGCGTTGAAAAAAAATTCCTCTGTGAAATGTGGAAATTAGTTTGCATTATCAAATAACATATAAAAAATGTCATAAATATTGTAAATATTATTATGGACAATTGACAATTAATAGCACTTCTTATTATAAAACAATAGAAATGGCAGTTGAATGGTTGTTATAAAACAATGTGATTTATACTTATAACATTATTTTGGAGAGTAATTTTATCTTGTATTATTAAATTGAAATGATATAATATTTGCAGAATAAAACGAAAGTGATAATAAAATTACTAATGTAATAGGAGTAAATATTATTCTTAGTATGGAGAGGATATTTTTTTGAGTAAATGCTAATATTATTATTCATGAGTTAGTTATTTGATGTTAGTAACGTAAAATTAAGATTAACTATTGATATTTATAAAAAGGGTTAATTTGCGTGTAATTGTTAATATTATCGTTAATGAGTTAGTTACTTAATATTATTCGTTTTTATTTAGATAGAAGTGATTTTAGTAAGGTAAATTGAGATTAAAAATTGAAACTTATAAAAAGGGTTATTTTGCGAGTAAATGTTAATGTTATCCTTAATGGGTTAGTTATTTTATATTATTATTTTTATTTAGATTGAAGTAATTTTAGTAAGGTAAATTGACATTAAAAAGGAAAGAAATGCAGGAATAGTCATTATTAATTAGCTACCTAATGCATACAGTATTTTTTTTTACAACGCTAACTATGGGGAAAATGTAGAGCCTCTACCCATCACTAATAGGATTGCACAGTTGGCAGAGCTCCCCCATCACCATTCTCAAAAGTTCATTACCCTGAGCCGTGAGTAGGACAAAACAAAAAATAACATAGCAATGAGCGGTAATCTTTGAGCAATAACGACACTGCTCACATAGCAATTTCATCGATGCCACAATTAGTATGATCCAACTGAAAGCTAATAGGTAGTTTACCATATCTTCAAGCAGATTGTCCCTTTATCATCACCCCTGCATTTAGATCGAGTTGGTAAGAAAATAAATTACACAATATCCTAGGCCTGTTCTCACCTAACCTTAATTCTGGAAGTTGGCGTGCCAAGAGGATAACTGTACACCAGCTGTAGAATTAAATAATGCAATATCTCTTCTATGTAATCGAACCACAATTTGAAAGTATGACAAGTAAATCAGGCCTTGAAAGCTATTCAGTTTATTTGGGACCAAGATAATCACCATCCAATACGCAACAAAGCTGAGCGTGAATCTCACGCGGCTTCTGATAGCAATAAATGTGGGTCTACCAAACACCTTCCTTGTTAATGTTACTTGCAATGATCAAGCTTGTACAGGAAATAACTAGACCTTGAAATAAGCGAACAAGTAGCCTGAATTTTGCGTATTTAAAAATTAAATGCCTTCTTCTCGTAACAGCTGCCATTATGATTGGGATTATTTTTTTTTACGTCCCAGTCTGAGTTCATTTTAAATGTACTCAATCTTCCAAGTTTCCCTTTCAAATTATTTTGTTGGCCACAGTCAGTGTCCAAGCATGTCAGCCTTCAGCTGTACGTCATTGAGCTTGGATTTACACAAACTTATGGAAATAGTGTAATGATAAAGATCACCCATATAGTAAAGAGGAAATATCAAATAAAATCTGGATTCACTAATAAGTCATTACTGTTTATCTTCTAAAGAGAGAAGATTTCCTTCCAAAACAACTTGTGTAGTAAAAAGGAAAGGAGTATTAGATACCTACTCACTATTCTCCTCAATGTAGCCAGAACAATAGGAGAACCCTTGTAGCACTCTTCTCTATACCTACTAATAATGATAATAATTTATTATGTAATCATCCGCAATATAATAGTTATGGAAGTTGGGTCAAAGGAGATGCCCATCCCATGTTTAGAATATTTTGTCTCCCTCGGAAAAAATTGGCCTATCATGTGAAAATCACGTTGCTGTCAGTAATAGGGGTAAAAGTAATCCTCAGCACAGCCTTAATGGTGACAAGTAAACAAGCAGATGTCTAGGCTTTCATGGACGCCATTGTGGCTACGATCATTGTATCTTACTTGATAGTGTTGAAAGGACGTGAGTTGACAACCTCCATCCCTATTCCTATTGAAGTCGATGCTTTAAGGGACCATCATTAAATGTGGTGAGTAGTGAAGTGATAGCCAACAATTCTTCTTCCCAATCTGCAGTAAGTGTTAGACCAGAACAACTAAGGGATTACAAAACCCTAAAAAACCATCAACACTGAAGTAGAATAACACTATCCAAAACTAAGCAGGGCAATAAGGATGAGTGACAACGAACCGTATTTACCTTGCCTACCATTTGACAAACTTGATCATCATTTATTTTCTCGATCCTCTATCCAAGATCTTGTTGTAGGTTATTAATTTTGAATATTTAGCCATAGCATTAATGGGAAGCTAACCACGATAAGGTGGTCTAACATTAGCCAAAAATAAAATAAAATAAATATAGTACCCCATTGCTATGAGGAGGTGAGGAGTATCTGATTCAATCAGACCTAAAATCAACGTTAATTCATATCTGCATCGTGCAATGTTCACCTCTTCGCTGCCTTTATCTTCTTCAATAAGTATTAAATTTAGACAATTGCAATCATACCTTTGCTTATTCGTAGGTGTTGAAATAGATATCTTCACCCTCCCTATATTCCTGCAGTAGATAGTAAATGTGCGATGATATCTCATAGAAATTATTAGGGAAGTGTACGTTTTTTTTCCTTTTACCTTCATTTATTTACTAGAAAAAAATAGAAGATTAAAAGTGTATTTTTTGAACTGCTTAAATAAGCTTATTCGTTATCGGATGCAATTAAGTTTTTTTTGTTTATCGAATGAAGTTAAAGTAATTTTTTCCTCTGTGGAATGTGGAAATCAGTTTGCATTATCAAATAACATAATACTAATGTCATAAATATTGTAAATATTATTATGGACAATTGAAAATAGCACTTCTTATTATAAAATAATAGAAATGCCAGCTGAATGGTTGTTATAAAACAATGTGATTTATAGTTATAACATAATTTTGGAGAGTAATTTTATCTTGTATTATTAAAGAGATAGTAAAATTACTATTGTAATAGGAGTAAATATTATTCTTAGTATGGAGAGGTTATTTTTGAGAGTAAATGTTAATATTATTATTCATGGGTTAGTTATTTGATGTTAGTAAGGTAAAATTGAGATTAACAATTGAAATTTATAAAAAGGGTTAATTTGCGAGTAAATGTTAGTATTATCATTAATGGGTTAGTTATTTAATATTATTCTTCTTATTTAGATAGAAGTGATTTTAGTAAGGTAAATTGAGATTACAAATTGAAATTTATAAAAAAGGGTTAATTTGCGAGTAAATGTTCATATTATCCTTAATGGGTTAGTTATTTGATATTATTACTTTTCTTTAGATAGAAGTAATTTTAGTAAGGTAAATTGACATTAAACGCGGGTTAAACTTTATCATCAGTATAAGCTTAATGATTTAGTTATAATGTTTAGATGAGATAATTAATATTATTACCAATGATTAAATTGGCGATTTTAAAGAGTATATGGTGGCCATTTTCAAAGAGTTATATGTTGGGATAATATTATTTATGTTTAGATTGAGGTAAATAAAAATAATAATATTAAAATACGGTGGAAATGTGGAATATTGGTATTAAGGAATATTTGACTTTTGAGTAAAATAATCGTACTATTGTAGAAAGAATAAATAATAATTATTGTGGTAAAATTTGTAAACTATAAATACAAAAAAGGGTAGTATAGTAATGGGATACAATTAATGGTACACATTATATTTAGTAATACTATTTTATAAATAAAAAACGTTATTGTTAATTGGTGGTATACTAATAAAATTACTATCATAAATAATGTTATTGTTAATTGGTGGAATAATAATAAAATTACTAATATAATTCCAAATAACTTTATTCTTATTTCTTATAGATAGCATTACTGTTAATTCCAGATACTTCATCCACTTATATTGCCATTTAGATTTTCTCAACTAAAAGTGAATTGGGAAAAAAGGTCTATAGAAACATATAGCCAACACATCTTTCCAGATTTCCATTTTATTCACAAGTCTTCTCCCATTCATTACATCAGTTTATATCCTCTATATTTCTTTTCATTGCAATGCATACTTTTATAGACCTTAAACTAACGCACTTTTCATGTTACAAAGATTAGGCTTAGATGTGCTTGAATAAATGTGCTTTCTAAAAAAAAAAGTAGTGGGTGGAATTTTATAATAGTTATGTATATAGATTTTGGATTTAATTGTCCTGCTTCCTTATAGTTAAAAGGAAAATAACATCATGAATATAATCGGAATTTTAATCTATATTTATATTTTTTGAACTTGATTATGCATATAAGCGAATTTGTATGTTTGTGTATTGGTCTATGCTATTTCTTAAAAAAGTGTAGTTTAATTTTAAATCTATTCCTAGGATAGAATTATTTTTAAAAAATAAAAATAAATGCGACTTTTTATTTGTTGATCTAAGTACAAATATATGACTAATTCAACTAATACAAGATCTCCCGTCGTCAATTCCAAGCATGCTCGTAAAGATAATCATTATTTCATTTTACAAGCATTCCTTAGTGAAGATTTTGTTTCCATTGTGGTTGTCATTTTCCCACCCCATTTCCAAATGTCCTCTTACAAATCACACACATGCAACTTTTATTGTTATAAAATAATCACAGTTGTTCCTATTAAAAAACTCCCCAGGTGATGGCAAACTTGCACCCACCAGCAGACATTATCACAATATCTAGCAGCTCGTTTGAGGGAGACATTACAGGATCAAAAGCTAATGTTGCTCCTCCCTCACCTTCAGACTCTTCTTCTGTTATTTGGAGTGGCGTCTACAAGAGCAATGTTGCAGTCCTTGCAGAGAACATTCTGAGAGGTTGTGAAGAGACTATTGAAGATGCTAAAAAGACATGCAAAGAAGCCTTCCAAGTGGAAAACCATGACATCAAGATGGTGCAACAGGCAGTCCAAAAGTTCCATACAACTTATTTTGTTTTGGATGCCTATTGCGACTTCCTTCAAGCAATGAAATATGATGCATTGTATGGAATGGGAAATGGTACTAGGATTAAGGAAGCTTTTCTAAAACTCCTAGCAGACATAAAGTAGATTGTAAATATCTTGCTTAAGATAGCTACTTGTTTTTTGTGGTGTTGGGAACAATCGTTTTTCTTTGTGACAAAACATGACGACAACAACTTATGGCTTTTTTTTGAAGATGGGGAGCATGCCTTCCCTCTTGATATGGAATGTATACAACGCCTACTAATCATCCAACCCCTTCTTTTTCCTAGCACAACAAGCAGTAAAACCTTATATCTAGTTTTCAAAAATCTATTATGTAGTGGGAAGAATGTACAACTCCTTCCCCCCCACTCTACTACTTTTTCGTTTGGTCCTTTCCATTGTACATATGCATCAACCAATACAGCAATTGAATCAATGTATCTACGTTCTACTTTTTTGTCTTGTTGACTCCATGTATCTTGAATCTATTCTAATTGAACTATACACATGTATCTTTGAGCTGTTGCAATCAAAACTGTACATATTCCATGTATGCAACTGACTAAAAATTAGTATAGCTGATAGTAAAACGCATAGAGAGTATCTAATTTTCCTTTCCTCGCTCCACATAATGAGGTAGATGTTCATAAAAAATGTGCATAACTGAATTATTCCTAGCCATGTTGCTACTTGCACCTAGCTTCAATTTAGTTGCTTCGCTCTTCTTTCGACTACTCGACTTTATCTACCAATAAGTTGCTATAGTTTGATGAAAGGTTTGTTCTATTGACTCCTTTGCAAAAGTGCCTTACATCCAATACATTTGTGCAGGATTCTCTCCTTGCCTTGCACCATGGCAAGCTTGTTGACTCCAGATGCAATTAGATTGATGCATGGAGGAAATGTCGCTTTGGAACCTCATGTTCAAGTCATAGCTATCTCAAGTTTTGGCTTTGAATATACGCACAACAATCGATATAGGTTGGAAATCTCTGATGGTGTGCACAAGCAGAAAGCATCGTTGCCAACTAAATATAACTCCTACATAGAATCCAATGTGCTTGTACCTGGCTCCATCGTGCAACTGAAAAGATACAGCTGTCCTCAAATAGCTAGCACACGGTATGTTCATGTACTAACTTCTACATGGCACAGGAATAAGTGAGACCTACTCTCCTCTTAGATTTTGTTACTTATACTTTATCTCGCTTTGAATATTTAGGTGGATTGTTATTGTCGACCTTGATATTGTGCACACAACACATGCTATTGTTGGGGAGCTAGTTTTCCTATGCACAAAACATCTTGAACAACTTGAGCTCTCAACAGGAGAACCCTCTAGCTTGGCCACTTCTTCAAAAAACCCTTGCGTTCCTGAAAGACTAGCTCCTCGACGTCTACTATTTGGGGTCAATCCAATCCTACCAAAGGAGGCACCACTGACAATAATGCCTATCAAAAACTTGAATCCATTTCAACCAAGGTGGACTGTTAAAGGTCGTGTAACTGTGAAGACTGATATACGTAGCTACACCACACAGAAAGGAAGTGGCCATATCTTCACCTTTGATATCATAGATTGTGAAGGAACTGAGACACGTGTGACATG
Organism: Sequoia sempervirens; assembly: GCA_007258455.2. NCBI lineage: Eukaryota > Viridiplantae > Streptophyta > Pinopsida > Cupressales > Cupressaceae > Sequoia > Sequoia sempervirens. The sequence continues at coordinate 126,293,538 of VDFB02168118.1, read as the reverse complement.
CTTCAATGAAGCAACTCACACCCATTGTGATAAAATTATCGCAGGAGCTACATACACATTGTCTGGAGGCACGGTTCGACCTGCTAATAGAGTCTACAACAAGCTTAATAGCGGGTTGGAAATTTCTCTTATGCCTGACTCAAGGGTTTCCCTCTGTGAAGATGATGATTCCATCCCTAAAGAGCACTACTCTTTCACACCCCTCAATGCATTGGTAAGCAAAAGCAATGGTTCAAATGTTGATGCAATTGGAATTGTCACTTGTGTACATCCATGCACCACAATCAGGAGAAGAGATGGGACAGAGGTCGCAAAATGAACCTTAACAATTCTTGACATGTCTAGCACAAATATAAATGTTACTTTATGGGGGTCATTAGCTGAAAAGGAGGGTGCACAGCTGCACGAGAAATACCTCATGTGTGAATCACCAGTTCTTGCTATTCGAAATGGGCATGTGTCTGAATTCAATGGAAAGGTGATCAACACCTCATCCACTACAAAATTATCGATTGACCCTCAAATAGAAGAGTCAGAATAGATTAAAACATGGTACAAAGAAAATGATGCTACCATTCAGGCTTTGACTACTAGCTCCTTTCACATGCCCCCACCTGCTAGAAGACTGACGATCAATGCCATTCATGAAGAGGCTCGAAATACAGCTCAACCTCTACAATGCATGCTGGTGGCAACAACACGATTCATAAAAACTGACTCATTTTTCTATCCAGCATGCCCTTCCCGCTCAAGTAACAAGCCTTGTAAGAAAAGACTATCACAGACAAATGATGGAAAGTGGTTTTGTGGAAAATGTAATGCAATAAGTGATACCTGTGACTATAGGTATATACTTCAAGTCAAGTTGCAGGACCACACAAATATAATATGGGCAATTGCATTCGACGAAGGGGCGACACAACTCATGGGCGTGCCTGCAGACAAACTATATAGTCTACAATTTGATCAAGCTGCTGATAGAAATGTGGAAGAGGTGATTAGGAGTGTCTTGAACAAGCATTATGTATTCACACTGTGTTGTAACCTTGAAATGTACAATGCAGAGCAACGCTTAAAAGCAACCATTTCCAAGGTCGAACAACTAGATTACATTGAAGAGAATAGTTTTTTGCTCAAAAAAATCCAGGAAATCTGCAATGCAAGAGCTCCTCCCCCCATTGAGCCCGTTGTTGTACCATAGCTTGTTGTGGAACTCGTAGGCTCACCCTAGCCATACTATAGCCCCTGATATAGTTGCGATGCTCTCTTTACAAGTGTAGTATGACTACAGATGGTATGCATGGCAAAAAAAACTCATGTTGTAAAGAACTATGGCAATATCTTTTTCTTTCTAAAAAAACTATCATGTTAATGCCTTTAGATGGATATAAATATGTAAAATATTGTTTCTCTTGATTTACAAAAAAAATGCACATGTTTGTTTAGCAGCTTACATATGCACCTTTCTCTTGTACCTCCAAATTGTGTTCCTTCTCATATTGCACCATGCATTCGCCAACCAATGAGGAATATCTTTACATGTTCATCTACATTTTGGTTATATAAGCATTTTTGTTTCATCTGGTTTTTCTATGCTCTTATTCTTGATCTACCCTGACGTGTCCAGACCCACATATGGCGGACTCCTCAATAGGGAACAATGCAAGTGACCCATATAAAAAGGAGGTAAGAAGACAACAAAACCGGGAAAGAAATAGAGCTTACTATGCTCGCCATAGAGAAGAGATAGCTACTCAAAGGCGACTAAAAAGATTGCATGAAAGTCAAAATAGCCCCCAACTAACAGAAGCCCGAAGACTACAAGATTGTGAGAAAAGTCGAGCTTACTATGATCGTCATAGGGAGGAAATAAATGCAGAAAAGCGCAATAGGTCTTTACAGAAACAAACATGCCTAGATCAACATGGAACAACATGCAACAACAATGATAACTTCATGATGGTGATGAAAAAATTTCGTCAAAGAATAGATGCACTGTCCAACCGAAAAACATGCATTGTATGCAAGGAATGTTACCCAGGCATGCACATCCATTCATCAGGTGCTAACACAACTTGTAAGAGATGTTTCGATGAGAGAGGCATCCATCGGTTCTCTGCACTCAACAACATGGACCCAGGAGAGAAACCGTTTGTTTTGAAAAGACTCACCCAAGTGGAGGAAATGCTCATTGCCAAAATCAGCCCAGTACTACAAGTAACCCACACTATTGGAGGCCAATATAGATATAGTGTCCACACGGTTAGCTTCCCGCAAGATATCACTAACATTTCAAAAGTGCTTCCACGAAGAATACAAGAGTTGGACATTCTCATAGTTCGAAGATTGCATACAGAAGGTCATTATTATGATTGTTATGTCAGTAGAAGTCATATCAGAGATGTGTTGCAATACAAAGTCAAATATGACCCATACTATCATGATGTTGCAATAACTTTTGAGCACTTAGAGCAATTTCCTGAAGCAAGAACAAACATATCAAATATGCTACATACCATTGAAACCAATGAAGACATGGTCGTTCCAAATAATGAAATTGACTCTGATGGGGATGATATTGAATGCACAGTAAACACATCATCATTTATGGCTAGACTTCCAAATAGATGCCGTGAGTTAGAAATTATTAAGAAAATATTAGACCTTGACAACAACACAAACAACATTATAGACTGGCCTGAAATAAACTCATCGCCAATAAATGAATACAATACTGAGGGGTTGCTTGATATGGCATTTCCAACACTCTTTCCAACTGGAGTTGCACTACAAATGCAACCACGAATTAGGGAAGTGCACATGCATGAGTATGCACTCCACTTAATGAGATTTCATGACCATAGATTTGGAAGGCATCCAAGGTTCCAATATTTCATGCTTAATCTTATGATGCGGCATCGTAGCCAAGGGCTTGCTGTAGTTTTCATTAAAAAAAATGCAGAAGAGAACATGCCAACCACTATTGAGGACCTTCGAGCACACTTGAAAAACTTACCTGACACACAATTAGCTCAAGAGCTCATGCACTTTGGCTCTTCAATGCGAGGCACAAGACCATATTGGAACAAATGTCGTGCTGAACTAACAAATATGATCAACCAAATAGGGTCTCCCACTCTATTCTTCACATTAAGTGCAGCAGACACAAAGTGGCCAGACCTACAATGTTTGATCTCGGATGGTGTGCCGGTAGGAATGCAAACAAATAAACAGCGCTTAGAAAATGTAGTCAACAACCCCCACACCACATCATTGTACTTGCATCAACGATTCACAGTGTTTCGTGAAGAGGTAATTGAGAAACTCCTCAATGCAAAAGATTACTGGTACAGGTATGAATGGAAGCATCGTGGCACTGCACATGTACATGGATTCCTTTGGCTCTATGACGCACCAAACATGGATAAACTTGATTGGGATGACAGTGTAGCAGTTCAACAGGCTAGGAAATTCTTTGACAGGTATGTCAGTGCTTGGAATCCCCGTGCTGCATCAGCAAGAAACAACTTGATTTTTTGATCTTTCCAAGACGATCCTTGCTTACTAGACACAACACAAATATTTGCTACAGACCCCTCTCATGACTATGAAGAGATCATAAATCGTGTCCAAAGGCACACAAAATGCAGAGAGGGAACATGCTTGCGAAAGAAAGGGAAAAAGGTAGAATGTCGATACAAAGCTCCATGGAAAGAGAAAATTATATCTACCCTATCACGTGACAACTGTGGGACAAAACAATATGAACCTGCATGGAATGATGATAGGATAAACATACACAATCCAGAAATGATTTCAATATGGAGAGCCAACATAGATTGTCAACCTGTCATCTCGCGGGCAATTGTTCTAAAATACATTGCCAAATATGCATCAAAAGCAGAGAGAGCATCTGAGACTTGTACTGACATGCTAGCAAGAATATCTGCAACCCAAAAACAAGATGTCCCGGCCCTCGCAGCATATCAAAAATTCATGGCAGAAATCGTGGTAGAGCGTGATATTGGAGCACAAGAAACATGCCATATGCTTCAAAAATTGCCGCTTAATGTTTGTAATCGACCTTTTACATCTTTGAATGTTGGACGCAAAATGTTCCTTCGAATAACAAGAGGTCCACATGAAAGCCATCTACAACCTAGCTACCTTCACTCGTACATTAATCGACCTCCAGAATTGGAGACAACAACGCTACTTGAATCTACACGATCTTTCTTGTACTCTGCGAGTCACAAGGGATGCAAGTGGAAAGAAAGAAAGGTCAAAGCGATTGTCAATGTTTTCCCAAAGTTCTACACCATCCCAGATGAGGACTCAGACCAGTTTGAAACTTTTTGTTGGAGTGAGCTCCTACTGTACAAGCACTTCCGAAGCTTGGAAATCGACATAGGGATAACTAAGGATACAATACTTGCAAATTGGAAGCAAATGAATACATCCAAATATGATGTATGGCATGTCCCGCGCACCGCCCCGTCAGACGTAAACACCGACGATGCAGAATCAGACAGTGAAATTGACATGGACAAAAGGGACATGCTAGAAATGAATGAATGGGAATTATTTTCGCAAATGGGCCCCTCAAACAACATCAGCCTAAATGAGCTTGACCTGCTTGGCAGGCGTGAGTTTGATAGCAGCTACAGATGGGAACAACTTGCAGTGCCCCAAGAGCTTCATGAAATTGCCACACAATTTATAAACATGGAGAAAGCATGTAGCCATGAAAGGCATGCTCCAACTAAGTATGATGTCCCAGACTATACATTATCTTCCAAACAAAAACTAGCACTCACACATATTATCAACCATAGCAAACATCAGTCAAATAAACCATTACACATGATTATTCAAGGGACAGCAGGTACAGGGAAATCATACTTGATTGCTCGCATAAGAAAAGCACTTGATAGTACAATCTGCACCAGCAAAACCAGCTACTCACATTGGCTCCTACAGGGGTTGCTGCATTTAATATACATGCATCAACTATACATTCAATGCTTCGAATTCCTGTCAAAGAAATGCACCCACTACAAGGCCAATCATTAATAACATTTCAGGAAGAGATGAAACACATAAGATATGTGTTGATTGATGAGATGAGCTTCATAGGACCAAAGTTGCTACTAAAGATAGATGCGAGACTACGTGAGGCCTTCCTGCATCGACAACATCTTTATTTCGGTGGGGTGTCAATAATCCTGATAGGTGACCTTGCACAGCTCCCACCTGTACTGGACAAGCCTATTTACACATCACACTCAAATGCAAAAACACTATGGGACCAGTTCACGACCGTTGTCACCTTAGACACAGTGTTTCGTCAACAGGGTGAGACTCCAGAACAAAGACAATTCCGCCAACTATTGCAGAGCATACGCAATGCAAAAGCATCACAAGAGGATTGGGAACTTTTAAAAACACGCACAGATAAGCATCTCACCTCTAGCGAAAAAGAAATGTTCGACAATTCAATGCACTTGTTTGCTACCAATGATTTAGTTAGACTTCACAATAGAAGAATGTTGAAATTGTTAAACCGTCCAATTGCAATAAGTGTTGCAACTACCACCAGGGCTGAAGCAGATAATGCAACTACTGATGAACAGCTTGAAAAGCAGGTATTGCTTTGTAGAGGGCAACGCATCATGATGACAACCAACATATGGACACAAGCAGGCCTTGTAAATGGAGCTCTAGGTGAAGTTGTTGAGATAGTTTACAGCCTTGGTTCCAGACCACTAGATGTTCCACTTTATGTTGTGGCAAGTATCAATAATTATAGTGGGCCAGCATGGAATGCAAATGACCCCAAAAGTATACCGATAGTACCTGTATCATTGGGCAGTCGTAGGCAAATTCCGCTCACAATGGCATGGGCTATTACCATACACAAATCCCAAGGCCTAACGCTATCCTGAGCAACTATCGACATTGGAAAAATAGAACGACAAGGACTTACATTTACAGCTATATCTAGAGTGCAATCGTTGAACAACCTTCGTATTCAGCCAATGTTCTCCTTTGAGAGATTCTCAAAAATGCATAACCACCCATACACAACTATGAGAAAAGAAGAGGAAGCCCGATTACAACAACTATCTCTAAAAAGTCAAGGTGCACAACTCTTTTCCCTTTCTCCCTCATGTCGCTCCTGCTTATTCTTATATCAGCAATTTCTCTTTTAGAAATTAAATATAGATGTATATTTAATAGTTTTATAATAAATTTAACATGGAGCAATCATTGTACATTTCAACAAATAATGTTTCCACCTAACCATTCCATTTCTTTTGCTTTGCAGGCCTTGAATCCGAATGGCATATATCATAGCCCCTCACCGTCAAACACCAACAATTGTACTGTGTTTAGTCCAAAAAAAAGTTCTAATACAAAATTGTTCACCAGTATTTTGACTTCTCATAGCACACATTTTGTATATCATGAACTACCACCAAATGTACTTGGTCCAGTTGAGCTATAATGTTTCCGACACTTCAACCATTTAAGATAATATATTGTATTGTTCATCCACTTGGCATGTTCTACTCTACTTAAAAAAACCAAATTGCACTTTCCCCATGCATTCTCCCCCCTCTCTGCCCTTCGAATACACTACCATAGTATACCCTCCTATCGGCGTAACCCTTGTGCCTTGCTAAGGTGCAAGCGCTAGTTTAATTGAATGACGATAAGAAAAGTCTGCCCGTTCCATGGCCATACTGTCTATCCAGACATAGAATGCACATTAACTAGCATTTGAAGGGATACGTTGATAGGAAATTAAAGATAAATTTAATTGAAGATTTATTTTAGAAATAAAGTTTAAAAGAAAACTTTAATTATCTATTAAAAGAAAGTAGTTATGGTTTGTGATCGTAATGTAAATGTCCTGATTTCATAAGTATTCTACCTAGAATTTCATTCATGGATGATCAATAAACATTAGGAGCCCAGTGTGTTTTTCTACAATTTGGGTGATGATTAATGACAATAGTAAAGAATCATTACTATGGATAGCAACACATCCATTCATGAAAAAATCTTGTGAAGAGAGAGATCAAATCTAAAGACATTAGTGCATTCAAATCCATGATATTTTCAAATTATCTCTTTTGATTGCCACCATGGTAGATTCTTAATGGTCCCCAACCTTTAAGAACTATTGCACTTATGTGGCAGCCAGATGGGCATAGTTTATTGGAGCCATTGTAGGAAATTCAAGCATAAGCATCAAAATGCTGACTTTCGAAATCAAAATTCAATAGAAATACTTGAAAGCAAAAACTCAATGAAATTACTTTAGAAGCCTTTAGGGGGTCCTTGAACTTACTTGTAGATATTATTGTGGCACTTCTTTGATACTTGTGATAGGAAATACATATTATGTAATAGAAATATCATTGCAAGTAACTAGGAAAAATCATTGATTCTTATACATATGACAACGCATGAATAAGAATTTGAATATCATCTATACCAAAATTGTTTTCATCAAGTAATACATGGTAATGTGTAGGTTTGGATGTTCCCTACAGTAAAAACATCAAAAGAGGAATCAAAGCAGCAAATAGATGTCCCTTGCATCTTTAGAAACAAAACATTTTGTTAATAGTATGTGATAACACACAATACTTATAATTGGCCCATTCTGTGGGCACAAAAAATAAAATAAAAAAATTGGATGTTATATTAGTGTATCCATAATAGTACATGTAGCCAAGAACATATACAACAACAAAAAATGTATTTTAAACCAAAAATTCTATTTCAACTTGATGAGAATTTTTCTTCATTTACCATATAATCTATCAATTACATTATATATAAATAAATTAGGCTTTTTGTCAAATATAACAAGCATTTAAAAAGTTCCAAGTCACAATAAATAGAGCCTTTTTTTCTACATATAGCATGCTCTATTTTCAAGAATAGAAGAATTAGGAAAAAAATAGTAACTTGGTTGAACATTTTTGGGTACATTTTCCTAGAAGAGCTTAGTATGATGATTCTTTTGGGAAATTATCAATGTAACTTTAGGACTATAACTATTCTCAATATGATTGCATGTTTAATGGTTCACCCAAATAATCAACTTAATGCATAACAAACTAAGATGAAAAAATTCAATCTCCATAAGATAACAAATTCCTTTGGACAAAGTAGAACAAATAATATAGAACAAGGACATAGCCAAATCACATCCTTAAAGATAACACAAAGCTAGATCAAGAATTTACTTAATAGATAAATCCATACATAAAAACATTGGAATCACCTTATCAAGATCAAGTACAAAGAATATTTTATTTACAATATAATAAGTTGTCTATTAGAAATATTCCAAAATTTTGAGAGCTTGTTCATTGCTAGGGCTTATCCTTATATTAGGCCTAAGACCCTATTGTTTTAAAGTCCTTGTGGTCCTAATACACAAGTTTTCTTCTTCTTTTTTATGGTGAATTGATCACTTGATAAAGGTATTTTAAGTTGTCTTTCAAGTCTTGGGTCTCATCGGTTAACCATCCCCTCTTCATGAATGACCTTTAGTAGCTTGTTGCCTTATTTATTTTTTTCCTTTGGCTTAATATTCTCAGATCAATGTGCTCCCCACCTATTTTCCAAGTGTCTAAGCACCGTTTTATCACATCAAGCCAAGGTCATCATATCTTGATTCTCATGCCTTTTATTCAATTTGATAGCACATACTTTCTTGACTTGTGTAAAGACTTGATGAGTTGTCTAGGTAAATCAACTGTGTAGTATAGTCAAGTAAGCTAAATCGTTGGCATGTTTTGATTGGTAAAAATGAATCCTTTGTGTGTCAATAGGATGCTTTATCATATATTCCAACTAGTTGATCCTTATTACATTATTGTTACCCTTTGCATCATGAATTTGAACATGGGCCCATTTCCATGCATGTGATAAGATTTTATCTGTTGTAGACCCTTCATTTACACTTTAGGAGATAGGTGCTAGATTGTAATCTTGGATCACATCTAGGATGGAACATAGTTTTTTATTTGAGCATTATTTTGAAGCAAAAAAATATTCTAAACACATGTCATAAATCTTGCTAACTATTATGTTGTTTTGGGGACATACTATTTTCCTACAAAATAAAATACTTATGGACTAGTTTCTTTAGTAAACCTTTCTCTATAAAAGGTTCACAGTATAGAATGGAAAATGCTTGAAGCATTGTAATTAAAATATAAACAATACTTCTACTAAAAAACATCTCATTTCATATCTATTGAGCTACTAAAAACCAGTTCTACTTACATGAAGTTCACCTTTTCAAATAAAACACACAAAAAAGAGATTATCTTTTCTTGACTTAATAAAAAGAAAGAAATGCATGTATGGAGTCCATGGATAGTTTTGCATATCTTCTTTTTATTTTTAAATCTAAATGCAAATGAAATTGGTATTGGAAAAAAAACTTATAGATGTGAGCAACGTTGGGATCCTCATCCTGAATTTCATCTATGATCTTGAGAATGATATCTATATTAGCTATGTTTTATAAAGAGGTGGGTTCAGGGTCTACAAGGCCATTGGAAACTATTTTGGGCACATTGCTTCTCATATACCCACTCTACAAGGTTGCACACATGAGTATCTCCCAATTATTTTTTGCTCTCTTCATAACTAATCCATCTTTTCTTTGTAGAGTTTGATGATTTTTTTCTTTTCACTATGCCTACCAAAACTACCTTTGACTTGACCTAGGGTTTACATTTTTAGCATATTTTTATATCTAGCTCATCTTTGATATTATAATCCCATATGTATTATTCTATATGCTAAATGCTCCCCATAATCATTGTGTTCTATTGAGAATAATCCTTTATTCAAACCCCAAAATGGCCACCTATTTTGATGACAGTGACATATTTAATGGTAGTTAAATCTAGATAAACATAGTGGTGAATATAATAATGACAAACATATACAAAATAAATATTTTCCTACACATTCTAATAGCTTGGGATAATGCAAGGATTCTTTCAAATAGAGTGGATATGGTTCACATCATGAGCATAAAAAAGAAATATTAGAAGAAATTTATTTTAAACTTGCATCATATCTTAAGGTTAGAGTATCTACCCATACCTCTAGCAAGGAAGCCTCGACCAATATTGTGCTTCTTTCATAAACCCTACATCTACCATTTAGTATATTTCAACCAATTATTTGTCCACATATATTACATCCTCGAATATTGACTCTATCATCTCATTCCTTATCCATGCCAAATCCATATATGATATTTCTCAAGCCTTCATTTTTCTTGAGTTCCTTCATTATTCTATTTGTTCAAAAAAAACCATTGGATACTTTTCCCTTGTCATATTACAAAGTTATTCATATAATGGTCCTAACCTATCCCTTTCTACCATATCATCCTCTACACTGCATGCACTAATTTGAAATATTTACCAAGTAGACGAGAAAGTTGATGATTAGAATAATGATCAAGATGTAGGCCTTTCAAATCCTAGACAAACACCACTTGATTTTGAGATTTTCATATATCCATTAACTATGCATTTTTTAGCACTAAGGATTTCTTTCTATAATGGCAAAGGAGATCCTTTAATACATAATTTAAGTCTTATACATCTATATTTGTAAATTTTATAGATGAGGATAGTTTTGTTGCCTCAATAATATATCCTAGGTTTATCCCACTTTCATAATTTTTTCTTCTAGTTTTATGATTTTAGTCAAGATAAATTGGTCAATCTTAACTTGAATTATTTTTCATTCCATGTTGTATTAGATAATATAATTTTAATTAATTTAACCATTTTTATTTAATTTTTTTAACTAATACACAAAAAAAAAATTAAATATGGACTAAATTTTTGCTAAGAGGCTAACGATTCAATGTATGTATATTCTCTCTAGTGAGATATTCTAAGCAAAACTTGGTGATTTATGCATTGGGTAAGTGCATGGATCTGTGACACAAAAAAGGCTCTTAAGATTGCAATTTTTTTAAATCAACAAAATCTGATTTGCACGAGAAAATGAAGATAGTTATGCTCAAAATTTTGAGATGCAACAAGAACAAGAGTTGAAGTGCTCTGACTTTAGTTTCTAAGCTACTAATTATTTTTGAAATTAATGAAGATTAAGGGTCTGAAAAGGGAGGGCCAAAACAAGTCCCATTTTTATCAAAAAATAGCATAGCATCTAAGCCCCCCCACTTTTGATTAAGTTTTTTTTAGAGTTTCAAAAATTTGAATGTTGAGAAACTAGCTAACACCATGTAGTTTATCCTCGTTCTTTTAGATAATTTTTTTAATGAATAATAATATTTTATGAATTTTTAAAGTGGAAACATCCTGAAAATCTAAAATTTGAGTGTGCTCCCCCCTATTTTTTAAAAAACTAATCAAAAATTGAATTTTATTTTTCATCACATGTAGAATGGAGTTTAGTTTTAAAAAATGTAATTTATTTCACGTTTCGATGAATGAGTAAAAATCTATCTTAAAACTAGCACATGTTGGTTTTTGACCAAAAATGAAGGCATTTACAAGAGAAGTTATGGATCAAAACCTCAACTGAATCAAATCAAAAAATAATTATATATTTAGTTAGCTAAGGAAGAGATTAACACCATCACAATTTTCTTTTAAACTTGCATCTAAAGATGTGCAAATGTGATGGTGAACACTTGCAAAAATATGAGGAAATTTTGCAAATCTTGTGCATTCACTTGTCCAAAGTAGCTCATTTGGCGAGCGCCAAGTTTGGTGCTTGCCAAATTGCACATCACATTTGGAGAGTGCCGAATTTGGCTTGCCAAATGGCACTTCACATTTGGAGAGTGCCAAATTTGGCGTGTGCCAAATGTGATGTGTCATTTGGTAAGGACCAAATTTGGTGCTCGCCAAATGACCTACTTTGAATAAAATATAACTTTACCCTCTCTTTTTTTGAACACTTTGATAACGCTAAGAGTGTGTGGTTTATGATCGTAGATGGATAGTTGAGGTTTTACCTTTCATACACTGTCTGCCTCCTTACCATAATTGGATAACTCTCTCCCTCTCAAGTCTCTCTCTCTTAGGTCTCATTTGCTTCCACACTACCTAGACTATTCTCTCTCACTCCAATCCCCTCTATCACACTCCCTCTGTCTTAGGTCTCATTCCCTCCCACCCTACCTAGATAAATCTATCTCACTCCAACCTTCTTTCTCACACTCTCTCTCTCTCTCTCCATTTGGTCATTTTGTCTCTCTCATTCCATCTCCCTCTCTTAGGTTGTTATTTTTCTCTCCCCCCTCTCTCTCTCTCTCAATTTTCTCTCTCCTAACCCCTCTCCCTCTCTTAGGTCTCTCAATCTCTCACATACTCCCTCTATCTCTCCATCTCTCTCTCATACATGCACACACACACACACACACTCCCTCTCTCTCCTACTCCCTCTCTCTCACTCCCTATATCTCTCTCCCACTCTCTCTCCATCTCTGGGTCTCTCCTCCCCACCTCTCTCTCTCTCAAGTCTTTCCCTCCACCCCCTCTCCCTCTCTTGGGTCTCTCCTCTCTCTCTCCTATCTATCTCTTGGTCTCCCAAAAAGCTCCTGCCCCTCTCCCTCTCTCTCTTTGTCTCCCACTTCCTCTCTCTCTCACTCCCTCTATCTCTCTCCCACTCTGTCTCTCTCTCCCTCTCTCTTAGGTCTCCCTCCCACCCTCTCTCTCTCTCCTATTGCCTCTTCCTCTCTCTCTCTTTCTTAAGTCTATCTCTCCTACCCCCTCTTCCTCTCTCAAGTATCTCTCTCTCTCAGTCACTACCTCAATCTCTCTCCCACTCCCTCTCTCCCCCACTCCCTCTATCTCTCTCCATCTCTCCCTCTCTCTCACTCTTAGGTCTCTCCCTCCCACCACCTCTCCTTCTCTCTCCTCTCTCTCTCTCTTAGGTCCCTCTCTCTCAAGTCCCTCTCCCTCTCTCTCCTCAACCCTAAAACCTCAACCCTAAACCCTTAAACCCTCTACCATCACCCCAATACCCTCTACCCTCAACCCTATACCTCTCCCTCCTACCCCCTCTCCCTCACTCAGGTCTCTCTCTTTCTCTCACTCACTCACTCCCTCTCACTCACTCCTCTATCTCTCTACCACTCTCTCTCCCTCTTCGTCTCCCTCTCTCTCAAGTCTCTCCCTCCCACCCCATCCTCCTCCCTCCCTCTCTCTCAAGTCTCTCCCTCCTACCCCCTCTCCTTCTATCAGGTGTCTCTCTCTGTCTCTCTCACTCCCTCTATCCATCTCTTACTCCCTCTCTCTCCCTTGCTTTGAGGTATCTCCCTCCCACCACCTCCCTCCCCCCTCCCTCTCTCCCTCTCTCTCTCATCCCTCTATCTCAGGCACTCCCTCTCACTCCCACCCCATCTCCCTCTCTCTCAGAGTCTCTCTCTCACTCCCTCTATCTCTCTCCCCATCCTCTATCTTCCTCCCTCTCTCTCCCAGTCCTCTCTCTCTCTCCTACTCTCTTGGGTCTCTCCCTCCCTACTTCCTCCTCTCACTCCTCTCTCCCTCTCCCCTCTCTCTTAGGTCTCTCCCTCCACCCCTCTCCTCCTCCTCAGGCCTCTCTCCTCAGTCTCTTCCTCCTGCCCCTCTCCCTCTCTCCAATTCTCTCTCTCACACGCCCTCTATCTCTCTCCCACTCCCTCTATCTTTACTCTCCTCTCTCTCTTAGGTATCTCCCTTCCACCTCCTCCCTCTCTACCTCTCCCTCTCTCTTAGGTATCTCCTTCCCACTCCCACTCTCCCACACTCTCTCCCTCCCACCCCTCTCCCTCCCTCTCTCTCTCTCAAGTCTCTCCATCCTACCTCCTCTCCCTCTCTTAGTTCTCTCTTGCTCTCTGACTCACTCTATCTATCTCTCTCCCCTCCTCTCTCTATCTTTGTTTCTCTCTCTCTCTTTCTCTCGCTATCTCTCTTTGTCTCTATCTCTGTCTCTATCTCTCCCTCTGCCTCTCTCACTCCCTCTATCTCTCTCCCATCTCTCTATCTCAAACACTCCCTCTCTCAAATCTCTCCCTCTCTCTCACTCCCTCTACCTCTCTCTCTCTCACTCCCTCTCTCTCTCTCTCCCTCCTTCCCTCTCTCTTTCCCTCTCTCTTAGGTATCTCCCTCCCACCTCCCTCTCTCCCCCTCTCTCTTGGTGTCTCCTCCTCCTCCTCTCTCTGTATATATCTATCTATCTCCTCTCTATTTCCTCCTCTATCTCTCTCACATCCTCTATCTTGGGAACTCTCCCTCCACCCTCTCCCTCTCTCAAGTCTCTCTCTCCACCCTCTGCTCTCTCTCCATCCCTCTCTATCTCCCCTCCTCTCCCACTCCCTCTCTCTCTCCTACTCTCTTAGTCTCTTCCTCCCTTAACCTCTCCCACTCTCCCTCTCTCTCGGGGTCTCTTCCTCCCACCCTATCTCCCTCCCTCTCTCTCCTCCTAACCCTCTCCCTCTCTCGGTTCTCTCACTCACTCACTCCTCCTCCTCCTGTATCTCTCTCCCTCCTCTCTTTCTCACTCCCTGTATCTCTCTCCCTCTTTCTTAAGTATCTCCCTCCACCCCTCCTACTCTCCCGGGTCTCTCCCTCACCACCTCTCTCAAGTTTCTCCCTCCTACCCCTTCCCCATCTCTCAAGTCTCTCTCTCTCTCACTCACTCACTCACTCACTCCCTCTATCTCTCTCCCTGCTTCCATCTATCTTAGGCACTCCCTCTCCCTCCCACCCCCTCTCCCTCTCTCACTAGTGTATGTCTCACATACCTCTATCTCCCACTCCCTCCCACACACACTTTCTCTCTATCAATTTCTCAATCCTTCAATATCTATCCCATCCCTCTATCTCATAAACTCCCTCCCACCTCCTCTCCCTCTCTCTCACTCCCTCTATCTCTCTCCCATCCCTCTCTCTCCTCAACCCTAAACCCTTAAATCCTAAACCCTTAAACCCTCTACCCTCATCCCTCTACCTTCAACCCTCAACCCTATACCTCTCCCTCTCTCTCTCAAGTCTCTCCCTCCTACCTCCTCTCCCTCTCTTAGGTCTCTCTCTCTTTGAGTGCCTCTACCCTAATCCCTCTACCCTAATCCCTCATCCATCAAGCCTATTCCCTCAATGCTTAAACCCTAAACCCTCAACTCTCAACCCTAATCTCTCTCACACTCCCTCTCTCTCTCTCCCCCTTTGGTCTCTTTGTCTCTAGCACTCCATCTCCCTCTCTTACGTCTTTATCTTTCTCTCTCCCTCTCATCCCTCACAACCCCTCTCCCTCTCTCAAGTCTTTCCACCCACTCTAACTAAATAACTCTCTCTCCCTCTCAAGTCTCTCTCTCTCTCATGTCTCACTCCCTCCCATGCTACCTAGACTAATCTATCTCACTCTAATCCCCTCTCTCACACTCCCTCTCTATCAGGTCTCACATGCCTCCCACCCTACCTAGAAAAATCTAGTTCACTCCAACCCCCTCTCCTACACTCCCTCTCTCTCTCTCTCCCCCTTTGGTATTTTTGTCTCTCTTAGGCCTCATCCCTCCTAGCCCCTCTCTCATTTTCAATTCTTTCCCCCACCCTAATTGGATAACTCTCTCTCCCTCTCAAGTCTCTCTCTCTCTCTTAGGTCTCACTCCCTACCATTCTACCTAGACTAATATCTCACTCCTATCCCTCTCTAGATCTTAGGTCTCACTCCCTCCCTATCTATCTGAAAAAAAATTCAATGCAACACATTTGGCACTCTCCAAATTTGGCTAGCACCGAATTCGGTGCTCTCCAAATTTGGCGAGCACCGAATTTGGTGCTCTCCAAATTTGGCGAGTGCCGAATTTGGTGCTCTCCAAATTTGGCAAGCGCTGAATTCAGTGCTCTCCAAATTTGACGAGCGTTGAATTCGGTGCTCTCCAAATTTGGCGACCGCCGAATTTGTTTTTTCCTTGGGATGGTAAAATAGGGGTTGACCTCGTGATTCAAGTCCACATGTTTCTACATTTTTTTGGTTTAATACTTTATCTGACTCAGAAATGCCTTTTTATACAATTGACTCCCTATTGTAGCAATCTATGCTTGTTCCATCACCTTTTTACCACCAATCTGCATGCTAGATAATGTAGAAGAAGATAATTTAAAGTTTCTACATCATTTTACATTATCTCAGGTAATATATTAATTTTGGTAAATTGAAATATTTTTATTTAGTTAGTTTCTTTTTGGCAATATAAACCAAATTCATTTCATCATTTTATTAATCATAATAATTTGACATATAATTGAACATTGAATTAGATGGGAGTTGCATAAAAATGTTTAATTTTTATGAGTTTGAAGAAAAAAATGAAAAAAATGGCATTATTTAGATGAATTCATGTTTAAACTTATATAAACGATATCAACTTAGCAAAAATTTTCTTATGATTTCTATTTGCATTGTTTATAGTAGTCCATTCCCATCATGTCTAGTGAAATGCACTCTATTTGATTTTAGGTAAATGTTTATATTAATATTTTTTTTTGTTTTAATAATTTATAGACCATTCATTTGATGATTTTAGTAATCTTCATTGTTACACATAGAATTCAACATTTAATTAGATGGATCCTACATATAAAAGTTTAATTTTTAGGAGTTTGAAGATAAAAAATGGAAAACATGACATAATAGATTCAAATTCATGTAAACCAATATAGAGGATTTGAAAAATTGCCTCAAGGAAATGTCTCAAAGCAATGTGGTCTCATGGAATGTAAACAACTTATATATCTAGAGGATTTCAAAAATTCATTTCTACTCCTTGATGGACTGTACCTTTAACCTCTTCTAGTGTAATTCTCTACATTTGATGTCTTCATAATTTAAGGTGTCTGAATCCTAACTAAAGCATGCACAAATAAGCACTTAGTTGAATCATCACTCAAACACTTCCCTTCAATTTTCTTCTTGAAATTAGAAAATATTTGAAAAAATCTATGCATTCATGCCTAAAATCATATTCATCATCATAAATATATTAATATCTTATCTTATTGAACAACCATTTCCTCGTGAATTAAGAACTTGATAGGAAATGGCTGATACCTAGACTTGTTGCGAGGTGTTTTCCCTAGTATGGTGTGAGTCAAAATTTCTATTCATTGTTGACTTGTGATTTTAAGTGATGGTTGTGGGAAATTTTTATTTTCAAATAATTTGGAAAACCTAAGAGCTTTCATCAATGTTAATGTAAGTTTCCATTTATTATTTTGTGCCATAAAAAATTCACCTTCATCATCCGCTTAGATAAATTCAAGTGACTTGGCATAGTTGTTAATGCAAGTTTCCATTCATTCATACCATTTACTTTTCTAACAAATAAAAAATGGGAAAAAATTGTGCAATTGAAAAAAACTTATTTTTTTTCTAAGTTACCTCATTGCCAAAGAAATAGTGAATAATTCCAAGATATAACATCACAAACCCGTCCTTGAATTCATTCTTCATGGCTTGGTTTGTTTTTCATCATTCTCTATAATAACCATGGAGCTTTGAAGGACAATCACAATGTGGTTTTGACAACAATAAGCCCAAGATTCTCTAGTTTCTAAAGGTGGAAAACTCTTATACCCTGGGTTTGAAACTTCTTTGCTCCTAAGCACTTTTCCACACTCCAAATACTCTAGTCAAACCCTTCTTAACATTGATCAATGCTTACATGAAGCAATTTTGTATAAATCCCTCAAAGTAATAGGTTTGATAAGATATGTAATGTTTCATAAGTTACATTAGTTATGCAATGTAAAGTAATGCTTTGAGTTTTAAAGATATGCAATGCAATGTAATTAGTGATATGAATATGTTTCATAAAATGCTTGGTGTGTTTCATAAAATGCAATGTAATCATCGGTATGGATATGTTTCAAAAAATGTATTACTTAATTTTCTTGCGGTATGGAGGTAGACATGAATGAAAAATATTGTAGCATAAACAAGGTTGATAAAATGTTTTGGTAGACATATATGGGAAATGTGGTTGCATAGAAAAGGAAGTGAGCTATTTTAAAGAATGCCTCAAATAAATGTAGTATCACATGGTGATGTCCATCACCATGAGACCACATTTCTTGGAGGCATTTTTACAAATAACTCACTACCTTCTTTCATAAAATGCAATGTAATCAATGATATCAATTTGTTTCACAAAATACATTACTTTTTTTCTATGTGTTTGTGAACATGTAGCATCATGCTGAGGAAAGCCTCTAACATCGGAAGAATGTCAAGTTAAAAATGCAAGGAGAAGAGAATAAATAATGTAATCTTGTGAAGAAAAGGAATTGCAACCCATACAACAAGAAATTCTTGTGCAATCTAAGAGAGATGTCCAATTGGCAGCACAAAGGTCACAAATGAACAAACTTCATGGAAGGACACAAATGGATCCTAAAGTTGGGAGTACATCATCAACCATAGGTGAAGTTCAATGTACACCTTCTACACTATATCATGCTCAAAGTACAATAACAATCACATCTCCAGTTGAAGACACACCATCAACAACATGTGGTTTTCCAAGTACATCAAAAAACACATCTCTAGTTGAAGAAAAACCATCAACAACATGTAGTTTTGAAAGTACTTTAGCAAACACATCTCTATTTGAGGGAACTCCAGATACAACATCTCAAGTTGGAGGTACAACATCGTTTACATGTAAATCTCAAGGTATACCATCAATTTCACCTCCAATTGAAGGTACATAATCTATCCTCGATGTTGTTGACATTCCTAATGTTGACACAACTTTACCTTTGAGAACTCCTCCTATAGTTTTGCATAGAAAACCTAAATATTTGATTGATATTGATTCCAATGTTTTCAAATGTATGCCTAATTAGATTCAAAAAATGTATATGTCAAAGATATGCATAGAGGATATGGAGTTTATTTTTTGAGAAGCTAAGTGAGGGTGGAAGATGTCAACTATTTGTTGAAATGATGAGGCAACTCAAATTCAGGTCTACCATTAAGGCTCTTGGGCTAAGAACATCGAATTAATCAAATGAAAATTTGATTGTAAAAAATTTGGTGATTGCATACAAGAGCATGGGTTCTACCTCACACGTGAAAGATAGTTGTACCATACAATGTGCAATGACAAAAACACTGTTAAGTAGTCAAACAAGGAACAAGATGAACCTTAAAAATGTTGAATGGGACAACTGAGAGGGGGGATGAATTGGTTGTCACAAATTTTAACCTTTAATTCAATCACTGAAACTAATACATGAAACTGATTAAATGATTAATCATCAAAACATCAATGCAGAAACTCAAATCCAACACATAAACATACTAACACTAGATTTACGTGGAAAACCCAATAAGGGAAAAACCATGGTGAGGATTAACTCACACTATAGACAATATCAAAATTGATTACAAAAGACTCACTACCTAAAATAAGGACTCAAGTGTTTTCCACATGGCTACAACTTGGAGGGTTCACTGCCATAGAGATACAAAGAAGACAAAGAAGAATTGCTATAGAGAGACTACAATATCAATGCAACAAAGGATTCCACCATAGCTACTTGATCAAATTGCATGAATGATAGAGTTTTCCTTCTGCTCACTACATCTAGAAACTCAACATTAAGCTTTGCACTGATCTCCCACACACAACTCACACATACTTTCTGAATAGCATATGTCACATTTTCTCTTTCACTTATCTTCCTTCTTTTCTTATGTATGATTTCCATTACTAGATCATCCTATATATACTATCTCCAACCTTGAAAAAGATACAAAGTTGACCATCCAACTTCAAATTCAAATTAGGTCAGCGTTAAACATCCTAGGGTGGAATTAGAATGAGGAAAACCCAAGCACATGCTTCACTAGGACCCAAAAATAGATCCAACACATTTCATTAACTTCGAAGATAGTGCTCAACACACGGTCGACCAAACCAGTGTAAAACACATAGAACAATTAAGCTCGATACTTCTAGAAACCAAAAATATCTTCAATGCAATCAAGACATCTTAACTCTAGAAACACAAGTCAAAACACTTCAACAAAGAGAAATCTATACCAACAACCTTCTTCTAGACTTCAACCAAAACATAGAGAACCATAGTTCACAACTAGTAAACATAACTCAAACTTCACAACGAACCATTATCCAAACGTTTGGATATAAGAACCTTCAAAAATCATGACCAACATATTTGAACCACACAAACATAGGGGAAAATATTGGAGCAACATCTAAATACCTACAATGTTCCTTTAATACAATTTTCTCAATATCCTCAACATACACAACCAGCAACAACTAGTGAATAAAAAGTTGACCAATTGGCATCAATGAAAACACCTTCATTACTTTCTCTATTCTTGTAACAATCTCCCCCTTTGTCATTGATGGAAACACATGATGTGAAAAACCATCAAAGACACCATACTAGATGTAAATATACTTTTCAAGAATTTTCTTTTTGTTTCTCCCCCTTGGAAGATCATCCTCTTCATTACCTGCTTTCTCTCATTAGCTTTTTCTCCTTTTTACATGCTTTCTCTCACTGTTTGAAATCAATGGAAAAGGAAAAAGATATGTTCATTGAATCTTCCTTTGACATGAAAACAAAATACTCACAATGACAACACTTGAAAAACTACTTGCTCCCCTTGAGGGGTAGACACCAAAACATCATTCCAAAAAGATAGAACCATGAATCCACCAGACTGATACACCTCCAAATGCATCTTAGTTTATGAAAGGAGGGGCAATTGGAGATACTCAAAATTATCTTTAGGAAGAGCCAAGTTGTAAATATATCTGCAATCTGATCCTTTGTCAAAACATACACAAGCTTGAGTTCATTCTCGATGACCTCTCTCAAGAAATGATATCTAATAGATATATGCTTCATCCTCGAGTTCATCACAGGATTTTTTGAAATGTTAATTTCACTTGTATTATCACAAAAGATAGAAATGGGATCATCATATAGCATTGCGATATCTTTCAAGGTTTGTTTCATCCATAAAACTTGTGTATAGCAAGATGTAGTACTAATATATTCAACTTTAGTAGTAGATAAAAAGATTGAATCTCACTTCTTACTCAACCATGCCACCAATCTACATCCAAGAAAGAATGCATTGCCACTTGTACTCTTTCTATCATCTACACATCTAGCCAAATCTACATCTGTATATGCACTAAGTGTAAAGTCGGTATCTTTAGGATACCACAATCCGTAATCTAGAGTACCATTTAAATATTTGAATATTATTTTAACTATAGCAACATGTGTTTCCTTTGGATCTTCTTTAAATCTAGCCACAAGATAGACCGCATGTATAATATCCGGTCTAGTAGCAGTCAATATAGTAATCCACCAACCAGTCACCATAGGATTACTTATTGGTTTGGAACCTTCCATCCCAAATTTCTTCAACATCTATTTTACATACTTAGACTATGAAATGAAAATTAATTTCTCTATTTTATTAATTTTTAGCCCAAGAAAGAAATTCATCTCCCCAAACATAGAAATTTCAAATTCTTTCTGGATCTATTGCACAAACATCTTGCACATCTTTTCATTTCCTCCAAAGACAATGTAATCAATATATACAACTACAATCAGGATTTTTTTCATTTTCAATCTTAAAGTACACATTACTATCTATCATACCTTTGTTAAATACTTGCTAAATGGAATACCTGTCTAACCTTTTATACCAAGCTCTAGGAGCTTGCTTCAGTCCATATAAAGCTTTCTTCAACCTGCACACCATATCCGATTGATCTGTTAATTGAAATCCTTTTAGTTGTTTCATGTGAACTTCTTCTTCCAGCTCACCATATAGAAATGTTGACTTAACATCCATCTAATAGAATTTAAAATATTTATAAGTACCAATTCCAAGAACATCCTTATAGCTTCCATTCTAGCTACTGAGGAAAAATTCTCCTAAAAATCTATGCCTTCCACTTGTGAATAGCCTTTACACACAAGCCTCACTTTATTTTTGACAACTTCTCCATTCTCATTCAACTTATTTCTAAAAACCCATTTTGATCTACCGGTCTTGGGACTAGTTCCCAAGTCTGATTATTTTCAATCTACAAAAGTTCTTCTTTCATCATTTCCTTCCAATGTTCATCTTTGCAAGCTTCACTTACTATCTTCAGCTCAATCTCAGAGAATAAACACAAATTTACTTCAACAACAAATTTACTTTTGATTAATACACCTTTTGTCTTGTCTCCAATAATCTAATTTTTTGAATGATTCCTCTGTACATATTTTGGTGTCCTAGGAGTCATCACTAGAACATCTTCTTCACTTTCATTATGTTCTTCCACAATTTCTTCTATTATTGCACAATCATGTTCATCAAAAACATATCCATCAACATCAATAGAGTTATCCACTATCTCATCTACCTTCACATTTAAGCTCTCTACAATCTTCCTCAATATTTTATTGAAACATTTGTATGCCTTACTTTTAGAAGAGTATCCAAGAAATATGTCTTCATCACTTCTTGCATCAAACTTACCCAAAGTTTCCTCATCTCTTTTGATATAAAATTTTCTTCCAAATACCTTGAAATATTTAATCATAGGAATTCTTCTGTGCCATAGCTCACAGGGATTCTTTGTACCATTTTCTCTTGCTTGAACTTGATTGAACACATAAAAAACAATATGAATAGCTTCTTTCCAGTAAAATTCTGGTAATCTAGCTTCATAATCATTGACCTAGTAGCCTCTTGAATTGTTATATTTTTCCTTTCAACAACTCCATTCTGCTGAGGAGATATCGGAGTAGATAACTATCTCTTTATTCCATGCACTTCACAAAACATATTGAACTCACAGGAGGTGAATTCTCCACCTCTGTTAGATCTTAAGCATTTTATCTTCAAATTCACTTCATTTTCAACTATATCCTTGAATGCCTTGAATCTATCTAATGCTTCTAATTTCTCTCTAAGAAATGTAACCCATGTATACCTAGAATAATCATCAATTAAAAGCATAAAGTGCCTTTCATGAAGTAGACTTCTCACTCTCATAGGACCATAGAAATCTATATGAACTAAATCCAAGAGTCCAGTAGTAGATTGTTCCCTTGATCTGTAATGATTTATTGCTTGCTTCCCAAACTAACAATTCCTATAAATAACATTAACTGGCTTTGTAATTCTTGGTAAATCTCTCATGGACTGAACAACACTAATCCTTGCCAAGTTATCAAAATTCATGTGACACATTCTCCTATCCCATAACCAACTATCATTTATCTGAGTCATAAAGCATTGTCCATCAACACCCTTAAATTGATAAATATTCCCTTCAAATTTCTTTCCTATAGCAATCAATGTTCCAGATCATTTTTCAGATCTCACATTTCTCATCCTTAAACACAAGATCATATCCTTTTTTTTACATCAGACCAACATTAAAAAAATTATGCCTTAAACCCTTAACATAGTAAACATTATGAATATAATGCTTGCCATCAAAACTTACTGACCCTATCCCACAAATTTGAGAACCAGTATCATCTCCAATGATAACTGAGCGTCCACCATATTTCTCAATCTTAACAAACTTACTCTTATCACCAGTCATGTGATGTGAAAAACCACTGTCAACTACCCAAAAATTATTTTCTTGTTTAGCATGTAGGGAAAAGATAATAGTACCTTCATTTTTCTCCTTCTCCTTCTCTAGAGGGCATTCCTTTACCTATTTATCTGAATTAGTAGAAGTA
Organism: Sequoia sempervirens; assembly: GCA_007258455.2. NCBI lineage: Eukaryota > Viridiplantae > Streptophyta > Pinopsida > Cupressales > Cupressaceae > Sequoia > Sequoia sempervirens. The sequence continues at coordinate 126,269,713 of VDFB02168118.1, read as the reverse complement.
GGTTCATCCTTAATCACCAAGAACAAGTATTCATTGTCATATGGATCTTCATATTCTGAATCTTCATTTGAAACACTAGCATTCTCATTCACATAGTAAGCTCTATTTATTTTCTTTCCTTTCTTTTCCTTCTCATATCTATGTTTATTCCTTTTAGCTCTTTCTGGAACATGGCAGCATAATGACCTATTTATCCACAACTAAATCATTTATAGGGCAACTTACCTTAATACTTATTGGAGCCTTTTTCTCATTCTTCTTACAAAGTTAGCTTCTATTTCATCCAAATTTTCTTCATCTGAATCTTCAGCTTTTGTAGTTAAAAGAAATCTCTTATTTGCCTCCATTTCTTAATGTAATGTTGTAGAATTGCACTAGGGGCAATTCCAAATTTTTGCACTTTTAGCTAGCATTAATGGAAAAAATCCCATGGGTCAAAATTTCACAATTCTGACTCCATGAGGACTTGTGGAAAAGCAATAGAAGCCTGATGACATGTTTCCTAAAAATCTAGCCTTTGGATGCATGCATAAAAACATAGTTGTCTGTGCGGCACACTAGCATCTTAACTCTCTTGACATGTGTCCTAGTAGTAATATTTTAGGTGTAATGACTCTTTTCCACCCTTACATGCATCAAAAAAATCTGCCTTGCTCTCATTTGGGGTTGGAAGCCATTCATTCAAGCTTTCTCACCACTTGCTCCATCTTTGAGTTCTCTTCATCCTTGATAGTAACACTGTCACAAGGGAAGTGATATTGGACTGAGGTCCTTCCACCAACAACATATCTCAAACAAGCACTCAATGGTGTGTTCTCTAGAGAGGGTCTAGGCCTATGGGTAACACTCTCTTTCTCTCTCTCACTTTCCTTTCCTACTTGTTTATTCACTATCTCATGGTGCAGGTTCTACTCCTAAAGTGGGTTTTTCTTTCACAACACACTTTTTCTACTTTATTTGCACTCCTTTTCAACTTGGTTGTTCATGGAGGTGGGAACACCAAAAGAGGGGTCTAACTAAGGTAGACCCCTATATAGCCCCAATCTTTTCCTCCCGTTCATCTATGTGTAGACTGTTGTAAAGTGAAGCTTGGAGTGAAGGTCCAAACATCTAGTAAGAGGTAAGCTTTCTCCAATCTCTTTGTATTCTATTATAGTTTTTGGCTTCTTGTATGGTTATCACACTTAGTATATCCTAGATCTAAGTTCAGAAGTGAAACTTGGTTATACCCACTTGAGCTCTTAGTCCCTCTACTGCTAAGGATGCCAACACATCTTTTAGGAGACAACACATTGCACTGACATCTTGAAACCATGCAGCTATCTTTCTATTGAGAGCTCACTCATCTAAGAGAGAAATCTCAGAGTTGCACTCTCTCAAATTCTAAAGTGGCTTTCTTTGAAACATAGCTCAGGTACACTTCTCTACAATTTCATTAACTCTGATTATACTGAGTTGTATAAGGGAATTTCATTCCCTAGTGATCTCTTGAGAACAAAGAGACTTGTGTGCAGTGAATCCATCTTATATCACATTTTGGTGAACCCAATGTGAACATGATAGATCTATTATGAGAATGTTGCATGCTTATGATAATCACTTTTTTGAAGAAGATTTTGATATGTTTGAGGATTCTCTAGATGACTTCTTAGAAGCACTCTCCCCTGTCTAAAAATCTTGCAAAAAAACTCCCCCTTCGCAAGTTGAGGAGTCAGTAAATGTGGTTGTGGTCTCCATGGCTGCTCCAAGCCCTAAGAAACCCATCGCTTATATGACTACGACCGATTTTTCCTCTAGGGAGAACTATTCTATCTATGGGATTTCATGTCGTAGTGATTCATTAGACTTATATTCGAATTTCGTGAAAGCTACAAACTCCACTTCCTATAATGCTTTTGGGAACACATAATACAAGGAGAAATAAATAGAACGTGGATCAACAAACTTTTGTTCCTACATCAAAATCCAATGAAGTTCCTACTTCTTTATGACCTTCTCAACCAAGCCTTTCTTCAACACCTAAACCTGCAATAAAAGCACTAGGTGATTATGATCTTATTGAGCAACTTTGTATTACTCTGGCTAAGATCTCACTTTGGGACTCGCTTCAGACTGCACCAGTTTACCAAGAGATTCTCTAAAAAGCTTTACAAAAGATTCTCTTGCTTGCCTCCACTAAGCCCACAGATTTTAATTCACTTTTGGCTCATATTTGAGTAGATTCACTTAATATCACATTAACCTGCAAGAACTCCTACCCTCAGATGTGTAGAAGTAAGCAGATGACTTCCTCTTTGTATATTTGTGGGTTTGAAAAGAGATAGTTTCACGCTTAATTTGAACTTACTTTTGGGAATCCTTGCATTAATCATCCCTTAAACAACATTAATAGACCCCTAAGACCCATTATTTTCGATCTTGAGGCCCATTTCACTCAAAAATCATACAAATCCTAACAAATAATGCTTAAATTATGCATATCTCAAAAACCCACCTCCAAAAACCACATGTGGGACCCATTTTCGACCTTGGGTGAATGAGTTCCCTCTAGTGGAACCCATTCACCAAGGGTGGCGAATGAGTCCCTTTTGGGGCAGATTTCAATTTTAAGCGAGAAACTCATCAACTTAATTCAATTTTTCAATGGATGTCGGCCTCATAGGTCTAAATAATGGGAAATTAGGTATTGATGCCTATAAATATGTGTTTTTAGGTCATTTTTCACATCATCAAGTCATTTTTAACAAGAAAATTCAAAATTCAAGTGTTGAATATCTTCCACAAGAAGATTTATTAGTCTATCTACAAAAAAGTTAAAGCTTTAGGGAAGCAAGTTAGGGTTTTTTTAGGTCTTCAAGCTCATGTTTTGTCCAAGGTATCACATTGCAAAGGGTTGATTATGGATGCCTATGGAGAATCATGTAGAAATCTAGGTTGAGGAGATGCAACTAGCCATGAAACCAAGCCTAAATACTTGTTTTCAAAGTGATTCCATCTTCCATTTTCTTTCTATGTTCATATTTAATGTTTGCATGTCATTAATATTCATTTAAAATGTTGTAGGGTTTCATAGGGTGAAGTCTTGCATCATTCAAGTATCATTTAGACATCTTATTCTTGCACATTAGAATAGGATTTCATCAAGTACCTCTGATTTCCTAGTCTTAGATACACATAAGGCTAGGGTTTTATGCAGATTTTATTATTTCTCTGAGGTTTGATTATCAAATTAGGGGTTTGGCTAAGGAAAACCTCCTTTAGAAAAAAAAAAAAAACTCTATTTTGTAGGCATTTTCACAGATTCAAATCTAAGATTCAATCTGGAAGTGTAGTGTAGGTGTTAAAGTGCAAATCTATGATTTCAATTTCTAAAAAATGGGAAATGGACTAATCTTCCATTAGTGGTGAATGATTCCTACTGAAGGTGACTATCAGAATAGTGTGCAGATTCCAATACCCTTTTTTTCTGAAACAACCTTTTGCGCATAAACCCTAACCTGAGACTAATTCACCTAGGTTGGCGAATGAGTCCCATAGTCAAAAAGTCAAAAAATTTAGATCTTCAAAGCAGTCTTCAATTCTTCAGAGTTTCCAAGTGCATGCCAATTACATTCCATTTCTTTTGTTCTATTTTATTTATGTTTCTAGAGTTCTTTTTAGGTCCTTTTATACTTGTTTGTACACAATGTTGTGCTTTCAAACACTTTGCATTTCTTAGTTTTCATTCATTAATTCATATATTTCATTAGTTTTTTGCATTTAGGACATTTCATCTAGGTGCATTTCAATCATACTTACATTAGTTTGAGTGAGCCATCACAATTTTTGGTCTATCTCTCTCCTTTAGGTAAAAAACCCTAGAAGGGTAAGAGAGTCCACAGCCAAAAATTGTTGGTTCAGTTGGGTGCCAAGCTCTAGGTATGATAATACTACCATTGTCGCTAGGCCCTATTACCTTACCTACATTGGTTTATGTGATGCTTGGCCCTTTATCATAGTATCTTCTCTTGGGGAGACCTTGGATTCATGCTATGGGTGATGTGACTTCTACTTTGCACCATTCTTTAGATTTTTTCCTAAATAATTGGATTATAGTGAAAGCGGATCCATAAGTTGTTCACCTTTGTGAACTAGTGGCTATCATTCATGCTTCAGTCGTATCCACTCTCAAGAATTGTATCTCATCTCTAACTATTGATGTTATGGCATGTTCCTCATTGATACCCTCTATGGAAGTTGTTTATGGAGTAAGTGTTGGTAGAGGTGAACCACCTAAAGTAGAAGATCCTAAGCCTCCCTCATCTTCCCATTTTTCCTCTCCATCAAATGCTTTCCTTGGTTATGATTGGGGCTCCTTGGAATTTTTTGAATTCTTTATCGTGGGATACAAGGTGAGCCCCTCTTGCATAGAATTTCTAGGTACTTCTAATACAAATATGGACGATACTCACTTGAGGGAAGAGAAATGTGATCATTTTTAGGAGACCACTCCTTCCTCTTCTAAGGAGAGCAATCCTATTCCTACAAAGGCAGTTAAAATTTGTGAAACTAGTAAATAAGGTGGGAGCGCTCCCGTAGAGACATTCCACATTCATTAGTGGAATGAAACACTCTACGTATAGCTGCCACCTCTTGAAGTTTTACAAACTTGTTATGGGTTTTTTTATGAACTCACCTCTTGATATGGCTATGGGAAGAAAGGCCTAGGGTGTATCAAACAAGGAATCCAAATTTTCTTATCCAGTTTAAGCCACGACAACACTATTTGGGTTTCGGATGCTCTATTAAACGGTCTAAACAAAAACCTTGGTGGAGTGTTAACATGATTTCTACTGAGCCATTGAGCTTGGTCCATCCTAAGTTAATAGAAGAAAGGGAGTAGGTCAAGAAAATCCCTTTAGATGTCTTCTCTTTAGATGAAGCATTGGAGGAATTCCTAGGTTCCTATTCCTCTTTTCCTTCTTTTCATCACAAGAGATGATTCATGAATCACCTGCATAAACAAGAATACCTTGGAGAATCCTTCTTGAATATTGATGAGGAAGACCCTCTATCCAACGTCAGTAATGATTTTCCAATATCTCATCCAAAAGATCACAGTTCTCTCCTTAAAGGAGATACTACTGAACTCTCTATGGATCCTAAATCCTCAGAAAAATTCATTAATATTGGGAAGTTCCTTTCTTCAAAAGAAGTGGATGAACACTCTAATATCTTGCATTATCATCCTAATATCTTTGCTTGGACATATGAGGACATGCTCGGTATTGATGAGTCTATAGTGGTTCACAATATCATCCTATGTCACATCACCTAGCCAATTAAGCAAAAAGTCCAAAGATCAATCCCAAGGTGGCGTTGATGCTCAAGACTGAGATAGAGAAGCTATTGAAAGTAGGATTTATCTGTCAGATTGACTACTCCCCTTGGATCTCGACTATAGTCATTTTTAGCAAGTCTAATGGTCATATTTGTACATGTATTCACTTTCAAGATCTTAATAAGGATTCTCTTAAGGATGATTTTCCATTGCTTAGTATAGATATGATTATGGATTTGATTGTAGGCCATGCATTGTTATCATTTATGGATGGATTCTCAAGTTACAATCAGATCCGTGTTAACCCGGAGGATCAGTACAAGATAGCCTTCACCACCCCTTGTGGTAATTTTTGTTATGTGGTCATGCACTTTGGGTTAAAGAACATGGGGGAAACTTAATAATGGGAAATGACCCTGATATTTCACAATTTTATTCATAAAATCTTAGGAGATTACATTGATGACACCTTGGAAAAATAGATAACCCGTTAGGATCATGTGAAGAACCTTCATCCTATCTTCAAAATGCTTTGACTCTATAATATGAGATTCAATCCCCATAAGTGCATCTTCGACGTGGGTGTTGAAAAGATTTTGGGGTTCATAGTTTCTCACTGCGGAATCGAGGTTGTCATGAATAAAATTGATGCCATCATTAGCATGCCTCCATTGAGGAATATCACTGAGTTACAAAGTTTTCAAGGGAAGATTCAGGTGATTCATAGACTTATATCTCAATTGGTTGATCATACCCTTCCTTTCACCCATTTATTGAAAAAGGATGTTCGCTTCATATGGGATGAGGAGTACCATAAATCCTTTGATTCAATCAAAGCTTATTTAGCCAATCCTCCCATATTAATGTTGGCTATGCAAGATAGACCCTTTTTTCTTTACCTTGCTGCATCACCATATGCCTTGGTAACTTTGTTGGCTCAACATGATGATGTGGGGAAAGAGAGAGTGGTTTACTACATTAGTTGTGTTCTAGTCAATCATGAAACTTGTTATTCCTCCATGGAGAAGTAATGCCTCACTCTTGTCTTCGCTACATAGAAGTTGAGACACTACCTTCTCCATGCTGAAACACATGTCATAGTGAAAATAGATCTCTTAAAGCATCTATTCTCTAGTGCTAACCTTGTTGGGAGATTAATGAAATGGGTTATGTTACTCTATGAGTTTGATACAAATTTCATTACTTAGAAGTAAATAAAGGGTCAAGTGGTTGTTGATCAATTGGCAGACGCTCCCTCATCTCGTTTCTTCCCAGGGTTGGATTTATTCCCTAATGGGAATATTTTTGTTGTTAACTATGAACTTGAATGGAAAATGTATTTTGATGGATTGAGGTGTTAGACTAGTTCGGGAGCAAGTGTGGTCTTAATATCCCCTAAAGGTGAACCAATCCCTCTATACTTTTGATAAGATTTTCCTTGCACTAATAACATCGCTTAGTACAAAGCTCTTATATTTGGCTTGTGTGCTACGATTGTGCTAAGAATCAAACATCTCCATATACTAGGTGATTCTGAGCTCATTGTGAATAAGATTACGGGGACCTATCAAGCTAAAGAAAGTAAGTTGTTCTAGTATCAAGACCTTGATTTTTCCTTTCTTAATTGGTTCTCCTCTTTCACAATAGATAGTGTCCCCAGGAGGGAAAACAGACATGTCAATGCCATGACAAGTGTCGCTTCCTTGGAACTTTCAGACGAGGATATGAAAGAATACCACTTTGTGGTTTAGGTCTTGTGACCCCTTGTGGTTTCCAATTGACCTAAATCCAAATCTTTTGTGTGTTCTCACATAAACTCAGGAGAATGGTTCTTTGGTATCTATAATTACCTCAATACTGGAAACTTTCCTAATGATGTGACAACAAATGATTGCACTTGTATACAAAAGCTTTCGACATGTTATGTCATTTTATATGATGTTCTTTATCAAAAATCCTATAACGTCTTGCTTCTCAAATGTCTCACTAAAGTGGAAATACCCCTTGCCCTTAAGGAAGCCCATTTAGGCTCGAAGGGTGGACACTTTGGTGGTAGATCCCTAACAAGAAGATTGATACACATGGGATACTATTGGAAAATGATGGAACAGGATTCCTCTAATTTTGTTAAAAAGTTCCCTCAATGCCAACAACATAGTCATCTTATTCATGCACCTGCCCAAGCGTTACAAAATCAAACATCTCCATGGCCATTCACAAAGTGGGGGTTGGTTAATATTAGAAAAATAGGTATGTGCAGGATCATGATGGGCCAAAAAGTGGCAATATGCTGGGTATTTGTAGGGTATGTGGTTGATGACTTTTTTTTTACCCAAAATTGATGAAATGAAAAGGGTTTTTAAAGGAGATTCTCAGCTTTCCACCAATATAAATTATGCTTTACTTTGAATTTAATAAATAATTATTATTCATTTTCTATTTGAATTACAACTAAAGTGTTGATTGATAGGTTGGTTGATAAACATCTATAGCTTTCAAAATGTATCACATTTTTTGAATCCAAAACATGCATCACATTCTATGCTTCATATACTATAGAATTAAAAAAAAAAAAATGAATTTCATTAAGTTTTGACCAAGTTAAGGTGGTTAGACATACGAGTTTTTATATTTTTTAAAAGTTGTACTAAAAAATTCATAATTAATTATTTACTTGGAAAAAAATTACAAAAAAATATTCATCACATCTGGACATGAGTCATCTACTTATTTCTGAAATATTATAAAAAAATATTATCATTTTATTATGGTTGGGGTGGTCAGACAGACACCTACTTCTTATTTTTTCCCTGAAATTTAAGTACTATTGCATTGAAATTTCAAATTTTCACCAAATATATTTTTTATTTTTTAAATAAACCTAGTAGTTTAGAAACTACATTCAATTTTCTATGGATTCTATTCTTACATATTTTTTAAATAATATAGATAACTTATTCAAATTTTTACATGAAGTTGCCTAACTCTAATTTTTCTGATTTTTTTGCCACTTAAGGGCCTTTTTTTTCCATGATGATCCTGCACATGCCCAAATATCACTTCCTTCTTCTAAGGGACATACCTTTATTATTACCACTATGGATTACTTCACGAAATGGGTCAAAGTTATTCCACTCTAGTCGACAAATGCTAAAGCCATCTATAGCTTTCTTATGAAAATTATTTCTCATTTTGGATTGCTTGCTACACTTGTTTCTACGAATGGCACACTATTCAAGAACCAAGAAGTAAAGCAGTTCTTAAAGAAATTTCATATCCAACATAGATTTTCTACACCATACTATCTGCAAGCTAATGGTTAGGCAGAAACTTCTAACAAGACTCTTGAGCTCATTCTTTGTAAAACAGTTAACAAGCACAGTAAAGATTGGTATATTCAATTAACATACTCTTTTTGGGCCTATTGCATGAGTGTTCATACGATGATGGGAACGAAGCCTTACAATCCCATGTATGGTGTTGAAGTTATCATGTCTTTAGAGTTGGAAATTTCATCTTTGTGGATTTCCCTTAAAGGGTTAATTGATGATGAAAGCGATCGGGTTAATTGCTTACATCAGCTAGGGATGCTCGATGAGTTTTGATTACATGCCCTCGATCATCTTAAAGCTCATCAATGGTCACTATCAAGACAATATAATCAAAGTGTGCTTCCTAGGACCTTTAAACTAGGAGATTTGGTTCTCTATGAAAACTAGAGAAATGTAAATGCACCACTTGATCAGAGAAGAAAATTTAGTCCTAACCGGTTAGTCCCATTTATTTTGATCTCTATGTATGGTTCAAGTGCCTATGGATTATCATCTATGGATGGGATGCCTCTAAAAGATCCCATTACTATGATGCATCTTCATTGATACTATGTGTAGCATTCCATGTGTCATATGTGTGGTGTTCTCTCTATGAAAGGGTATTAGCACAGCATATATTGACATTGTTCATTAACACATTATGAATTTTTCTTGTGTTATGATACAACTAGATGTGTGTGTAATATTCATATATGTGCTTTCTTATACTTTGTATCCATGAATCACATTACATCTTTTAAGGAAATTAGATCATCATTGTATTTAATTAATATGCAATCATGTGTGTTTATTAAATCATGTTAGCATCTAATGTAAACATACATCCATATGAGCACATAACATCCATAACATAAACAGACTTAAAAGTAAAAAACTTACACATCCAAATAAACAATGCCCTAATGTCATAACCAATATGTCCATATATATATATATATATGCATGTATGTATCAAATTTCATGTACATGTATCGGGCCGCTACTATAAATGAGTGGTTGTTGAATATATATCTATACAAAATATCTACAAATATATATGTATGTGTATGTATCCCTCACTACAAAAATGATGTATGAAATCATAAGCCCCTATTGGTACAATGCATGGCTCCTTGAGCCGTCTAGCTTTGGTTGATGCTCTTGTACTCTTAGGAGAGGCTGCATGGTGGTCATGGAATGCCAAAAAAGCTACCCGCATCCCACTAATCTCCCCTTGTAGGGACCATAGGTTCATCTTCACGTGTCTCAGCTCCTCCCATAGTTGTTGAACATTTGTCAGGATCACAGCTACTAATTTCCTGTCGAGGTCATTGAGGTAGCTCTAGAGGGCATCATGTGCTTGCTCGGTAGCATTGACCCTCATCATTGCCACATCTCACTCATCGAGCGCTATCCATAGCTCCCCCAATAGTTGGTCACACTATCCTCAAATAGTAGCAAGCTCCACAGTCAGCTTGATGACCTCTGTACCCCACTCCTCATAGGCGGTCCTCATGCATGCTACCAACTCAAAATTTGAGGCATGTTGTCCCATAGATACCGGCTAGAAAGCCTCGAGGACTATCCCCTAAATCAACATGACAAGGGCTACCTTTGAAATAAATTGAGATATCAGCCTAGTCCATCCTTTTGCATCCTCTACAACCACAAAAGAAAAAAGATAAATTTGTATCACATGGCATATGTATACAATCATAAACGAAAGGAACTGGAAGTATGAAAACATAAACAATGTGCTTTGTATACCTAGGTCCCCTAGCTGCCATGTGGAGTCAAGGTGAGGAGTAGTGTTGGGGTGTATGCCACTAGCATCAATAGGTGATCTCAGTGATTCCAAGGCCACCGCCACTATAACAATAGGGACTGATGGTGTTGACAAGACAGGGGTAGCTATTGGGGGATCTGACCTCCTCCACCGCCTTGATCTCTAAGCTGTCGCCTTCTCCTCCTGTGACCTCTGCTTCTCCTCCCTAGCCTACTGTCACCCTCTCTACCTATCTTGTGAGGGTTGGGTGGCAAGTCCCCCTGTGGACTGGGATCCCCTCTTAGGGCACCCTCGCCAAACATAGGAGTAGGACGATGCCTCTCCCACCACCGTGCAAAATCTACTACCACCCCAACATTATTTTCTATTGTTGTGGGTGAGAAATCATGGTCAGGATCATCATCATTAGAGGGAATAAAATTCATGATGGTGGGGTGGGGGTGATCCTCAAGTCTCGTTGTAGTCCTATAGGCCCTAGTATATGTGGGATCATCTAATGAAATTGTCTGTGGATGGCCATGCTGGTGCATGACTCAACTCCAGTAGTATGGTACTATAATATAGTCATGGCGACCTACTAAAAAATGGTCCCAATGAAGGTTCCTCAGGTTCCTATTTTTATCCACCCACCTAAAAAATTAATGGGGTCTCCATCTGACCTAGTCTACAGTAAGAGTATCAAACTTTAGCCACCAAATTTATAAATTGTTGAATCTCTACTGGCCTATCATATTGTACCAGTGGGCCATGGGGATGTGATATGGCTAGATCGATGGGGAAAATTGATCGACCTAGTGCACATGATTTGGGAGAAGGACCACACTTACAAATGTGTGCATGTAGTAAGGGTATGGTACTCATACTAGATGTACCGACCTCACTCTTCGTAGAGGTGTGCTAGCATTCTGCACTCCTAGGCAAAAATTGTCCTGCACTCCACCATCTCTCTCATCATGTGGAAAAGGCCCCCATGTAGGTGCAAGCCTCACCCATATATCGTGATATGAAAAGAAATGGTCATGACCATCACTAAGCCCAACAGTGGTGCATTGGTCCTTGCGTAGTCGTACTAGTGCATATATATGTGGCCTATGTCGTCGCCATCCATCTATCCCAAGCAGTAGAGGACTCCCTCTATCCGCTCTTGTGTCGATTAGGCATCATCTAGGGTCACTCATCATCCGTAGATGGGTAGTTCAAGGATCCAATAGACATCCTCAAGTGTGATAATCATCTCCCTAGTGGGTAACTGGAAAGATGGTGTGGTGGCGTCCCATTGCTCCATCAATGCTATGAGCATCTGCTCATGATAGCGCATCTTTGGCATGGTGAACACATGTCAGAGATTGACCTACTCCAAGTGTGTGACCTCATCATCTATAATATGACCCCTCTACTCACAAACGAGTCAGAAAGCTCATCCTCCCAAATGCTCAGGAATCTTTGGATACTCCTGCAAGAGTGAAAAAAAATTAAGTCAGAACATCAAATTTCACTATGAAAATATTTTTTTTGCAAGACCTATGCACACTGCACAAAAATCTATGCACAACACATGCATCTCTGTCTGCCATGGATGCTAGCATAGAATTGAGACCTCAACATTGAATTTGGACGATAGCACACATTTTGGATGCACGCACCCAAAATGAATGCCTGCACACTTCATCGAACAAAAAATGCTAAAAATAAGGTTAAATTAAAGCAAAACAAGGTTTAGAGGCCTATCTAGTCCACCACGTGACCCTCAACGATGTTGTCCCAAAACTACTCCAATCTTGGTGCCTCATACTCCCTCTTGCTCACCATTTTGCAAACTTTTTCCTCACAAAATTCAACAATTTTCTCATAGTGAATAGTGAAAATTACCCTTCTAGGGGCCCACCTAGGTATATATAGGTCCCTTGAGGCCCATTTTTCCTAGAGCTTGTGGCTCCCCAATTTCTCCTAAATTTACCACAAAAAGTAGGGGGAAAACTCAGGAGGGGGCATATAGTCACCTCTTGATCATATTTTTCTTCCCAATCAAAGACTTTCTTGATCATTCTTCTCATTGTTATAGCTTCTTTTGATTTTCAAGGTTGACCCAAAATTTGAGTTTTGTAGGTTAAAGTCTTGAATGATTTTCCACAACCATTTTGTCATTCTTTGTTGAGCTCAATTGCTGGGGGCACCTTCTGTACTAGATAGCTCAACTTCGGTGGCCTCTAAGGCCCCTTTTTTCTTGGCACACAAATCTGCAAAATTCAAAATTCAGGTAAAATTTTTCTTCTCTACTTTAGTGAGGCTAATTTTTTCCAAAATCGATCCCACTAAAGTAAGGGAAAAGTGTAATGTTGTAGAATTGCACCTAGGGGAAATTCCACATTTTTGCACTTTTTTCTAGCATTTATGACACCTTAGAGCATTAATGGAAAAAATACCATGGTTTATAATTTTGTGATTCTGACTCTATGAGGACTTGTGGCAGAGCAATAAAAGTCTGATGACACTTTTCCTAAAAATCTAGGCTTTGGATGCCTATGTGGCGCACATATGCTAGTGTGGTGCAATAGCATCCTCATGATTTTTCAAGTTTGAAATAGGGAATCTAGAATCTTGACTCTCTCAAATGTGTTATAGCAGTCATATTTTTTATGTAATAGCTCTTTTCCACCCTTTCATGCATCAAAAACCACTCCCTTGCTCTAATTTTGGGTTGGAAGTCATTCTTTCAAGCTTTCTCACCACTTGCTCCATCTTTGAGTTCTCTTCATCCTTGATAGTAGCACTCTCACAAGTGAAGCCATGCTAGACTGAGGTCCTTCCAACATCAACAAATCTCAAAAAAGCACTCAATGGTGCATCTGTGTGCTCTAGAGAGGGTCTAGGCTTGTCGGCAACGCTCTCTCTCTCTTACTCACTTTTGTTTCCTACTTGTTTATTTACTATCTCGTGATGTGGGTTCTACTCTTAAAGCGGGTTTTACTTTCACCACACACTTTGTCTACTTCATTTTCACTCCTTTTCAACTTGGCTATCCATGGAGGTGGGAACACCAAAATGGGGGTCTGAATGAGTTAGGCCCCTATACAACCCCAACCTTTTCCCCTCATTCTTTTGTGTGTAGATTGCAAGTGGAGCTTGGAGTGAAGGTCCAAACATCTAGTAAAAGGAAAGTTTTCTCCAAGAATCCTTGTATTTTGGTATACTTTTTGGCTTCTTGTTTGGTTATCTCGCTTAGTAAATGCTGGATCTAAGTCCAGAAGTGAAACTTGGTTATGCTTGCTTGAGCTCCTGAGCCCTTTGCTGCTTAGGACACCAACGCACCGAACTGGCATCTTCAAATCATGTTGTTGTATTTTGGCCAAGAGCTCACTCATTTGAGGCAGAAATCTTGAAGTTTCACTCTCTCAGGATCTGAAGTGGCTTTCTCTAAAATATAACTTGGGTACACTTCTCTACAGTTTCATTAACTTGATTATACTGAGGTGTATAAGGGCAGTTTCTTCCTTGGTGATGTATTGAGAATAAAGAGGCTTGTGTGTAGTGAATCCTTCTTATATCACACTTAGATTCAGCTTCCTCATCTCATAAGATGTCAAAAATCCTAACAACAGATCCTTAGTACAAGTCTTATAATCTATAGTCTGCTAAATACCACTCATCTTCTCATTGTAAGCATCAAGAAGAGTTCTGAGAATCTTATTTATAATCCTAGTTTCATCTATAGTAGTGCCAAGTGATCACATTCCAACCACTACCTCATCCAGTCTTTGGACATAAGCTTTAAAATTTTCATCTTCGAACATGTGTATAAGATCAAACTGTGTTTCCAAGTTCTACAATTTCAAACCTTTAACTCTTTCATCACCATCATGTGCTCTTTCTAAAGCATCTTAGACTTCCTTAGCTATCTTCAAATTTTGAACCTTAATCAACTCAGATTGTACCAGACTATTCTTCAAGATGAACTTCACCTTATTATTCACTTCATGTGCTCTAATTTCTTCAGGTGTTCTTGGACCATTATTAGGAGGAATGAAAGGATTCTTGTAAGCTTTTTCCACATCATATCCACAATAATCTAGATATTCTTCCATCAATACTTTCTAGATACCATAATTAGCTCCATCAAACCTTAGATATTCAAAAATCATTTTTCCAACTATCACGTACCTTCCTCAAGCACTTAAGCTCTTCACCAAGGAACCAAGCTCTGATACCAATTGTTGAATAGGACAACTAAGAGGGGGGTGAATTAGTTGTCATAGATTCTAACCTTTAATTCAATCCCTGAAACTAATATATGAAACTGCTTAAATGATTAATCATCAAAACATCAGTGCATAAAATCAAATCTAACACATAAACACAGTAACACTAGATTTATGTGGAAAAAACATAAAGGGAAAAACCATGATGAGGATTAACTCACACTTTAGAGAATACAAAACTGATTACAGAATGTTCACTGCCTGAAACAAGGCTCATTGCCTAAAATAAGGATTCATTGTTCAAATTCATTGTCCACAAGGCTACAACATGAAGGGATCACTACCAAAAAGAAAAAAATAAGACAAAGAAGGCTTTCTATAGAGAGACTACAATATCAATGCAACAAAGGATTCCACCATAGTTACTTGATCAACTTGCATGAATGATAGAGTTTTCCTTCTATCACTACATCAAGAAACTAAGCATTAAGCTTCACATTGATCTTCCACACACAATTCACACACACTTTCTAAATAGCATTAATGTCACGTCTCTTCTCTTTCACTTATCTTCCTTCTTTTCTTA
Source organism: Sequoia sempervirens (assembly GCA_007258455.2). Classification (NCBI taxonomy): domain Eukaryota; kingdom Viridiplantae; phylum Streptophyta; class Pinopsida; order Cupressales; family Cupressaceae; genus Sequoia; species Sequoia sempervirens. The sequence continues at coordinate 126,254,514 of VDFB02168118.1, read as the reverse complement.
TGTATGAATTTCATTACTAGCTCATCTTGTATATATACTATCTCCAACCTTGAAAAAGATACACAGTCAGCCATGAAACTTCAAATTTGAATTAGGTCAATGCCAAACATCCTAGCGTGGAATTAGAATGAGGGAAACCAAAACACATGCTTCACTAGGTTGCAAAAATAGATCCAACATGCTTCATTAAATTCGAAGATAGTGCTCAACAAATGGTCGGCCAAACCAATTTAAAACACATAGAACAATTAAGGTCAGAACTTCCAAAAACTAAAAATATCTTCAATGCAATCAAAACATCTTAACTCTAGAGCCACAAGTAAAAAGAATTCAACAAAGAGAAATTCAGACCAGCAACCTTCTTCTGGACTTCAACCAGAACATAGAGAACCATAGTTCACAACTTGTGAACACAACTCAAACTTCACAATGAACCATCAACCAAACATTTGGATATAACAACCATAAAAAATCATGACCAATATATTTGAACCACATGAACACAGGGGAAAATATCAGAGGAACGTCTAAATACCTGCAATCTTCCTTTAATACAATTTTCTCAATATCCTCAACATATACAACCAACAACTAGTGGATAACTAGTTGACCAATTGAAATCAATAACAACGCCTTCATTCCTTTCTCTATTATTGCAACAAAAAAGACAAGTAAGTCTTTGAAAATATGTAGATCATTTCTAATGAGAGCCAAAGGAAGGAGTGAAATTATGGAGGATCCAAATAGCAATGAGTTATGGGTATTCTCAGGTAGAGTACCACATAAAGATGAAGAAATTGCTCAAGCCTTGAAATCTATAATACAAGATTTTTGAAAGGATAACAAAAGTACCTCTCTCAATCAAAGAGATGTTCTAAGAATTAGAATTGGTAGTCAAATCTATGAGCCACATCCGAAGCATTGTTTGGATACCACTCAAACCTAGTTTTTTATTGATTTTGTATAGAGGTTTCCTCAAATTAAAATATGTCAAAGTTATTTTGAAATGCTAAAGCCTTTTTATGTCAAAATAAATCATGCATGCACTACTTGTTGTTGTAGAGTACATATTGAGTTTTCTAACCATTATGATGTTTATCAATGTATATGTGTAGATATGCATACTAACAATATTTTGTGGGAATGTAACATAAGGCCTCCACCTAAATCCTCAAGGGAATTTTTATCTTCCATTTTATGTGAAAGAGTGAATGGTCATTTTTCTTACAAGAAGTCATGTTTGGATGGAAGATGTGATCATTGTGGTGGCATGCAACATTTTCCAAATTTCCAAAACATGGCTAGTACACACACAATTGGAAACAAAATTGTGGAATTTGGAAAATACAAGACAATGGCCTACAATCTAAAAGATGGGAAAGAAGCAAAAAAGTGTGAATTAGTCAGTGATAAGATTCCAGTGTATCAATTTATGAGCATTTTTCATGATTAGGTGGTCTATGAGTATGCAAGATGTACGCATAGCTCACTTGATGGTTGGAATCAAAGTTCAAGTTATGCAAGGACACATTTCCACTACATAACTTCATTACAGTTATTGACTTAATGGAGAAATACACACTACAACCATAGAATGAGGTGCAATCATAATACTACAACTCCACATAGGTTTGTATATTTGTGCATATAACATTCATTCATGCAAATGATAGTACAGAGGATAATAGGAAGGTATTGAGGGAGTATCACTTTTAAATAAGTGATGATTGAACACATTCTATGGATTTTTTGCAAGGTTGCTTTAAGATGTTCTATGTTGATCAGGTTAGCAGGGGCATATCATTCAGTTAGCATATCATATGGTTAGATAACTGTACATTGCAATTCAAGAACTACATAATGTTTAACTGGTTGAGAAGGATGCATAGGATCAGTGGTGTTCACCATATGTGGAATTTCTCAATGGTTGGGCATGGAAAGGGGGATCATGATGGAGAAAGTACAGGTATCAAAAGAGCCTTAGCATGAGAAGAGTTAAAGTACAAATACAATGTAAAGTTGACAGATGCAAAATCAATTGTCGAGCAGTGTAATCATGCAATGGGTCCAAGTAATGAAGGTAATTCTTTAGTATGTAGATTTTTTCATTTAGTAGATGATACTAACATTGCAAAATATGAGGATTTTTGTACACTAATAGGATCGAGTGAGCTACACTCTTTTAGAAGCTCCAATGTAGATACATGGACTATCCATACATGAAAGATGAAATGCTTATTTCTCCATGTACACCTCAAGCATGGAATGCTTATGACTCAAAAGAGTTGGCTGGCGAATGGTCTATAAGAAGTCTAACTACACTTGACACTTATCAGCTCTCGATTGTTCTAAAAATCACAGAGATGCAATTATCCATTAACTTTGATCATGTATTAGACCTACTAGAACTAGGTAATATATCTTACTTTGTTGTTTTATTTGGATGTTCATTTATTACATCCAACAAGATAAACATATCAATGCAAGGCATGTTTATGTGATGATTGCAGATGAAGGAAATGAAGAGCAAATAGATTCTTACCTATTTCATTGTATCGAGGCCAAAAATAAATTGGAGGCCCCAATTATAGATGGAGAAAACATAGAATATCCTATAGGTTTGATGGTTGTTATTGCAACATGGCTTAAAAGGTACCCAATTAAGAATGTTACAGTTTGGTTGTTTGAGGACTTTGACATGTATCATAAGATTCTTCACTACTCGAACCTTGTTTCCACAACCAATGTTCATTTGAACAAATATAATGGTAGATCCACAAACAAGAATTTGTGGAAAGTGTGTGGGTCTGACCATGAGGCAATATTTGACACAATAACGAGTAGAGAAAACCTTGATGGTTTGCTAGATTGATTTGTAAGTATGGGCATTAAATTTTTAAAGTCTTGTTATTGATCACTATTTTCTTTCAAGGGTAAGATTGATTGTAGAAGGGTTTGCAATATTACATTATTGCTAATTTGAAAAATGACATTATATGTTTCTCTCTATTGACTACCTTTAAATTGGTATTCTCTATTGGTGTTTGATGTCATATTCATTTAGGACTATCATTGATGCATTTGTGACTGTCTTTTCACCCACTTGTTAATCAGATGTTTGCTTTAGTGAAGAGATATGCAAGACTAGTGAAGGAGAAAAATGGAAAGTCTTCATTAAAGATTATCAACTTAAGAAAAGAACAACATTGATTGTTGGTGCAAGTGTTTAGTGGTATGAGATACATCGGTTGCTAGTGCATTTTCTGGTTTTCAATCTTTTCTTTCTTTTCCATTTCCTAGATTTGTTGGATTCTTTTATGCTATATGTTTATGTTAATTATGCTTATATATTCATGACCTTTATACCTAGGATCGAGAGATGATAAAGTAGCAAAAGATGGGCCACATCACCATTGTAGGACCTTCAATTGATCTACTTATAGCATGCATGAAGGTGATAATAGATCTGGTTAGAAGGTGTATCTCTAACATTATTTAGTTATTGGTCTTTTAATGATTTTAATGTGACTTCGTGTCTAAAATTTTTAGGCTTTTACAGGTTTTTTTGTGGACCAATTTCTAGTGAGATTACACAAGCATGTCAAGGCTACTACCCATGTGTTTCCAAGCGAGCAGGGGATGTACATGTTTTCAAGCATTTTGGAATGAAAATAACTAGGCCACCTGAGGTGGATTGGAGAAAAAAACTGGGCAGCAACTCCTTTTGTTTCTTCTTGTACAAGATATCTCATGATCTAGGTTGCAAATGGGGGGATTAATTACCTACATGTATTGCTACAAGTACTAAGAAATGGGAGGATTTTCAAGATGTTTTTCCATCACTATTTTAATATTTGTTATTGTATTAATGTATTTTTTGAAATACAGAAGTTATGAGAAATTAATACATGCAAATGTGTATATTCCTTAATATGCCTCAATTAAATGTGTATATTACATTTAAAGTTAGTTGTAATGGTTTATAGTTTACATTTAAAGTTCATGTTTTATATTTAAAGTTTATGGTTTACATTTAAAGGCTTATATTTCAAATGAAGGTGGTGGCTTCAACCTTTTGCATGAAGTAGAAAAGGTTTCACAACTTTAATCAGTTGAAATGGACACACAACTAAAAAGAAAGGCTTAGAGATGCCTTTATAAAGAAATAAAACTTCTAAATTCACCCTTCATTGAAACCTTCCTTGTTGCAATCTGAATTCTAACCCTACTACAAATCACTAAAAAAATCCTTTAGAATAGGAAACTTGCTCAAAAATTTTAATTTGGAAAGGTTGCATTAACAAGGAAAATTGACCTTAACATCAAACTTCTGCAAACTTTCTTCAAACTAGGAAATTACACTCCGAAAATATTCTCAAATCTACACAAAAATTATATCCCTACAATGACTGCAATGAAACCATGACCACTACTCACCTACATCTAATAATTGTCCCTACTCATAGTGATTGTGAATAAAGAACTAACCTAAACATGGTTGCATTTGAACATCATGAAGGATGCATTGCATTGCTAACATGGTTGCATTCTTCATAAGATGCCACTATCCATAACCATGACTGTGAAGATGTTCAGTAATGGATTCAATGATGACTGTGAAGTTTTCTTGAAGGAAAAGCATGTGGATTTATGATGAAATATGAAACAATTCCTTCTATTGTAAAAGGAATATTTTCTTGCTCTTCCATAAACCCTAGAACTCCTTCCATCATCATTATTTGACTTTAAAACTTGATCAACCCTTCCTCCTTTTAGTATGCTTCAACTTGAGGCTAAAGTTTGCATCAAAAGGCTATAAACTCACCTTTCCAATAAATATGTCCTCACTATATATAAGTATAAACCAATAAAAGGGAATCCATTATTGTCAAGCTTATCTAGTCTAAGGTTTTTTGTGTTTGGATTTCCAAAATCTACTCTAATCTTGGATGAATTTTAGAGTCACTGTCATCATGATCTATCTCTTTACATACTTTCAATCACCTTCATACAGATCATGATGATCTAGCTTTCCTTCATTATGCATCTTGATCACCCTTCAATCACTGTCATCATGATGTGGATTTCCTCATTATGCATCAAACCTAGTTGTCATTGTGCTATAGTTTCAATAGGGACTTGGCATTAATATTTTGACTTGAAACATGTCAATGCTCACTGCCAAGTCTTTAACTTCCATGAAAATGTAGGGTTTTCTTTTGACTACCTCCTTGTGATCCACACTTACACATAATGATTGTACCTTGTTGCTCTGCATCCATAAAGGCCACTCACATCAGGATTTGATAGTGCTGCTCCAAACAATCTACTGCCTCCTACCCTTATAATGCCATCTTTATCTCATACTCTTACTAGTTATGGATCAAGAACACTTAAAAGCATTCCTCATGTTGTCACTTCAGATCTGCTATCCATGATTGTATGTGAAAACATGGTATTTTCTTCTCATATCATTACACAAATAAAATAGTGATACCTTGTTACTGTACCTATATCAGTGGGATGCCCCTTCAAAACTTGTTGCACCCAGGGTTTCAAAACCTTACCAATCAACAAGCTCTTAACAAAAAGGGTTTATCCTTATGAACTATAAGCTCAACAATTTGCACATACTATTTTCTCATGACTTCAAACAACACCCATTTTTCATTGCAAACACAAAGATGATTTACCTTCAAACTCAAAAATCAAATATGAAACTTAATCCCTTTTCACTCATGCACATGAATATCATGAAAATAAGCCACATGAAATAATTAAAATGCTTTTTCAATGCTTATGTCATAAAATAAAAGGCTTTTGACTTAAATACTTTATGGTTTTTCTTTGAGTATTTCCTTTTCCTCTATCTATAATTTGATGATCATTTGCATACTTTATGGTGGTTGTCTATTTATTGTCATTTACCTCACATTATGGTCTTGACCTCCATGCATAGTGACATTTACAATCTATTGTCCCTACCAATTTTCTAATGGCATGAATGTCCATTCTTTGTAGAGTGTCCCCTCTTTCTTATTAGCATTGTATTAAAACTAACACATCCTTTTATTGTTCTCCTCATAAATGTGTTTGTTAAAGTGAAGCTAAAAAAAAACTTAAGTGATGGAAAAGTGGTAGAGTCATTAAAAGTGTGTGTTTTTGCAATTAGAGTCAAAGGGTCAAAGGAAAGGACTTCCAAGTGAATGTTTCCAAGACACTTCATTTGAAGTAGGGAAATTTCCAAATTGTCCAAGGATTTACACATGTGGTAATAAATATTTTTTTAGTAAATTTTAGCTTATTTAGGTGTGGTACTAGTATTTGCTCTGATCTACGTTCAACCATGAAAATCCCTTCGGAGTCTAAAGTGCAAAATGGTTGCAATATGCAATGAGATGTTACTCAGATACCGTGACACTTATAAACTTCTCATCTGAGCCTATGGGATCATGTTGGGTACCTCTATAATAACCCCTCTCCATTTTTTCTATCTTAGAGGTGTTTTCCCATGGTGGTGAGTTTTTGCTTAAGGAAAAAGTTGTCAAATGCAAGCAGTGTAAAGTTGCAACTTAGTGGTAAAAATTTTGTTATGCAACTTGTGTGAATAGATGAACTATTCCAATGCATCCAAATGTGTATTTTCACACACAAACATGTTGAATCACTCTGAGCTATGTTCAACTAGTTGAATCCCTTAAGAGTCCAAAATGCAAAATAGTTGCAATCTTCAACAGGATGTTACTCAAATACTGTGACACTTAAAAACTTATCATATGAGCCTATCGAATTGTGTTGGGATCCTCTAGAATAAATTATCTAGGTTTTTTCTATCTCGAAGATGTTTTCTCGTTGTGGTGACCTTTCACTTGGGAAAAACGTTGTCAAATTCAAGTAGCGTAAAGTTACAAAGTGGTGCAACTTTCATTATGCAACTTGTGTGACCAAATGAACTATTCCACCATGTCTGAATGGGTATTTTTAAGCTAGGCATGGTCCTATTACATGCCAAATCACTCTAAGCTATGTTCAAGTGACTAAATCCCTTAAGATTCCAAAGTGCAAAATGGTTGCAATCTTTGACGAGTTGTTACTCAAATACCATGATGCTTAGAAACTTCTCGTCTGAGTCTATGGGATTGAGTTGGACCCCTCTACAATAACCTCTCTCAATTTTTTCTATCTCAAAGGCCTTTTCCTATGACTTTTTATTTGAGGAAAAAGTTATCAAATGCAAGCAGTGTAAAGTTTCAAAGTGGTGCAACTTTCATTATGCAACTTGCATGACCAAATAAACTATTCCAAAATGTCTATATGGGTATGTTTATGTTAGACATGGTCCTCTTTCATAACCAAACATGTTGAATCACTTTGAGCTACATTCAACCGACTAAATCCCTTAAGAGTCCAAAGTGCAAAATGGTTGCAATCTTTTACGTGCTATTACTTGGATGTCGTGATGCTTAGAAACTTATCGTCTTAGCCTATGGAATCAAGTTGGGCCCCTCTACAATAACATCTCTCTATTTTCACTATTTTAGAGGCATTTTCCTGTGGTGGCAACTTTTTTCTTGAGGAAAAGGTTATCAAATGCAAGCAGTGTAAAGTGCAACTTGTGTGACCAAACAAACTGTTCCAATGTGTCTGAATAGGTACATTTATGCTAGGAATGGTCCTCTTTTGCACCCAAACACATTGAATCACTTCGAGCTACGTTCAACTGGTTGAATCCCTTAAGAGTCCAATGTGCAAAATGTTAGAGTTATCTTTCATTAGCTAATAATTAATTAATCTCTAATTGATTATTAGTCTAATTCATTCTCACACACTTAAGTTAAACTTAGGAATGCTTTATTAGTTGAGTTAATATTAGATCATTATGTCACATCTCATGTGATGTTGACTCTTGTCATGATATGATCTCTTTCTCATTTAGAGCTTTACTCTTATAAGCATTCAACCCTCATTGTAATTATTAATGGGAGAATATATGTAGCTTTCATATCTTCTTGAAAGTTTTCTCTCTTATGTAAATTTTTCTTATTGAAGATAATTGCATATATTTGTTTGCAGATCTCTTACGTGGAAGGTGTCTTTGTTTGTTGTTTGATCCTATGGCTCATGGTTTTGTGCTTGTTTCACAATTATAAAATGGTATCAGAGCGTGGAATCAGCAAACCCCTTCTCAATTTATGAGGTTTTTCTTCTTCAATAAGGGTTGCAGGCTTCATATCTAAATCTCCTTTGCTTTCTTTGCAAATTTTGGAGGTGGGTGTTTTTAGAAACATTTTGGCATGAATTAGACCTCTCTATTAAATCAAAAGGTACGGGAATAGTCAAAATTGACCCTTTTTTTGTTAAAATTGGCTTTTGTTTGTCAGATCTGTGAGGATTTGAAGAAAGGTATTTTTTGTTTGGTCTAGGGGGTGCCTAATTTTTCAAAGCATTTTGAGCCCAAATAGACCTCACTGTTGCATCAGAAGCGGCCAGAAAACTAAAGATTGACTATAAAATCACCTATATTTTGTCTAGTTGATTTCTAAGGATTTTTTTTTTGTAATCAAAGCCCTTACAACTATCTGCACGTCGTTCGAGAAAATGTTTTTCCTCAAAAATCAGAGGTTGGCATTTTTTTATATATAAATTCCCTTTTTTGAAATTTATTTAAAAAATAAATATTAAAAATCACAGGAGGTTGAATTTTTTTTTGGGGCAGAAGATTTAATTGAGGGTACCGTAGGGTACCTATGTCAGTAGGCCTCATATGGTACACCGATGACACTCTTCCCATGACCCAACAATCTCCAAGACTGGCAGTGGCTCCCAAAACCCATAGGCGATGGACTCTTCTTTCACCCAGCCGGTATCTTCTATTTTTTTGCAAGTTTTCTCAAGCGGTTGACTCAGCGGCGGCAGTGAAATTTCCAGCGTGGAATCTTTTTTTATTCCATGGAATCTTTGTTGAATATTCCTTCCAGCACTAGAATATTCTATCATCAGTTTTTTCTACAGGGGACCTATTTTTTCTGGTTATAGGGAATATTCTGGGAATATTTCCTGATGTCAACATGATGTCATCGTATAGACATTGTATATAGGTCTCTTTGACCCCTCTTTGCCCTCCAAGGAGCTTTTTTTTTCTTTTGGCTATAAATTGGGCATACGATGTCATTTTTTAGCAAATGAGATATTTTCAGAAAGATGGTTTCGTAAACTTTCTAGTGGTCTGGGTCTCATCACTTTATTTTGTTATTGGTACATTCTAAAACTTGTTGAAGTCAAAGGAGCTATTTTAAGTCCCAAGCTCATAATTTTTGACCAGTTTCTCCATTTTTGGTGATCTCAACGGTGTTGGAACTATTTTTTAGAGCTCTTTAGTTCCATCCATGCAATTTTTCCAAATTCTTCTTTGGGTACATTTTATTCAGATTTTTGTGTTTTCACACTCTGGTGGATTACTTGGATGTTTTAGCAATTGGAAACTTTTCATTTGCATGGGATGACTCGTTGTTGGTTGTTCTATATGTATTTCCAACTTTTTGTCATATTTGGACATTATAGACATCATTTTTAAGCAATTTCTTATATGTAAACGCACTGAGATAAAGTGCCACATTCTTGTACATATATTTTTGGGATTCTTGCACATCAATTTGTGCCTTGTTGTACTCGCACTATGATATAAAGTGTCATGGGGGTTGTTTTTCATTTTTTACCTTCATACCTTTCTCATGCGTATGTGTCTTTTGGTTTCACATCCTTTATATCAACTTGTACTATCATGTTTGCACCTTAGATGCTCTTGGTTCCTCTTTATGCACTAATTTTTGGCATTTAGCTTTAGTGTACCTATCACGCCTCTCCTTTTTTAGCATCATGGGGGGTTTTCTATTGTTGGTGTTAATGCTTCCATGGTTTCATTAGAGTGAGCTATGTATATAGTTTTTGTTCCTATGTACTAGGTGGATGCAGCAGCTGGTTACCGATGCATTTCGGTGAGATGGATCACTTACCATATGGACACTCTTACATTCCTATTTTTTGAGGTAACCTTCCATTTTCTCATGATCAGTTCTTCAAAATTTTGGTACCTTTAGCATTTGTATCTTTGAGTTCCAGGTGTTTTCATTTTTTTTCCATCTGATTTGATTAGTGTCATTAGGGGAACTCATGCATATTGTTGTCTTCTTGATCCTAATCATCCTATCTTTAGAGGAGGTTCTTCGGCACCTTAGCAGTCATTCTTTGATAGAGTTTGTAGCTTCTTCATGCTTTTGTGATGTTCTAGATGTTCTTCTTTTTTAGGAATACTTTGTTTGGTTGGAGGATTCCCAATCCTTCACACCTTGATTTGGAGGCTTTTTAGTCCTTCAATCGCCTTTCATCTCTTTTTGGAGTGGAGTTTTTCCCATGAGGTTTTTTCTATTTCTCTACATTATAGAGATCTTCTATTTGTACATGGGCACCTTTCTTGGCCTTGTTTGTTAGGACCCATCATGCATTTTTTTAGGGTTTTTAGCTACTCCCTAAGTTCATCTTAAGGGGGGGTGTTAGAGTTATCTGTCATTAGCTAATAATTAATTAATCTCTAATTTATTATTAGTCTAATTCATTCTTACACACTTAAGCTAAACTTTGGAATGCTTTATTAGTTGAGTTAATATTAGATCATTATGTCACATCTTATGTGATGTTGACACTTGTCATGATCTGATCTCTTTCTCATTTAGGGCTTTTCTCTTATAAGCATTCAACCCTTATTGTAATTATTAACAGGAGAATATCTATAGCTTTCACATCTTCTTGAAAGATTTCTCTCTTTTGTAGATTTTTCTTGTTGAAGATAATTGCATATATTTGTTTGCAGATATCTTATGTGGAAGGTGTCTTTATTTGTTGTTTGATCCTGTGGCTTGTGGTTTTGTGCTTATTTCATAATTCTAACACAAAATGGCTACAATCCTTGACGGGATGTTACTTAGATACCGTGACACTCAGAAACTTCTCATCTAAGCCTATGAGATTGAGTTGGGCCCCTCTACAATAACATCTCTCTATTTTTGCTATCTCGAAGGAATTTTCCTGTGGTGGTGACTTTTTGTTTGAGGAAAAATTTGTCAAATGCAAGCGGTGTAAAGTTGCATAGTAGTGCAAATTTCTTTTTGCAACTCATGTGACCAAATGAACTGTTCCAATGCATCTGAATGGATATGTTTACGCTAGGCATGGTCCTCTTTTGTACTCAGACACACTGAATCACTCTGAGCTAAATTCAACCATAACACTTAAAAAATTCTTGTTTGAGCCTATGGGATTGCATTGTACCCCTCTACAATAACCTTTCTTAGTTTTCACTATCTAGGAGACATTTTTCCATGGTGAAAAATTTTCACTTAGGGAAAAAGTTATCAAATGCAAGCAGTGTAAGGTTGCAAAGTGGTGCAACTTTTGTTCAACAACTCATGTGACCAAATGAACTATTCCAACATGTCCATATGGGTAATTTATGCTATGCATAGTCCTCTTTCACACCCAAACATACAAAATCACTCTGAGCTACGTTCAACCGACAAAATCCTTTAAGAGTTCAAAGTGCAAAATGGCTACAATCTTCAATGGGTTGTTACTTAGATATTATGACACTTAGAAAATTTTCATATTATCCTATGGGATCATGTTGGGCCCCTCTACAATAACCTCTCTTTATTTTTTCTATTTTGGAGGTGTTTTCTCGTGATGGAAACTTTTCACTTGATGAAAAAGTTTTCATATGCAAGTAGTGTAAAGTTGCAAAGTGGTGCAATTTTTGTTTTGCAACCCATGTGACCAAAGGAACTATTCCAGCACATTTAGATGGGTATTCTTAAGCTAGGAATGGTCCTTTTTTGCGCCCAAACATGTCAAATTGCTTTGAGCTATGTTCAATCGATAGAATCCCTTAAGTGTCCAAAGTGCAAAATGGCTACAATCTTCGATGGGTTGTTACTCGGATATCGTGATTCCAAAAAACTTCTCATCTGAGCCGATGGGATTACGTTGGGCCCCTCTATAATCATCTCTCTCAATTTTTGCTATCTTAGAGGCTTTTTCCCATGGTGGCTACTTGTCTCTTAAGGAAAAATTTGTCAAATGCAAGCATTGTAAAGTTTCAAAGTGGTGCAACTTTCACTTTGCAACTCGTGTGAACAAACTATTCCAACACATCTAGATTTGTACTTTTATGCTAGGCATGGTCCTATTGTGCACAAAAACACACCGAATTTCTTTGAACTATGTTCAACCGACTGAATCCCTTAAGAGTCCAATGTGCAAAATGGTTGTGTGTGATCGAAAATATGCGCGTATTAAAATGAAATAAATATTATTCAAGCACACCAATGAAACTTTAAATCAAAGGAAAACTGATTAAACAAAGTAAAGCAAACTCTTAGTGCAACAGCTGCTTTGAAGACGTCCCATTGTCCTCTATCTCTAGTATTTTTGCTAAAGCTCTCTGATTTGTATGCTAAGCTCCACAAAATGACTACTGAAGAATGATATTTAAAAATAAATGCATACTATACAAAGAATGCAAGATTTTGAAGGTTGAGAATGGAGGAATGTTGGTTGCTCAATTCTGCAGCATAACGACGCAATGATGAAGAATGATAGAGATGGATTGAAAGATTGAGGGATGATTTTGGCAGAATGCGGATGTCTGAAGAAGATCCGATCCAAATGGCTTGTGAAAGGATTGATTTATAGATTTTCGAAGGCAAAAGCTTAGTTGGCAATGATCAACGATTGAGATTCAATCTGGCAAGATGAACGGTAAGAGATTTTTTTGAGAGTCGAGAGAGAGATAGAAGGTTTCCTCTTTTTCATTTTTCTCATTCAGATCCGAAGGAAGGTTTCTGTTTTGAAGGATGAGCTAAAATGAATTTTCATAATTAAATAAGTAAACTTACTTAATTATATGTGAAGATGGATTTAGAAACTCGCATAATTAAATAAGCAATATTTAATTATGTGTGAAGATGAGATTAGAAGGCCGCATAATTAAATAAGTAATATTTAATTATGTGAGAGAGATGGATTTAGAAGGCATTAAATAAAATATTTAAAATATTTAATTTAACTATGAGATGAAGAGGAGGAATATTCTATTTTTGAATATAAATATTCAAACTTAGAATAATATGATAATTAAAATAAATAATCGTAATTATTTAATTTAATTAAGAGGAATATAGGAGATGATACTTAATTAAATAAAATTATTTATTTAATTAAGATAGAAGAATTAGAAAATGAACAATATAAATAAATAATTAAATTTATTTATATGTAGACGACTTTAGGAGATTAATTAAATACTTGTATTTAATTAATTACCAGACTTATTAGAATGTGACCATTTTTAGGTGCATACATTTTGCCCCTCTTTGAGATGATGTTCGAGATGATGAGATTTGTGTCGAGTAACATCATTTCAAAGAAGTTAAGGTATGGATAGAGGAGAATGATATAAAGATAGGATGATGATGGAATGATGATGCCCCCTCGAGAGGATAGGTGGGTTGAACAAACACGGGTAGGCTCTCGAAATGAAATGATAAGGATAGACAAGATGAATGATGCAAGATAAGAAGTGGATAAAGGAGATGAATGATACGTTATGCTGCAATGAAGGTGAGCAACCATGATGTTTGATATAGCACTAGACGTTATGCACCAAGATATAAGGACCAAGGTGATGATGTGTCTCGTGCCCCAGCCTAATACAACCTTGTCTAGACGTATGAGGAAATAGACTTAGAGCATTAAAGTCCTAATGCACAAAAGGTATGATATGACCTTAGATGCAAAGGATAGTGCAAAAAGCTACGCCAACATACACAAGATATGAATATTAGTTGGAATGATATGGATTTGATACAAATGCAAGATAAAATAAAACACACAAGCAAGCAAGTAAGCATGCACAAATGATACAAAAACAAACAAGGAATTGCCCCTGTCAAGCTATAAACCGTTGATTGATTGATTGATTGATGATGTTGATAGTGTTGTCATTGTGGGGAGCGGCATGTCCCTAGAGCAACACAAGGATGATGATAATTGATTGATTGACTTTGATTTGGTTTACGACAAGATTAGGATCAAGACCAAAGGATGTGATTGGATAATTTGACAAAATTGATTGACTTGATTGGTATGGATTAAGGATTGACTTGCATTTGGATTATTGCTTGGATTGATTTAATTGAGTTGATTGGATGAAATGGTTTTGATGAAGATGATTGATTTGGTTGAATGGTTGAATGATTGGATTGGAATGATTTTGATGATAATGATTAGATTGATGAGAAGAAGTGATGTGGTTTGATTTTATTGCTTGGATTTTGTTGGATATCTGATTTTTTTGTATTTTTGAAATGTTTTGATTTTTTGGACTTTTTGAAATGTTTTGATTTTTTGGACTTTTTGAAATGTTTTGATTTTTATTTTTTTTTGTGGAATGTTTTGATTTTTTTTGTATTTTTGAAATGTTTTGATGTGTCAAAGGATGAAAATTTGAGTAGCCTTTGTGCTATATACCAATGACAAGGGGAAAACCAAGTCTAGGTGCAAGGGGATAGATGGGATTGATGGATGAAAGGGTGGGTGATGGGGAAAAAGGCTCATGATATATAGATGGATGGAAATGATAGGTAGTGAATGGAATGGATGTATGCATCATAAGAGAGCAAGGATGTGATTTCCAAAGACTGTCACATAGGAATAATATGCCCCATTCTAGGTACAATACTAAGGATTTTTCATGACAAAACTTATGACAATAGGATAATGATATGATTGGTTTAGATTGGATGAGGTATGTTAAGAGATACCCAAAAAACATGTTTCAACATTTTTCCCCTACATCTTCATCAAGATCAAAAGGAGAATGGTGGATAAGTGGACTCAATCTGATAAGTATGTACGATGACTAAAGATGGTAGGTAGGATAGAAATTATAAGACATGAAAAGGATAGGTTGGATAGATAAGACATTGTGCTCCCAAGTGTAAGTGACATAGAAGATCAACCTACACATAACGCCTATTTGCTATGTTTTCATCATGGTACTTATCCAGGGCGCCTGTTTACCAGGTTTTCACCATTGAACGAAGGTATTTCTCTTTACTTTTCTTTTTTGATTTTTTGATTTTTTTGACTTTTTAAATTTTTGACTTTTGGATAGGAGGGAATATGGATAGGAGGGACTCAAGTGTCTAGTTCCATGAAAGGTGATAGTCCCACTAGATAGATGTCCTTGCATGGACCATGTCAAATGTCATTATGCTCATAGATGTTGGTAAGGGATGACATGAAAGGGAGATGGAGTAAGTAGATGATGGATTATGATGTGAATGATGGAGGACAATAATGGATTATGATGCAGATTATGTAGGGAAGATGATATGTATTATATGGGACTTATGAAAAAGATGAATGGGGAGGTTTAGCCAAAAGCATGGACCATAGGAAGATGATGGGGGAGATATGTAGGATAATGAGTGAAGGGTGGGGAGATGGAGGTATGTGGGATTGTTGTGAAATGGAAGGGAACCATGACCAATGGTTGCACACATTGTGATAAACGTTGAAGCTTGTGATGTGGATGAGGTGTAGGAATCAATGGAGATGTTTGCTTAGGAGGTGGAGGGTGAAGTGATTTTGGTACCCACATAGACTTAGAATTTTTATGATTTTTAGTTTGCTTGTGGGTTTTAGGAATTTGAGACTTTTGAATGGAATGAGAATGTAGGATGGAAGTGGATGGTTGGGATTTTTGTGATGTAGATGCCTCGTTTGACTTGCTTTCATTTTTCTTAGGTACCAAAACCAATTTATTTTTGGCCTTTACTTTTGGAGGTATGGGCTTATATAGCTTTTTAGATGTATTTTGCTTTGAATTTTTGTATTGATGTCCTAAGGCATGAAAACCCTTAGAATTTTTTATTTTATGGGTAGAGGCATTGAAATTATTGCTTTTGAATCCCATGGGTTTGGTGGAATGGGTGGAAGCTTCATGTTTATACAATGTGTGCATTTGTTGGTCATGATTAGGAATGTTAGGGTATTTATGGATGGAGGGATAAAAGGATTGGATGGTAGGGATATTAGGTGTTGGGAGAAGTGGAGGTAAAGTTGATGGAGGGATATTAGGAGTTGGAAGTAATGGTGGTAGATTTGATGGATGGAAGGTGTATGGTCGCATGCTTTTGACATTTGTAGGATGATGGAGGTGGAATGGTAACATATGTTTTAGGGATATGATAGGCTTTATGATGAAAGGAGGACTTAGAATGCATGGAGGAAATACCAACATATGTAGGTTGTTGTCCTTGGGGTGTAGGTCCAAGGTCATAAGAGAGTGGAGGGACTTTGACATGGATGGGCTCCAAAATATCTTGTTCATGAAGGTCTAGACCTTTACTTTGGTGGTTCATGTTTTGGAGTGTGCAATGGACAATGGGACTAGGTGTAAGTGAAACACTAGACACGAGTTCCTTATTGGATGGAGAAGATAATTCTTGTTGTTCAAAGGAGGAACATTCATAAATGAGGGTAGAAAAAACAATAGGATATGATGGAGGATTTGTAATGGGGTCGATAGTGGGTGATGGAGGATCATTAGGATATTGATTAGCATTGTGTTCACTTAGATCCAATGTATTTGTTTGATCTTCTATGTGTGCTTGGGAGGCATATGTCTCATCAAGGGAAGTGGATGTTTGTGCATCATGGATGGGTGAGGTGGAAAGCTCTTGATCATGGAATGCATAAAGTTGGCTAAGAGGATCATCATGGTCTTCTTGATCATAAAAGGGGTCTTGATCAAAGATGGAAGATTGATCATGAACAATATTAGGTATGTTATGAATGGGATCATGGGGAGGGTGTTGATCTTTATGTGGATGAGGGAGTAATGTTTCCGCATGTGTAGGATTATGCTCTTGACATACCTCATGAATTATTTGAATGGAGGTGGAAGGGGATGACTCATGGGGAGACTTGTCATGTTCTTGATGGTCAAGAACATAGGAGCATGATAGAGGGTGACTTGGACTTCCGAGGGGAGACTCTATAATTGGCTCAAGGGATTGTGGATGACATGGTTGACTTGAAGGACTTGGCATGGCGTTTGTGGACTCTTTTGTATGTTCAAGTATATGTGTTGAATGACATGGCGAAAATTGATTCCTTGTTTGTAGTCCTTGGATCACATCCTTTCGAGGTGTAGGGGTGGATTTAGGCAATTCCATGGGTTTACTATTGAAAAAATTGTACCATGGAGTTGATGTATTGGCAAGTGGATTAGAGGATGGTAAGGGTAATGAAGGGGTTAATGGGTTGGAAAGTGTAGGGACCATTGGATTAGGACTAGGACATGGTGGCTTTAGGATAGGATTTTGATTGGATAGTGGTATGATATACTTAGAGGGTGCATGAACTAGATTAGTGTTCCCCTTGTCGAAAGTGGCATTAGAACATGAGGAAGTTTGGCCTTGTTGCAAGGTAGAAATTAAGTTCACATGTGTTTGTTGTAATGTGGCTTGATAGGTTGATGTGGCATTGACATATGAAGAAGTGGATGGATTAGATTGGTATGAGGTGGAAGGGTGATAATGAATGGATAGGGGATGATGTTGTGGTTGTTAAATTTGACAAGTGGCAATGAATTGATTGGCTTGAACTAGGAGGTGTTGGATTTCAGGTGATTTAATTTGTTGAAAGTTTTGGAAGAGGGTTTGAAGGCTTTGTATGGTTTGGTGGTCTAGGGGTTGGGGTATTTGGTGAAGTGTTTGAAGGAGGTTTTGAAGTTGGGATGCTATGGATTTGTGTTCGAATGTGGGCATGGTGTCACACATGTGTGTAAGCTCTTGCATATCGATTTGTTCCTCAAAGTATGTAACATCGTTCATGTCATCATTAGAGGTGCTAGGAGAAGCTCCTCGAAGTCTGATTCTATGTTCTGGTTTTGTTTCATTATTTGATCTAGAGAAAGGGACTCCTTGAATGATGATCTCAGGCTTACGTTTTGTCTCATGATTTGGCCTAGAGGGATAGCCCCCTTGGATTATGATTTTGTGCTTATGACTAGGATTGGGCCTGTTTATGATTATGACCATTTTGACAAGTGGTGATGGTGATGATGTGGAATGATTAGATTGGATGACTTGGATTGATTAGGATGAAAGTGATTGGATATGAATGTGTTGGAAGAAAATGTAAAGTGACTTGTCTTTATGTGTTTGGTGTTTAGCTTGATTTGGAAATATTTAAATGAATGATCACACATATACACACATAAATCACTCACACAAGACACATAAGCAAGTTTGAATTTGAAATTTATGAATGTGATTATTAAGCACACATTTGAAAAAGACACATCAACAAGTCCTATGACTAGTCAAGTGGGTATGGCCAATTAGGTCTCAAGCTAGTCTACACAAGGTTGACTAAGGATGATTTGAAAGCAAAATCCTATCACACAGCCAGGAGAAAGGGGTAACCCACCCTTCACCTTCACTTCCCAAAGGTATAAAGTTCTTTGGGGCTTAGCCAAGAGTGATAAGATTTTAACTTCCAAACAAGCGTGTCTTTCGATTCACACTTCGATTGAGGTCGTCCCTAGGGGTGATGAAATCCCCTAGCATGCCTCCTATGAAGGGTTTAACAAAAGCAAACTAAGTGAGGTGTTTGTGATCACACACACACTTGATTCACACTCACAATGATTAATTTCCCTTAAATTAGAAATGAAATGTGTGTAAAAAAAGTTCAAACACTTGTTCTTTTTAGATCCCAAATCAAGATGTGATGGAAGACAGTGGTGAATTTTAGACCCAATTTTCAATATGTGATTGAAAAAAATATTCGTTTTAAGAGCCCAAATCCAAATGTGTTTGCAAACAAGGATTAATTTTATACCCCAAATTGAAATGTGTGACAAACAAGATTAAGAGATGAAGGATGAAACGAGTGCACCTGGTTATTTTCACTTTCCAAATTATTGTTGTGAGTGATATTGCTGCTACTATAACTCCTTATGATCACCTACAAGATAAAAATATATATATTATAATGCAGCAAAAGAAAAAAAAAAAAACAAACTCATCAGAAAATTGTGATTACAAATACATGTTTTTAACATAGCCGAATTAGATTTTATTATTTGACAATTTTATTGATCTGAAAAATAAAAACTCAAAGAAGATATCCCTATTAATTTTCTGAGAGCTTTCCAGAAATGTAAAGAAGTCAGTAAAATTCCCTGTTTCGCTCTCAAAAACGCGGATTTATGGAAACCATACAGAAAATGAAGATCAGATTTTTTTCGCATTGTATTTGACCTCTAAATTAAATCTGTAAAACATAGACCCCCATTAGAATTTAAAGATATTTTCAAAAATGTAAAAAGTTCTAAAAAATTCGTCGATTTGCGTCCAGAAAATAAATTTTATGAAAAAACATAAAATTATGATAACTTCTACAAAAATGATGATAAACCCTTGATTTTTTTACTGTAGTCTCTTGAGATGATGTAAAAGATGACGTAAAAATATTGTAGAAAAATTCGTAGCTGTGTGGAAGATATGAAGAAATTGGTAAAACTTGCGATTTTGTCCAAAAAACTGTCAGATCTGCAAAACAAAGTCAATAAAACCTACAAGAAGCACTGTTAAAATATTTGTACAGATTACATAAACCCTCATATACACTATAGAAGCCATCATATGCATTGAAATAAAAAAATTTTTGTCAGAAAGTTGAATTCCAAAACGCGAAATCCTTGTAGATAAATATTAAAAACGGGGCAAGGCCCCACGGTGGGCACCAAAAATGTGTGATCGAAAATATGCGCGTATTAAAATGAAATAAATACTATTCAAGCACACCAATGAAACTTTAAATCAAAGGAAAACTGATTAAACAAAGTAAAGCAAACTCTTAATGCAGCAGCTCCTTTGAAGACGTCCCATTGTCCTCTATCTCCAGTATTTTTGCTAAAGCTCTCCGATTTGTATGCTAAGCTCCACAAAATGACTACTGAAGAATGAGATTTAAAAATAAATGCATACTATACAAAGAATGCAAGATTTTGAAGGTTGAGAATGGAGGAATGTTGGTTGCTCAATTCTGCAGCATAACGACGCAATGATGAAGAATGATAGAGATGGATTGAAAGATTGAGGAATGATTTTGGCAGAATGTGGATGTCTGAAGAAGATCCGATCCAAATGGCTTGTGAAAGGATTGATTTATAGATTTTCGAAGGAAAAAGCTTAGTTGGCAATGATCAACGATTGAGATTCAATCTGGCAAGATGAACGGTAAGAGATTTTTTTGAGAGTCGAGAGAGAGATAGAAGGTTTCCTCTTTTTCATTTTTCTCATTCAAATCCGAAGGAAGGTTTCTATTTTGAAGGATGAGCTAAAATGAATTTTCATAATTAAATAAGTAAACTTACTTAATTATATGTGAAGATGGATTTAGAAACTCGCATAATTAAATAAGCAATATTTAATTATGTGTGAAGATGAGATTAGAAGGCCGCATAATTAAATAAGTAATATTTAATTATGTGAGAGAGATGGATTTAGAAGGCATTAAATAAAATATTGAAAATATTTAATTTAACTATGAGATGAAGAGGAGGAATATTCTATTTTTGAATATAAATATTCAAACTTAGAATAATATGATAATTAAAATAAATAATCGTAATTATTTAATTTAATTAAGAGGAATATAGGAGATGATACTTAATTAAATAAAATTATTTATTTAATTAAGATAGAAGAATTATAAAAATGAACAATATAAATAAATAATTAAATTTATTTATATGTAGATGACTTTAGGAGATTAATTAAATACTTGTATTTAATTAATTACCAGACTTATTATAATGTGACCATTTTTAGGTGCATACAGGTTGCAATTTTTGGCGGGTTGTTACTTAGATACTGTTATGCTTAAAAACTTCTCATATGAGCCTATGGGATTGCATTGGGCCGCTCTACAATAACCTCTCATTTTTTTCTATCTTAGAGGTGTTTTTCCATGGTGGCAAGTTTTCACTTGGGGAAAAAGTTATCAAATGCAAGCAGTGTAAAGTTGCAAAGTGGTGCAACTTTCATTCTGCAACTTGTGTGACCAAATGAATTGTTTCAATGTATGGTTTTTCATTATCTAGAGTTATAAAACATGATGAGGTGGAAGTTATAGGACCATGTTTCCCAAAGATTTGTCATGTTATTTCATGCATAGAAAATGGAAGGAGGTTTTTTAACTTATTTAAATGATGAATATGGGATAAATGTAATAATTGCACATGGATGATGCATCTAGAAATCAAGCTTATTTTGTTGTTCATAGATATATAATATCTTCACAATATCATTAAAACTAACTAATGCATTGATTCCATTTAATGAGAAGTCAAGTGTTGTGATATTAGTAGATGCAAACAATTTTTTTTGGTTGGATTTGTTACAAGATGTTGGAGTTATGATCTTTCTGAGGCTCAATCTAAATTATGCATTAGTCTTTGACAGTTTCTTAAAGGAGAACAATGCCACACACAAGCTCAGTCTTGAGGGGGTGACATAAATATATGCAGGATCTAAATATAACCATGATGAAGGATCACTTATGATTTGGGCCTCATATCCACCTCATGGAAAATCAATTTTCATTGATACTAAGAAGGAATTTGGACATGTTATGACTTTGAAAGTTGGAGAGATAGATCCTGTGGCAACAACAAAAATTGGGATTAATGTAGAAAAGCTAAATAAGGCCCAAATACAAATGTTGATCAAAGAGAAGGAAATGTACAAAATGAGAAATAAGAGGATCATGAGAGAAAATGACCACCTGAAAGACATGCTAGGAGTCACAATGGGACCTACCAAATGGATAACTCATGATGAAAGTTCACAAGAAAAAGATCAGTGGGAAGGATCAAGTGCATATTCTCAAGGGAAATATGATGCACTTGTAGCAGTGATTAAAAAGAGGCAATCCAACCTCATGACATGGATCAAAAAAGTCTAGGGAATACACTCACATAATTTTTCTATAGTACAAGAACATAAGAGGATAGATGGTAGGATCCAAGAAAAGCTTTGAGAAATAAGCCAGAGGGATACTCTTGATAACACAAAAATTTTAACTACAAATCATTTCATGATAAAACATAGGGACTCCCATGAAGAGTTACAGGGTGATGCATAGGGATTAATTGTTGCCACCAAACAAGGATTAGCTGCATCCATTGATGATGTAGGAAAATTAAAAGACAAGACTAGGTGGAATAGTTAATGTGAATATGTATTGTAAGAGATCTTGAAGACAACCACGAGAAAGGATGCAACATTGGATGAAGCCTGCGAACAGAATGAGAAGATAATAAGAATGGAGATTGCAATCCAGAATGCACTGGGAGATGTAAATACACATGAGCGATGGAACTAATTGGATCACTTGTCAAAGATTCATTTGTGGCTTAATAGAGCTTAATCACTTCTTTTATTTTATTATTGTTAAACAAAAGAAAATTCTGAAAGGACATGTCCTTTCAAATATTTGATGTATAAATATTAGTTTTGTGATATCAAAAAAGGATATATGTGGATAGGAAATATACAGTAGATATTTTTAGCAAAATTCTTTCATATATGAAGACCCAAATGCATGTATGAATTTTGATGGAGTTAATGGAGATATCTGAATTTGTGGTTTGAAATCTTGGTATTAGTTGTTTGTTGGATTTATACAGCTATTTGATTCTCCATTTTGATGCTTTTTATGTTGTTTAAATTGATATAACAAGTGTATATTCAATTTATTCAATATAAAAATTGGGATTAATGTAGCAAAACTAAATGAGGCCCAGATACAAATATTGATCAAAGAGAAGGAAATGTACAAAATGGGCAATGACAGGTTCATGAGAGAAAATGACTGCCTGAAAGACATGCTAGGAGTCATAATGGGACCTACCAAACTGATAACTCATGGTGAAATTTCATAGGAAAAAGATCAGTGAGAAGGATCAAGTGCATATTCTCAAGGGAAATATGATGCACTTGTAGTAGTGATTAAAAAGAGACAAGCCACCTCATGACTTGGATCAGAAAAGTTTGGGGAATAAACTCACATAATTTTGTTGTAGTACAAGAACATAAGAGGATAGATAGCAAGATCCAAGAGAAGCTCTAGGAAATAAGCCAGAGGGATGCTCTTGATAACACAACAATTGAAACTGCAAATCATTTCATGAGAAAACATAGGGACTTCCATGAAGAGTTACAAGGTGATGCACATGGATTAATTGATGCCACCAAGCAAGGATTAGCTGCATTCTTTGATGATGGAGGAAAATTGAAAGACAAGACCAGGTGGAATAGTGAATGTGAATCAATATTGTAGGAGATCTTGAAGACAACCATGAGGAAGGATGCAACATTGGATGAAGCTTGTGAACAAAATGAGAAGATAATAAGAATGGAGATTGCAATTCAGAATGCACTCAAAGATGCATATACACATGAGCGATGAGACTACTTCGATCACTTGTCAAAGATTCATTTGTGGCTTAACAGAGCTTCGTCACTTATTTTATTTTATTATTGTTAAACAAAACACAATTCTAAAAGAACATGTCCTTTCAAATATTTGATGTATAAATATTAGTTTTGTGATATCAAAAAAGGATATAGGCAGATAGGAAATATACAGTAGATAATTTTAGAAAAATTATTTCATATATGAAGACCTAGATGCATGTATGAATTTTAATGGAGTTAATTGAGATATCTGAATTTGTGGTTTGAAATCTTGGTATTGGTTGTTTGTTGGATTTATACAGCTATTTGATTGTCTCCATTTTGATGCTTTTTATGTTGTTTAAATTGATATAACAAGTGTATATTCAGTTTATCATGATGCATTTTTTGTATATGTGTGGTCTGGTTATTTGGTTCTCTCAAGTAGAGATTAAATCATTCTAATTAGTAACATCAACTAGGAAGCATTAATTGGATTAATAAGAAGAATCACATAACTAGGATTTTCATTCCATCTCAAGTAGAGTTTGTTAATGATTTATTTGCACATTTATACAAGTTATAAACTACATTTGTGTGCCAGAAATTTTGAATTATTTCCATCACCTAAATTCACACTTCTAGATCTTCATTAAGACTCCATATACCCAACAAGGCACTGGTATCACCTAATTCATCTTTTAGATAATCCATTTCATTTTATACATTTGTTAACTAAACATATTTCTCATACAATTTATGATAGATTAGGATTACATATGTTCACTATAAGATTTCCATTGTGGATAGATTACTAAAACATAATCATATCATTTAACTTTTTTGATTTTTTTATAGGTAGACCCACCTAGGTTCAGCAGCACCTAAAGAGAAGAAGGCTCAAGTTATTTGGCCTTTTTTGTTACCCTAAAACATATCAAGAGATTGGCAACCTCTTGTAGTTTTCAACAAACATTTTTGAGTGCTAATAGGATCAAAAACTATTATGTTTTTTGATGTGTTCATACAAGTTCATAGAGGTATATATATGCCCGTGAAGTTTGCAACATCCACTTTTTCTATAGATGCAAATGCAATGATTTCTAAGATTTAGAATCAAATCCATTAGTTGTTGGATGTTAGCCTCAGCCATGAATTAAAATCAAAACATTTTTCTATGATATTTTTTAATGGGAAGGAGCTCTTACAGTTCATTTGAAACCTTTTGGTGTTAAAATCTTTGCCACTAGAAAATAATAGAACTCAAGAAGTGTGAAGCATACATGCATATACATGAAGTATACACATGAATCATGAAGAATACATGTGAACACATGAGTTATACATTGGAAGCATGAAGTGTACATGTGAATACACACAACATACTTGAAGTATACATGTGAATAAGTTAAGCATACATGTGAATAAGTGATGCACAAGTAATGGAAGCATTGCAAAGGATACAAACCACTTGGAATGAAGTGTATTGAGCAATCAACAGTAATTATTTATGCATTAGATGTAAACAAAACCCATGCCTAAAACACTCAAGCATAAAATTTATACAATACACATGATAACATCATTCAAGAATGACAATAATAAAATAAGATTTTCTTTTTAAATTAAAAAGCCATAAGGCTATAAAATGATATATGTTGATAAAAGTATATACAATATATCCAAAAAATCCATATAGGATTACTACAAAAAGAGCCATATGAACTGATGGAGGGGTTTGAGGTTGTTCTTGTATAAGAGGCTCTTCATGAGGGGGTGATTGTGAATTCTCAATGTTTGGAGGTGGAGATTCATTCCCTAAGAATTATAACATTTTTTTATTAAAAAAACCTATTTCAATCTACATTCTAAATCAAATTCAAAATAAAAACAATGAAAATACATATCTCTTCACAATGTTCAACCTCTTTGACATGTTGGCAGCATCTTCATGAAAAATTCAAAGCCAAGATTGTAAAAAATGGAAGAGATTTGGCGAGCATGAGTTGTAGAGATGAAAAACTCCAAGCCAAGCCACCGGTTCAACAAAAAATAAGGGTTGGAGTGCATTTTTTATTATTTTTATTCACTTTTTCCATTTGGCAAGTGCCAAATTTGGTGAGTGTCAAATGGTCAAGACATTTAGTGCATGTCAAATTTGGCATGCGTCAAATGGCTTGACCAATTGGCATGCACCAAATGCTCATTTTTTTTCCTTTTTTTGCATTTTTTCCAGTTTGACATCAAAATTGTGTCACGGATCCATGCACTTACCCCATTTACAAGTAAATATATTTTAGGCCAACCCAATATTGTAATAAATATGTGATGCAAGAGCATCCAATGGTGGAGAGGCAATCTTGCATCACCTAAAAAAAACATTTTTCCTTATTTTCTTTAGTTGTTTTGAGTCCCATGATGACACTTAAGGGGTGTAAGATAGTTAAAAGTCAAAAAAGGTGAAAAATGATCACTTACAATTTTTAGTAAGTCGGCCTAAATGGACTCATATAGACATAAAAATTTACCTCAAGGAGTAGAACTGAAAAATATTTTTGATGGAAGAAGAATCATCTCAATACCATGTACGATAAGATATTGAATTTTTTTGTCTCAAGAAATTTCTCCAATGCAACTTTAAATTCAAATTTGAAAACCTTATAAGCCCCCAAAATAGCGTAAAAAGTAGACAAAATGATCTCAAATCATTTCAAAGTTGTGGATCTCTTCAAGAGCTTTCCAATGATATATTATAATAGCAAATTGGACACCCAAATCAAAAGTTATGGCCCCATGAAACTTCCCCACTAAAAAAGTGAATTTCATTAAAATATCTTCCTAGGAAAGAAATCAAGTATTAGGACTTTTGGCACCAAAAAAAAGGGAAAGTTACACTTTCTAGAACATTTTAGGGAGATTATTGGTTAAAATAAAAGGGTTAAGTGGAGGTTGTAGAAGGTGGATCCATTAGTGTAGATTGTGGCTTTGAATAATATATTTATTTTTAGAATAGATTTGGATGTAATGAATCAAGCCCATGAGGTTATAGCCTTGTAATTTCTAAATCTATAATTTCAATTTTGGAAAATAACTGAAAGTGGGTTGTTTTCTATCTTTCATTTTCTATGTTATTATTTGTTATTGTGTTTTATGTGGATTTTGGGTGGTGTAGCCCTCATTGAGTGGTATTAGAGTAGGTTTTCCTGAGTGTGTAAATAGATTGTTGAACATGAGGCACTTTGCACCAGGACTTATGGTTGTGGGTTTTTGAGAAAATTGATCGAAATGCCTCCATGAAGAAGCTGTGGTGGTGGAAGAAATGTTGTTGTACCAAAAGAGTGTTTTAGAGCCCTACATAGACAAGTTCAAGCATCACACGAGGAACTACGTCAAGGGTTTTAGCCAAGAAGAGGAGATGAAAGTGAAGAGGAAATTGAGAATGAGGAATACTTAGAAGAAGAACAAGATGCAATAGATCCAAAGCAAGTTAGGCTATTTAAGGCCATCTCCAATATTGGAAAAAAGCCAAAGATTAATGTTTCTACCTTTTTTGGAAATCTTGACCCAAAAGAGTTGATTGATTGGATCAACAATATGGAGTACTTTGAGTATGAGGTGGAAGACCCTAAGAGGGTCAAATTTGCAAATACCAAGCTAAAGGGTCATGTGAATATTTGGTGAAAATAGGTACAACTAGAAAGAAATCAAAGAGGAAAAGAGAAAATCACTAGATTAGACCAGATAGTGGAAAAATAAAAAATACAGTTCACTCTTGTGGACTATGAGCTAGATTTGTTGAAGAAGATGCAAGGGTTGAAACAAGTAGGAAAATACGTGAAGGAGTATATAAAAGAATTCTATTGTGTCTTAATTATAATAGGCCATTCTAAGGCCAACATAGAAAAATTTTCTCATTACATAAATGGGTTGAAGTCGAGTATTCAAGAAGAGTTGGGTCTAGTAAGAATGTCTACCATTGAAGATGTATATTAGTTTTCTTTGAAGGTAGAAGAAAATTTTAATAGAAGTTTTAAAAGCAAGCAAAGAGGTGGGGGTTGTGGTGGAAAGACTAGTGGATGATCATATGGAGGTTGAAATGAATATCAAAAGAAGGGTGAAGGATCTAGTAGTAGCTAGAACTAGAAAGGAGATAACACCTACCACCCTTGTGATAAAAATAATGGAGACCAAAGAGGAAGAGGAAGATTTGGATAAGGACCAAGAAGAGGAGGTTTCCATGGAACCTATTTTAAATGTGGAGAAGGAAATAGAGCCTATGAGTGTCCTCAACATGAAGGTAGGAAAAATAGAAAACCTAAAGGTAATGCCCGAGTTGCCCATGTGGATGAAGATGCTCAGTCTTGACATTCTGAAGATGCTGAAAGAGGAGAGGCCCTTGTTGTTAGAAGAGCCTTGTTGAATGAGGAGAAGGAACCAGATCAAAGAAAGAAATTATTTTGCACTCAATGCAAGTGTGAAGGTAAAGTTTGTAATGTTATCATTGATGGAGGTAGCATCGATAATCTTGTTTTAGAAAAAATGATCACTAAATTGCAGTTGAAGAGGAGAAAGCATCCAAAACCATACTAGATAGCATGGTTGCAAAAGGACCATAAGGAATTGTTCAATGAGAAATGTTTGGTAAAGTTCAATATTAGTAGCTATAAGGATGAGGTTTTGTGTGATATTATATCTATGGATGCTTGTCACATGTTGTTAGGTAGTTTGTGGTAGTTTAATCGATGAGTGGTGCATGATGGAAAGGCTAACACCCATTCCTTGACAAAAGATGGCATTCATCATAAGTTGGAACCCTTGAGGGATGTAGAGGAAAAGGTGTGTAGTAATGCATGAATTTGTTTGGTTGATGGAAGGAAGTTCCGAGAACGTATATGAGACATGAGAATATGTGTTTTGAATTGATCGTAGAGTTTATAAAGAAGATACTAATGGGTTACCAATAGAGATTTTAGATTTGTTGAAGTCTTGGGATATTGTTTCTAATAATGTGCCTAAAGGTTTTCCTCCAGTAAGGAGGATTAGCCATTAGATGGATTTGATTCCTAGAGCCAGTCTACCAAATAAGGCATCCTATCAAATGACTCCAGTAGTAAATGAAGAGTTGAAAAGACAAGTGCAAGAGTTGTAGAAGGCGTTGATTCAAGAGAGTTTGAGTCCATGTGCAGTACTTGTGGTACTAGCACCAAAAATGATGGAGAATGGAGGATGTGTACAGACTCCCAAGTTATCAACAGGATTACTATCAAGTATAGATTTCCCTTGCCAAGGATGGATGACATTATGGATTAGTTGAGTAGAGCTGAGTACTTCAAAAAGATAGATTTGAAGAGTGGATATCACTAGATCTAAATTAGAGAAGGAGATGAATGGAAGATGGGCTTCAAAACTAAGGAGGGCTTATATGAGTGGTTAGTCATGCCTATTGGGCTAACCAATGAATCAAGCACATTTATGTGGCTTATAATGAGGTATTGAAAGAATTTTTAGGAAAATTTGTTAATGTTTATTTGGATGATATTTTTATTTTTAGTAAAACATTGGAGGAGCGCCCGATGCATATCCAAAGAGTTTTTGAGAAGCTAGGGATGAGAAGCTATTGATTAATTTGAAGAAATGTAGTTTTGTTAAGAGGAAGTTGGTGTATTTGGGATTTGTTGTCTTAGTAGAGGGTCTTAAAATGGATCCAAAGAAGGTGAAAGCTATCATTGAATGACCTATTTTGAGTGTTATAGAGGTAAGATCATTTCATGGTCTTGTAAGTTTTTATAGAAATTTTATTAAGAATTTTAGTAGTATTTGTGCACCTATAACTGAAGCAATAAGAGGGGATATAAAGGATTTTAAATGGACTACATGAGTAACAAAAAAATTTGATATGTTGAAGAAGAAAGTCATAGAGCAACCTATTTTTTCACTTTAGGATTTCAATAACTTCTTTCAAGTAGATTGTGATGCTAGTGGCAATGCCATAAGAGCTTTCTTGAGTCAAGAAGGTAAGCATGTTGCCTATTTTAGTGAGAAGTTGAATGATACTAAGAATAAATACTTTGTCTATGATCAAAAAGTTTTATGCTATAGTTCATGCTTTAAAAAAATGGAGACAATATTTGTTGCCAAAATAATTTGTTTTATATATTGATCATCAGGCTTTCCAGTATCTTAATAGTCAAGGAAATATGAATAAAAGGCACTTAAAATGGGTTGAGTTTTTGTAGAGTTATACTTTTTTTTTTGAAGCATAGGAGTGGAAGTTCAAATATAGTTGCAAATTCCTTGAGTAGAAGGAAAAATTTGTTGATAAAGATGAATATAGAGGTTGTTGGGCTCAATGAACTCAAGAGTTTGTATCCTAAAGATCCAAACTTTGAAGAAGCTTGGGAGGCTTGTTTGGAAGTTGTTACATGGATAGGACAATATGGTTGGATTTATTAATCCAAGATGGGATGTTGTTTAGAGGAAGCAAATTTTTCATTCCAAGGAGTTCTGATAGATAGTCTAATCAAGGAGAAGCATAGTGGAGGATTGGTTGGACATTTTGGTCAATATAATACCATTGATCTTGTTAGTGAGAATTATTTCAAGAAATTACAACAAGATGTGAAGAAGTTTGTGTGGAGTTGTAGACTATGTCAAATGGTGAAATGAACAAGTCAAAATATTGGATTGTAGACATTACCTATACTTGAGAGGCCATGGGAGGACATTAGCATGATTTTATTATTGGCTTTCCAAGGACAAAAAGAGGGCATGATTCCATGTATGTGGTGGTGGATAGATTTTCAAAGATGGCACATTTCATTCTGTTTCATAAGACCAGTGATGGCATTCATGTTGTGGAGTTGTTTTTCATAGAGGTGGTGAGACTACATAGTCTACCAAAGAGTATAGTTTTAGACAAAGATACCAAATTTGTTGTTATTTCTAGAAGACATTATGGAATAAGTTGAAGACAAATTTGAAGTTCAGTTATGCACACCATCCATAGACTGATGGACAAACAGAGGTGGTGAATAGGAGCTTGGGTAACCTACTCGAATGCTTAGTAGGAGATAATCCCAAGGGATGGGATTTGATTATACAACAGACAAAATTTTCTTACTGGTATATCAACTTTCTAGATTGTGTATGGGAGTAGTCCAAAAGCTACTACTGAACTAAGAAAGATGGATAAGGGGGAGAAGAGTAGTGTTGAGGTTGAAGATTTTTATGAGCACCTAAAGAATTTGCATGAAGAGGTGAAGAAACATAGCAATAAGATGAACTCACAATATAAGGCTAGGGTAGATAAAAAAAAGGAGGTATAAGGAGTTCCAGGGAGGAGATGAAGTCATGGTTCATTTGTGAAAGGAGAGGTTTCCAATTGGTACTGTAAGAGAGGGGGGCCAACCCTATCAAGGCTCTAGGTCATAGAGAGTTGAGAGCGGAGGTCTGCCCTAACTTACCTCACTCTAAAGGGATGTTTTGGGATGAGGACCAAGAATTAAGTGCACTATGTAGTACTTCTATCACTTTATAGACCTATAATTTTATTTTGGGTTAGACGAGTTGGTTTTCGGAGATCAAAATGTACCTCAGACAACTCTTTGTATAAGGATGGAAATGTGAATATGGGACAATAGGGTGGTGCATTGGCATTCATACAATTAGAAAACATGAAATATAGTGGGAAAAATACTAGAAACCTTCTAACAACCTAGCTAGCTAGTTTTAATGAAAAGAATAGAATGATAAGATATGAAAAGTAAAGATGAAGATGATAAAGAAAGTAAATAACAATTAGGATGAAAAATATTATCTCACAAAAGTGCGTGTTTTCCAGCTAGCTTCATGCACATTTTCACCTACACACAAGCAAGAAGAGGAAATTTTTTGGGAATCTATAGGGGCCTACCTCAGTTAGACCCCCGCTTTGGTGTTTCCACCTCCACGGACAACCAGAAAGCAACAAAGTAGAAAAATATGATAAAGAATATTGAAAGAAGTGCAATGAACACTACAAAAGACAAATTATACTCTATCAAATCACAAAGGAGAGGAATGAAGTGCTACCACCTCCACCCAAAGGCTCTCAAGGCCAATGAAGGAAGAATGCAAGCAAAAAACTTTCCAAAGTCACCATCGCTGCAACCATGGTGAAGGGAGATCTCACAAGACTCCAAGCTCGCAACTTCTATAGTAGCCTCACACTTGCAATGTGGAGTTGGAGTGTCAAGTTACTACAATGCTAAACCTAAGTGGTGAAAATGGAGTGCTAGAATGTTGAAGAGATTGAGAATTTTCTTGAGAATATGAATGAGTGTGTAGAGGATCCTTGTGAGAGTGAAAATGAATGCTTTTAAAGGTGGGAGGAGAAGGAATAAGATTCTTTTGGGTTGGTTGGTCAAAGAGGGACATTAAAATTCATAACCAATGAGGAGTGTAATGCCTCTGCCAACTTCAAATGCAAGAATATATTAGGGACGATAGCATGTTGCACAAATTTTCACCAATCACGCTTGCATCCCTGGAAAATATTATCTCATTGACACATAGGGAAAATGCTAAGTGGATAGAAGGTAGGTGGGTGATATGGAATTTCAACTTCAAATTTGATTTTCTAAGGTGAGGGCATGTGAAAGGGGAATTTACACAAGGGGTGCAAATTCAATCCTAGACATTTTTCCCTCACTTTAGCCAGTGCAAATATTGATGAGCATTTGGTACAGTAGATTGAAGAGTTAAAAATGTATACCTAAATTTTTAAGGAAGTAAACCACAATCTGGTGAGCTCGAAAGTGTAGAGCAGGAAAAGGACTCCACATGTACTCTCGCTTGAGGATTTTCAAACAAAAGGACTCCATAGCCTCACTGAACTATGAAGTTGCACAAAGTACACCAAATTCCCTTAGACCAATGATGGATAAATCTTGTAGGATGTAAGCACCTTACAAGCCCATAGACATGGAAGAAGCCATCTCTCCAAATACTTTTTCACAAAGAATACAAGCACAAGCACACTCTCAACGCAACATGTTAATCCATAGATAAAACATGCCAAGAAACAAAAAGTGTTCACATAGGCAAACAACTAGATAGTGAAAAAATTGAAATACTTTTAAAGGGGTCCCTTAGGAACACTTCAAAAGAAGAGGGGTCTACTCAAGTGATGCATTGTTTAAAAGTGATAATTCTTTTCACAAATCAATTCAACATAAAGGAATCCTTTTGAAAGATGTTCACTTCATCAAGGAATTTGAAAGGAAGAAAATTCCCCCTCATGAGGGGAAGGTTGAGGCTTCTCCCATAGGGAAAGATGCTCCCTCCTCGAAGGAAATTTCTCATGTTCTTTCTTTGTGAACCCATGATGAAGGAAACATGTTCCATTAGGGGTCCAAGTTGAGAATGCGCTCTTTGAAAAAGTTTGCAAGGGTTTTGAGAAAAGATTCATTGGAAATTAATGAATTTTCTAAAAATTGAGACATTATGGAAGTAATGTTGTCGCACATACGAGGGACAACTCAAACAAAGAAGAGAGAGAGAAAGAGAAAAAAGAGAAAGAGAAATAGCAACATCATGAACAAGAGACATAGGGGTGATTTGATATTTTGGGGTTAGTGCTGCTCATAAATATATATAAGTATAGTAATAGTATTTAAATGAACTGTCATGAAGCTCCTACTATGTCAGACCATGTGAAGAATGTACGAGAAGAAAAGGTAAAAATAAAAAATTGGTTCAACATGGAAGGGAAGCCTAAATTCCTCTAACACTTTGCATCGTCCCCAACTCATTGACCAAGAGGTCATCCTCTTCCCAATCTAGATCATTATAGGGGGAAGATGGATGAGCCTGCAATGGTGGAATATTAAGGGCAGGTGCTTTTGACCCTCTCACAACAAGGGCTAAGGAAGGAGGCCTCACAAGGTCTTCTCCACTAGGCTCTTGTGGAGCGATGGTCAGTGACTTTTCAAAGATCACTAACAAGGTCGGGACCTCATCTAGAGAGTTAAAAATGCACTTTACAAGAGTTCCATTTGTAACATCAATGGATAGGGAAGGTGGTGCCCAAGATTCACTGCTTGGCTCACCGAGTGAATCAAGAGCAGTGGAAAACTCCAAGGAAGCCAAAACTTTCTTTGTCACTAAGATGATACAAGATAATGTAGGACCACCCTTTGAAGGAGGTGGGATCCTCTTATGCCCTCCATTGGTAGAGGGGCCAACCTCCACTTTCTACCTCTTTGGAGGATGTGAACTTCCCATAGATGAGGTGAGAGGCATGTAAGAGGAGGAGAAAATTGTGACAGATACCACTAAGGTGTTCAACATGTCCACAGGTTTAGAGAATGGTGGGATGTTCAGGAGGGACATCAAAAGAGGTGGCTTGGCTGAAGGAGTGATAAACACAAGTACCTTTTTAGGGTCAGGAACACTCGCACTCACATGGGGAGATGACAACAAAACCAAATTTGATTGAATGCAAGTAGAGGGGGGAGAGAGGAGGATGCATCAAGAGGCCTTGAAATATGGGTGGTCAATTCCTCTTCCTTTCTCTACAAAGTTCCTTGCTCAATTGCTAGATCCTTTTTTTGATGGTTGCACTTGTGTGCAAGGTAGTTCCTATGACTCTTTAAGGTAGAGGTTGGGAGCTACAAAAAGATAGAAGGATCCTACTAAGCCATAGGAATTTCCATCACAACCATCCTCAGTGGAGGGATAGACTCTCGAATGGGAGCAAGAGGAGTTTGAGAGACAGTGAGGGGAGTCAACTCCAGTGCCTCGGTGGTGGGCCTCTTCCCATTCACTATTTTATGGGCAGGCTCAGTGGGAAGTTGCAAAGGTTGAGACATAGAGGATTCCCTATGGTGAGCTTTCTTTCTACTATATCAAATAAGCCTAGGCTCTGTGGGAAAAATAGGAAGTTTAAACACAAGATACTTGGGCTTTTGCCAAGCATGCACAATAGGGTTCTCTCAAAACTATGGAGAAAAATCTGATATGCCACAATAGGGCAAGAGGAAGTAGTAGGCTATACAACAGAAGAGGAGGAAGAGGAACCTCGATAGTGCTTCTCTTCTTCCCTTCTATGTGTCAGGGTGGCATAACTATTAGCTTTTAAACAAGCCCTATGTGAAACAACATTAGGTGATGGAGGGTATCTCACTCTAGGCGTTAAGCACCATTTTGTGTACTTCTCATAGGTCTGGTACAATAGGTCCTTCCTAAGCAAGAGCGAACCAATGGGTGGAGGCTAGAAGTGATCTAAGGAATAGCTACCATGCACAACCAGTGGTTTATAGCCAGTGTTATGGATCATGAACTGAACCCTCATAAATAAACTCAGACATTTATGCATCACCGAGTGAACTGTGTTCATAGCTGCTAACTAGGGGATACCCAACTTCAATTTGAAGAGTTTGGACCTCAAGATTATATCAAATAGTAGGTTTACAAATTAGGTCTAACAAGGACCGACAAACGAATGCTACCAAGGGGAGGTATATAAAATCCATTATGTGTACGGATGGTGCTCACAGGTGCATCATACCCATCTTTATGTAGGAATTTAATCAACATGATCTCCTCAATTATAATATTCACCTAACTCATCAGGTCAACAAGAAAACCTACTACATTGTTTCCGTTGATTTGTGCAAGGATGTAAAGAGTAGACGGTTCCCTATTAAAACAAAAATGTAGGTCCTACAAGGTGAAGGTTATAATTGGACCACTACTTGCAAGCTACATAGAGGGGGTAGGTAGATGTAAGAACGAATCCATCATGTACACTAACAATACTCTCACAAATCCCCCCAAAGGTATGAAATAGGACAATGAACTAGTTAAAGCTTCATTTTGCAATGCTTACGAAACCTTCCAACGACACCTACTAGGGGTTGTAGTTTGGGCTGTAAGGAAAAATGCTTCACAACACTCACACATACAATGCTCCTAGAATGCAAGGAAAGGACCCTTCAACACTGCTAAATGGAACCAAAATTGTTCATGTTAGGTTCACGAAAAAGATAAGAGAGGGGGACCAACCATGTCAAGGCTCCAGGTCATGGAGGGTTGCCCTAACTTACCTCACTCTAAAGCGATGTTTTGGGATGAGCAATGAGAATAAAGAGCACTATGTAGTACTTATGTCCCTCTATAGACCCAAAATTTTGTTTGGGGTTAGATGAGTTAGTTTTTGGAGTCTGAACTATACCTTAGACAACTCTTTATCTGGGGACAACAACACATGTCAGGAATGACAGTGTGACATGTTGGCATCTCTCTTATACTCTGGTGTTCATATGGTAAAAAAATGTGAAATATAGAGGGAAAACTACCAAAAACCTACTAACAGCCTAGCTAGCTCATTTTAATGAAAAGAATAGAATGATAAGATATGAAAAGTAAAGACAAAGATGATAAAGCAAATAAATAACAACTAGGGTGATGAATATTATCTCACAAAAATGCCTATTCGCTAGCTAGCTCCACACACACATTCACCTACACATGAGAAAGAAGGGGAAAATTGTTGGGATTGTATAGGGGCCTACCTCAGTCAGACCCCTGCTTTGGTGTTTCCACCTCCACGGACAACTAGAAAGCAACAAAGTAGAAAAATATGATAAAGAAGATTGAAAGAAGTGAAATGAACACTACAAAAGAAAAATGTTACTCTATCAAATCAAAAAGGAGAGGAATGAAGTGTTACCACCTCCACCCAAAGGCTCTCAAGGCCAATGAAGGGAGAATTCAAGCAACAAACTTGGAAAAGTCACCACCACCACAACCATGTTGAAGGGAGGTCTTGAAAGATTCCAAGCTTGCAACTTCTATGGTAGCCTCACACTTGCAATGTGGAGTTGATGGAGTGTCAAGTTGCTAAAATGCTCAAGATAAGTGGTGAAAATGGAGTGCTAGAATATTGAAGAGATTGAAAATTTTCTTGAGAATGTGAATGAATGTGTAGAAGATCCTTGTGAGAGTGAAAATGAATGCTTTTGAAGAAGGGATGAGAAGGAATAAGACATTTTGGGGTTGGTTGGTTGAAGAGGGACATTAAAATTCATCCCCAATGAGGATTGTAAAGCATCTACTAACTTCAAATGTAGGAATCCATCAGGGAAGACAACATGCCACACATACGTCCACATGCCATGCTTGCGTCCTTGACAAATATTCTCTCTCCGACACATAGGGAAAATTCCAAGTGGATAGAAGGAAGGTGGGTGATGTGGAATCATTCCTTCAAATTTTATTTTCTAAGGTGAGGGTATGTGAAGGGGGAATTTACACAATCAATTCAAATTTGCTCCTATACAAGTACATACAACAAGTTAAAGATGAAAAAGTTTGGGCCATGCAAGATCCTAAAGAAGCATGATCCAGGAAATGCATATGAGGTAGAGTTTCCTGTTGAAAGTCATATTTTAGTTGTTTTTAACATTTTAGATTTAACCGAATATCATGAAGGAGGTATTGATGAAGAAATATTAGAAGCATAGTGAAATATTCCAACACCTACTTCAGAAAGGAGGAGATAGAAGAAATATTGGATAGTTGTGTGGGTATAAGCACAAGAAACAAGCAATATGTTGAGTACTTGGTGAAATGGAGAGGAAGTCCTATTGAAGATTCCTCATGGTTGTTTGAGGGTGAGGTTAACCGTCTTGGTTTCCCTCTAGCTCCTGAGAAGAGATAGGGTCACTTTTCAAATTACCTTAGGTGTTTGATGTAGGAGCATCCAATGGTGTAGGGGCAATCTTGCATGACCCCAAAAAAATGTTTTCCCTTATTTTAATTAGTTTTTTGAGTCCCATGATGGTACTTAAGGGGTGTAAGATAGTCAAAAGTAAGAAAAAGGTAAAAATATCTCGCTTACTATTTTTAGTAAGTTGGCCCAAACAGACTTGTATGGACTTGAAAATTTACCCCAAGAAGAGGAACAAA
Source organism: Sequoia sempervirens (assembly GCA_007258455.2). NCBI lineage: Eukaryota > Viridiplantae > Streptophyta > Pinopsida > Cupressales > Cupressaceae > Sequoia > Sequoia sempervirens. Next base: position 126,216,973 of record VDFB02168118.1, on the reverse strand, counting down.
AAAACAAATTCTAACAACAAAAAATTGTCTCAATAACATGTACGATTTGGGAGTTATTGTAGTTTTTTTCCTAAGAAATTTCTCCAATGAAGCTTCAAATTCAAATTTGAAAACATTAGAAGCCCTAAAACAACTTGAAAAGTGGACAAAAATGATCTTTGATTATTTCATGTTGTAGATCTCTTTGAGAGCTTTCCAACAATATATTATAATAGAAAATCAGACACCCAAATCAAAAGTTATAGCCTTGTGAAGCTACCCCACTAAAAAATTGAATTTCATTAAAGTATCTTCCTAGGAAATAAATCAAATGTTGGGGCATTTGGCACAAAAACAAAAGGGGAAGTTACACTTTCTAGAACATTCTAGGGCGGTTATTGGGTAAAATAAAAGTTTTAAGTGGAGGTTGTAGAAGGTGGCTCCATTAGTGCAAATAGTGGCTTTGAATGTTTCACAATAGAATTGGATGTAATGAATCAAGCCCATGAGGTTGTAGCCCTGTAATTTCTAAATCTGTAATTTCATTTTTGAAAAATAATTGAAAGTGGGTTGTTTTATATCTTACATTTTTTGTGTTGTTATTTTTTATTGTGTTTTGCATGGCATTTGGGCAGTGTAGCCCTCATCAATTTGACATCTATAAAAAGGAAAGAATGAAAATAAAGTTATGAAATAATTAAAATATATATCAATAATTATACCAAGATGAGGGAAAAAAAGTGGCTAAAAGTTATTTTCAATATAATTTATATATGTATTTTTAAAAATTTGAACAAGGTATAATTTGTATGCATTACAACATGTATATAGGTAGTAAATTAATATGAATTATAACATGTACACATTCTAATTTTTATAAATAAAAAGTGCATGTTATAGGTTATATTATCATAACCCACAAACTTAGATGTCCTCACATGGATGGTGACTAGCAATATTCCATAAGTGTGTTTAGGAAAGTATGACAATTTTGATGCACCCTCTTTACATTTTTCACAATACAACATAAGATAAGAGGTAGTGACTTACAATTTTTTTAGATCAAAATATTTTTAAAATTTTCATAAATTTTCATTTCACAGAAGAAATTTTTTATTCTTGTTAATTTTTTATGTCTAGCTCCTATAAACCCTAATCCGCACCTTCAAGAGTAACTACTTGAAACTCTCATGTGATTTTTCTAGTCAATATTAATCAAAACAATATGCTCAAGTCTACATCACCAAATGTTCCATCAAGGAAAACAAAAGATTGAGCTTGAGAGAATAAGCACTTCACTTTATAGTTTCCCCATGTTATGGTGTTCAAAAAATGTAAAAAATTAGCCTTGTGTAGAAGCTAAATTATTGGGTAATGGAATTAGAGGTGGTATTGTCCTAAAATGATTATCCAATTAAAGGAAATCAGTACTATAAATTAATATGGATTTTTTGGGTGTGCCACTTCTTAGTATTTTTTGAAATTAAGAGAAGTTAATAGTACATTACATTATAAATGTGATAAGGAAACAATGATAGGCATGGTTATTTTTGAACTTTTTTATTATGATAAATGGATATGTAGCTAGGCATTGTTACAACTTTGAGGTCCTCATAAATACATTGCTAAAAGATAAGTAAAATATGAGAACATTTAAAAAATTATATTATCATATTTCAAGTGATTTTATTTACAAACATAGAGATCAACTTGATATTGCAAAGAATTTTAGTTGTGCATATATACAAATCAACTTGACATTATAAAGTTTTTTCATTTGCAATAAATCTATTGAGTCACATAGATCTACTCTATTCCTTGTTATGTTGAGTATTGTCTCATGGTTAGAATCATGAACCTTTCATAGGTTCTTATTTATGGTTTATCCCTAGATTTGATCAAATGAATGTTTGATGCCACAAGAAGCTTAGAATAATGAATAATTTTCATATGGGTGTGAAAGTCTTAAAATAACCACACATCAAACTTCTTCATTAGGTACCATCTAAACCATGTTCTAGTAACAACCATTAATCGTGTAGGATACTCAAAATTTTCTCCATCTATGACAAAGGCCTCCAATTTCTTTTCCTCCTCAACATAATGTCACAAATAATAATGCATTCCTTCTTCATTTTCTTCATATGTAATAACTACATAAGCATGCCCTACATTTATTTATGCATTTAATGAGATGAATATAGTCAAGAATACCAAAAATTACAAAATAAGATAAAACATTAACTTTTATTAAATTATGCATCTAGATAATACCCAATTGAACTAGATCTAATATGTGGTCAAAGTCAACTAATGATTCCATCTCCATGAGTTGTAGTGCTTCTAGGAGTTGATACTTATACATAACTTGAAATATGTCCTTGCATAACTTGAATTATAAGTCTAACCATGAGCTCTATAGGTATGCCTTGCATGCTCATACACTATATTCTATCAAAAAATAGACATAAAATGACACATTTTTATATTTTTGATCACCAATTCACACCTTTTTTATTCTTTACCATCTTTTGGACTATATGCCACTAATTTATATTTTCCAAAACTTAGTTATTCATTTCTAACTGCATGTGTATTCTCTTTATGCACATAAATTGTCAAAAGTTGCAAGCCATCACAACTATCACATGTTTCATCTAAGCATGGTTTTTGTCGAATAATTGACCATTCACTCTTTCATATAACATGTTTGAAATGTGTAGATACCCTAAATTGTATTGATTGGTGATCAACATTATTTAACTAGCTTTCACCCTTCTTCCCTAAATGATTAAATAATACATTATTATTTAATTATAATCAAATTTTATATTCATCTTGTTGAATAACCCCAAAATAGTAAGAGGGGGTGAATCAATATTCATTAAACCATTCAGCTACAAACCATCCAATTATTAAAGCATATTTAATTGCAAACAAGCATGAAGACATTGAAAAGAGCATGACATCATAAGACACATCAACACCAGATTTTTATGTGGAATACCCAAAATGGGGAAAACCACGGTGAGGATTAGCGCACAATATAATATATATGGATATAGAATATTATAGGGGTCTTGTGCCAAGACACATTGTCCTTGAAGGCTTACAACCTAAAATAGTTTACAAAACAAAGTATGACTCACTACCAAGAGATGAACTGAGATAAATGCACCTTCCTTGTGTTGGAGTTCAATTTTGGTGAAGTGCATAAAATGAAACACTTCTCTACAAGTGTATGCAAAACATCTTCCTACTTATTCATAGAGCTTCACACATTTGCAACAATTCTTGATCACTCTAACATTCCTTATTTCATTCGCTCACACACATCCATACAAACATATTTTCTCAAAAATGTTCACATATATATACCACATAAAATCAAGTACATCAATTAGGTTGACATGGACCTATGATATATCCATTTATCATTCACAGCACCTATTCAATCTCCTTAACATAAATTCATAGTTAGGTCAACCAGAGTTAGACCTAAAACATCAACACTCCAAATGTATATGCAATTCATCAAATGTGTAACATAAAAACTTGTTAACACATCAAATTCTTCTTTAGATGAAACCAAATGACTTATCTTCAATACCACAAATCAAAATAATTAATCCTAAAAAAAATCAAAATCCACCACATCAATACACTGTACATAAACTCACTGTAGACTTCAGAGCAGAATACTATTATTCATATCTTTTGTATGCCTTCACATATCATCAAAAAACCTCAGTGTAATATTCATTTTGTATTCACAAGCCAATGTAAAAATTCTTGTAGTGATATATTTCTTTAAAGTGGAATATGGACCAAGAAACCGACATATTGAACCAGTAAATAAGCAAAACATTGTTTTCCAAACTACTGGTAACAATATCTTTCCAACCATATTTCCAAGTTAATTGAAACCTTGTCAGTCGATACAAATGATGTCAAGATGGATCATAATATCACATTTTAAAAGAATCTTACAAAATGAGATAATCTAGACCAAAATATCCCATCGCAGACTTCCATTACTAGAGCAACAATTGAACTATACAAGTAATGTACATCACTGATGAACATCCTAATTCCATTGTTTGAAATCAATGAAAACCTTCCAATTTCCAACACATCTATTAATTAAGTGATTTAACGTTATTTAATTAATTCATCCCCAATCATCATTTTAGACTAATTATTTAATAAATCTCATTTATTTAATAATTATCCTAATTTAACCTTATCTAGATTAATTAAATAAACACAAATTATTTAATTATGTGACTAATATACGTTATTCATATAAATCAATTAAGTTTTTATCATTAATAATTTAATTAAACCACTTTCCCTTCTCTAAATTGAATAATTAAATCAATTATTCAAAATCACTTAACATGGTCAACAAATAAATATATCTTTATTTGTCAAAGTCAAATGAAACTTGCATGTTCATCTCAAATATTATTTAATTAATACATCTTCACAAATATTGATTGAATAAATCATGCTCATTTGATTTCTCAATCTATTTCCCAATCCCACTTATTTCTTCAATCTCACTAACCACTCGATCTGACTTTCTCAATCCCACTAACCACTCAACCCAAATTTCTCAATCCCACTAACCACTCAACTTGACTTTCTCAATCCCACTAACCACTTAATCTGACTTCTTCAATCCCACCAATCATTCCAATCTAATCCCATTAATTATCCAACTAAAATTCTTAATTAGACCAATTAGATAAGTTAACTGGTCATTTTATTTCCTCTCAATGGTTTTCAATTGTTGATTATGATCTTTCACTATTGAATCTTGATTGATCATCTAAAACTTGGAAATCTATAGAAAAACCTTCCTTCTAAAAAATGATGAGAGAATCTATAAAATTTGTGTGGAAAGGTCATGTTGAATTGACATTTGAATTCTTGAGAGAAAATACATACATCTTTGATCACCATTAACGTGTGCTTTGAAGCTTTTGCAATAACAATGGAGGCTTCATATTGATTTAAACACAATCCAATATAAATATGAATTATAGTTCATTTCATGAGTATGGTTGGAATTTATGATTTTTCTTTGAATTGATTTGATCAATTCATGGCTATTTTCCTTGTTCTTATTTTCCTCCTTACATTAATTGGCACACCTGGTGGGACCTAGATCCTTAACACTAACATTTTCATAAGGTTTTTTGATCAATTATGGGTTACATAATACTAAATTATTTTGTAGGAAACACTATTGGTATTTGAAATGCGAATGTCCCAAAATTTTAATGTGTTTTTCTTTACATTTTTACCATGATTGTCCTAAATTCAACCGCTATTGTCATTTTTGCTGCTATTATGTTCTATTTTGTAGGTTTTTGAGGGAACTAACAATTACAGAATTGCTTATGTCCTAAATAGGTCTGGTATTGTATTTTTTTTTGTATCGCTATCATCTAACATTTTTGTGATCATTCCAGTGAAAATGCCACTATTGTACAAAACAAAACTGCTACTGTTCCACTTTTTGTTTAGCTACAATTTGTAAAGTTTTGTTGAATTTTTGGTCTACCTAACCCTAATTATTGGTTTTTTGTTGTGTTTGGGAGGTTTTCTAACATTTTTGGTGCAAACCTTGTAGGATTATGGCCTATTTTTATGTGGACAACTAACTATTTTCTTGCAGAGTTGATGAACATTTCAAGGGCTTTCAAATTTTTAAAGCATTCTTATTTAAAATATTTCATTTTGGTGTACCTAATAAGAACCTAAAAAATATCACACTTCATTTGGTGCATTTAAAATTTAACCAAAAAAATCACATCTTGTTTTGGTGCTCTTAAAATTGAACCTACAAATCTCACATCTTGTTTTGGTGCTCCTCAAAAAGAACCTACAAATCTCACACTTTGTTTGGCGCATTTAAAATTGAACCTACAAATCTCACATCTCATTTTGGTTCTCCTAAAAAGAACCTACAAATTCCACATTTTATTTGGGTGTAATAAAAATGGATGACATAGTCTTCACATTTTTTTTTGGTGCATAAAAATTGAACATGTCATCTCTTTATTGCAATAAATTTGTGACACTTTTTCTTGAATTCTCAAACATTTTGAAGTTGGTGCATATAAAAAATGAATTGATATCTTTACATACTTCACTTTTGGGCTTAGAATGAAATTGCTCTAAATTATATATCATGTTCACCATGTTTAACAAATGAAGTGTGTATCCTCTCCCCCTGTATCTTTGGATGATCATGGGTGACAAAAAGCACTTTGGGTTTTGCAATAATTTTTTTTCATCATGACCTTTAGATTGGGCTTGCCTAAGAGACACATTCCAAAAGGAGAACTTGAAGGTGACCTAAAGCGGAATTTCCATCAAGCCATTATATAAATGATTTTAGTGAAATCCAAGTTTTAATTGGTGTTATCCTTTTTCGGATAGTTTCATTCAAAGCAAGAAGGTACCTTTGTGTATAAGTGCCCCTAGTAGGAGTGGTTAAAGCCTTAAGTGGCTTACTATGTGCTAACAAGGCATTGGTCCGGGCTTGAGCATTGACTAAAAGCTTTATAATAGTTTACCCACCTTATTGATTGAGATATTATACTTGGTGATAGGGTTAAGTGCAAGGGATTTGCACTGTACCCTAAAGATACTTTACTCACCATATCAACTCCCTTGAATTGAGACAAAAATCCTTGGCTTAGCATAAGCTACTTGTAGCTTTCTAGGGAAAGGGTAATATGGGTTATCCTTCCACTCCAAGAGACCCCTATCTATCCACTCTCAAAATAATTAAGTGTATACATCCATTTGGATGTCCCGAACCTTACTTCAAAGCAACTTCAAAGTTGTGGACCTGAAATTCTTTCCATTGGCCAATTTGACCTTAGGGATAATATTGATTGAAATATTTTCGATGTTCTTACTAGTTTAAACTTGGGTTGATTTTGTTCTCTCATCATTGAAACATACAGTCATTTTATACACCTTGTTTGATGTAGTTTATCACTTGCTAAATCTTATACACAATTTTCAAAACATCAGATCAAGCAAGCATCTCAAAATTGCAATTTTTTCCAACAAACTACCATCAGAAAACTAGAAAATTTAGAAATAGAAACGCTACTATCATTTTTACCACTGTTGTTCCAAATTATCGTTGTTGTCATCCTAATTTTTCACCACTCTTGTCCTTAAAATTGCCTCTTCTATCAAAATTTCTACTATTGTCCTCTTTGTTTACCAGTCACAGATTTTAAACAAAGACTACTTTTGACAAAATTACCAGTCATTCTAAAATATTAATTGCTATTTTCCCAAAAATTGTTGCTTCTATCAAAATTTCCACTATTGTCCTCCCTATTTTCTAGTCATAGATTTTAATAAAAGATCACTTTTTCCAAAATTGTGGCAGTCGTTCTCAAAAAGCAACAGCTACTATCATGAACAAAAACCAATATTTTCTTGCATTTTGGTGCATATCAAAATTCATCCCATTGGTTCCCAAAATTGCAAATTGCAAACCCTAAGAGTATTCCAAGTTCTATGAGCAGGTTTAGAAAAAAAAAATCCAATGAACAAAGTTAACCAAAGTGGTTAGAATTCCCTACTCTTGAGGCCCTGCTAGACCTAGGTGAGTGTACCCTTATAAATGTTATCTCTTATGGATTGATATTAAGCAAACTGAATGTGGTTTATCTAATTCTTCCAATTAAATTATTTCTTTCTCTATCTACTTCAAAATGGCATGAAGATTTTAAATAAATAACTTGAATGCTAAACTAGTTGTTGTTTTCAACTAGTACTCCTATAATTGAAAACTGAAAAGGTATGAATGAAGTTTTTATGGAATATAGTATTAATTGAAATTGATTAGTGTCTTATCCTATTGGGAAACATAGTCAAAATGTGGATGATGTATGTGTCCTACTTATGGTTGTAACTCTAATTACTTGGTAAATCATTAAGTGTTTATGGTTGGCTTAAACATGCAATGAATTGACTATGGGGGTTCTTCTTATCGATCAAAATGAGACTTTCAGGTTACTATGATTATTTAAGAGGATTCAATCCTTACTTGAATGAACCAATTAAAAGGAATCACATAAGGGAAATAAATGTGTCTTGACAAAGTAAACATATACTTGATATATTCAATTTGAATAACAAGAAAATATCAAATTGGAGACAACCACACAATCTTACAAAAATTATCAAAAAATAATTCAAACCAAAATTCAAACACTAGATTAAATTTTCTTCTTTGTTGATTACTTCAAAATATTTTACAATATATCAGAAGTTTTTTCATGTGTTCTATTCTATGATAGCTATATGATGATGATGCTAAAATTTGGTCTTGGTTTCTCTTTATATATGGGAAGTAATAAGCTTCAAACCATTAAATATCAAAAGGTTCCTTTTCAATTATATTTTGCTAACATAATCTAAAATCTTAACAATACATTTAACAAAGATAGGAAATAGACAATGAAGTCTAAATCATTTGTGATGCACCACAATCTGTTAATCTTCATAAGGTACCCATGATCACTTGGATCTAACAAGGTCCTCTCTCCATGATAGTGTCTCCAATTCTAGGTGACTTCAATGAGGCTTTATGTATTTTATGTTGCTCATATAATAAACAAGTTCAACTAGGAAAGGTTCTTGATGTATCTCTCACTATCATGTGGATAGCATTGGTGATGATATCCTTCATGAAAAACTCTAGTGTGAACATCTACTCTAGTTGTAAATGTGTGTTCTCTACCACCATCACTTTGTCATTCACTAGTTGGAGAGTCAATGGTAACAACAGAGCCAATTCATTTTTCCATAAGCTTTGCTCCTTGAGGTCACCTTCATTGTTAAAGAAATTAGACAAAGAAATATCTAGTAGCTGATCGAAATCACCAAGTTCTTCTGTCAGTACAATATAAAAATTATCATGCATATCAATCAGCTCATTATAAGTTTTGAACACTTAGTCATCAACATTTCCTTCAGTTGTTAATTCTTCCCTTTTCTCCACTATTCTGAGATGTAATCTCTTATGCTCCTAGAAAGCGACATATGTTATGTTGTGAATTATCCATATTTGATCAACTTTCTCAAGTATTTTTTCAAACCTTTTATTTATCAACTTTGAAACAATGCTGAATTTGGTGGATCTCATTTTTGCTTCCAATTTATCATATTTCTTTTGGATTCTCTTAGCCTTATGTCTCCAATATGTACTTTCAAACATAGCTTCCAATACTTTGTTATCATTGTCTAATAATGGGGAGTAAGTATTTGAGGAGGATGGAAGCTTGTCCTTTATTGCTGGTTATTTCCTGCCTCAAATTCTCATTTTCAATCATACACCTTTTGTTATCTTCACAAACTTTTCAATCTAAGTTTTGGTGAACTTAGCAACATTGAAATTTAACTTAATAGTTTTAATAGGATCACTATCTCCAACCCTTTGCATAAGAAGATGGCCAAATACCTTGTCAGGCTCACCAATGATTGCATGTCTTTTTTTTGGTGGATATAGGGCTCAAATGATCAAAGTTGCATTGTAAGGATTATACCCTCACCCGGTATATATTCTATCCACTCCTATTCTTAATTGTAATGTCCTATTTTGACTTCTTCGGAAGCTATCAAATAAAATAGCAGAGCTCATATCCCATCCAGAGAGAAGCATAACCCCTACTTCTTCTAGCAATTTCCTTTATTTCTTTAAAGTGATGTCTTCCATTTCCATATCCACTTCTTCCTATATCTCTTTTAAAGCTTCAACTTTCCTTTTAGGAGTGATCTCCTTGATCTTCTCTCTAATTAATTTACCTTTGTACTCATAAAAAAATTACTTAAACTTTGGGGTTTTAATGAATGAATCATCAAAAATAAACCCTTGGCTAGCATGTTGTCTCACATCATCTGATAGTTGATTTGAGGACTCGGTTATAACAACATTCCTCTCTAGTGGGGGCTCATAGTCATCAATAACAGGTTTAGTTACCTATAGAAATTCCTCCTCATCATCCACCTCTTCTTCTCTTTCCATAGATGTCTCAATGACAAAAATAACCTTTGGTGTAGGTTGCAGAGAGATTTGACATAATGGGATTTCACTTTTATCCTATATCCACATAATATCCTCATTCCTTTTCTTTTCAAACATTGATGGTAGTACATCCCTGGTGAATTCAACATCACATGAAAGTAATATGTCCAATATTTTTATAGGATCATTAATTTCAAGAAAGGAACCTACATATAAGGGATTATTGTATCTCCTCCAAGCCTCTTCTGCCATTACTCTATTGTACAAACTTCTCCTCCTATCCACATAATTCTCATCTACATTTCTAATTAAATCATCTTCTACAAGAAGTATCTGATTATATCCTTTCAACCTTTGGCTTATTTTGACATCATTTATGAAATGCTCAGGATCATTTTCTTTCTTTCACTTCCCCTGGGAAAATTGTAATGCTTAAGCTTCTTGTCGGTAAGTTCATACCCTTTCTCATAAACAACAACAAACTCTCCAAAGTAAAGAATACCCAACATAAGTGACTACTTGTTGTATCTCTTAAGGTGCGGGAAATATGAATGGGCTAATTTCCTAACAATTTCCAAATATGTTACCATGTTAGGACATGTTTTTGGTAATAGTAGCGACAAAACCAAATACCCTAATTTTTGTGCAATCATCATATGCATACGAATCTCCCCAATTATGGTTAAAATTTCCTCTTTGGTCATTATCTATTGGTCAGAGAAATCTTTGAATCTTTGGAGAAAATTTGTAGTTACAAGGTTGACCAAGAAATTTGTATAAAGGTTTTACAAAATATTCTTCAAAACGCAAGTAAAGTGATCTAACACATCTATTGTCGCATATTTCAGTCTAGATCTATATGGCTCTAATGTTTCCATCATCATCTGTATCCTTTATTCTTAGATGCCCACTTCATATTCCCATATTCTACCCATCATGTAAGATAAGGTGCATAAATAGTGAATAATGTCTGAACCGAATACCTCCATCCTTATTCTTGATAGAAATGAGGGCATTGTGGATATCATTAGCTAAGTACTCAACATAATATAATGGTTGAGAATCTTCATTTTGAGCATTAGCTTCTAGTACCATTGGACTTGTTGGCACTCTCAAATTTTGCAAATTTGAAGTGTCCATTTCAAAAAAAAAATTCCCCTGCACTCTCAGAAGTGCACTTGGGAAATATGCCTAAGTGACCTACTTTGGAGGGTCATATTTTGGAGCCTTTTGATTTCCAAGCCAAACCCACTTGTGGAACCACTCATGTGACATATGTGAATGTGCTTGTCAAATTTCAGCTTCCCACGATAAGTTTTGTCAAGGTTTTGAAAAGTGAAGCTAGAGGGTTTTGACACTTTTCTGATGTTTGCAAACTTTTAGTTTTGCAAAGTAGCCTCTTGTTTGAGCCCGGTATTTCACAAATGGATGATCGTCAAGTCAAAATGATTGTTTCTCTCCATTCTCCATACCAAAATTTTCTCCCATGTCAAGCTTTAAAGCCTCATGATTTGATTTTCTATTTTAATAGATCAAAACCAAATGCAATTTGTTCATTTTTGCACTTGCACTTTTAGAAACCTTTTAGGGAGGTCAACTTCGACCTTCAATATCTTTTGATGAATGATGATTCAAGCATAGCCCTCTTGTACATATTCTCAATGTACCAAAATGATCTATTGTGTCCAATGGTAGTTTTCCAAGAGTTGATTTGATATTTTTGCAAATTGGCAATTGGGCAAGTTTTAATTGACTCTAAACAGCTGCAACTTTGGCAGTGAATATCTTTCACCTTAGGATCCCTTTTCTCTGAGCTTCTTTTGTACTCCATTTTCAGGACCAATGTCTACATGTCTGTAAGTTTTTATGTCTCCGGGAGGTTGTTTGACCAGTTTCCCGGGTTGATTATGTAGCCAACTTGACCAGTTTGACCATTGTGCAAATATTTCTAAAAGAAATTTTTGGTGACAACCCATTTCTTGATTTGTTCTAAAACCTCTATAGCTCCATTTTTATAAAAAATGAAGGTCAGTTGATACATTATTTTAATGTACTTTTTTTGTAGTGAACATGTTCTAAGGGTCAGTTTACAAAGAAGGTACCTAAATTTGGGTTGGGAAAAATTTGAGGAAATGGGTTTTCTCTAAATAATTGATGATGCCCCTACACAAATTTTCACAGCTCTAGGTGTCCTGGTTTTCCCATAATGAATTTCCTTTGATTGGATGACAATCGAAACTAAAATTGCTACATTTTCTAAAGTTGCAAAACATAATATTTCAAATATTTCAAATATTATCCAAAGGCAAAATGCATGTGAAAAGGGGAGCTTTTAGGGAAAATTTTAATTTTTATAGTTTTATAAAGTTAAACTTTATATTTTTTTTAGCTTTCTCGCTTGCTCGCGACAATGAAAGCTCAAGCTTTGATGTTAGTTGGCATCTGGCTTTCATTGTCGAGCAGATTCTCAACCTTTGTGCTTCTCTAGAGTTTGTTACTTTCACTCATATTCCTAGAGAGTGGAATGGTGTTTCTGATTGTTTAGCTAAATGGGATTTTGATCATATTCATGATTGGAACTTAGTGGATCAGGGTCAATTACTCCCAGATTTGTCTCATCAGTGGACCATTTGGTGGAGCTTGATAAGGCTTTATAAAGGCCTTGCCTTGTAATTTTTTCTTGTTTTGACAAATGTTTACCCCTCTTTTATGACATTGAAAGCTCAAGCACAGGAAGCTAGCGGGGTTGGTGAGAAAGCCCCATGTGGTTTGGTGGGCCCTAGAGAAAATGAAGGCACGAGATGAAAATATTAAAAAAGCATTTGCAATTATTTTTTTAAAGATTAAAGAGGCCCGATGGAATATTTTAAGAGGCCATTGTAGTTTTTAAATGGTGAGAAGCATTTAATTTTCCCTGGTGGTGATTTAATTAAATGGAGACGTGGGTAAATCCCCACCACTCCCCATTGTCTCCCGGGATTTTAATGCTTGCTTGATAAAGCTTGTGGGAGCATAGGGTTGAGAGGACAGGCCAAGGTGGGCCTAGTGTATTTTTTAATACATCATTTAAAATTTGACTTTGGGACAAATATTTTAAACATAGAGTGAAAATATTAAGGGCATGAATGAAATATTTTGTGGCCCGGTTATATTTTGCTGGAAATGGAATTTTCAAGTGAAAATGTGAAAAGTGAAAGGGAGAGCTTCAAGTAAAAGTGAAGTAAATGGTGAAAGGAAAATATTTTAAGGGCTAGGTGAAAGTAAAGTGCATGAGGGAAATAATTGGACAAAATGAATAATATTCACTAAAGTTTTATTGGCTAGAAAAGAGAACCATTTCATGGGGAAATATTTTCTTCAACTGAGAAGAAAATGAATAGAGATAAAGGAAAGAGGAATATTCCCTTTGTGAAAGGTGAATATTGTAATTTGCAGCTAGTGAAAATGAAATTAAAGTCTTAATATTAAAGTTAGAAAACTTTAATATCTGGAAGCAAAATATAAAGTGCAACAAGATAAAGGTTTTCACAGAGGGAGAGATATTTTTCACATTGTAGTTAAAATGGTCTTGGTTTTTCATGGAGTGTAATTTTTTTGTTGCACAAATGAACAAAGGCATAAATTGGAGGAAAACTTTTTTTTGTTGCAGAGAGAGGAGAGAAGCTTTGCATATTGTTGATGAATGGGAAAGAGGCTGCCAGATGTCATCAACGGATCAGTTTTAAGGTTGATTTTGTTTTCTTTTTATTCTCATTCTTCTCTCATTGTAAAGGGGTTTTGAATTCTTTTGCGGGGTTGGGTAGATAGAACATGTTGAGTTATGAGTCATAATTTGAGTCTATAAGCTATAATTGTTGATTTTATTAGAAAATATCAGCCATTTTGTCTAGATAAATCAATAATGTCTTCAAATTGTATCCAAATCTGTACATTTTTTAGTCATATAAATTCAATAATACTAAGTATCTTTGAGTTTTTCATCTCAAATTTCCTGAGATTGTGTTGTTTGTTAATGGTTCTGTTTCAATGAAATGGTTAAAATACTTTGAGCAGATAATTGTGATTTTAAGTGTGTAGGTTGGATCTGATAAGAAGAGTTTGATTGACATTATAGGAGTGGATCTGTTGGTGCAAGACATTAATAGTTGTAAATCCATTAGTTTAACTTCTTTTACTAATGAATTCCTTTTATGTGTTTGATTCCATGGCCTAGAGTTAGGCACTAATTTGTCATTCAGTTTAATGCATCTCATAAATAGTTTATAAATTCAAAATTATTTTAAATCCTTGTTGTTTGGTTGTGGTTTGGTGTGTTTTACTTCCCAATTGTTGAGTAAGTGTTGAGTTACTGAGAATGTAGCCAGTTTTGAAGTTGTTAATGCTTTCCTTAGTGTATTTTCATTGGGAGTTATTTTCTATAAAAAACAATGTCTCTATATGAGTGAATTAAGTTTTAGGAATTTTATAGGTTGACCCACCTTGGTCCTATAGATCCAAAAGTGAAAAGGATCTCATATTTGACTAAATATTGTCAGTTGGCCAAATCCCTCTTTAATTCTAAGCATAAGACATTGGCTAAGTCTTTAGGATTCATTGGTCTAGTTCGATTTGGAACACCAATAGAATGGCAACTCTGTTGGGGATAATCCTAAATTTCCAGCTACATATTGTTTAGACATAGAGTCATATCATTTGTATTGAGTGAGTTATTTTTCATTCTAAATTTGGTTCAAATATTGGAGGATTTCAAACCTGGAGGAAGAATTTGTTCCAGTGAACATGAAGATTTCAAGATTTGTGGTGCTTTGTTGGTGAAAGGAACTTAGAAAGAAAATTATCTATGAAAGAACTTCATGTTGTTTGAAGTTCATTCCTCTAAAAAGAGAGGTGGCGACTTTGTTAAAAGAACCTGATGAAGAATAATGTTCCAAATCTACAATATTTCTAGAACAATTTGTAGCAGCTGCAATGTTTTTAGGTATTCTTCACATATTTGAACTTAGGAAAAATCTTTGGTTCCCTATTGAGTGATTAGCACTAACAAAAGGAAAGGATAGTAATATTGTGTTTGCACACTCCCATTTTTTGGATCTATTATGTTAAGTATAATTGTAGTTCCATTGAAATAATTTTGTTTAGTGCTCAAATATTTTCTAGTGTGGATAGTTAGAATGCATTTGTATATCTTAGGGATGTCCATCCATTTGCTTTATCATATGTTTCAAGCCCTGGTTATTAACGTGTTAGCAATTGTCCTAGAATTTTTTCATTTGGTCATGATTGTGATTATGCACAATTAGTTGAGCTTTGATTTTCAAATATCTATGGACCATTGAGCCATAAGATGGATTGTCAAGAAACTTTAGAAGTCTGATAGGAACCCAAGGTTTAGCAAGCCTAGGTTTAGCATGGAATGGGAAGTTGTATTTGAAAGAGGACTTAGATAGATGGATGAAAGGCACTGGATGTTTCAAAAATACTAGTTAAGAGACAATCGTACTATGTCTACTTGCCAAATTGTTGCACCATTTTCCAATTCCTTTGATCCATTGTATGCTCAATTAGACTTGTCATGGGTTGATTACAAAACTAAGAGTATGCAGCTCAATTCTATGAGAAGATGCCTAGATTTAATGGATACAATGTTTGTGGAGGAGATGCACATGTCAAAAGTTTTTCTAGCTTCGTGGAGAAACATTCATTTGGATATCAGGATATGTGGATGATATTTTTTGTTAAATCTCTTGAAGCATGAGCTAGGGATTGGTATTTAAGTTTTCCTGAGAAGTCATTTCCTTGTTGGGATAAATTAGTAAATGCTTATAGGAAATAATTTTCAAGAGAGCCTACTAACCTTGTCATGAGGTTAAATATTAAACAGCAAGATGAAGAGTCAAGTATTGATTTCAATCATAGATTTGTTGTTGCCCTGCCGCTAATCCTAGAGAATTTCAGACCTAGCACTCCTGACTGTATTCATATGTAATTTGAAGCCTTTGAAAAGGGATCTTGTACATTGTTAAAATATTTTAGAATATTGAGTGTGCAGATGGCTTGCACATTTCTAGATATTTTGGAGAAACAGAGGAATGAATATGTGCAAAGTTTATTGTCTTTAGTTTTGGGTAAACATGTTGATGAGATTAACAGTTGTGTGAATGCAAATGATCAAATCTTTTTAGACAAGTGTATCCTTGAGAAGGTAGAATATGAGAAGGATGCATCATCAAGTGATGAGGAAGTTGTCCTTGAACAACTTATGGAAGGAATATACCCAGTTGCAAATCCGCAGCTAAGTTTTCCAAGACAAGAACATGAATAGGGATATGAATTGGATTTAATCTTTGAAGAAGAGATATGTAATCAACAATCTTATGATATAATTGATCATGTCAATTCTACATGTGTTGAATGTAGTCTTGATGCAAGTCTTTGTGATGAGACATTGGAATTTTCTGATTTGAGAAATGCTCTTGAGGATGTCAGTGTGTCAACTACAAATGAAAAAGTATGTAATGAATCTCAGTTGATGAGATCAATCAAAAGCATATACAATGAAGAGACCATTGATGGTTTTCAGTTTGACAGTGAAGATATTTATGTTTATCCTCAAGAGTATGCAAATGAAAAACTCAATGAACACACCCAGTTTACTACTAAAATGCAACAAGATGTGGATTGCTATTATGACAGCCCAAAAGTAAGCAAGAATGAACAAATGAACAACTTGTTCTCTGTGACATATTATGACAATTCCTTTGACAAGGTTGTTAGTAATCCAATCTCCTATGATTGGGTAAATCCAAATTTTGATCAGCCCATTGAGTTCTTAGATTTTGTTGACATCATGGGATATCCTGATTTGCAATTTGATAATGCATCCAATTCAAGTGAAGGCCAAGGAGAGGAAGTGGTTGAAAGAATAGATCAAAACAATGATCTATTAAGCTGTGAGTGAATTTTAGATCTGTTGACCATAGAATATCAGAAATGTGCACATTGGAACAACTCTGAGTTGTGTGTTGCCCCTGTTGACTTTGATAGTGATTATGACTTTCAAGATGCAAGGTATGATGCATGTGTCTTTGATTCTTATTTTGATGATGAACCAACTAATCATGATGATGATAATGTAGATGAGGACAAACAACCATTTCATGGTAATGTTGCGTTGTATGATGAGTATGATAGCGTGCATGATGATGCCAACTCAGAAATATATTTTGATGAGTTAGAAGAAGTAAATAACCATGAGGATTGCATACACAATGAGCCAAGTATTGAATATTTTAATGCAGATTTGGACAAGTCTTTGTTTGCTGACTTAAATGAGCCTAGTCATGAGTCTTTGAATGTGAATATGGATGTTGATTTCAATGAGAAATCAGATTATGCTTCTAAACTAGAATTTACCATTGTTGAGAAAGCTTGGGATGATGAAGATCTTGATATTTTGTGTTCATAAGATGACAAGTCAGAAATATTTGATGATTCTGAATACCAACATGATGAAGAACAGTTGCAGATTGTGCTAGTGCATGATTATATCTCTTTACATACACTCAGAGATAGTTTGCATGATGAGTAAGATCTTCTGGTAAGTTCTTGTAATGGTTTTACCTTTGACATAAAAACTAGTGATCAGATTGAGCTTAACTGTACTAGCCATAAGGCAAAATGTGTGTTATTTTTGTCAGCTGGGAGAAGTTTTCAAAAAGTGTGGCTATGTGCAAGATACTGAAGAATGTTGTCTTCAATTTCAGAATGATTTATATGATGACTATGATGAGTTGTTGCAACATGATGATAAGCATTTTGAAAGTATGTTTGACTTTCATATGCATAGTTATTGTGAATATGTTGATAATGTTGTATATGATTACTTTTTGGGAGGAATCAACATGTTTAATCAGGTAGATGGTTGTGATTAGACTATGCTTTCATATGATCTTGATCAGCTTTTTCAAATGTTTCCACTTGATACAAAATTGGAGAATGAAGAGAGTGGTCATGATGTGGCCTATTTGATTTGGTTGCCACTTGATGAAAAATTCAAACAAAGAGCGAGTGTCTACTTGCACATAGGAAACCTAGTACTTTTGTTTGCAGAGATGCAGTCACCCATTATGTTGTGGTGTGACAAAGGCAAGCATGAACTAAGGGAGATCAACTCTTCTTACAAAATTGTGTTTGACAGAGGTAAATGTTGACTCCCCTTTTTCATTTGGTGACCTAGGTCACCAGATGAAGTTGAAAAGGATGAATAAAGGAGTAGTTTCAAACTACCCAATTGACTCAGTTTTTGGTCTACTCCCCAGAAATCTAGATTCTTGCTATGCCCACAAGGGGCATAATCCAAAATCAGAGCCACTATTGGCACTCTTAAATTTTGCAAATTTGAAGTGTCCATTTGAAAAAAATTGCCTCTACACTCTCAGAAGTACACTTGAGAAATCTGCCTAAGTGACCTACTTTGGAGGGTCATATTTCAGAGCCTGCTGATTTCCAAACCAAACCCACTTGTGGACTCACTCAAGTGACATATGTGAATGTGATTTTCAAGTTCCAACTTCCCACGATAATTTTTGTTATGGTTTTGAAAAGTGAAGTTGGAGGGTTTTGACACTTTTCTACTATTTGCAAACTTTCAATTTTGCAAAGTAGCCTCTTGTTTGAGCCTGCATTTCATAAATAGATGATCACCAAGTCAAAAATATGGTTTCTCTCCATTCTCCATGCTAAATTGTGCTCCCATGTCGGGTTTAAGAGCCTCATGATTTGATTTACTATTTTTAATAGATCAAAACCAAACGCAATTTGTTCAGTTTTGCACTTGCACTTTCAGAAACCTTTTAGGGAGGTCAATTTCGACCTTCAATATCTTTTGATGAATGATGATTCAATCATAGCCCTCTTTTACACATGCTTAGTGTACCAAAATTATCTACTTTGTCTAGTGGTAACTCGCCAGAAGTTGATTTGATAATTTTGCAAAATGGCAATTGGGTGAGTTTTAATTGACTCTGAACAACTGCAACTTTAGAAAAGTTCAAGTGAGCAATTTTGACAGTGAATAGCTTTCACCTCAAGATACCTTTTTCTGATCTTTCTTTTGCACTCCATTCTCAAGACCACTTTCTACATTCATATAAGCTTTTATGTCTCTAGGAGGTCGTTTGACTAGTTTTCTGGGCTGATTTTGGAGCCAACTTGACCAGTTTGACCATTGTGCAAATATGCTTGAAAGAAATTTTTGGTGACAACCCATTTCTTGTTTTGTTCTTAACCTCTACAGCTCTATTTTCATAAAAAATAGAGGTTAGTTGATACATTATTTTAATGAACTTTTGTTGTGGCAAACACATCTCGAGGACCAGTTTACAAAGGAGGTACTTGAATTTTAAGGGCTGGGAAAAATATGAGGAAATGGGTTTTCTCTAAATAATTGATGATGCCTCTATGCGAATTTTCAAAGCTCCAAGTGTCTCGGTTTCCTCACAATGAATTTTCTTCAATTAGATAACATCGAAATTAAAATTGCTACATTTTCTAAAGTTGCAAAACATAATATTTCAAATATTATCCAAAGGAAAAATGCACATCAAAAGGGGAGCTTTTAGAGAAAATTTTAATTTTTTATATTTTTATAAAGTTAAACTTTATAATTTTTTTAGCTTTCCACACTTGCTCGCAGTAGTGAAAACTCAAGCACAGAAGCTAGTGGGGTTGGCGAGAAATCCCCACATGGTTTGGTGGGTCCCAGAGAAAATGAAGGCATGAGATGAAAATATTAAAAAGCGTTTGCATTTTTTTTTTTAAAGATTAAAGAGGCTCAACGAAATATTTTAAAAGGCCATTGTATTTTTTAAATGGTAAGAAGCATTTAATTTTCTGTGGTAGTGATTTAATAAAATGGAGATGTGGGTAAATCCCCACCATTCCCCTCTATCTCACAGGAGTTTAATGATTGCTTGATAAAGCTTGTGGGAGCGTAAGGTTGAGAAGAAAGGCCAATGTGGGCTCGGTGTATTTTTTAATACATCATTTAAAATTTGACTTTGAGGCAAATATTTTAAACATAGAGTGACAATATTAAGGGCATGAATGAAATATTTTGTGGCCTGGTAATATTTTGCTGGAAATGGAAGTTTTAAGTGAAAATGTGAAAAGTGAAAGGGAGAGCTTCAACTAAAAGTGAAGTAAATGGTGAAGGAAAATATTTTAAGGCCCAGGTGAAAGTAAAGTTTCATGAGGGAAATAATTGGACAAAGTGAATAATATTCACAAGTTTTATTTGTTGGAAAAGAGCACCATTTCACAGGGAAATATTTTCTTCAGTTAAGAAGAAAAATGAATAGAGATAAAGGAAAGAGGAATATTCCATTTGTTAAAGGTGAATATTGTAATTTGCAGTTGGTGAAAATGAAATTAAAGTCTCAATATTAAAATTAAAAAACTTTAATATCTGGAAGCAAAATATAAAGTGCAACAAGATAAAGGCTTTCATAGAGGGAGAGATATTTTTTTGCATTGTAGGTTAAAATGGTGTTGGTTTTTCATGGAGGAGTGTAATTTTTCTGTTGCAGGTGAACAAAGGTAGAAATTGGAGGCAAACTTTGTTTGTTGCAGAGAGAGGAGAGAAGCTTTGTATGTTGTTGATGAATGGGAAAGAGGCTACCAGATGTCATCAATGGATCAGTTTTAGGGTTGCTTCTATTTTCTTTTTATTCTCATTCTCCTCTCATTGTATAGGGGTTTTGAATTCTTGTGTGGGGCTGGGTAGATAGAACATGCTGATTTTTGAGTCATAATCTAAGTCTGTAAGTTGTAATTGTTTATTTTATGAGAAAATATTAGCCATTTTGTGCAAATAAATCAAGAATGTCTTCAAATTGTATCCAAATTTGTACATTTTCAGTCATATAAATTCAATAATACCAAGTATCTTTGAGTTTTTTATCTCAAATTTCTTGAGATTGTGTTGTTTGATCATGGTTTTTTTTCAATGAAATAGTTAAAATACTTTGAGCAAATAATTGTGATTTCGAGTGTGCAGGTTGGCTCTGATAAGAAGAGTTTGATTGACATTAGAGGAGTGGATTTTTTGGTGCAAGACATTAATAGTTGTAAATCCACTGGTTGAAGTTCATTTACTAATGAATTCCTTTTATGCATTTTACTCCATGGCCCAGAATTAGGCACTAATCTGTCATTCAGTTTAATGCATCTCAAAAATAGTTTATAAATTCAAAATCATTGTAAATCCTTATTGTTTGGTTGTGGTTTGGTGTGTTCTATTTCCCAATTGTTGAGTAGGTGTTGAGTTACTGAGAATGTAGCTAGATTTGAAGTTGTCAATGCTTTCGTTAGAATATTTTCATTGGGAGTTATTTTCTATAAAAAGCAATGTCTGTGTATGAATGAATTAAGTTTCAGGCATTGTATAGGTTGACCCACCTTGGTCCTATAAAGCCAAAAGTGTAGAAGATCTCAGTCTTTGATTGAATCTCGTCAGTTGGCCAAATCTCTCTTTGATTTTGAGCATAAGACATTGGCTAAGTCTTTAGGATTCATTGGTCTAGTTTGATTTGGAACACCAATAGGAGCTATGGCCATTAGTATGGGAGCATCTAAACCAAGCACTTTATAAGTAGAGTAGTATGTATACTAGAAGTATTCTTCAAATAGGTACACAAAGAATGGAAGGTGTTCTATTGAAAAATACCTTAAGCCAATTTCCTTCATCATAAGGTCTTTGTAGCAACAACCTCAATCTCTTGTAACTTTTTCTCATGTTATAGTACTCACTTAGAAGGTCTTTAATCCTAAATTTTATGTTTTTTTTTTGGTATCTAATTGAAAAACCACGGAAATATAGTTCCTTGTAACTAGGACAAAGGAAGATCCATCTTCAAAGTAAATCATGCAGTTTTGAGGATCATACTTGACAGAAAGTGCCTTAATCAATTTGACATTGACAAACACATTAGGTACTACCAACCTCCCTAAATTGAGTCTCCATGGGTTGTAAACTATTCGATGTCTATGCATTTTCTTATAATGGTATATGAACAAATCATACCCCCTTGTCGGAGTCCATGCGTCGCCTACTTCCTTGTTTTGGTCTTCTAATTTCTCGGCTTGAGGATTCAATTGTGAATTTAGTCTAGACCTTTTCCTAGAGCCAAGACATTGGTTGACCAATTCTTGATTCAAATGTCTAGTTTATAACTTCTACCTCTTAACTTTGGGAGCTTTAGATGTACTTTCCATAATATGAATTTCTCAATAAACCCTACTTTTATGCTTTCTAATTTAACTAGTTTTAGATACTAAAAACTTTAGCTCTAGCTTGGGTACTTACATGAATAACAATGCTTCTTTTGGTTTTCTTGTCCTCAACTATTGCTATACTCCATTTTCCTTCCCTTTGAATGCTTAATGATTTCCAAAATAATTTTAGGATTTGGTTTTTAATGCCCTCAAGTCTTGTTCATAAATGTTGTCTGATGACACTTTCATGTCATCAAAATTATAATCAATTGTTTTTAATATAAGCCATTGATCTATTTATCATCACTGCCAAATTGTCTCCTCAGCATACCATTGTCTTGTCAATGGGAAAGTAAGTGATTTCATTGTATCGAGAGGACAATATTTAATTCTTACCAATATCTTTTTTCCCCCCGAATTCTTTCTTAATGTTATACTCTTCCATTCTTTTAGGATTTCAAAGAGACTTTAAATAACTTCACTCTGATATCATAGTGTCCTCTCGAACTCCTCCTTGCAAATAGTCTCTTCGATATTCTTTTGTTGCTCTGATACATTTATAGGATTATTAGATCATATTTTAATTATTGTTAATGAACCCTTTTTCCTTTTGTATTATCAAAGTCAAGGCAATAAATGTTATCATTTCATCAAAGGGACTAGTGTCTCTATCTCATCAATTTGCATTCTTCCCTTTGATGGGATCCTTAGTCCAACCATTTGTTTTTTTTCTTTAGGGATATCAAAGGGACTAATATTTGGTTCTCACCAATATATGTCTTTCCTCCCGATATCTTTAATAATATGCTTTTTCTATTTGTTGGTTTTTCAAAGGGACTCCAAGGGTTGTCTCTTCAATGTTTTGTTGTCACTTCAACATACCTTTGAGCCCGTCATATTTTCTTTCATTTGATACTATCAAATTTGAGGCCATATATATTATTATTTTAATGCACATCATCCTAGCAAAGGGACTCCAAAATATTTCCTCCTGACATTTCATTGTATTTGTTGATCATAAAAGCTTGTGCTTCTCCAAAATTCTTATGGGAAATTCAGTGAGTGGGGGACCAATTTTCACCTCACTAAATACCTCCAGGATTTTTATACAAATTCAACTCTTCTTTGGGGATTTGGAGAAAAGGGTAGAAGAAAATGTAAATATAAAACATGAAAATGGAAATACGCCAACAGTTTTACAACATTTCAAACCCAACCATTCCTATTATTGATATAATTAGACACAGAACACCACAACTCTTCATTGTTGGAAAGAGAATGAACAACAAAGGCTAACAATAAGCATAGTGCAGAATTTCAAATCTTCCCATAGGCAGTGTTTATTAAGGTCCAATCAAACATAAAGATTTCTAAGGGTAACAGAAAGAATATTCATAAATTACATAAACTCTCTCTCCTAATAGAGCATAATATAGTAAAACAACAACCTATCAAAAAAACATAGAAGTCCAATGACATAATCTAGTTTTCACAAGTCACTATATTACCATATGAGCATACATCATGGAAATCAACTACTTAAAGTATTCAAATTTAGCTTGCAAGACACAGTGTTTCATTCGAAATGATAATATAAAGAAAGAAAACTTGAAAAAGGCCATACATGCATAGTCTCAACAATTTCTCCCAAATAGTTTATGCTTTATATATCAAATGAACTTTAAAACAAATTTCAGATACCAATCTAATAATAAATTATGCCTTTAAAGATATAACATGCTAGAGATAAGTAACTCTACAATTATGCTTCTAAAAATAATTCTATATCCTAAGAAAACTAAAGAAACTTTTCCTTAGCCAAGGAAACTAAAACTTGGAATCCAACCCCTCACTATGTCGTCACCTTTCTTATATATCTATAGAAAAAGAAAACACTGCCTCAACACAAAAGTCAATACTGTCAGATGTTGACAATTAATGGCACATGATCCGATCATAGATCTTTGGTTAGGTCACAACAATCTTTTCTCATCAATTCTTAGTTGCCACATTAATGCTTTTCAAATATTTAGCAAAGATAGGGGCTCATAAACAATCAAATCCTAAAAAAAATAGCTTGGAAAAAAGGTCCAGTTGACTGATCACATCACCCAAAGGCATCGATTCAAAGTTTTCATCCTGAAGACCAAGAAAAGGAAAAGTCTAGCCAACTCTAAAAAACTCCCAAAAGATATCGCTCCATAAGAAACGCAATCCGGCCATAGCAAAGAGATGATGTGCCAACAAGGTTGAAATTTGTGAGCTCATGAATATAGCTCCTTAGAAAATCCCCAATGAGATGACATGTGTCTCAAACTCTCTCCCAAAAAGAAGATGAAAGGTGAAAGTTTCACAGCCACCACATGGCACATTGCACACATTTTCGATAACTCTACCTGAGCGCGGGTGCACCTGAAATTCAAAAAAATTGTATAAGCTAAAAATCAAAATGATTAAGGAAAAAATGCTTCACATTTTTGGTGACTCATAGGGGGTCTTTGCTTGTAGAGGCACGAACCTAGGCTTCTAGTTGTTTTTGGAGTTTGAAAAGAGTGGCATGTTGCACCTCCCAGTTTGCATTAGTTGGTAGGACGAGGTTTTAGATCTGCCTATATGCTTGCTCGAGATTGAAAACCTCCTTAAAAGAGATGAATCCCCATCTGGAAGATACCGCTCCCAGGTGATAATAGAATAAAGAAATAGGATAGACCTCATGCTCAACATCATTGACCATGGTCATTGCACTTGAACTTGGGAGTTTTCCAAAGGTCTGGATCTTGTATTGGATTGCATCAATGACCTACTCTATTGTCAATGCATCTTCATCTAGTGAAAGAAGAGGAGGCATCCCACAAGTAACCAAGATGTCAAAGTCCTTCTTGATCTCGATGACCTCCTTCTTCAACACTATTTGGAAATCTTTACACATTTTTACAACCTTGTGATAGTTGATGATCTCATTAGCTTTGATGGAGGTGATCCGCTGATCGGGAATCCCTACTCTTTATAAGACCTTGTCAGTGGCAATGCACTTGGAAATGAAACTTTGTGATTCTGCAACTTGGGATGAACACTTCTACATAAACTAATTGGCCATCAGACCAACCTTGGCATTCAATTCTAGAACATCTGTTATAAATTGTAAAGTAGGACCAAGAACTATAATACCAGCTGCATTCCACTCACAATGCATGGATATCAACTTCTTCATTATTGGGCGGGCTCCACATCCTCGTGCAGTAGCTAGCTCTTGGTTAAATTGAACCTTTCATGCCCTTGTGATTTCTTCCATTTTACTTTTCTCCCAAAGGGTGTTTTTCAACTCTAAGCTCATCCTTTTGAATTCTTTCTTTGACTCTTCTTCTTCTGTCTGAACCCTCCAAAGATCATCAGAAGTTCAAGATTAGTCATCATTTAACTCTCTTTTTAAATTTTCAATTTCAGCATGAAGCTAAACCTGTTCACTCCAAGCTTCTACAAGCAACTTAGACTTGTCTCCTTGTTGGCCTTTAATTTTCCTTACATGGGTAACTTCAGCTTCTCTGGCTTGGATCTCATTTTGTAGTCTACTTATTGTTTTGTTTACATTTTCCAACTCTACCTTGCACTTTTTTAATTTCTTGTCCAGCCTCTCATAGTCAACATATACCACCTTTTGTTTGGATTTGGCTAGGACCACTTTGTTGCACGGGCAAGTTCCATTCAAGTCCAGGCCCACAACATGAATATCATAATACTCCATCTACATTTTCCCTTCGGGCTTGGAAACAAGTGGCTTCATGGTAATAATAAGTAGAGAGTTTCTCTCTTCATTCAAGCAAGCTTTAATCTTCTTTATAGTGTACTTCTCAGTATTTTTCAACAATATTTTTTGCTTTCTAGCTTGTCAGGCTTGTTTGGTAGCATCAAAATGACCTTGAAGAGTGTGAGGGACATCAATGCTCTACACTGAAATGGAAGCACTAGGAGGTAATCTAAAAAGGGTGGGAGAAGGGGAAACTTCAAATGTGTGAGCATGAGGGGATGCAAAAGGGTGGAACACCAAATTGAGTAGGGGAAAAACTAGTAGGGGTGAACACAAAAATAGGCTAATGGAGAGGTTCCTTCTTGGAAGTAGATGGACCAAGAGTGATGGGTAAAGCAATGATTTTAGCCATTTCAAAAGGGGCCCCTAATAGGGAAATTAAAGACACAACAATAGCCACAATGAATGATGCTCCTTTGGCCTGTGGGGTAGTTTCAACAGGATCATTGAAAATGGTAGGGGGTGCATTCAGGATTAACAATTCGGGATCCGAGGACGGAGGATTTGTTTCCATGGGAGGATGCAAGGGATTGACCAAAGATGTAGAAATAGGAAGAAAAGGGGGAGCAAAACTTACATGAGTCATAGTGGTCTGAACATTTTGTAGGATGAACTCCACTTCTTCTTCTTGTCAGACTGGTACATCAGGGGAACCCAGGTCTTGGACCCTTCTTCTCTTTGTATGTAACTAGCACATTCCAATCCTCTAGCAATAGATCCTTCTAAAACTTGGAATTCAAATGTCATTACAGATCCTCTTAGAGACTATTGGGTCCTTTTACCTTTACTTCAAGTGCTGGAGGAGGACGAAGCTTGTAAATCCCTCTGCACTAAGTCGCTCCGACTGTTGGATGCCCAAGGTCTAGAAGATTGAGGTGGAACTTGTTCTTCATCAATTTCATGACTCATTTTAGGATTATATTATCAGAATTGGTCTCTTTAACATATATGTCCTTGAATTCATCATCAAGTCACATAAAGTTACCAAACGGGGCACTTGGAAACCTTATCTCCTATTAGAATCTCTAGAATTCCATCATTTTCCTTTCCAACCATCTCCTACTCTTCAATTGTGCATTAAGAGATTTTCCTATCAAGAGATTCTTCTAATATTCTTCTTGTGGTTAAAAGAAACTTAACCATTTTGGCCCCTCTTCTGGAATGTGAGCCAGGTCAATGTATATCTTCGTGCTTTCTTGACCTGGGTTCCTCCTTCTCTAGAAATACTCTAGAACCTCATGTTTGAAAAGTTGTAAACCTTGTCTAGGTTATAATTCCACTTGTTGCAAATGAGGACCAAGCCTAAGGTTGCTAGTAAATTTGTAATCTCATCCTCAACCTTTTGCTTAGTTGGTATTACCTGACTCTTAGCAATTATAAGAGGAAGATTGTAAATCTTTGTTTTGTTCCTCTCAGTGTCATAAATCTTGTTGATGACGGTTACCTAGCAGCATGCCACCAATGTAAAGACCCTGCCCGTTACAAATCTAGGGAGTCAAAAAGAATCCCCAGGAAAGTCATGAAATTTCATAAATGTGAAATCCTCACCCAAGAAATAATCCAGTGGGGTTGGAAAATCTTCTATCCATTCTATAACCTCTTGAGAGAAACGACCAATGGGGTGAGGCAACAAATCCTGGAGCACTTGGCCTTACAAAAATGTTTGCAAGCCGATAATAATCCCCTATTCTTGAAAGCATAAGGGTCCATATAGAAACTAGTTGGAGACAACCCCTTTCATCTAGCCTAGACATTGGTACATTCCTCCCCAATCACTCAAAATTTTGATGCAAAAGAAAATGATCTAGGATAAAAGAATACTTGAATTTAGACTCGATACTATAATTGTTCATTTGTTCCCTCATGTTCCTAGCTATCACTTCAGAAAAATCATAGTACCTCTAGCTTCCTTCCCTTTTGAATGCTACAACTAGGCCAAACTGGAAAGGATTAACTTCTTCATCATTATCGAGGCCAAAAACCCAAGCCAACATCAAGAACATAGACTATGTGTCCTTGAATTTCTTGAGTGAAAGAGGCCAACAAATCTACCCTCTTTGTGGTCTTTCCTTTGTCTCATCTTCATAAAATTTTGTTTGCCTAAACATGTCCTCCCTTAAGGCATCCATCCTCTTTTCATCAAAAAGCTTGATACCCCAAGTTGTAGGGATGCACAACATATCATGTATGGATTTAGTAGAAATGGACATCTTGACCCCATGACCCTCAATGGCCTTTGTATTTTTGTTATTTTTTTTGCACATGTGTCAACCAGCTTTGGGAATAGGTTTACAATAGGTAGCATAAACTGTGGCAGGCCACTATTCCAGAGCTGAAATGCAAAAACTTTCGATGGTTCATGCTCCAACATTCTCTAAAACACACCTTCCCTAAAGTTTTTAGGGTTAACCAATAATTGAGGGTCAAAAAATTTATCAGTGATGTCTTGCATCATCTCTCTTGGAATGTGTTTATTAGGTAGGACCTTCCTATAGTGCTCAAATGGTCGCTCTTCAACTGCTAGGGCATTGTAAAATGAGTTACGCCCAAAAACATTAGTATAACCAGGTCCTTTGTTTGAAACTATAGCTTGCCTACTAGAGGTTGATGCTTCCACCATGGCTAAATGAAAAATTTGTAGAGAGCTTCTCTAGTGATAATGACCACTTTCCTTTTGCTTCTTTGGAGAAATCTACTTTTGAATGCAATTAATTTCCTTACTCGTAGATGCAATTAAGGCTACGTCGTTACTGCTAGTCCATTAAATGTTGCCACTGTGGTGATACGTGTGGATTTGAGATTCGTATCCCTTGGGAATGCTAAGAATGTTGCAAGAATGGAATTAGTACATTCTCTCTACCACCTTTTTAACAAATAAACTCATCGCATTGAAATGTGTGCTTTTTTTTCCATATGAAATGTACTGAGGTGATACAAGGTACTCTTAAAAAGACTTGCCCATTAATTTGTTAGAGTTTTACCAAATTAATCCATGTATTTTCTCATTAGTAAGCAGGCTAGCATTGATGATGGAAAAGGAAACATGTCATCAATCGACATATGAGAGCATTCACTCCCAACACCCAAATTTATTTCTCAAGGAATTTTGTCAAATTTTCCATACGTTTTATCTATCTTTCTCCATTTTTCCTTTAAATTTTCTCATTGTCATTTGGCCAAAAATAGACCTTCCATTGGTTGATTTCTCCAAATCACCTTTTTATATATAGTTATGCCACCTTTTGCAACATTCATTCAAAAATATAGTCTCTTAAGTTTAGCAAACTCTCTGCTTATTCCCATTTCACCATAATTTGCTACTTATTAGAATGTTTGTTGGCTTAGGCACTCCCATTTGGCTCCTCCCATGGAGGCCACAATACTGCTTTGTGGGAGAGTTCACTAGTGACCGAATTAAGCACCTGGTGAAGAAATGTGACCGCCTCGTCATGGTTGTATTTAGGTGGGTAGTTGGCTAGGACTTCATTGCTAATGATAACCAACTCCGAAGCAACTACAATGTGATTTTTTTCTTTGTGGGCTCACTGTTGGACCTTAATGTGTCCAGGCCAATGATAATTGAGTTGTTCCATCAAATGTTTGAAACTTCACTAATGGAAGGGCTTGGTGAGGTAGTGTAAGTGGCTATCCCTAATGTTGGTATCCTGAGCGCCATGGCTCTTTGCAAGAATGTGGACTTTGGAATAGATGTACCTTGGCTTCCCTTCCTTTCTGAATTTTGCACTATGCACATTGAGATGCACCAATGCTCTTCACAACCATCGACCACTATTCTACTATGTGAGTATGGCATGGAGAGCATTCTAGGACTTGCTTGGAGGAAGCACTTTGACTTTCTGGTGCAAAGTCACAGTGAGTAGACCCTAGGTCTACACTATGTGGCACGCATTCATTGTGTGTTCAACCCCTTTTTGCAACCCGTTAGATGAGAAAAAGAAGAAAAAAAAACCTAATAACGATCCCTTTCCTTCATCGATAATGGCTGGAGCCTTTACTTTACTAGTTTTGCATATTTCCTCCCTTCTACTTCTTTTTGCTTGCTACTTCTTTTTTGTTTTTTTTTTAGAGAGCTCCATGCTTAAATCTGAGCCTTGGGTTGTGCATTATATTTTCAATTTTTAATGAATATAATATAATACAACTTTTTGTTTCTTCAGTGTTATTCTCAGATGGTGTATTCTCAAAATTAGAACGTATTTATGAAAAAATTACATATGGTACATAACTGTTAAATTTTTTAAAGAACTATGTATTTTAGTGGAATAACTTCAGATAAATACCATTCACCAATATATCTACAATATTTCCCTCCATATCTTCAAGTTCATACTCATTCCTTTCCTTGCACATACTAATTCAGAAGGGTCCCTTCCATAATGTTTCAAATTTTGTGTGTTGTCCTAGTTTTGCAGTACACTCATTGTACTTTAGCACTAAGCTCCCTTCTTTGAATTTGAGGTTAGAAGTCTTTTTGTCAAACCAGTGCTTCACTATTTGTTGATGGTTTATCATTGATTCATAGGCCTCTTATCTATCTTCTTCTAGCTTGAGGAGCTCTGCTAGTCGTACTTCCATTCTGCCACTTTCTTCAATTTCTAGGGCTTTCAATAATTGTAAGGCAAGAATATCTATGGAGATAGGTAACACTACCTCTTTTCCATACACTAGTTTGAAGGAGGAAGTCTTTAGAATTGCTTGGGAGTAATCTGGTCTACCCACAAAGCATCTCGTAGATGTTTGTGCCAATCCCTTTGTCATTCTGACCCAATACACTTAATTAACCTAATTAGGTTTTTGTTGGTTGATTCTACTAACCTATTCACTTGTGGGTAGTAATTTGATGAATTCTTAAGGAAAATCCCATATATGATAGAAAAATATGGCATTCCCGATCCCACAAAAACTTGGGCATTGTTGGATATGATGATCTTGGGTGGGCCAAATCTAGCTACTAGTTCTTCAAGGAAATTGACAATTTCCCCCTTTGTGGCATTTTTTAGGGCTACAGCTTCTATCCACAAAATGAAGTAGTCATCTATACCATAGAAAAATGATCCTTTGTCATTTTCATGGCCTGTTAGGTCTTGTTTCATCATGTTTTACATGTATTTTCCTAATTTTATATTGCAACATGGCTTGGACATGCTTATTTTTAATGCTAATATTAAATATTGAAGTCTTGTGAATGTTTTGTGAAGTGTTGTAAGACATTTCTACATTATTCTAGACTCTATTTAATACAATTCACTTAAAAATCATCATTTGGCACATCAACAAGTCCTATTTTAAATTGTTGTTAAGTCTTGTTATCAAGATTCATGCTTTTCTAGGAATTTCCCCTAGGTTATTTACACTTTTCTTATGTCTTGTTGGACCTCCTTATGTACTCATAAGGTTTATTTAATTGTATTTTTGAATGAAACCCTAACACACAACATTAAATGGCATTTAATTCCTAACACTTGAAAAAACCCTCAAGGTTGGACCCATTCACCAAGGGTGGCGAATGAGTCCACCTTGACACAAAAATCAAAATAATACAAATTTATTTTGGAATTTTATTCAATTTTACACTTGATGTTGGCCTATGATGATGTATACTCAGTACTAAGACACAAGAATGGTATAAGTAAGCTAATTTTACCTCATTTTAACAATCCAATAATATCATTAAGCATTC
This sequence comes from Sequoia sempervirens, assembly GCA_007258455.2. Taxonomy (NCBI): domain Eukaryota; kingdom Viridiplantae; phylum Streptophyta; class Pinopsida; order Cupressales; family Cupressaceae; genus Sequoia; species Sequoia sempervirens. The sequence continues at coordinate 126,185,146 of VDFB02168118.1, read as the reverse complement.
AAGCATTCAAGCATAGTATTTTGTCAAGCATTTTGTAATAGATCATTAAACAATGATTGAAGCATCTTGGAGCAGCCATTCACATTGATTTAGATTTGCATCTTCAAGGGTTTTGAGGTAATTTTTAATACTTTATGTTATTCATTTATCCTTTCCCTTGCATTTCATATATTTTCATTGGGTTTGAGTACCAAAGTGGGGTTTGACCAAGGCAAACCCCTATTTTCTAACCCACCAACATTTTTCCCCTTTTTTATGTGTTATTTTGTAGGTTTAACAGGTATTAAAGGTGTTGAAAAGTGGAATCAAGTCAATTGGGCTCTTCAAGACATTACATCATCCTTTTCTCCTCTTTTAAGTACTTTATGTTTGTTTTCTATAGAATCTAACCTTAGTAACCCGACACTCAAGATTTGAAAAATTTGAGGTTGTGGAGTTGCTAATTGTACTTCCAAAAATTTAGGATTGGACTAATTCACCACCCTTGGTGAATGAGTCCACCTTGACATCCAAAATCCATATTTTGTCAAATCTGAGATCCTTATAGATAGAAATCAATTTCTGACACTTTTCACTTGACAGTGGACTAATTCGCCACCCTTGGCGAATGAGTCCATCAGTGAATTTTTTGTGATCTCAAATCTTCTTTCCAAAAATTTCAACAACTTCAAATCAAGCCTAGGTGCACTCTGATTTTATCCCTCTTTTTGTTCTATACATTTCATTCATTTAGTTCATGTTTACATATCACATTGTGTTTTCAAACATAGCTTAGATCTTAGTCTTGCATCTATTTTCATTCATTTAGGTTAGTTAATCACACTTAGTTTAGTTCATTTAGCATAGACACTATCATACATTAGATAATTTGAATTAACCTCTAGCATTTTTGGCCCTAATCCCTCTCCTTCTAGGTGAAAAACCCTACAAGAGTTAGAGAGATCTAGAGTGCCAAAAATCTACGGTTCATTTTGGTGAACCCAACTTTTGAGCACTTTTCACTTTTTGTTTTCATTAGAATTGCATGTTAAAGTTTATTTTGTATTAAAATTCAATTAGATTATTGAATTTTTTTTGCATTCTAGAAGCTCTTATGTTTGCATTAGTGAAAGATCATTTAGAGTTCATTATTGCATATCATATAAAACTAAAAAATTAAACATTTTGCATTCTATATTGATAATTGATTTCTATTTTTGCATTATTAATTTAAAATTTCTAAAAATCACAAAAAAATTGCATAGTTGGAATCATTCACCACCTTGGGAAAATCAGTCCTTTTTCTAGTTTTTCAACATTTATTTTTTGTGTTTTCTGTATTCTTTCTACTTTCTATTTTTTGTACTTTTCATTCTGTTATAGTTAGTAGTAGTTCAATTCTTAAGCATTTTATATCTTCTAGTTGTCTTGCATTTGAGTCACCTTTCCCCTCTATATTACTTGTATGAGTGTTTGGTATTCCATTGATAATACATTGGTGAGAAGAAGTTCTAGACACATGGCATCCCACAATAGCACTTTCATTGTGGACCTTGGGATCTCACGAGCTCCTACTCCTAGTATGGACAATGGAGGATTAGGAATTGGAAATACTACTATGCCTTCACCCTTTCACCCAATCCAATATGAAACTCAAAACAACTCTCAAGATAGGATTAACATACATGAAGAATTTACACACTTATAGCATGAGTTGACTCTTGAGAATGTGTCTAAAATTGCTATACCCACCATTGATAACCTTCATCGGTTACTTGAACATGATGATGGTTTTACCTTCCTTAGAGATATTGTTGAGATTTTTAATAAACATGCTCCTCCTAATAATCAATCCACAATCCCTAATGTTAATCAAGGAGGATCTCAAGTTCCCCCCCTTCAACTATTCCATCCATTCCAACCTATACCCCACCACAAGTCACTACTACTTTACAATAGGTTAGTTATGTGACTCATTCTTTCATAGTTCCATCTAGCATTCCTTCCTCCCTTGTGGCATCCCAAATCCCTTCAACCACCTTTACACCTCATGCCATTCCTTCCACTTCACCTCCTACCATTCCTTTCACTCACCTTCCACCATTCCTTTCATTCACCTACTATTCCTTATACTCCATCACCCTTTTCCCTTCCATCACAACCTGCATACCATGATCCCATTATTACCCAAATCCTTAGCATAGTATCATCCGTGCAACATCAAATTTTTGCTATTAGCCAAGGTCAATATGCTCCTGTTACATATCATGTCTATAGTAGTTTGTTATCCTTAGATATTTTGCATACCCTGTTGCCACAAGGCATACAAATGCCTTGATTTGAGAAATATGGAGGTAAAGGAGATCCTTTTAACCATGTTAATGCCTTCATAGCCTTATGTAGTGACTTTTTCCTTGATGAGAGACTCTTGGCCAAGCTCTTTCGTAGGACTTTAAAAGATAGTGCTTTAGAATGGTTTTCAAATTTTCCTAATCATTCCATCTACTCCTTTAATGAGTTAGTGGATGCCTTCATAAGAAACTTCCAAGTTCATATGCAATCTAAGAAAACTATGGCTGATCTTATGTGATGTAGACAAAACATAGATGAGAATAATACTGATTTTATTTCACGATATCAATCTATGTATTCTCAAATTGATGTTAAGATTCCTGATGCACATCTGCAAAAGATGTTCATTGATAATTTGCATAGAAACCTTCAGGATAAATTAATGATGATGAAATTCCCTCCGTTCATGCTTTTATGCACAACTTTGTGTGAATACATAATTTGGTTTCAAGTCATGATTCCCAATCCACTTCTAGCTGAACCGACAAACTTGAACACAATAATAACAACCAAACTAACAACGACAATAATCAGAACTTTCGACGACCAAAAAATTTTTTTTACAATTTAATTCACCTTTGCAACCACAACCCACTCAACCACAACCTACCCAACCCATTCACAATGCTATGGTCATTGTTAAATCCATTGTGCCTTATCAATATGGGGACCCTAATAGACAATTCACTCCTTTACCCAATTCCCTCCATGATACCATGAACCAATTACTTGAAAAATGAATGCTCACTTTTCCAACTGTTCGTTTGCTTTATCCAAACCAACCCTTAAACCACCCTCTTTCTAACCTAATGATTATTGTCACTTCCATCATCAGAATGGGCATGATACTAAACATTGCAAGTGTTGTAAACATCTTGTTCAAGACCTCATTGATTTAGGAAACTTGACCATCATGGATAGAAGTAAAAAATCTATCACACCACCTAATCAAAACTTGCAAATCTTCACCAACCCTATGCCTAAACATACAACTTCATTTTTCAAGGCTAGTGAACCTTCTAAACCTGATGTAATGACCGTTAATACACATATTGAGAAAAATCACATATCTCCCATGGATTTTGAACATAGTCCTATGAATGATCTTGTGGCTACGATAGATGTTATCCCTCGTAAGGGAAATACTAATAAATATCTTGATATTACCCTTTCTAACAAAGATATATTACCAAACTTCCTGAGAGTCCTCTCTACATTGCTGGAAGAATCTATGATAATCCCACTAATGGGATACTAATAGATCTTGCTTGTGGTGAAAACGTGATCACAAAGGAGTTCTTGGTATTACATAATTTATATCAAGATGTATATGATAAACCAACTGCATGGATAAAAACTCATAATGATTTTTCTTGCCCTTCGATTGGATTGATTGAGCTACCTTTACAAATGGGACCGAAAACTCTTGATGTGATATTTTTTATTATTTTATAATTTGACCAATTTGTTTGTGGCTAGGACATCTTTGGCATCGCACAATGAAAGCAATCACATCAATCATTCACAAGTGTTTGAAGTTTTCACATGACAATGAAGTTTTTACCATCCATTATAGCTGATTCAATCCCTTATCATCCAAAGGAAACTTTTCCCTAGAATCATGTTAGCCCACACCCACTGAACCTATCACACCTAGAAAAGACGTCTTCATTGCTTACCAAAAATTTAAGGCTAAAAGGATTACTGAATTGTCTATTAGTGGTGTTTCCTTTCCCACTTCTGAACCACTTATTCTAGATGAAACCATGCATGACACTCCCTCAAACAATAATCAACCTTTACCCACTCCCTCACATCTACATTCTCCAACCCCTTCATCTAAATGACCTAGAGAGGTTGAGAATATCCCAACTTCACAACCCCATGTTAAACAATTTTATAAAGTTAAAGAGAAATAGATTGATCCACCTCCTTTTGAAATGAAGGAGCCTCAAGTTGATCAATCTGTATTGACACCACAACAAATTTACAATAGGCTTAGATGCAATCAAGCTACTAGAGAACATCAACAACATCATCGTTTTCTCACTAGACAATCAAAAACTGAAACAAACAAAGAAAATAAACCTCCTCCCTTGTCAAAAGTAATTCCTGATATTCCCCCTAACATACCACATGACACTCCATCCCAACAACCTAAACCTATCCCGCACAAACCTTTATTGATTGACCCCTCTTTGGAGATCACTCTTCATCCTCCTGTAGTCATTAATCTTGATGAGGATGATGAAGAAGAGGTAGCTAAAATTGATGAAGGGGTGCATACTAATTTGAATGCTTTATTTTCCTCTTCTATGAGTCTAGATGAAAAATATCTTATTCCAAGTGTGCAACCTGGTGACTCTCCTAGTTTGGCACTTGCAATTCCACCATTGGATAGTTAACCTCCTTTACAATTTAATGATCATGATTGGGAGGTAGATGACCTATTAGATGGTTGATTTTCCTTTTCCTTGCTAGCCTCATCTCTTGTACATTATTTTTCATTTGCATATCATGTTCCCCTGTATCATGTGTTTGATGTTATTATTTATTTTTGTACACTTGTTCTATTTGTATCTCTATTCTTTTATATGTTGTTCATTGTCTCTTTTTCTTGTTTCATGTTGATCCTTTTGGGATGAGGAAAAGTGTAGAGATACCCTTAGTCTCTTCCATGTTGACCCAAATGGTCCTTGTCTCTTTTATTTTTGTTTTGTGTTGATCCTTTGAGGATGATGCAAAGCGTAGAGACACCCTTAGTCTCTTCCATATTGACCCACAAGGTCTTTTTTCCTTTCCTTTTATTTGTCTTTTCTTGTGTTTTTCCTTATGGGGATGATGCAAGGCATTGAGACGGAAATGTATTCTTCATGTTGACCCAAAAGCTCTTTTTCCTTTCATTTTCTTTGTCTTTTTGCTTGTGTTTTCCTTTTGGGGATGATGCAAGGTGTTGAGACCATAATGTCTCTTCCATGTTGACCCAAAATTAATATTTTGTTTCTGGTCTCTCTGTGTCATTCTTCTCATTCTATGTCTTCAGGGAATGATGACAATTTTGCGATATTTCATAAAAAATTGCAGCATAGAACATACTTGTAATTAGAGAAAAGTTTTCAAATTAATAGCAAGCAACATAATAACTTAATCCCCAATCAACAATAGAGCACAATGAAAACAAGAAGTATAAGAGTAGTGAAACAACATCACCTAGTCCTCAAGCTTCCATTGGTTGACCTCCATTGCCCTTCTCCATCTTGCTACAAATTATATAATTTCCCTCAGATTTGAAGAGAAAATATAACCTATGCCAAAGACAAGTAAAGTATTGAAGATTTGTGAGTGCTCAAGTATTCAAGTCCTCAAGCATGTTGTGTTTAACTTTTGTGTGTCTAAAATGGATTGAGAAAGAGCCTTTCAAAGAATTTCAAACTGAGAATCGATTGCTAGGATTAAAATTTGGTGAAGCCCTAAGATCAAAGGCCAAACATCAATGTCATAAGGAGGATTAGGGTTAGGGAAAAATTAGGTCAAAGTTAGGGAAAGCCTTGAAATGAAGTGTTGAGATTTAATTGGAGATAATCAAATAAATGGTGGAGAAAAATAGGTAGTTGTAATATTAGAAATTATTTAATTTATGGAGAAAGGTTGACTTATGAATAAATAATGGTTTAATTCATAAATGAGAATGAGACAAAAGACAATATTTATAATGATTTTAATTATTTATTTGGTGGGATGGAAAGTGGGCTAAATAAATAAGTTTATTTGATTCAAGGATAAATGATAATGTTATGGAGGAAATAAGGATTGATCAGTGATGCATTTAAATAAATAAATGTAATTTATTTATTTAAATAATCATGGAGGAATGGACATGATCAGATAATTGAATTATGTGAGGGAGAAATGTGGTCGTCATAGAAAAATATGGTTTGCAAGTTGAGGCCATTTTTATGTGTCTATAATACTGACCCCAAATACATAGATCCGTTGTGTTTTTTGGTGTGTTTTCTTTTCTGGGGGGAAAATCCCTTTCACTTTCTTCCTTTCTTTTAATTTTTCCTTGACATGACGAAGCCTCACTATGAAACATATGACTTGGCATAGAGCTTTCCTATTCGGCTCTCATGTCTTGTTCTTATTTTGCATTCTCTTTCTTCTACTTTAAAGCAATTTCTCATGAATGAGGTGTAGCAATTACTTTAAAGTGGGGGTCATACAACACCATATTGCAGTTTGCATTCTTTGTGTAGCCTTTTCATTTATATGATGTGTTCATTACTTTGTGGATGACATTGGTATGATGTCCTTCATAAGCGTGATATCTCTTAGCATACTATATTCCTCTTGGTGGTTTGATGTGATGCACTGCATCCCCTAAGTTGTGAATCTACTATTCTTTGATTGGTCGTCTCTTGGAGACATTAGATATAATGTTCCCTAAGTGATTGAACTTGCATAAATTGAACAAGACTCCCTTGAACAAACTTTTACATTACATTTTTTCACTTTACATTTATTACACCTTTCATTTTGGGCACGTTGCATAACACAACTTGCATGCCTATTGTGTCATTTTATTTTGTTCATGAGTTATAAGCATACGGAGTTTTCCTTGTCTCAAGAAATTTTTAAATCAACATTTACATTTGCATTTCCTTTTTTTGGTGTCTTGTTAAAGTTATCAGGTGGTATAACTTTTGCATGGTTTAGTGGGAAGCCCAACTAGTGGCGTGACTTTTCCCCATAGTCGCTTTTGTGTTTTTGAGTGCATGCCAACTAGCGTATGTTACTCTTTCTTTTTTATTTTTATGTTTTTGGCCCTTCTCACCCTGTGGATGATCTGAAAGTCTGTGAGCCCAAAGTGAGTACACATCTTCTCTTTTTGCCTAGATCCAATTCACAAACATGTTGGATCGATGATCGAAGCTTCATTTTAATGTTTCAACACTTGTGTGTTCCTTTGTTCTTATTTTGGTTTTCCATGGGATCTTCATCTCGGGGGCTTGATCATCCCTCCTATTTGTTGTTATTCCATCTTTCCAACATAATTGCATTTGAATTCTTTCTCCTTTTGATGTTCATGGCTACTTTATTATGAGTCTAAAGCAACTTCTTCCTCTCACTAAAGTGGGGGCTAAATCTACCATAGAAAAATGGCCATTTTTCATTTTCATAGCCTTTTAGGTCTTGTTTCATCATGTTTTACATGTATTGTCCTAATTTTATATTGTAACATGGCTTGAACATGCTTATTTTTAATGCTAATATTAAATATTGAAGTCTTGTGAATGTGTTGTGAAGTGTTATAAGACATTTCTACATTATTCTAGACTTTATTTAATACAATTCACTTAAAAATCATCATTTGACACATCAAGTCCTATTTTAAAGTGTTGTTAAGTCTTTTTATCAAGATTCACGCTTTTCTAGGCATTTCCCCATTATTTACACTTTTCTTATGTCTTGTTCGACCTCCTTATGTACTCATAAGGTTTATTTAAGTGTATTTTTGAATGAAACCCTGACACACAACATTAAATAGAATTTAATTCATAACACTTGAAAACACCCTCAAGGTTGGACCCATTCGCCATGGGTGGCGAATGAGTCCACCTTCACACAAAAATCAAAATAATTTAAATTTCATTCAAGATTTTATTCAATTTTACACTTGATGTCGACCTGTGATGATGTATACTCGGTACTAAGACATGAGAATGGTATAAGTAAGATAATTTCACCTAATTTTAACAATCCAATAATATCATTAAGCATTCACACAATCCATCAAGCATTCAAGCATTCAAGCATAGCATTTTGTCAAGCATTTTGCAATAGATCATTAAACAATCATTGAAGCATCTTGGAGCAGCCATTGACATTGATTCAGATTTGCATCTTCAAGGGATTTGAGGTAAGTTGTAATAATTTATGTTATTCATTTATCATTTCCCTTGCAGTTCATATATTTTCATTGGGTTTGATTACCAAGGTGGGGTTTGACAAAGGAAAACCCCTATTTTCTAACCCACCAACATTTTTCCCCTTTTGAATGTGTTATTATGTAGATTTAACAAGTCTAAAAGGTGTTGAAAAGTGGAATCAAGTCAATTGGGCTCTTCAAGACATTACATCATCCTTTTCTCCTCTTTTAAGTACTTTATGTCCATTTTCTATAGAATCTGACCTTAGCAACTTGACACTCAAGATTTGATAGGTTTGATGTTGTAGAGTTGCTAATTGTACTTCCACAAATTTAGGATTGGATTGATTCACCATCCTTGGTGAATGAGTCCACCTTGACATCCAAAATCCATATTTTCTCAAATCTAGGATCCATGTAGATAGAAATAAGTTTCCAACACTTTTCACTTGACAGTGGGCTGATTTGGCACCCTTGGCGAATGAGTCCATCAGTGAATTTTTTGTGATCACAAATCTACTTTCTAGACATTTCAATAGCTTCAAATCAAGCCTAGGAGCACTTTGATTTTATCCCTCTCTTTCTGTTATGTACATTTCATTCATTTAGTTCATGTTTGCATATCACATTATGTTTTCAAACATAGCTTAGATCTTAGTCTTGCATCCATTTCCATTCATTTAGGTTAGTTAATTGAACTTAGTTTAGTTCATTTAGCATTGACACTATCATACATTACATAATTTGAATGAACCTCTAGCATTTTTTTCCCTAATCCCTCTCCTTTTAGGTGAAAAACCCTATAAGAGTTAGAGAGATCTAGAGTGCCAAAAATATACGATTCATCAATTTATGTGAGGATCCACCTATGTCTGGCACTAGAAATAGGATTTATCATTCCAATAAAATCCAAACCCCATTGAGCAAAGGATTCCTTGGTTACAATCAGGCTCAAGGGAAGAGTTGCATTCTTTCTTTTGCCAACAAAATATTGGGGCCAATAATATCCTACTCACATTATCTTCAAAATGGTAGTATTGGTGGAGAAGTGTCCACCATCTGGACTGAGATGGAATTCATTAAGAACTCTTTCCACATATAGCTTGTTAATACATTAGAGTAGCACACCATCATAATTTCTCTTAAATAATACACCCTCAATTACTAAATACTTGGTGCCTTGCAATCGGTATTATCTCCTTTTATGAAGTGGAAGGTTGGTTGGGTAGTACCCCTTTTACATATACTGTGTTCAATCAGCCACCCAAGACTCTTTAAACTTGAATTGGTTTGAGTAGACTTGATTGGTCTCTCTATCAACTCTGGGACTTGATTCTTGTGCAATATATTCACACAAACCTCTTCCCCAAACCAACTTGGTTGGTCTAATGTCCACATCATATTCTAGGATCTTGGTGATCCAATTTTCCCTCTTTTTTGTTATCTCTCCTTTTGTGTTGTATTCCTGCACACTGGGATGTGCTATGAGAATAGTGATCTTGTTGGCCAACACTAGGTGTCAGAATTTCTTTAAAATTTTGGCAATGGAAAAGGCCTCTTTTTCTACAAAATTATACCTAGCTTCATAACCTTTTAGGGTCATCAAATGGAATGTGATAGGATTCTCTCCATTATCTTCTCACACTTCTAAGTGAGCATGGAAGCTATACTAGGTTGGCCACTATACACATAAAGTAGAAATTTTTTGAAAAAGTTTGGGTTGACCAACATTTGGGCTTTGGAGAGAGCTATCTTTAGTTGCTCAAAAGTTGTTTTTCCCTTGGGAGTCCACTTAAAAGGTAGGTTCTTCTTAAGTATCAGGGTGATTGGTCTCGTGATGCCTATGAAATCTGATATGAACCTATTGACAAAATTAATCTTCCCTAGAAAAGATTGTAGTCCCTTTTGGTTTACTAGCAGAGGTAATTTCATTATAGATCTAACCCTTTCATGGTCTATTTCTATTCCCTCCTTCAATACTACAAATCCAAGGAGCTTACCTTGAGGTACTTCGAAGACATATTTTTTGGGATTCAAAGAAATCCCAAACTGTTGGCATTTCTGAAAAACCCTTTCTAGATGATCGAAATGATCATCTTTCAATTTTGGAAAGACTGTTAGGTCATCCAGATATATGATTGGGTTGATCAATCCCTTGAAAGCAATATACATTGCTCATTGGAAATTTGCACCAATATTGGAGAGTCTGAATGACATCTTTTGATATGCAAACATTCCCCACTTAGTGGTAAATTTTGTCTAATGTTGGTTGGATTCCTTCACATAGACTTGATTATACCCTAAGAAACTATCTAGCAAAGAAAACATCTTCGATCCAGCCACCTTCTACAAAATATGCTCCATCAATGGGAAGGGGTAATGGTCCTTTAATGAGACCTTATTCAAGTCCCAAAATTTGACACAAAGTTGGATATCACCATTATTTTTTCAAACTGAAACCAGATTCAACACCAAAGTAAAAAAATTTATAGGGTATATGATCTTTGAATCGACCAGCTTGGTGAGCTCTTATGCCATCAATGCTTTGACCGTCAAGTTGATAGGCCTTTTCTTCTGTTGGATGAGCTTGGATCCTTCCACCAAGTCAATGGTATACTAAATTATGCTTGGGTCATATCCTCTAAGATCATCATAGGTCCAGGTGATAACCCGATCATACTTGAAGCATAGACCCTTCAATATTTTCTTGTCCTTGTGAGGAACTTCCCTTCGAACTTTCAACTTTTTGTCACCTCTCACATCAAGCTCTTTGTAATCCCTTGCACCCACAGTAAATATTTTCTTGCCATTTCTTGCATCTTCACAATCAAAGATATTTTCAAGCAAAATTAATCCCCAGGGAAGCTTATTCCATTTCAATTAGATGACTTTCTCCTTAGGAAATTCTATCCCTATTGGTGAATAGTCAAAAATTGTCACTAATTTCTATATGAAAGAGGAAATTTGGACTTGCATTGCACTCTACTTTTCCAGCTCATAAATTGCTTCAAATTGTAAACTGATAGAGGCCATCTAGTCAGCAACACTATTTTTTGATTCGGGGATAACTTGTATGTTGAAATCTTTGAAACTTTCAATCAAGTCCCAAACTCAATGTTTGTAAGATCTCATCCTTTTGTTTTTTTCAATTTCTTATTCATGGACATGGCTCACCACTAGCTCTAAATCTCTAAAAGCTTGTATCCTTCTCGCACCTATGTACTCTGCTAGAATCAACCAGTGAACCAAGGATTCATATTCGGCGTCATTGTTGGAGCATGAGAATTAAAAATGGTAAGCCTTGAGGGTTTTGAATCCTTTTGGAGACACTAGTTGGACACTCACTCTAGATCCAACTTTGCACTTGGCACCACCAAGATATAGGGTCCATAGACGATTAACACCTGGATCATCGAATTCCTCTTGATCCTTCATTAATTTCATAAAGACTTGATCATCATCAAAAATCACATAGGTTCCTACCCTATTGCATGGAAGTTTTTGAATGGATCGGAATCAATGAATTGATTGAGCAGCACCTCTTGCTCAAGATTTTGATCACTTGCATCTTCTTCATCTTCAAGCATTTCTATGCAATATCTCTCTTGTTGAGAGATGGAGGTATGTGCCACCTCAAAGCACAACTTTGCATTGTTTTCAATGTGTTTAGGTTGCAAGGATTCAGATAGAATCTTCATCTTTTCCTTGTGCTTGGTTCTCAATATTAGGTCGGACCAGTCAAGCGCTAAGTATCTACCAAGCTTTGTAGTGAAATCTCTCGAAATTCACATTCCAAAGACTAGGGGAATCTCTATTACAACAATTTCTTATGTAACTTTTTGGCTTGGATAGAAGAAGATGGTCAGAGATAGATCTCTTATCTAACCAATAGTTAGAACCTTATTCTCATCTAGTTACATGATTCCTTTTTCAAGGGACTCATACTTAAGTTTCAAAGCATCCACCACTTTTTTTGGCATAATAGTCGTGCTAGCCTTTGAATCAATCATATTATTATGAAAAATTTTATTTTCAACAATAAGTGTTAAAAATAAAGGTGTGGGCTTTGGTTTGCTTACCTCTTTCTCTTTTGCATTGCCTACATGATTTGTGTATGTTGTTGCTTTCGGAACCTAAGGGGGTGGCATGAATCCTTTGTCTCCACTTTTATTGCATGACTGAGTTGTGTCCCCTTGTTTCCTTTGTTCCTCTTTCTTTAATGCTTCTTGAAGCAATTTCTTTTTTTTTGGGAATAGATATGACATCCCACAATGATACATTGGTAGGAACCGTTTTTAGTTGTTCCACTACATTAAGCATCCTGACTAATTGATTCTTAGGATTGGGTATGTGCAGGATCATCATGGAAAAAACAAGCCCTTAAGGGGCAAAAAATTCAAAAAAATTAGAGTTAGAAAACTTGACTTAAAAAATTGAATAAGTTATCTATATTATTTCAAAAATATGTAAGAATAGAATCTATAAAAAATTGAATGTAGTTTCTAAACTACTAGGTTTATTTTAAAAATAAAAATCTATTTGGTGAAAATTTGAAATTTCAATTAGTAGTACTTAAATTTCAGGAAAAAAATAAGAAAGGTGTCTGACCACCCTAACCACAATAAAATGATAATATGTTTTTTATAAGATTTTAGATATAAGTATAGGACTCATGTTTAGATGTGATGCATATTTTTTTGTATTTTTTTCCAAGTAAATAATTAATTATGATTTTTTATTACAACTTTTTAAAAATATAAAAACTCATATGTCTAACCACCTTAACTTGGTCAAAACTTCATGAAATTTAATTATTATTATTGTAATCCTATATTATGCAAAGCATAGAATGTGATGCATATTTTTCAAAAAATGTGATATTGTTTGAAAGCTATAGATGTTTTTCAATTAGCCTATCAATTAGGAATTCAGTCATAATTCAAATAGAAAAAGAATAATAATTATTTATTAAATTCAAATTAAGGCATAATTTATATTGGTGGAAAGCTGAGAATCTCCTTAAAAAACCCTTTTTGTTTCATTAATTTTGGGTAAAAAAAATCATCAGCCACATACCCTACACATACCCATCATATTGCTACTTTTTGGCCCATCATGATCTTGCACATACCCGCTTGTACAATGGTATCTCTCTTGTCTTCGGAAGAAATTTTTTCATCATGACTGGGCTCGGTGTCTTATTTTCCTCCTTCTCTACTAATGGTGGATTATGCAGCTATGGAAAAGGTCAGACGATGGGTGATGAAGCCTGCTTTTCTTGCAAGGGTGGTTGATGTGATTGTGTTCATGGAAAAGCATGTTGCATGTACTCTCATGTGATCCTTCTTTTTTATCTTGTGTTGTAGTTTGACTACACTTGTGGAACACTAGTCATCGGAGCTTCATTTGCAAATATTGCATATTCTTCTTCTACCCATGAAAATAGAGCTTAGTTGGGTGCAATATCAAGTTCTTACTCTAAGGACATTTCTTGCATTTGTGCTCTAAAAAAGATCATTTTTCCATTTCATAAGATTCATATTTGTCCACATTAGGGAGCACGCACTTGCTTCTTTGTTCCACTATCCTTGATTGCATATTCCCCCTTGGGCAGTTTTGGGGCATATGGCTATTACTGCATGGGAAGCACCAAACATTCTCATCTTAAGCCAAATTATTTTGAACACATTTTTTGACCTCCTCCTCTAGAGGATCCTTGGTATGGAATTTGTTGATAAGACTACTTTCTTCTGCCATAGCCCTACATATTTTGTTTAGGAGGTGTCACTTGTTGTTTGATAATGACCAATTCATTAGTGAAAGTTTGCATGAGATTCTTCATGTCATTGATATCTCCCATGATTGAGGGAGAGCCTGATGTACTTGTTTGAGCAGTGGGGTACACATACATAGACTATGGGGTGACCAACATCAACTGTGCAGTGGAAGTGCTTGGAGTGGCTTCCTCCCAAGGACCATTAGAGATTTCTATAAATATAATAATTGGAGGTTGAAGTGGAATCTTTCCAACATCAATTAGATTATTCTCCATGCACAATGCAACCTTGTATGCATCAAGCAAGATATCCCCTCCCATGGAGGTTATCATAACTACGATGTTTGGATTGAGGGCCTTGAGATAGAACATGAACTCCATCATGGATTGAGGTCGAGCAGTCATGAGGATCCTCTACCAGTTCTTATGAAATCTGGTGTTGAAGTTGCTCATGGCCTCTTGCAGAGCTCTCTTGATGGTAATTAGTAGTTGCAGCAACAAAGAGTGGTCTCCTTTCTCTAAGAAGTGCTCAAACAATCATACTTCGAGATGATCCTAAGAGATTATAGAGCCTGAGGCCAAAGATTGATACCAATCTTAGGCATTTCCCTTGAAGGAGGAAACCAATAGCCTCAAAGTGATGTTCTCCTCCAATATGTTATGTACCCTACATACCTCTGCTATATCTTGAAGGTGTTCAAAATGGGTTTTGAAGTCTTCTCCAGAGAATCTTGGAGTAGCCTTGAGGGCATTAGTGGGTATGGAAAACCATATGTCTAGGGATGTGGGTGGTCATAGTGGACTATCGCTATCCCATGTTACAAAATTTCTAGGAGCAAGGGGAGGTATGTGAGCCATAGAGAAAAGATTCATGTGAAACAGGTATACAGGTATTCTAATTTTGAAGTTTGAGCCTCTGGGTGGAGTAGATAAAGCTTTGGATATTGAGCTCTTACTTCTTCTTCTATTGCTCCTTACAAGTGATATAAAACTTGTAAGTCTTCTCCTTCTAGGTGCTAAGGCAGGGAATTGATAGTATTGGAAGTGACCTCTCAAAGATGCTCTTTTTTGGACTCTAGGCATGAAACTTCCAGTTTCCTTCCTTAGCCTGATTCAAGAAATACTTTTGACTTCTAATCAAGCATTCAGAAAACTTCTTGTCCCACTAGGCATGCTAGAAAAAGAACTATTGATCATCAAAGCTTGCACCTCTCTAATAGTCTTATGGGAAATTTAATGAGTGGGGGACCAATTTGAGCCTCATTTAATACCTCCAAGATTTTTATAGAAATCTGACTCTTCTTTGGGGATTTGGAGAAAATGTAAATACAAAAACATGAAAATGGTGATGCACTAATGCTTTTACAACATTTCAAACCCAACCATTCCTATGATTGATATAATAAGACATAGAACACCACAACCCTTCATTGTTAGAAAGAGAACGAATAGAAGATGCTAGCAATAAGCACAATGCAGACTTTCAAATCTTCCCACAAGAAATGTTCATTAAGGTCCACTCAAACATAAATATTTCTAAGGGTAACAGAAAGAGCATTCAAAAATTACGTAAATTCTCTCTCCTAATATAGCATAATATAGTAAAACAACATTTTAGAAAAATAGAGAAGTCCAATGACATAATCTAGTTTTCACAAGTCACTATTTTACCATACAAGCATACAACATGGAAATAAACTACTTAAACTATTCAAATTCAACTTGGAAGACACAATGTTTCATTCAAAACGATAATATAAAGAATGAAAACTTGAAAAATTTCATACATGTACAGTCTCAACAATTTCTCCCCAATAGTTCATGCTTTAAATATCAAATGAACTTTAAAAAAAAGTTTGGATGCCAATCCGATAATAGTTTAAGCCTTTAAAGATATAACATGCCAAAGATAATTATCTCTACAATTATGCTTTTGAAAATAATTCTATATCATAAGAAAACTAAAGAAACTTTTCCTTAGCCAAGCAAACTGAAACTTGGAGTCCAACCCATCACTATGTCATCGCCTTTCTTATATAGCTATAGAAAAATAAAATACCACCTCAACACAAAATTCAACACTGCCAGGTGTTGATAGTTAATGGCACAAGATCTAATCATAGATCCTTGTTTAGGTCACAACAATCTTTTCTAATCAGTTCTCAACTGTCGCATTAATGTTTTTCATATATTTAGTAAAGATAGAGGCTCGTAAATAATCAAATCCTAAAAACAACAGCCTGGAAAAAAAGGTCCAATTGACTGATCACATCACCCAAAGGCACCAACTCAAAGCTTTCGTCATGAAAACCAAGAAAAGAAAAAGGTCAGCTAGCTCTAAAAAACTCCCAAAATATATCGTTCCATAGGAAATGCAATCCACCCACAACAAAGATGTGATGTGTCAAAAAGGCAGACATTTTCAAGCTCATGAATATAGCTCCTTGGAAAATCCCCAACAAGAAAACACGTGTCTCAAACTCTCTCTCAAAAGGAAGATGAAAGATGAAAGCTACACAACAACCAAGTGGCACATTGTGCACCTTTCCAATAACTCTACTTGAGTGTAGGTGCACCCAAAACTAAAAACATTTGTACAAGCCAAAAATCGAAACAATTAAGGAAAAAACACTTCACAGTATCCTCAATGATGTCTTGTTCAGATTATTTAAAGAATGTTGAGACAAATCCTGTCAATGTTGTATAGTTGCGTCGATAAAGTTTATAATAAGACTCGGGATTAATTATGGAAAAGACATGGGATGTTTATGATGGCAAGCCTATGTGCTAATGGATCAAGACACAAATTATTTTTAGGTTTTTCTTAAGGCTGAATTTATGCACGTTTTAATGGTTGGTGTACACATTTATGTAGGTAAAGGATATAAGTAATGCTTTTTGGATAAATATGGAAATTTCAGTGTTAGTTAGGCCTAAAAATTGATTTTCTAAGTGAGCTTGTTTGTGGAATTCAGATTTTTTACAATGTTGAAGTTTCACATATTGGACTCAAAGTCTAGTAGGATGGTGAAATTATACAAATTTTGGAGGTTCTAACAATGGCTCCAATTGGGGATGAATGACTGTTTAGTCATTGCAAGAATCTAGAAGTATTCTCTAGGATGCAGACCATGGATGGAGATGGAAAAAATAAAAAGGAAAAGAAAAATCCTAATCTATTGTGCATGGAAAATAATATTTTTTTAAGAAAAGAAGTACTTCAAGAATTTTCCATTCACTAGAAATTCCCTATCTTCACCAATCATGTTTTGCAAGTAGTACGAATCTTCACCACATTTTCCAATAATCAAAAATGGGCCTAGCCACAATGCCTCAAAATTCCCATGTTTTCCTTTGTCCTAGCTCCTAGCATTCCACATAAGAACCATGTCATTAATATTAATTTTTTTGTCTTTTTCCTTTCTGTCAAATAAATACTTCATTTTTATTACATATTCTCGTTATGATTCTATGCTTGATATCTAATTTCATTCAATTTTTCCAATTGTTCCATTCTTTCTTCCATGGGTTCGGGAATATCCATATCTTCTTGTAAGATGAATTTATATACTAGTAAGATATTGTGCATTGGAATCCTAGCTTCGGCTCCATAGACTAGTTCAAATAGAGATTTTCCAATGGCCTCTTTTATAGTGATTCTATATTCCCACAATGTTAGTCTTAATTTGGAATCCCATTCTTTTTTATTATTATCTAACATCATTTTGATTATCTTTATGATGCTCTTATTGATATATTTTTCCTATCCATTTTCTTGAGGATGATATGGTGAGGCATATGAAATCACTATGCCATATGATTCACAAAACTTCTTGAATTCCTCTGACATAAAGCACATGCCATTATCTTTGACCAGTCTAATATGAACTCCAAATCTAATAATGATGTTTTCCAATATGAAATTGATTACAACTTTACTAGTGGCTTGTATTGTTGGTACTACTTCTATCCATTTTTTGAAGTAATTAGTAGTCACTAGGATCCATCTATGCCCGCCACTAGAATTATCTATGATTTCCTCTATAAAATCAATTCCCCATTGATAGAAAGGGGCTTCAACTTGCATAGGTCTTAATGGTAAGGCCCCATGGTAATTCATTTTTTTAGAAAACTTCTAACATGCTTCACATTTTCTTACATATCTATGTGCATCATTAAAATATTTGGGCCAATACTAACCTACCCTTAATGCCTTGTGTGCAGTGGTTTTTGCTAAGAAATGTCCTCCACTTACTCCTTTATGCATTTATTTTGATGTGTACTCAACTTCTATCTCATCTAGACATAGCAAAAGGATATCGTCCTTGTTCTTCCAATATAGATCCCTGTTTATAAACACATATTTTGATACTTTTGAAGTGTTAAAGTTCTTTTCTAATTTTCACTCAAATTTTCAAGACACTTCATATGTTTGACATAGTATGCTATATTAGTGTACCATGGTGTATCTTCAATACTTGAAACTGTTTTATCTTCCTCTCCTACAATGTAGACTTTTGTAGCTTCTAAAATGGATTTAGCCATTAACTTGGCTAGCCCTTGTCCCCTTACAAGTTTTTCAATTTTCCATTAAATTGATATGAAAGCATCAATAGCTTCTATTGTCTATTCAATTTTCGAACCCTTTTTCAACATCCTCAAAATTGGCTTCATAATTTTAGTAAAATTTGAAATGAACCTCCTAAAAAAAATTATTTTCCCAAAGAAAGATTGGATAGCTTTATTGTTTTAGGAATGGGAATTTTATAAATGGATTATACTTATTTAGGATCAATCCTAACTCCATCCTTCGAGATCATATGTCCCAACAACTTACCTTTTGTCACAAAAAATGACACTTCTTTGGATTTAGGGATATGCCATACTCTATTGCTTTGATAAAGATCTTTTCTAGGTGCATACAGTGGCCTTCTACCTTTTTTGAATATGTTGTTAAATCATCTTGGTAATCCACCATTATGGTATTCATTAGATTAGCAAAGGCTACACCCATGGCCCTCTAGAATGTAGCAGCAACATTTGTGAGGCCAAAGGGCATTCTCACATACACATATGTCCCCCAAGGTGTGGTGAAAGCAATCTTGTATTTCTTTGATTCTTTGGCCTTTACTTGGTTGTAGCCAGAAAATCCATCCAAAATAGACAACAGCTCACAACATGTTACCCTTTGCAACATGGATTCCATGTTTGGGAGGGGATAATTGTCTTTGAGTAATGAAATATTTAGTTTTCAAAAATCCACACCTAATCTTTTGTCTCCATTCTTCTTTCATATCGGTACCAAATTTGAGACCCAAGAAGAGTGCCTAATGGGTTTGATAATGCCACCATCTCTAAGCTTCATGAGTTCTTCTTGCATCTTGGGTGCTAATGTGGGATTTATGGGCCTTTTTTTTTGCCTAAAATGCTTAGCATTTGGTTTTAGTAGGATTTCATGTTGGAATATATCTTCTTTGTAAGCCTTTAGGTCATCATATGACTAAGAAAATACATGCTTATACTTCTTGAGTAAGGCTATAAGCATTTCTCTAGTGTTGGAGCTAATCCTTTTTCTAATATACACCCTTTTAGGCACCATTTTAGTCCCAATGTTGATCTACTCAATATTTCTTATTTCACCAATGTTTCTTCAGAAGGTGTCTATCATTACCATCAAATACTCTTTTTAGAGCCACCAAAACTTTTGGTATTTTACTTGTTCTAAGCTGCACCACTTCTTACCCAATGACAGTTTCTTTACGATATACCTCCTCAACAAATGCATTAAAATCTATTTCTTAAGATTCATATTGATATATGCAATGGAGAAAATTAATTAAGTCTTCATCATCATTGAATACTGTTGATGCCAAAATTTGACGAGAAGACAGTGCCTTATGGGAAACTCAGTTCAAGGGGGACCCTTTGCGCCAAACTGAGTGACCTTCGGGTTTTAAAGAAGCCAGCTTCTTCTATAATGGTTTTTGGAAAGGGAAAAGGAAGCAGATATAATGAAACAAGTATTAATCTAAGGCGATGCGCCAAAGCTTACTGATAGGCACGATAAATCATAGACTTAAGGGCCTAAATGTTATTGTTGTGTTCCAAAACATCAGAAACTTAAAGCTATAGCATAAACAATTCATTTAATTGACATAAAATAGTATCACATACATTCTTACTGCTAAGAAGAGTCATTAAGACATGATTTAGAAAAGCAAGTTTATATTCAATGTATAGAAGTCTCCTCAAATGAAGTGCTTAAGACAATAAGAAGCACAGTTTACAGTTTAGTCAAAACATGAAAAACAGAAAGGCCCAACAATAGGCACAGTCTGAAAGTTTCCTGCGAATAAACATGTAAAAGAGGCCTGGTGTCCCTTGCTAAAACTAGTATTCTTTCAAAAATCTTGGACCCCTCTCTCCTCGACAGAGAGAGTATATATAGCCAGAGAGCAAAATCCCACCACTTTGGAGAGCCGTAATAGAAAGATCCCACAATCTCTCGTAATGATGCCGAATAAGAATATTCTCAATGTCGTTACAAGATCAACCAGTCAGAACATAGCATCCAGTCAATCAATTGTAGGCGTGCCCTTTGTAATGATGGCAACGGTCCCAACCAAGCTTCGAAGCGACAAGTGCCACCCACCGCTTCAGAGAACCATGACGAGCAGCACCCGAAACACTATCCTGCTCAGCCAGCCCATAGCCTACTTTGATAATCAGTGTGAGGCACGTGGCAACAAATCGTGGCCCGAATGAGAACTCCTACTACTGCCTAGAGATTGCGAAGAAGCGACACATGTTCAAGGGACTGAGGTCGATTTGAAAATGGAGGGAAGTCCATATGAACCGGGTGGCGAAAGAAGCGTGGCCGCGTTTCACAACCCGCGGTGTTCACATCCCTATTGCTGTTAAAAGGCTGCAAACCGTTGACACGTGGCTGAAGGTAGGGCTCGCCAGAAAATAAAGAAGGCCTGCAGAAATGTTTCACAGCACGTAGCTACATATTCTATCCCTGTGAGGAAAGTTTGCGATGCGCCGCCACGTACCAAGATGTGGGCCCCTCTGAGAATCTTAGGAGTGCTGGCCCTTTATGGAAGGCTTAGCAACCCAAAGAGAATACAAAGTAACAGAAAATAAAAACCTCCGTAGGCAAGACACATGGACGCCCAGCGTAGCATTTCAGGACCTGAAAAGGGAGCCACT
This sequence comes from Sequoia sempervirens, assembly GCA_007258455.2. NCBI lineage: Eukaryota > Viridiplantae > Streptophyta > Pinopsida > Cupressales > Cupressaceae > Sequoia > Sequoia sempervirens. The sequence continues at coordinate 126,163,898 of VDFB02168118.1, read as the reverse complement.
AGCCGAAGTTGCGAAGTGAGAAATGCACAAAGGGAAAGATCAAAACCTACCGGGAAGCGGAATAAACTCGGAGACGCACAGGATAGTGCACGAATGTGTACAGAAAGAACCCGAAGGGAGCTGCTTGAATCATTATTTCAACAACTTTTGGTGACTATCAGGGGCATTTCGGATAAGAAACGGAGAACCCAAAAAATCTCTGGTTTTGCAGACCAGAGCCTTCATCTATAGGGCGAATGGAGTTAGAGTTTGGAAAGTGCAGCCTGCAAAGGCACTCATTCACTTTCGGACGGCTTTGCCATGCTGCGCAAATTCTCTTGTACCCCACAGAGATCAATAGCTTCCTTGTGAGACAGCACCTCTGGTAGGCCAGCGCCTGTTTGGATATGGAAAACCAGCTAAGAGAGTGGATGAATGATCGCCTTGATATATGCTGCTGTTGGGGGGCTGCCAAATTCTTTGAATGCCTCCAGATCGTTCTCCTTCTATTTAATAACCTCTGTAATTTATGCAGTCGTGGCAATAGTGCCATCCTCAAGGAACGGAGATGGCAATCCCAACTTGCCCAACTTAGAGAAACTTCCCCAAATGCCATCCAGTGCCTTGTTTAGAAAAGTCGCTGATGTCTTTGTACGTTGGAAAGCGGAGTGGCAATGAATGAATCTATTTGCCGTTTGAGCAGCAGTGTCCCGATCTTTGATACCGACCCCGGCAAGGATCTCGTTTGAGACCGAGTATAGCTTATTTAGCAAGTCCCTTGCCTCGAGAACCTTTTCCAAGATGAAACGCGGGAACTGTTCCATTGTGTCATGGGCTTCCTGATTGAGTCTTAATGCTTTGTCAATGAACTAGAGGATAGGCTGCAGATTTAGGCAGAAGGTTTTAATTTTCTCCCATTGAGAAATGTATAATTTCTTGACCAGTGGGATTATATTAGGTTGGGCAGGGGCTGGTAGCAGAGAGGCCCTAAGCGAAGAAATCTCCGCGTCTCTTGAAATGAGGGCCTCAGCCAATTCTGCCTTCTTCTTTCTCTAGGACGCCAATTGCTCTGCATAGTTGTTCATTTCTTTATTCCAAGTCTGTTCAGCTCTGGAGTGGTTAGCCAATTACTCTTCTAATGAAGCTTTTGTCTCTCGAAGCTCGTCTTCTAGCTTCGTCTTTGTCTCTCGAAGCTCCTCTTTTTCTTGTTCCTTTCATTGATACTGCTCTTGTAGGTGCTCCATCTCCTCACTTTTCTCTACCATCTTCTGACTGTACTCAAGGCAAAAGCATTCGAGCTCCCTCTCTATTTATTGTAGGCTCTATTGCACTGCTTGGTTTTGATTCTGCAATTCTTTTAATAAGATTGGGTTGGCTACTTAGGTCTTCGCAATTTTGCCTTGAAGCCTGTTTCTCTCATTTTCTGCTCTTAGCGCCCTTTCTGTCATTCGGGTGATATCCGCCTCTAAGGATTTTTCCTTTGCCTCTAGAAAGCTCACCCTTTCCTTGGCTGCCTTGAGCTGTTCATCCTTCTTCTTTAACTGGCGACCAGTGTTTAGGAAGTCGGAAGTGACCACCTATTGTGTCTCCATGATTTTGACTTTATCTTATGGCCGGGCTACCTTCATGTCTAGCCCGATAGCATAGATCTCATAGTCCTCTGGTTGCATTTCTCCCTGAGGCTTATTTATCCTTGGGTACATAGTTGCAAATTTTAATTCTTGGCGGGCCTCGTCATACGAAGCCTGTACTCTCAGCTCGGCGGGGGCATTATCATCCTTTGCTTTTCGTCGCCTCATTCTATTTGCGCGTGCTTCCTTTCTGCAATCTATCTGTGTTATGAACTCAGCTGGTGACGAAACCAGCCCACCTGCGAAAGGAACACCAAAAGGCAGGGCGTAGGGATAGGTAACTTTCATAGGCGCACGCATTTGTTTCTTCTGGAGGGTGACGGTTTGCAAAGAAAAGTGTGGCACGTTCCATAGCTTAGCCTGGGGGTTATCAGCAAGGTTAGCCATTTGCAATGGCTGAACCAGAGATTCAGTCGTAAGGCCCATTGGCTGAGGAAAAAGAGTCGTTGCCTGGGTATCGGCTTGTTGCGATGGGAAGGGATCCGTAAGAATATCAGAAAAAGAGTGGGGGCCAATAGGAGGAATATTTTCGGAAAGCGAGGTGAAGAAAGTCTGAGCGGCAGCAGTAGGCGTAAGCATGCTCAGAGGAGTAATTATAAACGGTTGGGCTTGCAAATACTGGGCAAATCCAACAGAATAAGCTGGACCAGAAGCAGAGGGTGGAGGGCTCGGACTAATGGCAGGAGTTGCTGACTCAGCAGGGGCGGATGCGAAAGAATGAGATATAAGAGAGGAAGGAGCAAAATGTACCTGCTGACTGGTCGGCAGTGGCTCCTGGATCGTTCGGGACTCACCCGCAAACTCTGGCATTTGACTAGCAGCGGGTGTTTCTCCTTTGGCGGGTTCATGTGAAACTATCTCGATAACACTTTTCATGCACTGCATTTTCACGGGCAGACACTCACTAACCTCGACAGTCGGATCCTTCTGCTGGGGCGTTAGCCTGACCAGTTTAGTGGCCCATGTGCATGTAAGCGAGCCCCTTGATATGTTAAAGCGCACATTAGTGCCCACATAGGCGGCATGCTTGGAGACATTGCCTCCCTGCGCTGAAGAGGATGATACCGCCATTTCTTCCTCCTGCTCCTCAGAGCCCTCTGCTTCACTTCTGTTAGCACTAGAGATCAAGCTGGGATGGCCTTCATCCCACCATCTTTCAAATTCTTGATCGTCCTTCAATTGATTATAAGGAGCGTTCAACTGTGATGTTTCCTGGCGGTATCTCCAAAAAGTTTTTATTTTTTCATCGCTCCATTCCTCGCCCACTTTCAACTTGTTATACATGTTGCGCTCTATTGGAAGGTTGTCCTTGGCCACAGCCACTAGAAAGTAGAACTTGTACCATGGGCCCCTGGTATCCAGCGTAGGGATTTGTGCTAATTCAACAAAATATTCATCTTTATCACTCCGGCTATTACGCCGCTTCTCCCAGTATGGTCGGGGAACATGTGTAACTTTTATGTGTGGCTCAAGTAGATCATTGAAAGGGTTGTAATCCCACTTATCATTTACTAGTACTAACCCCAGATGTGCTAGCTTGTCCCCTAGCAGCTCATGCGATTATTTTTTAACAAGCGTAATTGACTTGAAACCCTTTGGGCAAGTGAAGAATCCCTTCCTCTTGACACTTTCGCAGCTACAGAACATGAAATCAATGATGCACACCTACCGAAAAACCTCTAGCACAAGCACTCTATCGGTGATGCAAGCCGGGAGCATGAAAGGTTTACCGATAAAGCCCTGCATTCGAAGGATCATGAAATCCTTGCCCAAGAACCAGTCACAAGCAGGGGTGTAGCCTTGCAGAAATCCAGTCTGCTCAGTGTTAAGCCAGATGATATCGCCCTCTCCGATCAAATCATTCAGGACCGGGGCTATGAAATAGTCCATGAAAGCATAGTAGTCATATGTTGCGGAAAGGTAGGGTGTCCATATAAACATCGGCTTTCTTTTGTTCTGGTCGTCAAAAATTGATAGCGGGACAAATCGGGCGAAGAAATCCGGATTCTGATGCAGGAACATGTGGACCAGGTAGGAAAGAAATCTAAATTTCTTCTCCACCTAATAATTCTCTATTTTCTGTATCATTTCTTTGACCATGAACTGAGCAAAATCATACCAGAAAAGTTCATGCTGCTTGTGAAACTGTATTGCGGGGCCCAGTTGAAAAGCCTCGATCTTCTCATCAGAATCTCAGCCACAAACAAATGCCAGCATGGATATGGGGTCTTGGAGGTCATCGCGAAATGAACCACGCAATAATGGGATACTCGGTGCCTTAGCGGACGCAACACCTTTCTTATTAGTCTCTTCTAATAGGAAATTGGAGCTGGTTTTCATCCTTTTCCATATTTTTTCCCCTTTGTTTGGGCGGAAATGCTCGATATTCTCCTTTCATCTGCCCAGATCAGGAATACATAACATATGCCAGATGGCTTCTGAGCCGATATGAACCCTTAAATTGCGACCTTCAATGTAGTGGGTATCTGGATTATAGCGTTGAATAGCCGCGTCGACCACCTCCGGGCAATAGTGCACCAATTAGACCATATATTGTGGAAGACCGCTAAGCCAGACTCTACTTGTCATGGCTTGGTCTACCCTTGGTGCTGATAACCTTGCACAAGCCGCCTCTCTAAGAGATTTAGGGTTCTTGGCAAGCTTTGGGTCGTAGATATTAGCCCACTTTTCTCTAACCTTTTTCGGGTTATTCCACTCTTTGGGCCTCTCCAGCTCCTCTGTGTTGGCTCTTTTCACCTTCGTGGGTATACCAGGAGTGGCATATGCTACATCCTCATATACGTATACCTCAGCCGAAGAATGAATAGCCAAATACAGTTCCTGGCTAATCTCCTCTTGCATCAGCTGAGCTGAAGATTCTGACATTTTTCCTTCGCGGCAGAACTTGTAAGCTTCTGGCCTTCGAATACCCTTGCACTGGATATACAGACAGAAAACACTTTGCACCTTCCTTAGCTTTTGTAAAAAGACTTAGAAATATTAAGCGTTTTCATACAATAATAGCAACTTTCCTCAAAGTGGTAGGTGAATGCAAGCCCCTTGCATTTAATTCAGCATGTACTGTTCACCCCATAACTCGTGCAAGATGAGCTGATTATTTTTTTGAGGCGGCCGAATTTCATCATTGCTTTCAAAAGATCGTGTGATACACCCCGATCTCCTTGGAAATTAAGCTTGCAACTGGCCTTCTCACCTTGTGCTAGCATGTACCGGTAATTAATATCCTGGCCAGAATGATTACGCCAAGCAAACGATCATGGTCTGAAAAGATACAAGTATCGCCTTGGGCTCTGGGATGTGCTTGAGATATGACACCATAGCATACGGCCATACGTCCCTTCACCAAAAAGTGCCACCTTTTAAAGTTTAATTAATTAACTTTATTTAATTAAGCACGCCTTGAGCCGTGCTATCATGCATGTATTGGCCAAAAATGTGAGCAAACACAGACTCGGCCTTCGAGATTGCAACCAGTATACATCACGTTTCTTATAGGCGGATTGGCATATGTCATATCAACTTTTCTATAAATAGTCCAGTAGATAGCAAGCAAACATACTTAGCGTTTGAGAAGCGATAGGTTAGTAACATATTGCTCAGCAGACCCATTTATAGGTTAGGTGGCGAGTAGGCTCGACATTATTTTTAGCAGACTTAGGAATAGTGTCAGGGGAAATGGATACCCCAATTCATCTAACCTCGTTCAAATCACAGACGACGTTTGTAGGTGAGATCTCCACTAGAAGGCTCAAAAGAATGACGAAGAATAAGCACTCGCTAGTTCTAGTAGCCATTAAGTGGGTTCTAGGCAAGGACTGCGTTGAATATAAAGATAAGTATCAGGTGAACACCGACATGTGCTCACACTTTGTAGCGTCCATGTTGGACATCTGCATCCCCCGACCACTTATCTTGAAGATGGTCAAAGAGATCTTTCCGAAGAAGTACCTGAATGGGCTCGGCGAGGTTATTACACACGCCGCATATGGGATAGGCCTGCCAATAGCCAGTGACCTGCGTCGCTTTATTGAAGAAGAAGCCGTCGTTGTTTGGCTGCCATTTCTGAGCGGATTCCGTCTGCAGACCCGTGGCCAGCACCAGCAAAGGGTTACCCAAGCCCTACACTTCCTGTTCAGGAGCTACAACGTGATACCCTTCTACGATGTAGAATGGTACACTGACTTCAGGGACCTGGTGTATCCACCACTAACGATGGCTGCGTTGAATGATGCTACTAGTTCCGCTGAGGAGCCCGTGGATGAGGAAGAAGCGGACGTTGCGGTAAATGCGTCGGTTGTTGCTAGCCATTCCTACGGATAGATGACCCCCTTGCCTTGCTGCCTGATGATGTAACTCACCTGCTCCATATAAGCTTGATAAAAGGCCATCATATATATATACTCTAATACTTGTACATTTTGAAAATCGGCATCCATGCCATTTTGTAACCCAGGAACATATATATAAATATATACGTCTCTTTTTTAAGTGAAATCTATGCTCCTGTTTGCTTCTATGTGCAATTTTCTGGGTTTGCAAATCTTGTATGTTTTTTCTCCGTTTATGAGCATACTTTTGTGTTTAAGAAACTCTGGTGTTTTACCCACTAATGATGATGAGAAAATGCATAGCACGTCAACTGGTTTAGCAAAAGGATAGGCCAAAAATAGAAAAGGAAAAAAAAAAGCATTATTTACAACTGTACAAGGTAGGGCTTGATGCTTAATGGAACAATTTAAGGTGAATCCCATTAACCGGGATTCCTAGAGGCTCTTGTTTCATATTTTCCAGCTCGAAAGCATTGTGTTGCATGCACCGAATGATTTTGAAGGGTCCCTCCCATAGGCTATCAAACTTACCGTGTTGACCTGGCTTTGCAGCCCTACTGTCATATTTTAGCACTAAGTCTCCACTTCTTAGGCCTTGGTCGGAAGCCTTTTTGTCAAACCACCGTTTGACCACCTGTTGACGGCCTGTCATTGCTTTTAGGGAATTTTCCCTTTTTTCTTGTACTTCCAGTAGTTCCGCAAGCCGAACCTCCATGGCATCATTTTGTTCTATCTCAAGAGATTTCAACAACTGTATCGTCGGGATCTCCATAGAGATAGGTAACAGCGCCTCTTTCTCGTATACTAGCTCATAGGGAGAAGTCTTGAGGACTTGTTTAGGAGTTATACAGTTGGCCCAGAGTGCTTTTCAGATATTTTTATGCCATTCCCTCTGGTGTTTTGAGCCAACCTTTTTGAGGAGTCAGACTAAACTTTTGTTTGTCGACTCGGCTAGGCCATTTCCTTGTGGATAATAGTTTGATGATGTTTTAAGGAATATTCCATTTTTTAATGCAAAGTGACATACCTTTGTGCCCACAAATGCTCTAGCATTGTCTGAAATGATTGTCTTCGGAGGGCCGAACCTTGTCACCAGAGCCTCAAGGAAGTCTACAATCTCTGCTTTCGTTGCCTCCTTAAGGGGAACAACCTCCGCCCACCTTGTGAAGTAGTCTGTAGCTGTTAAAATCCATTTATGTCCAAAGCTAGAAATCGGGTTGATCATTCTGATAAAATCCAAGCCCCATTGCGCAAATGGTTCATCTGCCACGATAGGTTTGAGGGGCATCACTAAATTCTTCCTTCTGTCAGAGAAGAACTGACATTTTTTATAAGTCTTTACCAGAGAGTAGGAATCATTGAAAAGTGTGGGCCAGTAATATCTAGCCCGTAGGACCTTGATGGCGGTAGTTTTAGCAGAGAAATGTCCACCTTTGTCACTATTGTGAAATGCATCGAGGATCCTCTGTGCCTCCCCTGAAGTAACGCATTGTAGGAGCACACCATTAAAAAAAAATTTGAAAAGAACTCCTTCTATCAGCATGTATCCGCAATTCTGAAGCCGGTAATACCTTCTTTTTTGTGATGAGAGGCCTAGAAAATACCTTCCGGTTTGTATGAAGTTCATTCTATCTTTCAGCCAATCATCCTCTGATCCCAATCCATTTATCAAGACAAGCTCTGGCTGTTCCTCTTTAGCAGGCATCTTCTCATCCTGTGCCATATACTCACACAGTCCTCTGCCTTTAATAGTCTTGGTAGGCCTGACCTCGATGTCATACTCTAGGATCTTGGTGATCCAATTAGCCCTTTTTTCTGTGATCTCTCCCTCCATGATGTATTCCCGCACACTAGAATGTGCGACATATACCAGGATTTTATTGCGGGAAATTAGATGGCGGAATTTTTTAAGCCCTTTTACTATTGCAAAGGCTTGTCTTTCGATGAAGTTATAATTCACCTCATATTCCTTTAGCGTTCGGGAATAGAATGCCACTGGGTGTTCTCCCTTTCCTTCACTATCATTTTGAGTCAAAACAGTAGCGATACTGGACTTGCTACTAAAGGCATACATTATAAAATCTTTGTACTGATCGGGATTAATTAACACCGGGGCCGTGGAGATCGCTTCTTTGACCTTCTCAAAAGCCTCCCGAGCCTCTGTTGTCCACTTGAAAATTTGATCATTTTTCAGCATTAGGGTGATCAGCCTAATTATTCCCACAAAATCAGAAATAAATTTACTGATGAAATTTACTTTTCCCAGAAAAGACTGGACACCTTTCTTATTTACCGGAAGGGGAAGCTCTTTGATAGCCCTCACTCTTTTGGGGTCGATTGAAATACCCTCTTTAGACACAACATGCCCTAACAGCTTACTCTGGGGTACTCTGAACACACATTTCTTTGGATTTAAGGAAATCCCGAACTCTTGGCACTTTTGAAAAACTAACTCCAAATGATCAAAATGATCATCTTTAGATTTAGAGAACACAGTAAGGTCATCCAAAGAGATTAGGATAAACTTATTGATCAGTTCGCTAAACGTGACGTCCATAGCTCATTGGAAAGTTTCCCCTGCATTGGATAAACCAAAAGTCATTTTGGCATATGCAAATGTTCCCCACTTCGTAGTGAACGTAGTCTTTTGATGATCTTCTTCTTTAACTCAAATCTGGTTAAGCCAGAGAAGCCATCCAGCAGAAAGAACATTTCCGATCCTGTGACAGTTTGGAGGATCGACTCCATAGAAGGCAATGGATAGTGGTCTTTCAGAGATGCTCTATTTAGGTCTCGAAAATCCACGCATAAGCGGATATCACCATTCTTCTTTCGAACTGGTACCAGATTTGATACCCAGGTACTGTGTTCGATCGGGAAGACAATACGTGACTCGATGAGCTTGGTTAGCTCTTATGCCATCAAGGCTTCAATTTTAGGGTTGACTGACCGCTGTTTATGTTGGACTGGTTTCGCGCCTTCTGTTAGCTCAATAGTATGTTGAATGATGCCAGGATCATAACCTTCTAGATCGTCGTAGGACCAGGCCACTACTCTATATTTCCCACAGAAACTGATAAGTCTCTCTATCTTGTTGTGAGACATCTTTTCTGACCCGAAGGCTCCTGTCGTCGGAAACCCAAAGGTTTTCATAATCACTTTTGTCTGCCACAAATTTCTGCTTATCATTTCGGGCGTCATTACAATCAAAAAAAAATTTGAGAGTAACTAACCCTTTTGGAAGTTTATTTGATTTAAGCTGCATAATTTGTCCTTCATAGGCTTCAACGATTCTCGGTTGAAGTTGATCAGCGAATTCTCCAGAGTGTTGGATAAACGAGGCGATGTGCTCATCGCTCTCAAATACTTGCCAATTCTGATCATTGTCGAGGATTGATGGTCTAACAAGCACTTGCACTGAATATTTGTTCTGAAGCAAGTCAGAGGCAGGATCAAACTGAGCACCGATTACCGCCATGCGATCTGTATCACCATTTTGTGTTCGGAGAATGGTCAGGATGTTGAAAGCTTCAAAACTTTCAATCAGGTCCTAGACTCAGTGCCGATAGGATCTCATGCAGACATTTTTTGCTATGAAGATTCCTCAGACCTGATTAACTACTAGTTCAAAATCTCTAAACACAATCAATTGCTTGACACCCATTCGTTCTGCTAGGCTAAGACCTTGAACCAACCCTTCATATTCAGCCTCGTTATTTGAATAGGCGAATTGGAATCGGAAAGACCTGAACAACTTTTCATTTTGTGGGGACATTAGATATACCCCTGCTCCAGCTCCAACTTTTCTCCTTGCTCCGTCAAAATACAATGTCCACAGCTCACTTGCTTGGTCATCGTCAGGTTCTTTGACAACCTTTGGAAGAACCTGGTCTTCATCATAAATCACATATGTGCCCAGTTTGGTAGCATGATAATTCCCGAAAGGATCATTATTTATATGTTCACTCAACAGAGCATCTTCCTCATCACTTCGGTCTCCGCTCACCTTCTCATCTAGTAGTTCGACATTGTACATGTCCTGTTTGGTGATGGAGGTATGTGCGGCTTCAAAATTGATCAGGGCCTCATCCGCCACATGTTCAGAATGTAGAGTCTCTAATTCAATCTTCATTTTCGCACCATGTTTTGTCCTAAGTATTAGATGTGACCAATCTAAGGACAAATATCCGCCCACTTTCGAAGTAAATTCTCGAGAAAGACAAAGACCAAACATTGGTGGAACATCTATGATCACTGTATCTTGCAGGACCGTGATACTTGGGCAGGCAAATAGAGTTAGCGGAAGTGCTTTGATGACACCCACAGTATCAACCTTATTTCCATCTAGCTGCATTACCCCTTTCTTCATAGGTTCGTAGCTGAGTCCCAAGGCTTCGGCTATCAGTTTTGGCATAACCGTTGTACTAGCACCGGAATCAATCATAGCATTATGTAATAGCTTCTTCCCTATAATGAGAGTCAAGAAGAAGGGTTGAGGATTTGGCCTACCTCCTCCCTCCGCATGGGATCTCTTAGCTTTTTCTGCAAGAACCTTAGCTGGTGACATCTGATAAACTGCCTCGGTACTGGCCAAAGGCTGAGTTGGTACTGATCTGATCTCTTATTGAAGCGCCTTTTGTAGCATGGTTTTCTATTCTGGGATAGCTAGAATGTCCCATAAAGACACATTAGCGGATGATTTCTTTAATTGTTCCACCACATTAAACGGCGAGGAGCTCAGAGATTTCTGCTCTTTTTCTTTTGTTATAACAATCTCCCTTTGTGGCTGAGAAGATGAAGAGACAGTAGATACGTCAGGATTTTGATCGAATATGCCTTTGCCTTGCGGGCTGTCCAAAGGTGAAGCAACGAGCTCACCGGTGAATCTCCTCTTTGATCGTGTGTTATAGTCAGACTGTACTCGCGGCGTTTCAGCTGTGGACGTGTCATTTGCAAACACCATTTCTTCATCTTCCATCCATGAGAAGAGTGCATGATCAGGAACAATATCGGACTCTTGCTCTAAGGACATTCCTTGCATTTGCGCGGTAAGGACCGCATTCTCCATTTTCTGCTGCAGTACCTTGATTGCATTGTTCTGCCACTTTCTGTTGTAAGTTGCCATGCGGACAATTTTGGGGCATATGTGCATCATTGCAAGGGAAGCACCATGGATTGATGTCATCAATAAGATTGTTTTGTCCTGTGGTTAGTTCTCTACTTGAACTTGGCAACACAACTGTCAGCGGCGTAGGCACCGGAACCAGTTGGTTTGTAGCTGCCACGGGTGGATTAGTGCGACGCGCATTCTGATATTGATTTTGGTGATAGGCAGGACACCCACTTTGATAGTTTTGATATGCGGGCATGGCGGCATTGCTTGGTTCCGCTTGAGAGTTGTTATATCATTTGCCATAGTTCACAACATCTCTTTGAGGTCGCCCATCTCATCCTTGGGAGCACCCGATGTAGCGGCCAATTTTTTAGGAGCGGCTACATATGAATACATCGACTGGGAAGTTACTGGTGCACTGGTCGACGCAACTTCTTGTGCGGCGTTTGATATCTCAGGAAATGTCGGTACAATAGGTCAAGGAGGCAATTTACCGCAGTCTATCAAGTGATTCTCCGCTTTGATAGCGGTGGCATATGCATCTGGTAAAGTGGCTCCTCCCAAAGACTTGATCATCATAGAAATGTTAGGATTGATGGACTTCAGATAAAACATGAACGCCAATTCTGGAGTCGGGCGGATAGTTACAGGAATCCTCCGCCAACTTGAGTGAAATCGGGCATTGAAGTCTGTCAGAGCCTCCTGGGGTGCTCGTTTGGTGATGGATAACTGATAATATAGAGAAGAACGATCTCCGTCATTTGAGAACCCTTCATAGAATGGATCTCCGAGATCATCCCAAGTGCGAATGGTGTTAGGAGTTAGTGTTCGGTACCAATCCAGAGCTTTGCCTTTGAAGGACGCAGCAAGGAGCCTCAAGGCTACATTTTGCGCTGTGATACCGTGTACCAGACATACATCCGCTACATCCTGCAAATGCTCTGCTGGCATTTTTGTGTTATCTTCGACAAATTTGGGAAGAGCTTTTAGGGCCGAAACCAGAATAGCGCCCCAAATAGCAGGCGCTACCGGAGCTACCAGGGGACTTCCAACATCCCATGCTACATAGTTTATGTTCGTGGCCGGCAACATGGTGAGAGGAAAGGGTGGTGGGAATGGAACGGTTACTAACTGATTTGCGGCCTCGACTGTCCCTAATGGAGGCACAAGTAAACCTGGATTATTTGCAGTCTGGGATCTAGTTACAGGCCGATGGCTCATACACCCCTTTATAAGACAATTTCATTAGTTTGGGTCCCACCGGGCGTGCCAGAAAAAAGGACAAACTATTAACGCCAAAATTTGACGAGAAGATAGTGCCTTATGGGAAACTCAGTTCAAGGGGGACCCTTTGTGCCAAACTAAGTGACCTCCAGGTTTTAAAGAAGTCAGCTTCTTCTATAATGGTTTTTGGAAAGGGAAAAGGAAGCATATATAATGAAACAAGTATTAATCTAAGGCGATGCGCCAAAGCTTACTGATAGGCACAATAAATCATAGACTTAAGGGCCTGAATGTTATTGTTGTGTTCCAAAACATCGGAAACTTAAAGCTATAGCATAAATAATTCATTTAATTGACATAAAATAGTATTGCATACATTCTTACTGCTAAGAAGAGTCATTAAGACATGATTTAGAAAAGCAAGTTTGTATTCAATGTATAGAAGTCTCCTCAAATGAAGTGCTTAACACAATAAGAAGCACAGTTTACAATTTAGTCAAAACATGAAAAACAAAAAGGCCCAACAATAAGCACAGTCTGAAAGTTTCCTGCGAATAAACATGCAAAAGAGGCCTGGTGTCCCTTGCTAAAACCAGTATTCTTTCAAAAATCTTGGACCCCTCTCTCCTCGACAGAGAGAGTATATATAGCTGGAGAGCAAAATTCCACCGCTTTGGAGAGCCGTAACAGAAAGATCCCATAATCTCTCGTAATGATGCCCGAATAAGAATATTCCCAATGTCGTTACAAGAGCAACCAGTCAGAACACAACATCCAGTCGATCAGTTGCAGGCATGCCCTTTGTAATGATGGCAGTGGTCCCAACCAAGCTTCGAAGCGACAAGTGCCACCCACCACTTCAGAGAACCATGACGAGTAGCACCCGAAACACTATCCTGCTCAGCCAACCCATAGCCTACTTTGATAATCAGTGTGAGGCACGTGGCAACAAATCGCGGCCCGAATGAGAACTCCTATTGCTGCCAAGAGATTTCGAAGAAGCGACACGTGTTCAAGGGACTAAGGTCGATCTGAAAATGGAGGGAAGTCCATATGAACTGGGTGGCGAAAGACGCGTGGCCACGTTTCACAACCCATGGTGTTCACATCCCTACTGCTGTTAAAAGGTTGCGAACCGTTGACACGTGGCTGAAGGTAGGGCCCGCCAGAAAATAAAGAAGGCTTGCAGGAATGTTTCGCAGCTCGCAGCTGCATATTCTATCCCTGTGAGGAAAGTTTGTGATGCGCCGCCACGTACCAAGATGTGGGCCCCTCTGAGAATCTTAGGAGTGTTGGCCCTTTATGGAAGGCTTAGCAACCCAAAGAGAATACAAAGTAACAGAAAATAAAAACCTCCGTAGGCGAGACACATGGATGCCCAGCGCAGCATTCTAGGACCCGAAAGGGGAGCCGCTAGCCGAAGTTGCGAAGTGAGAAATGCGTAAAGGGAAAGATCAAAACCTACCGGGAAGCCGAATAAACTTGGAGACGCATAGGCCAGCACACGAACGTGTACAAAAAGAACCTGAAGGGAGCTGCTTGAATCATTATTTCAACAAATACTTTCCAATTATAAAAATTATCAGGGATTACAAGTCTAGTCTTGAATTCTACCTTTGCTATACTTGCCAATGTAATATTATCCCTTTTTAGAGCTACATTTTCCAAGAAGTCTATCATTATGTTTTTAGATCTCTCCTTCCAATCTATCGAGAATGGATCAAAAATTTCTATGGAATCCCAAATAGCATGTTTGTATTGCTTAAGCCTTTTATTTTTTGTTGAATACTTTTCTCTTACTTGTGAGACAACTAATTCATATTCTTCGTATACTACTAGCATTTATATTCCATATCTTGCACAAAAATATTTAGGTCTAACAACAACGCCTCATATTCAACTATGTTTTTAGTTGACACAGAGAAAGAACTACCATTGGCTCACTTGGCAACTTTCATAAATTGATTCATTTCAAACAATGATTAAAGACATTCTAGATCACATTGGAAACATTGCCATGGCAGCCTAATGTGCACTCAAAAAAGGGAAACCAACACAATTCATGAGTTCCTTTATATTTCAATCTTCTTACAATATTTTCTATTGATTCCCAACCAATCATGTTCACACAAAGTATAGATCCTATCAAACCCTCAAGTCACTAGGGTTTTAAGCTTGTTTGCATACAAATGAGAGAAAACTATCATTGATTCCTCACACATGCAAAATTTTGAAGTATTGAGCCCAAAATGGTTTTTAGATATCCTTAAAACATAACATTTTAGCAATTTTCATAACTTTTTGATGGTGGAAAACAAAGATATGAAATTTTCTAGGTCACTGGAAACCCTAGTTAGGGTCCATGACTACCATCACTAAAAATGCAATAAATTTCACAAAACTTAATGAAATTACTCCAACAAAAAAAAATCTTCTATATTTCATAGCTTCATCAGCCACATGCTTTCCCTTGATCATATTAGGTCATAAAATTCATACAAAAGATGTTTTTCAAGTAGGAAACAGTGAAAATTTATACATGGAAACCACTTATTTTTTCATAGATTTCACAAAACATAATAAAAATCAGTCAAACAAAAAGAATTAGAAATCTAAAACCATTATCCAACTTTTCCAACCCAGTTAGGGTTGTACACATGGGTATTCATATTGTTACATCATGAAAAGCACAAGAAAATGCTTCCAAAATATTCATGTTTTCATTCAATCTCTTCTCTAAACTTGGTGCATGAGTTTACATGCCATATTTATGCAATTACATCCATTCACAACTGCCAAACCAACTTCCAACTACCAAAAAACTAAAATTGCAACTTTTACAACCTTGACATGACAACTTTTGCAACTTTTACAACTTTTTGCTCCTAATCATCAAAATGACTCAAAAGGACCCCAAATGGCCTAGAATGGTCCAAATTGACCTTATTGACCCAAAACAAACCCAAACAACCCAAAATTAAAAGTTTTACAAAATGACTAAAAATGCATCAAAAGATGCCCCTGCATCATTAATGCATTCAAAAGTTAGTAAGAATGAGTATTTGAATGTTTACCCATTGGTGAGATAAACATTATTCCTACTCCACTTACACCCTTTCTACAAGAACCATAAAAATACATTTGAAAAACTCCCTACTCATCCTAGTGGGTTGTAGTGCCAATTAGGTCACTGTTCTACAACTCTGGTTGTGATTTTTCAATTTTGAAATTTCCTAGGTCTCCATCACAAAAGAAGTTCATTTGGTTTGGATCAAGGTGCTCTATTATTTATTCAGATTAGGGTTCTCTATATAACTTAACCTATTTTCCATTGTTACATATGACAAGTCTAATTGAGAATTTCCCCCAATTACAGCAATCCACTATCTAGATAATAACATGCCATAATATGGAGGGGTGTCTACTACAATAATATCAGTTTTGTAAGTGGCTCTAGGGTAGGAGGATAATTTTAATTCTACATCCCATATTTCTCCAACAAAAGGGAAAAAAAATTATCCATTGCATAGCACTTTGAATACGTAGTATCCACCCATAAGCCCAATTCTTTCATGACTGCCATAGGCATGATATTTATTGTTGCTCCTGAGTCAATCATGTAATTTTTTACTAGTTTATTGTTGATCAATTATGTAGTATAAAATGGATCTACTTGAGAAGGATTCTTTTTCAAGGTGTCACCAAGATAAACCTCAGGTGTCTTTTGTTGCAAGTATGAATGAGTATGGTGGTGTTTTCATTAATATTGTCATTGATGTCAACATAGTATAGGTTATTGTAGAGAAAGGAATCAAGTGATTACAAGTTGTGCATGTATATTTGAGATACTATAGAGATGTTGTGAGTACATGGAGCTATCTTTATGGTGTTGCAGGTGTGCTGAAATGATGAGTTACCAAGTGCTTTTGAGAAATAGTGAAGTCAGGATTGTGTGTGTGTTCAAAATGTGCTCTGGTTTATGCTATGCATTTCTCCTATGTTGATCCTATGCTTGTGTGGATCTAAAATGTTGTTTAAGGGAATCCTTGGGTGATATATCCTAGATTAGAGCTTCTAGTTTGATGAAGAGTGAAAGTTGTGTTCATCGATGTGTGAACTGGTTTGACAAAGTTGTTTATCTATGGACTAGGAGAAATGTATCTACTCCACAATCCTTCGCTAGTTTGTTTCAAGTCTTTTGGATCTATTAGAAGGCTTGCAATAATGTTCCCTATTTTTTGTCAAAGGTGTTGGTGGTTTGGTGCCCCAGAAGATGAGTTTCAAAGTTTTCATGTGTGTCTATATAGTTTGGATGGATTGATGGATAGTGTTCTATGTATGAAGGTTGTTTCATTCATTATGGATGAATTTGAAGGTATCTGAGATGTTTTCCAGTGTATAGTGAAGCATTTTATGTGGCCCACATGTTATCCTCTTGTTTTAGAAGCATGTACTTCAAATTTCATTTGTGTTTTCATTAGGTTTGGTTGATCTAGTGTCTACACGTCATGCAAAGGATAAGTATCAATTAAGGAAGTGTGTGATTGATCTGAGATGTTGTTTTGGGTCTTCAATAAGTGTTGCTTTGCTCTGATCTCATTCTCTTCCACCATGGGAATGTTGAGTTGTCAACCTAATTTGAATTTGTAAAATGAAGAGTGTGTGGCCAACCTTGGAGAAAGTTTCTAAGGTTGAAGATGGTATAAATACAAGTCAAGATGCAAAGGATTAGATGAATCCACAAGATTCCAAAAGTGTGAGAAGCAAGAGTTGTGTGAAAGTGAATTGAGGCAATAGTACTTTAATGTGTTAGACTCTTGAAAGAAATGAGTTGATAGTGTTTGCAATTCTTTGATCAAGGCTATAGATGTGTGGAAGTTGTTGTGTTGGATATTTTGTTGCATTGAGAAAGCGTTCTCTATGTAACATTCTTATTTATATCTTTCTTTATCTATAGGCATTGAGCCTCCCTTTTGGACAGTGAGTCCTATCTATAGGCAATGAGCCTTGTATCTAGATAGTGACTCCTATCTTTGGTAGTGAGCCTCTTGTAATAATTTTTGCAATTAGTCTTAAATTGTGAGTTAATCCTCACCATGGTTTTTCACTTATTGGGTTTTCCACATAAATCTAGTGTTTCCTATGTTGATATTTCCTTTTGTTATCTGCACTTTATGCTCATACTTAATAATAGAATAAAGTGGATGTGAAGTTGATAATTGTTTGAGATTTGTGATTGTGATTGGTGACAACTGATTCAACCACCCCCTCTCAGTTGTCTTGATCATTTCAACATATTTATGAGTTTTTGTCCAACATTATTTACCTTGGTTTCACCTTTTTTGATTTATCTTTATCTTTGTTCTAGTTGTACTGCTTGTTGGGTACATTTGAGATTAGTTTGAGGGAACTATCTCCATTTTCATCCACCTTCATCATCTCTAGCAGTGGTACTAATATCTTGATCTGAGATAATGCTTGTGCTATGTTTAATGAGGGGGCACTCACCAATTGTTCTACTTTTTTTGCTTTAGTATAGCTTTTCTCCTCAATTTGTTTCTTAGCACTGTCCCCAATCTTATCTTGATCAATTTTTTATTTATCCCTTAGCTAAATTTTTTCTAATTTCTTTCCTTTCTACCTCTCTTTTGGTTATCTTGAGTGTCCTTATGCTTTTGTTGATCTTTTATACATAATCCCCTTGGTGTTCCCTGATCTAGATTTATGGTTTTATTCCTTAGGTTATCATTACTTTTAGCCTATGCCACAATAGCCATTATGAGGGCTCTTATCTCTTCTTTAGTTGGTTTCCTTAATAGGGTTTGGTTCATTTTCTATCTAGAGGTACTCAATTGATAACCTTCCACATTGTCATCTTCTTGATCTAAAAATATTTCTTGTTGGTCTAGATGTGAACATTATACCTCTAATTGTTCACATCATATTCAAATCCTTCTTCTTCTAAAGAGGATTATTCTTCATGGACTTTATAAGGTTAAATTCCATCATATTTACCATATCGTCCACCTTTTCTGGCTCATATTGCATCTCATCTTGCTGAACTGGCTGCACAAATATGCAATATTTAAGAGCATGGGGAAAATTACAAGGTACACATCATGGAGTATTTTCCACCACATTGTTCCCATGCCTCCTTAATGGATCTAGGGTTTCTTTACCTCTATTTTTCTTTTGATCATCGATGATTGGTTTTCCATCCTTCCAATTCATCTTATAGGGAAAATCATGTAACTTTGGTTTGTCATTCCTATATTGATTGTGTTGCTTATGTTGATTGGTGCTTGTGTTTTGCATTGACCTAGCATCATCTATTTTTTCTACCTTTTTGATAACCCTTCTATTTTTTTCTATATTTATAGCAGCTTTATATGCTTTTCTAGGGTAAGAGGATTTATAATTCTAAGATCATAAATCATCTTTGGATCAAATTATTTTAAGTAAACTCTAGGCACATGGGGTTTGTAGGTTTCAAATGGTGTGGAATTTTGTTCAATAACTTATTATATCTGGTGTTGAAGCAATCAGCTACCTCATTGTATCCCTTTTGAATATTCATTAATCCATGCAAGGAAAAATTTGGATCTAAATGATCCCCATACTGCTCCCTAAATTTTCTTTTGAATTCTAAACAAGAAATGATACAAGCATCAGGTAAACTTTTATACCAATCTCTTGCATCCGCTATCAGTGATTGCATAAACAATTTCATGAAGATGTCTTCTTCTGGAATATCAATAGAATCCATGACTATCTCAACTAAATTTATATGATTTTCACCCAAAATAGAATTGTTCCTAAAGAATTTGGGAATTGAATTTCGCATTTCATTGTTGATGGTGTTCAAGTATCCCTGACTACTATTGAAGTCGATTGGCCTATATCTATCTATGTTCATAGGTCCTCTCATAGGTGGATTTTTTCCCTAGTGAGGTTGATACTATTTGTACTGGGAACCTTATTGTTGATATGTTCCTTGTTGCATACCAAGGTTATAATTTATAATAGGATTGGTACTTCTTTGTGTATTTTGATTTTGATATTGATTGTACCCTTGACTTTGATTATTTACTGCTTCTCAACTAGGGGGCATATGATATGAAATCCTCGCAAAATTTGAGGTAGGTGGTTTTGAAGTACTACATGGTTGATGAATGTGTGAAGTGGTACCAATGTTTCCCATGTATTATTGTGTGGTATTGACTAGCCACCTATGTTTGCATACCCAGTCTGTCTATGGATAGGTACATTTCATGACCCATTTATTGCAACCTGATCCTTTTGTTGTTGTAATTCTTGAGCTACTTATCTCTCTTGTTCTAATATCCTGACCATCTCAAGTGCTTCCTACATTTTTTGCAAATCCTGCTTCACTTCTTGAGTAGTCCTTTATGTTGTTATAAGACATTTGTTGGCTTTTGTGAAATGTACCATTCATGGTGTGCTACTACTTGGATTTTTTGTATGCTATTGAGCTATCATTTCCCCATAATTCATTCATGATTCATTGTATTTCCTTTCTTGTTCAAGTTGTGCCTCAAACTCAATCATCCTTTGAGGGTCAGGTTCAAAATTAAGGAGAGTATTGTATAAAATACCATGCTCAGTTTGACTCTGAGGTTCTCTTGGTAGGGATTTCCCCTGATTGTGTATTTTATATGTAGGTGAGTTGCATATACTGAATTGTTGTTCCATGATATTTTTTTGCTCATTTTTTTTACTATTTTGTGACTCCTTATTTGTAGTTGTGTTTGCAGAGGGCCCTTTAGTATTTGTGTTTGAAATAGGAGAAGATTTTGAACTATCAATTTTTCCATATGTCCATATTTTATCTTTATTTGATTGGTTGTTCTGATGTAGTAACCTTCTACCATCCATGTTGTGGTAAACTAGGATACTTTGATGCCTAGGATTCAACCTCTCAGATATATATTTTAATTTCCCACTCATACAATATTTTTAAAATGATTGAGTAGAGTCGCTACTCACTTTTATGAAAGGTGAGAAAATTGGTATTATTTAAGTGTTGAGGTCTAAAAAAGATTATCCTTGGCTAATAATAAGAAGAATCCCCTACTTAGTTATATGAAGGTGTAATTACACAATGTAAAACCTTAGTGACTCTATGATGAAATGGTCTGGACCCAGGGTTTATTAGGTTGTTCCCCAGTAGATTCATCAATTTGTTGGTTGTGTTAATCAGATGGGGAATACAAATTACACAATTATGAATCTTTGGTCAAATATTAGCCTCAAAATTTTGTTGACTCTTTAACTGGATAAGCTGGAACCAAATATCTTTTTGAGTTTATCCCTAATAGAGTTTCTAATTTTTTGGTTCCCAAAATTGCAGATTGAAAACCCTAAGAGTATTCCAAGCTCTATGATTAGTTTTAGAAATGTTTTGGCCAATGAACAAAATTAACCAATGTGGTTAGAATTCCCTTCTCTCCAGGTTCTGCTAGACCTAGGTGGGTGTACCCTTATAAATTTCATCTCTTATGGATTGGCATTAAGAAGACTGAATGTGGTTTATCTAATTATTCCAATTAAATTATATCTTTCCCTATCTACTTCAATATTTCATGAAGGTTTAAAATATATAACTTGAATGCTAAACTAATTGTTGTTTCTAACTACTACTCCTATAATTGAAAATTGAAAATCTATGAATGAATTTATTATGGAATGTACTCGTAATTGAAATTGATTAGTTTCTTATCCTATTGGGCAATGGATTCATAATGTGGATGATGTATGTGTCCTACTTTTGGAAACAACTCTAATTACTTGGAACATCATTAAATATTTTTGGATGTCATATGTGTGTAATGAATTGACTATGGGGGTTCTTCTTATTGATCGAAATGAGACTTTTAGGTTACTTTGATTATTTAAGAGGATTTAATCCTTACTTGAAGGAACTAATTAAAAGGAATCATACACGGGAAACAAATGTGTCTTGAAATTTAATTAAACATATAATTGATATATTCAATTTGAATAACAAGAAAATATTAGACTGGAGACAACCACACAATCTTACACAATGATATCACCAAATAATTGAGACTAGAATTCAAACACCAGATTAAATTTTCTTCTCCATTGATTACTTCAAATGATTTTACAATATATTAGAAGTATTTTCATGTGTTCTATTTTATGGTTTCTATATGATGGTGATGCTAAAATTCAGTCTCGGTTTCCCTTTATATATGGGAAGCAACAAAATTTAGACTGTTACATCTCAAAAGTTGTCTTTTCAATTATCCTTTGCTAACATAAACTAAAATCTTAACAAAGCATTTAATGAAGATAAGAAATAAAAAATGAAGTCTGAAGTATTTCTGATACACCAAAATCCATTAATCTTCATATGGTACACACAATCACTTGGATCTGGCAAGGTCCTCTCATGTAAGAAACAAGTTCAACTAGGAAAGGTACTTGGTGTATCTCTCACTATCATTTGTGTCAACATTGGTCATGATATCCTTCATGATAAAATCTAGTGTGATCATCTAATCTAGTTGTAAATTTGTGTTCTCTACCACCATCGCTTCATTATTCACCAGTTTGAGAGTTGATGGTAACAACAGAGCCAATTCATTTTTCCATATGCTCTACTCCTTAAGGTCACCTTCATCATTAAATAAATTAGGTGGAGACATATCCAGCAGCAGATCAAAATCACCAAGATCTCCTGTCAGTACAATACAAAACTTATCATGCATATCAATCAGCTCATCATAAGTTTTGAACACTTGGTCATTGAAATTTCCTTTAGCTATTAATTATTCCCTTTTCTTCACCATTTTGAAATGCAATATTTTATGCTCCTAGAAAGTGGCATATGTTATGTTATGAATTGTCCATATCTGGTCACCTTTCTCAAGTATTTTTTTGAACCTTTTCTTTATCAATTCTAAAACAATGTTGAATTTGGTGAATCTCATTTCTACTTCCAATGTATGATATTTATTTTGGATTCTATTAGCCTTATGTCTCTAATATGTACTTTTAGACATAGCTTCCAATACTCTGTTATCATTGTCTAACAATGGGGAGTAAGTATTTGAGGAGGATGGCAACTTTTCCTTATAGCTAGCTATTTCTTACCTCAAATTCTTATTTTCAGTCATATACCTTTGTTATATTTCACCAAATTTTCAATCTAAGCTTTAGTGAACTTAGCAACATTGACTTTTACCTCTACAGTTTATTTGGATCACTATCTCCAACCCTTTTCACAAGATGGCCAAATACCTTGTCAAGCTCATTGATGATTGCAGGTCTTTTGTCTAGTGGATATAGGGCCCAAATTAGCAAAGTTTCATTGTCGAGATTATACCCTAATCTGGTGTATATTTTATCCACTCCTTCTATGCTTAATTTTAAAATTTTATTTTGACTTCTTCAGAAGCTATCAAATATAATAAAAAAGCTCATATTCCAACCAAAGAGAAGCATAACCCCTACTTCTTCTAGCAGTTTCCTTCCTTTCTTGTAATGTCTTCCATTTTATTATCCACTTCTTCTTGTAGCTCTTTTAAAGATTTGACTTCCCTTTCAAGAGTGATCTCCTTGATCTTCTCTCTAATTAATTTACCTTTGTACTCATAAAAAAATGACTTAAACTCTTAGGTTTTAACAAAATAATCATTAGAAATAAACCCTTGGCTAGCACGATGTCACACATCATCTTGGATTTGATCTGAGGAATCTATTATAAAAAAATCCCTCTTTGGTGGGGGCTCATAGTCCTCAATAATAGTTTTAGCTACCTATGAAAATCCTCCTCATCATCCACCTCTTCTTCTTTTTCCATATATGTCTCAATGGAAAAAATAATCTTTGGTGTAGGTTTTAGAGAGAGTTGATAGAATGGGATTTCACTTTCAACCTATATCCCAATAATACCCTCATTCCTTTTCTTTTCAAACACTGAGGGTAGTACACCTATTAAATTCAACTTCACGTGAAAGTAATATGTCCAATATTTTTATAGGATCCTCAATTTCAAGAAAGGCACATGCATAGAAGGGATTATTGTACCTCCTCCAAGCCTCTGCTACCATTAGTCTATTGTACATACTTCTCATCCTAACTACATGATGCTCATCAAAATTTCTAATTAAACCATCTTCTACAGTAAGTATGTGATTATATCTTTTCGACCTTTGGCTTATTTTGAAGTCATTTATGAATTGCTTAGGCTAATTTTTTTCTTTCACTCCCCATGGGAAAATTGTAATTCTCAATCTTCTTCTTGGTAAGTTCATACTCTTTCCTAGAAATAACAAAAAACTCTCCAAAGCAAAGAGTACCCAGTATAAGTGACTACTTGTTGTAGTTCTTAAGGAGCAAGAAATCTAAATAGGATGTTAGGACATGTTTTTGGTAGCAACAACAAGGCTCCTTCAAAACTAAATACCCTAAATTTTGTGCAATCATCATATGCATATCAATCTCCCCAATTATGGTTAAACTTTCCTCTTAGATCAGTACATTTTGGTTGGAGAAATCTTTGTATCTCTAGTGACAAGTTGTAGTTACAAGGTCAACCAAAAAATTTGTATAAAGGTCTTACAAAATATTCTTCTTAATACAAGTAGTGTGATCTAACACATCTATTATCCCATATTGCGGTCCACATCTATATGGGTATGATGTTTCCATAATCATGTGTGTCCTTTATTCTTATATGCTCACTCTACATTCCCATATTATACCCCTCATTTAAGATAAGGTGCATAAATAGTGAATAATGTTTGAACCTGATACCTCTATCCTTATTGTTGATAGAAATGAGGGCATTATGGATATCATTAGCTAAGTACTCAACATAATCTAATGGTCGAGCATGTTGGTTTTAAACATCAGCCTCTAGGACCATTAGAGATATTGCCATTAGTATGGGAGCATCCAAACCAAGCACTTGACAAGTAGAGTAGTATGTATACTGGAAGCATTCTTCAAATAGGCTCACAGAGAATGAAGGGTATTCTTCTATTGAAAATACCTTAAGCTGATTTCCTTCATTATGGGCTTTGTGTAGCAGCAACCTCCATCTCTTGTAACTTGTGATCATGTTATGGTACTCATATAGAAGGTCTTTAATCTTGAAATTCATGTTTGTGCTAGTATCTAATTGAAAAACCAAGGAAATATAGTTCCTTGTAACTGGGATGAAGGAAAGTACATATTCAAAGTAAATCATGTGGGTTTGAGGATCATACTTGTTAGAAAGTTCCTTAATTAGTTCGACATTGACAAAAACATTAGGTACTACCAACCTCCATAAATGGAGTCTTCATGGGTTAGAGACTAGTTGGTGTTTGTATTTTCTTCTAATGTTATATGAACAAATCATACACCCTTTTTTGCATCCATGTGTCCCCTACTTCCTTGTTTTTGTCTTCTAATTTATCAGCATGAGGATCCTATTGTGTATTTCATCTAGACCTTTGTTTATAGCCAGAGCATTGACCGACCAAGTCCTGATTCAAATGTCTATTTATTTTGTCTCTTAACTTTGGGAGCTACAGATGTACTTGCCATAAGATGAGTTTCTTAGAAAACCCTACTTTTATGCTTGCTAATTTAACTAGTTTTAGATACTAAAAATTTTAGCTCAATCTTGGGTACTTACTTGAACAACAATGCCTCTTCTAGTTTTCTTGTCGTTGATCAATGCTATACTATGTTTTGCTTCCCTATGAATGCTCAATGATTTCCATATAATTTTAGGATTTGGTTTTTAATTCCCTCGACTCTAGTTCATAAATGTCGTCTAATGGCACTTAAATTTCATCGAAAGTATAATCATTTTTTTCTAATATAGGCCATTGATATGTTTATCATCATCGCCAATTTGTCTCCTTGACATACCACTATCTTTTCAATGGGCAAGTAAGTGATTTCGTTGTATCGAGAGGGAAATATTTTTCTCTTACCAATATCTCTCTTTCCCCCCAATGTCTTTCTTAATGGGATACTCTTCCTTTCTTTTAGGATTTTGAAGAAACTTTAAATAACTTCACTTAATAGATCACAATGTCCTCTCAAACTCTTCCTTGCAAGTAGTCTCTTCAATATTCTTTTGTCACTTAGATACATTTATGGGCTTATTAAATCATATTTTAATTTTTGCTAATGAACCCTTTTTCCTTTTGTATTATCAAAGCTGAGGCAATAAATGTTATCATTTCATCGAAGGGACCAGTGTCTCTGTCTCACCGATATGCATTCTTCCCTTTGATGGGATCCTTATTCCAACCATTTCCTTGTTTGATATACAAATATCAAAGGGAATTTTTTGGTTCTTGCCGATATATGTCTTTCCTCTTGATATCTTTAATAATATGCTTTTTCTATGTGCTAGGTTTTCAAAGGGACTCTGAGGAGTGTCTCTTCAATGTTTTGTTGTCACTTCAACATACCTTTGAGCCTGTCATATTTTCTTTCATTTGATGTTATCAAATTCAAGGCTGTGAATATTATTATTTTAATGCACATCGTCTCATCGAAGGGACTCCAAAATATTTCCTCCCAACATTTCATTGTGTCCTAGATGATGTCTTGTTCAGATTAGTGAAAGGATGCTAAGACAAATCCTGTTGATGTTATACAATCTCTTCATTAAATTTTATAATAAGAACTGGGCTTAATTATGGAAAACACATGGGATTTTTATGATGGCAATCCTATGTGCTAATGGATCAAGACACAAATTATTTTTAGGTTTTTCTCAAGGTTCAATTTATGCAGGTTTTAATAGTTGGTTTAGACATTTATGCATGTAAAGGATATATGTAATCTTTTTTGGATAAATATGAAAATTTTAGTGTTAGTCAGACCTAAATATTGATTTGTTGGGTGATCCTGTTTGTGGAATTTAGATTTTTTACAAGGTTGAAGTTTCACATATTGGACTCAAAGTCTGGAAAGATAGTGAAATTATACAAATTTTGGAGGTTCTCATAGGTCCAAAACTAGTTAATCCATTATCCTTTGAAAAACAAACAATCAGATCTCCAACAATTCATATTAGCATCTTTCCATATCCATTAGCAAATCAAAACATCAACCTAGTTTTAAGGTACAAATCAAACAAAACAACTTGGATTATTCCCTTGCTATCATTTTATAGGATATTAACATCAACTTTTTCTCACAACCTCAAGAATAGTTCAAGAAGAGCATCTTCATATCCCAAAAATAGAGAAAAATATCATTCCAAGTCTTGTACACTTTTGTGTCCCAAAATTAGTGTGATATCAAAACATCCACCAAAATTACTCATACTCTAGGGTTTGGAGCATCAAACATAAAATCCATATAGTAAACCACCAACACCTTTAACCATAAAAATTTCACACATCATCTTCATACATCATTATTTTTAACAAAAATATCCAAAAAAAAAAACAAAAGACCTTCCCATTTCATAATTAGTGATCACAAAATTCACCAAGATCTTGAACTTGTGTATGACAACAACGAGATCTCAACACAAGAAAAGAATGGAAGCCAAGTGTAGTTCTAGTGCACCCAAGAAAAACATAACTAATTAGGGACCTCATTCATGGGGTTATAATCCAAATGATCTTTCAACTCATCAAAGGGAACCCATGTTTAAAGCTACACAAAATCAACCACCTAGTTTTGATGAAACATTGATTGAACACCAAAATATGATGTCTAGAGAAAACCAATCTCCTAGCTTGAAAAATGTCATCATAGAATAATATGATAGTGATGAGGAAGTTATTGATGAAGAACTCTTAGAGTATTCCCAAGATCCTAAGATGTAGAAACTTATGGACAAAATGCTTGGGAAGAACGCAAACTTGTATTTCCTTACACTAACACAAAGTGGTGCCAAACTACCCCTAGACTTTAATGTGGACATTCTTAAGGATCCAAATCTCATTCCACTAGGATATCAAACAATGGTTAGATAGATACCAAAACTAATGGTGGATCCCAAAATACCACCCTTGTTCTCACAAAACAATGATCAATATAAACCACAACCTATTGATAACCCATTGTTTAGGAAACCATCCCAAATTGAGCAATGGTAGCTCAACAATATCACAAAAATTAAACTCAAAACATTCCATCGCACAACACTATGTAGAACATGGGAAGTCTTCCAACAGTGGTCCAACAAGGTAACATCCCATCACAAAGACAATACATGTCGTAACAAACATCATATTATGACCCTTCAAATAACACACAATATCAACAAGGGAAATCACAACAAAATCCACAACAAGGTGTACCACAAATGAACTACCAAGGTACTCTTCAAAAAAATCCACAACAACAAGGTGTACCCCAAATGAACTACCAAGGTACTCTTCAAAAAAATCCACAACAACAAGGTGTACCACAAACGAACTACCAAGGTACTCCTCAAAAAAACCCACAACAACTAGGTGTACACCAAAAGAACCACCAAGGTACTCTTCAAAAAAACCCACAACAACAAGGTGTACCCTAAATGAACTACCAAGGTACTCTTCAACAAAATCCACAACAACAAGGTGTACCCCAAATGCACTACCAAGGTACTCCTCAACAAGTTCCACAACAACAAGGTGTACCACAAATGCACTACCAAGGTACTCCTCAAGTTCAACAACAACAAGGTGTACCCCAAACAAATTAACTACAAAGGTACTCCTCAAAATCTACAACATCAAGGTGTCCCTAAATGCACTACCAAGGTACTCCCAATAATCCACAACATCAAGGTATACCCCAAAATAATTA
Organism: Sequoia sempervirens; assembly: GCA_007258455.2. Classification (NCBI taxonomy): domain Eukaryota; kingdom Viridiplantae; phylum Streptophyta; class Pinopsida; order Cupressales; family Cupressaceae; genus Sequoia; species Sequoia sempervirens. The sequence goes on along the minus strand of VDFB02168118.1, from coordinate 126,135,795 downwards.
CCAAGGTATTCCTCAACAACAACGTCAAGGTATTCCACAACATCATCAAGGTATACCTCAAACACAACATCATGGTATTCCACAAACCAAAACTCAAGACCCTATTCCACAACAACAAGGTGTATTTCAAATGCAATACCATAGTATACCTTGAAATCAATATCAAGGAATTGCACACAATCAATACAAGGGAGTACCTCAAAATCAATATCAAGGTATACCACAAACTCAACATACCTACAACACACAACAAGGAACGCATCCTCCTTACACACAACATGGTCTTCAAGGTCCCATACCTACACAACATCCCATTTATGACCAAACAAATATCATAGGACAACAAGGCTTCAACGCACAAAATACTCAAGCAAGTGCACCAACTAATGAAATAAGCATGCAACTACAAACCCTCAACCAAATAATATCATACTTCCAAATTGGAAAGCCAAAAAGAGCTATGTGAGCTACAAGATATTTTTCCATATCCCTTTGATCAAAACTTATCTATGATACCTTTTCCCAAGATTTTCAAAATACCAAAATTTGACAAATATAGGGGAAAAAGGGGATCCAATAGAGCATGCATGAGAATTCTCATTCACTGGCATGAATTTACAACACAATGATACCTACTTAGTGAGGATTTTCCCATGAAGTCTCGACAGGGCATCTATCAAGTGGTTCTTTCATCTACCATATGGTATCAATACATTTGATGAGTTGTTAGACAAATTTGTCAACCATTTCCATAAAACATAAAGTATGATATAACTATCCCTCATCTCTACAAAATTAAACAAAGTCCAATGGAATCATTTGCTTCATATTTATAGAGATAGAGACACAAAGCCAATAAATGTAAATGGCCAATTCCCAAGAAACATCTCATAGACATCTTTTTCTCAAACATACACATGGACATCAACTACCTATAGTGTAGAAAAATTGTTTGCTCTTAAAAGTAGTGTAATTTCACACTTAATTTGGACCTATTTTAGCACCCTTGCATTAAATATACCTTTAAGTCTATAGTAATAGAAAAAGTAAGCCTTTTCCTTACTTGGTTTGATAATTGACATTAAAGCTAAATTAATGGTGTCTTGGAGTTGTTTTGTACACATTCACACTATTTTAGGACCTTTATTTAACTAAAACACGCCTTAACTGATGCTTTGCAAGGGTGTTGTAAAGTGTTGTAACACACTTTCACACTTTTCTAGGATGTATTTGCTTAATTAAGCCTAATGAGCCCCTTTCTAAACAAAATTTACATAATGTGTACCTTGTTTAAGTGTTGTAAAGTGTTATAAAGAAATTTCACACTTATCTAGGTGGTGTTAATTAATTGTAGTTAATTGAAGTTATTAACCCCCTTTTGATTCAAATTTAGGTCTTAGTTATTAACCCCCTTTCGCTTAAACTTCCTTTGCACCAACAACACGACATAATATGAAGCATTAATTGTTGGTTTACACGCTATTTTAGCTTTGAGAGTTTGAAATATTAAGATATTCAGTGATTCTCAATTAGTCATTAAGAAAATAAATGGGACATATCAAGCAAAGAATGATAAATTATCAAAATACAAGGATCTTACAATGAATCTTTTAGAGAAGTTTGAATCATTTACCATTGATAACATCCCACAAAAGGATAATTGGCATGCTTATGCAATGGAAAGTGCTACTTCTCTTATATCACCTCAAGATCCTTAAAAGGATTTCACATTTATTGTTCATACAATTATGAAACCATCAATTGACTCCAAAGTTGAAGAAGTATTGTCAACAACTATGGACAACCCTAGTGAATGGTATACACTAATATTTAATTATTTAAAAGAAGGTACCTTTCTTGAGCCAACAACTAAGAATACTCGAGATTGTCTTTGAAAACTTGCATCTAAGTATATAATTCTTGTCGACATGTTATATAGAAGATCCTTTAACAGTCTTTTACTTAGATGTCTTAGAGAATCTGAAATCCCCATAGCACTTGAAGAAGCTCATTCAGGTGCCTATGGAGGTCATTTTGGAGGAAGATCATTAGTTCAAAAACTCATTCACATGGGATATTATTGGAGACATATGGAAAAAGATTTCTTTGAATATGTTAAGAGATGTCACAAATTTTAGGAACATAGCAACTTGATTCATACTCCCACTTTTGAGCTTCGAGCACAAATTATTATTTGGTCATACTTAGTGTGGGGACTGGATCTAATGGGAAAAATATAACCACCTTCCTCCATGAGACATAATTTTATAATCACTGTGAAAGATTATTCATAAAATGGGTAGAATATATTCCTCTTCGATCAACAACTAGTAATGTGAAATGTCGTTTCATATTGGAACACATTATTGCTTGCTTTGGACTTCCTTCTACATTGGTTTCAGACAATCTAACACCATTTAAGAATAATGACGTGAAGAAATTATTGGAAACATTTAACATACAACATCGCTTTTCAACACCTTACTACCCGTAGTCTAATGGTCAAGCTAAATCAACTAAGACCCTGGAGCAAATCCTAAGGAAGATAGTAAACAAACATAATAAAGATTGGTACACACAGTTGAAGTATGCTTTATGGGTTTATTGTACTAGTATCAGAAAATCCATTGGGACTACTCCTTATAACCTTGTTTATGGTACCAAGGTGATAATTCCCTTGGAGTTAGAGATCCCTATGTTAAGGATTGCTCTTCAAGGACTTATTGATGACAACACTTATAAAGAAAAATGATTGCATCAACTTGTGATGTTTGATGAACAACACATTAACACTATTGAACATCTCCAAGCTTATGCTAGAAAATTACAGCAATCATATCATCCCTCGTGTATTCATCAAAGGTGATTTGGTGTTATTCAAAATTCAATGTAACATCAATACCGACCCAACTGAAAAAGGAAAATTCAATCCTAATTGGTTTGGACCTTATATAATTAATGAAAGTTATGGGTCTAGAGCATATACAATAACAGAAATGGATGGTACACCTCTTAAGGAGCCTATAAATGTCGTGCATCTACATCAGTATTATCCCTAATCTTCTTGAATAATGTGGATGATAAAGAAGTGGTGTTAGATTTAGTAGATGTCGTTCTATGTGCTCTTGCATTGCTTCATTCTTGAAAAAAAATTATTTGTGTGTCGTGAATACTAAAGTAATTAGTTAAATTAACTTTTAGGTGGTTACTTTAGGTTTCATGCTATTCAAGATAATCTTGTATGTTGTGTTAGATTAGATCCTTGCATGCATTTAATGTTCTTTAATTAGATCATAGGTGCATTTAATTTAGCATAACATACTTAATCAAAATGTTGCATCTAAGAGAAACTAGAACAAGTTTTAATTAGATCACATAAAATATATTAAATCATGGAGATATTTATTAAATATTCTTACATAGATTATTTGATAAGTCACATTGTCATTTAACATTAAACACATAAACATAAATAACAAAACATCAAATGATCATATATATATATATATATATATATATATATATATATCAAAGGTTTTTTTACATGCCATCAATTTATACAATGCTAATGAAGTCTACGACTACTAGATCCCTTGGGATTTGGTGATCACATCTATCTAGAGGCAGTCCATTGAGAGACGTTGGTATGTCATCATGATCGTGATCCCACAAGCACATCTAGAGCATACTATAAAGCATGTGCTTGTCCAAGGACCTCCCAACAATCCTCTGCTGGAAAATCTCTCTCTACCTGTAGTCTGGCTACCTCTAACTGAAGTCTCTCGACCTCCACTGGGGCTTGAGATGACTAAACCTCTCCATGGGTAGCCTCAGCTCAGTGAGCACGCCTCCTAAAACTCTCATATGCTACCTACAGTCTGACATATGACTCGAACAACTCTGGATCCCACTCCACGATGGGTGGAAGCACATAGTCTATATCATTATCTTCCTTATAGACTAAATGGGGCACTATCTTGGCAACACCCTGGTGATAGAGATCTTGCAAGTCTCTCACAACTCCTGCAAGATAGAGATCATAAATATAATTACTACATATCATGATATATATATAGACATAATATTAAAACGTAAAGTATGAACATAAGTATAGAGCATAATAGCAAATAAAATATCATCACCTAGCTCTTTGGCTAGCTGTGTAAAGACAACCTCATTGTGTGTAGGAGGCATGGAGGATGTGCTAGCCTCTCCATGACTATAGGTGTTGGTGTGTGTTGTAGTTGTTGATCATGATCTAGTCACTTGAGTAGGATCTAGCTATCCCCACTCATGGCCCACTGGATCCTCATTTGTTGTCTCCTCATCACCCTCACTCATCAGTTGCTCCTCCTCCTCATCCTCCTCCTCTTTCCCATCATAGTTAGGATCCGCAACCTCGTCATACTCCTCATCTATCACATATGTGAATAAGTCTACAACCCTAACTCCTAACACCTTAGCTCCATCCTCCTCATCTCTTTGATTCAAGAGTGGCCTTGCATTGCCTATCAGCTCATCCATCAGGAATATAGGAGCCAGTTGTGTTGCTTCCCACCACTCCTCATAGGCATCTATGGTACCAATGTCATCAGTATCAGAGACTGGAGGCATATAATGATGATCATCATTAGAGTCACTATAGACAACATCATCAGCAGTGAATCATCTAGTGTCATCAGGCCTTCGAGTACTCTATATTGATCTCCTAAAGAAGGGTTGTGCCATGGGTGGTACCTAGACCTGTCCAAAATATTGCATGACATGATCATAGTAGAAATGTTGTACAATGCAATCATGTCTTCCTATAAGAAATATATCCATCTATAATCTTCTAAGTTGATGAGTCTCATCTGGCCACTGTGATATAAGCTAGTAAGGTCTCCATATGATCTCCTCATCCAGTTGATCGAACTAGACTCTCCAAAAATGAAAATCCCTGTACTGCCATGGCTGCCTCAGTGGATAACTGAATACACGAGGGTACCCTAGGGCTAAAGTACATGGAAAACCTATCGGCCTAATGCATATAATATGCTCTAGGCACCCCACCTACAATAGTGTATAGTGCACCATATTGTCAATCTCATGGAATGAAAATCGCCATAGGTCATAATATAAGTGTGCAAGGATGTTGCAACCCTAGGCGTATACAGTCCTTTGCCCTTCCATCTATCAAATCATACTAACTAGTCCTCCCTCTAGATGTGCTCCACAGTCGTCGAGGATGAGTACTAGTGCCACAGTAAACATTATAATCTATGCAACAAGTGGAGCTCACAAATATAATAGCTGTGTTAATATGTTAGTATCAAAATAAAACAATAAAAACACACAAAATGAAACTTTAAATTGAAGAAAAGCTAATTAAATTGAATTCAAAGAAACAAATGAAGCTTCTTCAAAGTTGTTCCATCTTCCTCTATCTCCAGGGATTTGTTTGAAGCTACTGCTCTCAGATTGTGTAAGCAAGGCTTCTCCGAATGGCAACCTATAGAATGAGTATGCAAAAAGGAATGAGCTTCTCTATGCTATATGCTGGTGGAGTGAAATACTAATACAGATATGCACAGGGGTAACAAATTATGGATGCTATGATACGAAGTGGATATGCCATGATATACTATGATTCTACAATCTATGAATGCTAAAGACTATGCTATGGATGCTTGAAAGCTATTTGCAATTTGGCTATAGTTTATCTGTATGAAAGCTTTTGTATGATTTTGAAGACTCGGTAGTCCTTTTATAGCATTTTGCAAGCAAGAGCCTAGCTGGCAAAAATCAACGGTTGTGAGGTTGTCTGGTAGAATTGAATGGTGGAAGATAGAGAGGTTGAGAGGAAGATGGAGAATGTTGGGAGGTTGGAGAGAAGAATGGAGCCTTGTCTTCAACCCACGGGAACAAGCTTGCACAGGAACAGAGAAATTAATTTTTCTGTTTTGGCAGTTTGTTTCACAGTTGTTGAAGATAATCCCCAAATTAATTAAATAAATGAATTTATTTAATTTCATTTATTTGAGTTTGATTTTTGATTTTAGAACTATAGAAGATTTAATTAAATATTTTGGAATATTTAATTGTGATGTGACTTTAGAAGAATTTAATTAAATATTTTGAGATATTTAATTGTAAATAGATATTAGAAGATTTATTTAGAAGAGAGGAATATTTAATCTTTATTTGAATAAAATATTCAAGCCAAGATTATATGATAATTAATATAAATAAATCGTAATGTTTATTTAATTAATTAAGAAATGAATAAGAAAAGATGATTAAATAAACTTATTTATTTAATCGAAATGAAAGAATTAATATAAATAAATTATTTAAATTTATTTATACACAGATTGAATTCAGAGATTTTAATTAAATATAAAAAAAAATTTATTTAATTACCAGACTATGTGATGTGACCATTTTTAGGTATATACATTTTGCCCCTCTTTGAAGTGATGTGTTTTACGCATTACTTCAAAGAATTTTAAAATTTACCCCAGATTTTGACTGTCGAATATTGATAGTTATATGCCCCCTCGAACGATGAATTGATAAGATTTTAATTTTTGTGAATTTTTTGTATTTTTAGATTTTTTTTGAAATTTTTAGATTTTTATGATTTTGAAGATGTCGATTCATCGTTTGAAAATGATGATGTGAAAAAATTTATGTGGAAAGATGTGAAATGAAAAATTGATGACTAAAATTGCCCCTGCTATGATAAAATGTGTTAAAATCCACCAATTTTGCTTTTAAATAGGTTAAAAATGTCATTTTCCATTTTAACCTAGTTAAAATTGTAAATTTTGAGCTCTAGAGTGAGAAAGATGGCACTTCCCATTCACCAGCACCGTTTCAAGCGCATCCGACGACATCAGCGGCCGGTGCACTATGGACCTGCGGTATGTTCCCTGTTAAACGTCTGTCTTTTGAAAATTTTTGTTTTGTGCACGTTTATCTATGCTTTATGTAGAAAAAGTGTGTTTTAGCGCCCTTCAATATTTTCGTAGCGACCATGATAATTTTCATAGCGCATATAATTCTATAGCACCCATGATAAATTTTGTAGCGCCCTTGATCATTTTTGTAGCGCATTTGATCCTGTAGCGCCCATGATGTGTTTTGTAGCGCCTGTGATGAAAATCATAGAGCCCATGATGCTTTATGTAGCGCCTTTGATTATATGTTGTTGTGAGTGATAAATTTGTTCCCAAAGTTGTTGGAAAACAAATAATAACTGATAAATTTGCTTTTAAAGTTATTAAAAACAAATAGGATCGATAAGTTTGTTTCTAAAGTTGTTAAAAACAAACAAGATGTTGATAAATCTGCATTCCATGATGATGAAAAACAAATTGTTGATTGATATGTTTGATTTTAAGGTTGTTAAAAAAAAACATGAGTATGATATATTCGCTTTCCATGAAAATGAAAAACAAATAGTTGATTGATATGTTTGCTTCTAAGGTTGTTAAAAAAAACAAACATTATTTTGATATATTCGCTTTCCATGAAAATGAAAAACAAATAGTTTGATTGATAAGTCATGATGATTTGATATTGATCTTGGTCTGTCATGATGATGTGTCAACAGGAGAGATTGGGTGTTTTGCAGTCACGAGAGACATTCCTGAGGACATGGGGATTGATTCCACAGCTGTTAGAGTCAAATCAGGATGTGATCGAGGCATGTGGATTGACTTCGTTGCTTGACATGCCTGAGGTGCACCTCAACAGAGCTTTATTGACAGCACTCACAAAGCGGTGGCATAGTGATACCAACACATTTCATTTACTGACTGGAGAGATTACAGTGACCCCTGAGGATGTGTACCGTATCTTGAGGATCCCAGTGATGGGAGAGATAGTGGTCTTTGATAGCCGAGAGGCTGGAGGCACTGATGCTTTGAGGAGGATTTTTCAGAGATGATGAGATTGTTGGATACTTTATCCCATGGGGTGAGATGACAAATTCATATTCACCCTTACCGTTTGTACTGGCAGGTTTCATTAGAGGTGTGTTGTGCCCCGACCATAGGTCAAAGGGGTTCGCAGTAGGGTGGGGTCGTGTTCTAGAGAGGATGGTGATGCAGGGTACACGGTATGCATGGGGATCATGCATGCTTGCTCATTTGTATGACAAGTTACATCACATTGTATACGGTAGAGGCCGGAGTTTTGCTGTTGGGTGTTTTTTATTACAGATATGGACATGGGAGCACTTTGCTGTCATGCAACCATTGACTCGAGGACAGCGGCCAGCTGGTCGATCATACAGATGGAGATATAGTGATATTATTGCTCAACCGAGACTGGGCAAACTAGATCATTGGCAGCATCTCTTAGATGATCTTGATACAGTATGCTGGTGACCATATGTAGATTTTGAGGCATGGCCAGAGGATGCGAGGGAGATGCCCTATGTCTTTACTTCTAGATATCTGATTGGCCGCACTCCATGGATTATTGAGAGATTTCTTGTTGGACGAGTTTGTCGGCAGTTTGGTTGGCCGCAGGGTATGCCTATGGGTTCCGCATTTATACACGGCGACAACTGGAGATTGCAGTATGGGGTCCACGGATTTCTTATGAGTCAGCGGTGGTAGAGTTCACCAGTTTAGGAGCTTAGATGTGGGATTATAGACCTGATATTCTTGACAGAGGGACGACGCCAGAATATGGGCAGTATATATTAGAGCATCCTGCACCATGATTGTTTGATCCTGATGAGCCTATCACTCCAGTTGTTGTACAGAGACCACAGAGAGGCGGTCAGAGATGACAGAGAGAGGCAGCTGTAGAGGGTGATGATTCAGAGGGAGATGATGATGATGAGACTGGAGGTAGTGATGAGGAGTCAGAGGGAGATAGTGATGATGAGGGGAGTGGCAGTGATGGTGGTGGTGGAGGGGATAGGAGAGGTGGTAGGAGAGGTGGTAGAGGTAGTAGGAGAGGTGTCAGAGGTGGACCAAGGATGAGACATACAAATCCATCACCTTTAGCAGATCCAGTGGTATCGAGTCAGATATCCTCTTTACAAAGTACAGTGCAGAGTTTATAGACTCAGCTAGCATAGGCACAGACTTTGATTACATAGCTTTAGGGACAATTGGCGACAGTTATTGCTGAGAGAGACACAACTAGACAACAGGGTGAGCAAGCCATCGCTCTAGTAGATAGTCTACAGAGAGTATCAGCAGGTACCTTGGCTGGTGCCATGATGAGAGAGGTGACCAGAGCCACCCGAGAGGCAGAGTTCTATAGGACCAGGTATCATGATGCGGCGCCACCTGAGCAGAGGGAGATTTATACATAGTCTTGGTCGACCCATAGTCACTCTCGAACCACTAGTAGAGGTGTGACACAGCCATTACCTCCAGGAGGTCCATCAAGGACAGGTGGAGTAGGTCCATCAGGGGTAGGTGGGATAGGTCCTAGACCAGCTCCATTAGAGGATAGCACTGCCTAGTGCATTGTACATGATGTTTAGTGATATTTTGTTTGATACATTTGTATACACCCTGAGATGACCTCATTTTTAATGATGTTATATCATGTATATTTGACATCTTTGTACACTTTGACATTCATTTTTGAGATATATGAAATGCAGCGATGATTTATGATGCAATGAATGTGTTGATTTTCTATATGCATGATGTTTATGATATAATTGTTTCCCAATAAATATGCTTATGATGTATATGGATGGATGATTTATGAGATGAGTGAAAATCTATTGATGCATGATTGTATGAACATGATGTACAATACAATTTATACATGTTTATGAATGTTTTGATTATGATGTATGCTTTATTTTTATGATTTCTTGATGCAAATATAAATGAAAAATGTATGAAATGATGTTTTTGTGAATGTCAAAATGTACTCAGTCATTTTATTAGAAAGACATGAAACATTTGATACTTTTCCAGCTTTTGGAATAATTTGTAAATGCAAAATGCAAATTCTAACATGAATGCAATCTATACTAACCATGCAGGGTATTCATACAATATTGCCATTTTGAGAGCTTATTTGTGCTTTTTGTATCATCATAGAGCATTGAAATGTTGAAAGTTAATACAAGAATCAAAGGGTATGTTAGCACCAGTGATGACCTGAGTATTGCTTTCATGATTTTTGATATAGCAAGATAATACAAGCATCTAGGTATAATTGAACCTAGATGACCTGAGTATCGCTTGCATAAATAGACAAGAGTTAACCCTTTTGCCATGCAAATTCTGAAATGTCATCCATGTACATAGTAGAGCACGTCACGCAACCAATTTGCATAGTACTAATGATTTCCTCGCAAACATCAGACAAATAAAAATCATACTCATTCCTTGCTTTTCTAGTTCAGTACATCATTGAATTACTCCAAAGATATGATAGAAAATCAAACAAACATTCAAATTTTGCCTAAAATATTTCAAACATTATTCAAATTAAGATCATCCAAGTTGGTTGTCAACATTGATGTTTTTGTTTTGATGTAACATTTGTTTGGATCCTGTTGTTTTGATTCCAATTGGAATTGAAATAAGCATGTTATTGTTGATTTGATGCGGCAATACATGTTGCATTTTGGAAAATCGTCCTGTATCTGTTTGTGATGTTTGAAAAGCTCGTTGGTCCTCTTCAATCTATGTTGTTGCCCCCAGTGTAAACACAACCTAAAGATTATGAATATGTACAAATTTCAGCAAGCCATGATGAAACATAAGGATTCCCATTACATGATATGGATATGAAAGATATGTATAAATGATAGATATGAATGGATGATGACAAAAGTGAATGCAAGACATAAGCTAATAAATGGAGGAGCCCATTTTGGTCACAAGTAGCGCCTATTTTCTAGGTTTTCACCACGTGTTTTTATTGCACTTTTGTAAGACTTTTTGATTTTTATGAATTTTTTCAAGACTTTTTCTAATTTTTATTTTATTTTTTCAGGACTTTTCCGATTTTTTTGATTTTTTTAGGACTTTTTCTTTTTTTTTTTTTTAGACATAGAACTTCTTCAAATGAATGCTATTGATTGGTTCTTCAAACAGGTCCCCTTTTGATGTAGATAACTGATATGCCCTAGAACCATATGCTGCAATGATGATAAATGGACCAAGCCAGTTTGGTTCAAATTTTCCTTTCTTTTCTCTGTCTTGCTGATTACGTGGATTTTCTTTCAAGACTAAGTCACCTACTTGAAATGTCTGTGGTTTAACTCTATGATTATAGCTACGAGACATAACCTGTTGATAACCCTTCAAATGGTCAGCTGCATGTTGACGTCTTTCATCTAATAGTTCTAACTCTTGCAGACGAGAAACTCTGTAGTCTTCATCATTTATCAATCCCTTGAGTGAGACCCTAAGCGAAGGTATTTCAACCTCTAATGGTAAGATCGCTTATGCTCCATACACCAAGGCATATGGGGTAGCTCCTGTTGGCGTGCGAAAACTGGTTTTGTATGGCCACAAAGTTGGATTTAATTGTACATGCCAATCACGACTGGTGTCATTTACTGTCTTCTTTAAGATCTTCAAGATTGTTTTGTTGGAAGCTTCTGCTTGACCATTGCCTTGTGGATAATAAGGTGTAGAAAACCTGTGTTGGATGTGAAATCTTTCATAAAGTTCATCAACATCCTGATTCTTGAAAGGCCTTCCATTATTAGTGATGATAGAATTAGGAATTCCATATCGACAGATAATGTAATTTAGGATAAATGAAGATATTTGTTTACCCATCACAGTTGTCAAAGGACCAGCCTCGATCCATTTTGTAAAATACTCCGTAGCTGTGATGATGAATTTATGCCCATTTGATGATGAAGGATAAATTTTTCCAACAAGATCTAGTCCCCACTGATAAAAAGGCCATGTCGGAGTAAAAGGTTGCAATTCCTATGCAGGTGCATGTATAAGATTCCCATGGATCTGGCATTTAGAACACTTCTTGACAAAAGTAAAAGAATCTTTCTCCATGGTAGGCCAATAATATCCCATTCTAACAAGTTTCTTGGCTAAGGTCAGACCACTTGAATGAGTTCCACAAATACCTCCATGAACCTCTTGTAAGGCTTGTTCAGATTCATCACGTTCAAGACATCGAAGAAGCGTACCATCAAGACAATGTCGGTAGAGGATGTCGGTGATCAAGGTATAACGGGATGATTGGCATATGAAATTCCTTTTTTGGTTTTGGGATAAATCCGGAGGTAAGATATTATTTTTTAGATAGGTTTAAATCTTACCATATAAGGGTGAATCAGAACCTGTTAAATGACATACGACTTGGATCTCAGGATTATCATAGGCAGGAGAAAACAATTGTTCCACCAAGAATTCATGCTTGGTTTGATCTTCTCATAGTTGTAATAAGGAAGCAATTGTATCCATTGCATCTGCAACTTTATTATCAATCCTTGAGATTTTTGAAAACTTGATTGACACAAAATACTTTTTAAAATCATTTACCATGTTCTTGTAAGGTAGCAACTTATCATCTTTAGTTTGATAATCATCATTGATTTGATTAATGACAAGTTGTGAATCACTGTAGACTTGCAACTTTGTAATCCGCCATTCCAATGCTATTTTCAATCATATGAGCAATGCCTCATATTCAACTATGTTATTTTTGCAAGGAAACATCAACCGATATGATTTTGGAATGGTATGTCCTTCAAGTGTGACAAAAAGAATCCCTGCCCCTGAGCCTTGTTGTGTGTAAGATCCATCAAAGTATAATGTCCATAAGTTCTTAATTGTTGTTGCGAAGATGTCTGCATCAGGAAATTCAATGTGCATCAGATTTTCTCCTTGTAAAGGTGCTTCGGCCAACTGATCTACGATGACCTATCCTTTAATATCTTTTCAATCTACATAGTGAATATCAAACTCACTTAATATCATTACCCATTTTGCAAGTCTTCCTGTTAAAGTAGCTATGCTTAAAAGGTATTTTAGCGGATCAATTTTGGTTATCAGCTTAACTGTATGAGCCAACATATAGTGCCATAAATTTTGAGAAGCAAACACCACTGCGAGGCAAGCTTTCTCAATGAAAGTGTAGTTTAACTCATGACTTGTTAAATTTCTGCTGATATAGTATATGGCCCTTTCTTTGCTTGTAGAATCCTCTTGTGCTAGTAATGCTCCCAAGGATACTTCTGTTGCTGAAATATAGAGTATGAGTGGCTTTCCTGGAATGGGTGGAATTAAAACTGGTGGGTGCATAAGATATTGCTTGATCTGATTGAATGTTGCTTCACATTTTTCTTCCCATTTGAATGGGACATTTTTAGGCAGTAAATGTGTAAATGGTAAGCTCTTGTCTGCCAGTTGAGCTATAAAACACCTAATGGATTGTAGTCTCCCTTGCAATGATCAAAGCTGACTGATATTTCGTGGTGACGACATGTCCATTATAGCTTGTACTTTTTCTGGATCAACCTCTATGCCCTTTTCTGAAATAATGTATCCTAGGAGTTTTCCAGATGTAATGCCGAAGACACATTTCTGTGGATTGAGTCGAGCATTGAACTTCTCCATTCTAATAAAGATTTTTGATAAGATTTCAAGATGTCCTTCTCTTGTGTGAGATTTTGCAAGGAGATCATCAACATAATCTTCAATGAATGTATGCATCATATCATGAAAAATGGTTGTCATTGCTCTTTGATAAGTGGCACTTGCATTCTTTAACCCAAATGGAATTACATTCCAGCAATAGGTACCCCAAGGGCATGTGAAAGCCGTTTTATCTTGATCCTCTGGTGCAATCTTTATTTGGTTGTATCCTGAAAATCCATCCATTAATGAATACATTGCATGACCAGCAGTTAAATCAACAATCATATCTATGTTTGGCAAAGGGAAATCATCTTTGGGACAAGCTTTATTCAAATCTCTAAAATCTATACAAATTTTGATCCTTCCATCTGGCTTTGAAATAGGTACAATATTGGAAATCCATTCTGCATAGTCAATAGTTCGAATGAATCCAACATCTAAAAGCTTCTTTAATTCCTCTTTAACCAATAACACAACATGTGGATGCATTTTTCTAAGTTTTTGCTTCACAGGTTTTTCCCATGCATTTATAGATAAATGATGCATTATCATATTAGGATCTAACCTCGGCATATCAGCATATGACCAAGCAAAGTTGATTTGATTCTCCTTCAAGAACTCCATGAATTTCAGTACTTCTTCAACTGTTAATGATGCTGCAAGTTGCAAGATTTTTGGCTGCTCTGCTATACTTATGTTGATTGATTTTGTTGGTTCGATCAAAATATAAGATCTTTCATGATAATGCTTGGGAAGAGTGTCAAGTTTCTCATCCTTCAGTGCCTCAGAAAGGTTTGCACTATCAGATTCACTCTTTTTTTTTTCTTGTTGTGATCTACCACTGCCATTTTTCGGTTTTCATATAGATCCATCTTTTATTTCATCTATTTTGCAGCTAAGAGACTTGACACCCTCCTTATCAAAATTGTGAGTATGAAATTCTTGGATAAAACAATTGTTTTCCTCATTAGAGGAACAAAGGAAATTTATAATGTCCTCATCATCATGAAATGTAGGGATATGGATAGGTGCATCATTGTCCCAATCAATACGTTCTAGATAAACTAGAGGCATAGGATCATTAGGCTGAGTAAGGTCTTGAACTGTCAAAGTCATGATGTGGTTGTCATTTTCATGGTAGACAAGGTCTATGATGGTATTCTCTTGTCGATTATCAATCTCATGAAAATCTGAATCGTCCTCAGTTGAGTCATCATTATATTGTGAATCAAATTCAAGTGATTGTGTTCCTGAGCTTTCTCCTTGTATGAGAATGGGTGCATATTTGTGTATGATATCAACTTGTTTGTCTCTCCAAAATTCATCATTATAAATGGTGTCCCATTCATATTCATTAGAATCAGTATCTGAACCATCCTACAATTGGAAAATTGATTCATGAGGTTTATCTGACATTGATCCTCCTTCATGAGTTGTTTTTTCTTGCTGTGAAGTAGAGTCTTCTGTATCTTTACCATATCCCAATCCTGTTTTATCATTTGGATGTATTGAAATAGGTTGAATTGGTTCCACAATTCCTTCTTTTCTTTTTCCTATAGGACCATTTCCTTCATAGCCTATTTTTTGCATGATAGCGTACCCCTTACCATATTGTTCTATAGGTAACTTGATGTGCAAGAGAGATTGATCTTCATCTTTGTATAGCCAACTTAGGATGTCCCTATCTTTAGCTTCTTCCTCAATTGTGTTGGCTTTAATGAATTGTCCATCAAACTTTGTGATTGGCACAAAAGCTTGGGACGTAGAAGTTGTTGCAATCTTTTGATTTGATAGGGTTGGCTGACCATGTGACCTCGGAGAAGGAGGTAAGGTAGAAAGAGATAGCGAATATTCACCTACTCCTTTGTCTTTAAAATGTAGCTTAGTGTCAAGATTCTTTGTCAGTTCTTGTAATTGGCCTTGTAGATTGGAAGAAGAAACAGCAAGAGCCTCCCTATTATGTGGCACAAAGGCATCTTGAGTTGCTCAAAGATTTGAACAAGTTTGAGTGCTATTATAATCAGCTCGTATAGTTATTTCCTGTCCATCGTAGGGAAACTTGAGGCATTGATGGTATGTTGATGGTACTGCTTGCATATCATGAATCCATGGACGACCCAAAGTATGTTATAGGAAAGATCTTGATCTAGAACCTGACAAAATGTATTCTTCACAATAGGTCCCACTCTGATAGGTAGCAATATTAATCCTTTAGAAGCTCTTTCTTCATCATCATATGCCTTGATAGTTATTTTCCTTCGTGGATCAATAGAATTTTCTGATATTCCCAAGGCACGTATTAGCTTTAAGGTAAAAATGTTTAAACCGGCTCCTCCATCTATTAAGAAATGTCTGATTCGATGTTTATGGATCATGACTTCAAGATAGAGCAATGAATTATGTGGATGTGTCATAGAGGCATCATCTTTTTCGGAAAATGAAAGACAAGTGGGGGAAGACAAATGTCCCACCATGGCTTGAAATTTATTTACATCCAGATCAGTATCAACAGTTGTGTTTACAAGAGCTTCTTCTAAAATATTCTTGTGTATAGGAGATATTTTGAGAAGTTCAAGGATGGAGATTTGAGCTGATGTTTTTCTCAATTGATCAACTAGATTATAATGATTTGAAGAAGGAATAGCTGCCTTAGATGAACTTCCTTTTAAAACAACTTTTGCTTGTCCTCTCGTAGTCACATTAACCTATTGATATTCTTGTTTTCCCTTGATTTTGATAACATTAACTCGCTGATCATTTGCATAGATGTGATGGATTATATTGTCTTCAACATTATGTATGCTTTTTTCTTTTGTATCTGATGTTTCCCCCTTTTGATAGTTTGGTAAAGGATCTTTGAATGCTTGATGATCATCATTGGTATGATGTCCTTCGATTGTAATAGTGCCATTGTCAATTAAATCTTGTACTAGATTTCGCAAAGCTTGACAATTATTTGTTCTATGACCTTTACATTGATGATAATTGCAATAATACGAGTCATTCCATGATGGTGGTTTGACTCGTGGCTCATAATCTCTTTGTGGTGGTAAGGTGATAACCTTATTATTAAGAAGCTCCTTGAGAGCAGACTCAAGAGATTGACCCAAAGTTGTAAAATTCCGTCGATTTGAAAAGAATGGAGGTCTGGACGGATTTGATGTTTGGGTATTGCCAAGATTGTTATTGAAATTACCACGATTTTGATTGGTCATGCTTTTTTTATTGGAGTTTTGTCCTTGTTGTTTGTTGTTTCCTTGTTGATTGGTGTTTCCTTGTTGATTGGTTCATGGAGCACTTGATAGGTTGAAGACAGATGGTCTTGTTTGTAGATTATTTGCATCTACTATACCATTATTGACAACATTTTTATTCCTGTTCCAAAACCTTGTTTTATTGTTGTTGTTTTGGTTGGATGAACTTGGATTATCAAGTTTTATCACTCCTCATTTAACCAAGGCCCCTTCAATGGTGATTTCATTTTCAATCAATTTTTCAAAGTTATGAGGGCAATGAAGGTTAAGCCTATAGCTTAATTCTTGATCTAAGCTATTGATGAAGATATCCATCTTTTCCTTTTCAAGAATAGGACGGGAATATCATGCAAATAGCCTTCTCCACCTTTGCAAAAACGTAGTGAAGGATTCTCCTACTTTTTGTTTCACTTTACAAAGATCAAGCATTGTTATCTGGTGTTGAATGTTGTAGGAGTATTGTGATATAAACTGATTTATTAACTCCTCAAAGGTTTTGATGGGGTGAGTGATCTTGGAAAGCCACTCCATGGATTGTGCACCCAGACTTCATGGAAACAAACGCATTAAGTAGGTATCGTCATAAGCGAATTCTAGACTCATATTTCGGAAATCCCTCACATGTTCAATGGGATTAGTTTTTCCATTGTACCTATCAAATTTAGGAATTTCGTAATGTTTTGGAAAAGGGATCATTTGAAGACTCCTATCGAATGGATAAGGAGATATGTCTTCCAAAACATACTTCTTTGTTGTACCCCCTTGCATCTCCTTTATTTGCCCTTGTAATTCTTTTATCTGTTGAGTAAGGGAACTAAAGTCATTAGGAGGAGTTCAGGATTTTGTTTAATCCCTTCTATATCGAAACTGTGAGGTAACTTAGCTCCTTGATTAGCTAAGGAAAGAAAATATCTTTCTTTGTTTTGTTCTAAAATCCTTTCCATAAGAGTATGGAATTGGGGATCTTGCTCTGCTTCTTGAAGCTTTTCTTCTGACAATTTGTCAATATTAAATGTAGCCTCTTCTTTCTCAGTATGGTCACCCATTTTGCTTGTAGTGGTTTCTCCTTCATCTTTTTCCATGTGTTTTCGAGATCTCGTGGAAATAGGCATGAGCTTTTTTTCCAAGTTCTACTAACTTTTGATCAAAAGAGTGAAATAGTGCAATTTTTGATAGATATGAAAGTCAGAATAGAATGAAGATTCTATGACTTGAAAGATTTCTAATCTTTAGCTTGTGTTGTTCCCTATTTGAAAGGATGAAAATCCTGTTGGTGGGAATTTAAGCAAAAGATCAAAAAAAGGATGATTTTGCACTATATAAAGTTTTGATCGTAGCTTCGTAAAAGGATGGATGTGTGATAGATGCCTAATGTGATTGAGTTCTCTATTGTAGAATTTGATTTGGACGAGTAGAATATTCAATTGCAAGTTGGGGAATATAAGAAAAATGAATACGTTGACTATGGTTGTGCCTTTTAGAAAGGGCTCTTCTTTGAAAGAAAGCTTGTGAGTACAAAGGTTTTATAGCATAATCATCAGTGAAACCTCTAACACAGTCATGATATCAATGAAGAAAGGTTCTATATTTAAGTAAAACCTTTTGGCTTTGATACAAGAATGGTTTTTTCTTCAATAATTTTTTGTAGCTAAGGGGTTTCTTTGGCTTTTTGATCCTTTTGAAAATGGATTTCTTAACAAAGGTTGTGGATTTCCGATCTCTTAACATGAGAGTAATCAATATGATTGTGAGTTTTGGATGATCTTAACTGAACTAATGTATTGAAAACACATCAAGCAATTTGTAGAACATTTGTTTTAAGTCCTATGCTAAACATCATGTGTATGACCAAAATGTTTTTCAAAAATTGTTTTAACAGGTTTTACACATGATAAATAGTTCAAACAGACTCACTCTTAGTACTCAGATAGGTCATCATAGTAATCAATAGCCCACATCTTAGAACTGTGTCGACTCACACAGTCGTGTCACCCCCGAAAGGGCGCCCGTGTTTTTGTCTTTTCCAGGTGTGTGCGCAGAGTGACGGAAGTGGATACCGGATCCCCTGAGAAAACAATCCTTGGCAGTTATATGGTGAGTATCTTGGGGGTAGATTCTTCCCTCCCTTGCACTGTGATTATTATGATGTTTGGAAACTGACTTCGGTTAGATACTACACTAAGTTCATAGTAAGGGTTTCCATTCGGTGCAAAAAATGATATACTCCCTCAACAGACCTCCCTACCTTTAGAAAAAAGGCTTTGGGGATGGTTATCAATGCACACTACTGTTAAAAGAGGGTTTCCCCAATTTTGCTTTAAATTTTAGAGTGGGGTGGAATAGCCTGGCATTGGCTTGAACCCACTTGAGTCGCTCCTCTTGGGTGAGTACTTTTTCCCACAAGAGCAGGCTCTCTAAAAGGTTTTAACAAAACTAGAAATTGCACAAAGTGAAATAGATGAGTTTGGCATTTTGATCACCCAGTTAACAGGAGAACATAGGCCTATCACCATTTAAGCAAAGCAAACAAAGATTCAATTTTAAGCCCAAATAAATATTTTGCTATGCTAAGTGAAGATGTTGCTTCACACAAACATGGAGTTCATTTTAGCCCAAAATAAAAAGTGAAGTGACTATCCTAGGATTGCTTAATTCTTAATTATGTGACTATCCTAGGATTGCTTCATTCTTTTAAAGTTATTTACTCTCCACAGTCACGTCGGATTTAGTCAAGTTATATTTAAATTACAATTTACAATTTGCAGCCTTTTCAAAAGTGCGCTATAACAGACATCATGGGCACTACAGAATGAATTATGGGCATTGCAGGATGCTTCATGGGCGCTGCAGGATTCTTCAAGAGCGTTGTAGAATGCTTCAAGGGCACTGCAGGATACTTCAAGGGTGCTACAGGATGCTTCACGGGCACTGCAAGATACTTCAAGGGCGTTGTAGGATACTTCAAGGGCACTGCAGGATGCTTCACGGGTGCTGCAGGATACTTCAAGGGCACTGCAGGATACTTCAAGGACGTTGCAGGATGCTTCACGGGTGTTGTACTGGGTATGACTTTTGTTGAAGCATGTTTCTTGCGCTAATCCGCTATTTTTTGGCCATAACTTGTCAGAAAAAATCTACAATAAAATGTTAGAATAGGGGCAAGAGCCCCACGGTGGGCGCCAAAAATGTGTTGTTAATATGTTAGTATCAAAATAAAATAATAAAAACACACAAAATGAAACTTTAAACTGAAGAAAAGCTAATTAAATTGAATTCAAAGAAACAAATGAAGCTTCTTCAGAGCCGTTCCATCTTCCTCTATCTCCAGGGATTTGTTTGAAGTTGCTGCTCTCAGATTGTGTAAGCAAGGCTTCTCTGAATGGCAACCTGTAGAATGAGTATGCAAAAAGGAAGGAGCTTCTCTATGCTATATGCTGGTGGAGTGAAATACTAATACGGATATGCACAAGGGTAACAGATTATGCACAGGGGTAACAGATTATGGATGCTATGATACAAAGTGGATATGCCATGATATACTATGATTCTACAATCTATGAATGCTAAAGACTATGCTATGGATGCTTGAAAGCTATTTGCAATTTGGCTATAGTTTATCTGTATGAAAGCTTATGTATGATTTCGAAGACTCGGCAGTCCTTTTATAGCATTTTGTAGGCAAGAGCCTGGCTAGCAAAGATCAACGGCTGTGAGGTTGTCTGGTAGAATTGAATGATGGAAGATAGAGAGGTTGAGAGGAAGATGGAGAATGTTGGGAGGTTGGAGAGAAGAATGGAGCCTTGTCCTCAACCCACGGGAACAAGCTTGCACAGGAACAGAGAAATTAATTTTTCTGTTTTGGCAGTTTGTTTCACGGTTGTTGAAGATAATCCCCAAATTAATTAAATAAATAAATTTATTTAATTTCATTTATTTGAGTTTGATTTTTGATTTTAGAACTATAGAAGATTTAATTAAATATTTTGGAATATTTAATTGTGATGTGACTTTAGAAGAATTTAATTAAATATTTTGAGATATTTAATTATAAATAGATATTAGAAGATTTATTTAGAAGAGAGGAATATTTAATCTTTATTTGAATAAAATATTCAAGCCAAGATTATATGATAATTAATATAAATAAATCGTAATGTTTATTTAATTAATTAAGAAATGAATAAGAAAAGATGATTAAATAAACTTATTTATTTAATCGAAATGAAAGAATTAATATAAATAAATTATTTAAATTTATTTATATGCAAATTGAATTTAGAGATTTTAATTAAATATTAAAAATATTTAATTAATTACCAGACTATGTGATGTGACCATTTTTAGGTATATACAATAGCCATGATAGCTCAATCCACAGTCCCACATTTTCATCATGAATCAAACCTCCAAGACAGTAATGCATATCATATTTCATCTCGTAAAATGATTGATCCCCTAGAAAACATATCCTCTTGCCCGAAATTAGAACTCGGAGAAAGAGATGGACATCCTCTAAAGTTATTGTCATCTTGCCTGTCAAGAGATGAAACATGCATGTATTTGCATCACACCACTCTACTAAAGCCATCAACATAGCATCATGAAGGTACACCCAATAATATCCAATTTTTTTTAATATATGTGTATCCTCATTTGATATAGTCAGGGCTAGGTCTCAGAGGCAAAAAATCTATCTATGGCTAATATGTCACCGTAATCGAGGTGGAATCTAACAAAAAAGCAAAAATATGTCCTATAAGCATTCTAAAATCTTAAATTTACACATAAACAATCACAAAATTGTACTAAAGTTGTTCTAGTGTACTTTTATAAGGGTCCTATACACTTTAGATCCCTTTTGGGCACTTCACAAAAAAGTGGGACACTTTGCAATAAAAGGGGACACTTTGCGACAAAAAGAGACTCTTTGCAAAAAAAGGGGACACTTTGCAAAAAAAAGGGATGCTTTGAGAACTTTTCTTCTAGGGTCCTAAATCAACCTAGAAATATGTAAAAACATAAAATAAATGCATAAGGACAAAGCTAAGGTAGAAAAATCAACTCACTAGATAATGTCGCTCACCGCGGGCTACCTCCTCTCACAGGACGTTGGTCTTAGAGGCTCGTACTCTCGTTGGCTCAACATATTTAGTCACTCTCCACAAAATTCAAGCTACAAGAAGGTAAAAGACAAAATAGTCAGAAATTACATTCACTTTTTACTCTTATATATGCTAAAAAATAGGGTTTTTTCTATATTAGGGAACTAGAAATTGCCTTTCATTCAAATTATCATAACGGGTGCTAGAGAGCTCTATTTTTTATGCCATTTGTTGCGTTGGAATCATGATTTCACTCACATCCTCATCATATTTCTATCATTATGTGGTAGAGTACTTGGAAATACCCTATGATATGACTTACCTTATTCAATGTGGCTAGACTGCTACCTTGATTCCACCTTTGTAAAGTAAGCAGAATCAAGGGGAGGCATACATCTACCCTCAAATTTGATTTCTAGAAGAAGTTACATAAGAGTATTTTTGGACAATTAACTAATTCATGTTGCAAGATGCAATTCCTAACATTGTGGTTTTGCAAATAGCTACAGTGGGGGATTCATTCTCCCATGTTGTGAATGAACCTATATGTGTATCCTTTTATGAAACAAAGATTTAGTGTAGAAAATTGTACACTCTTGAAAGTAGTGTAATTTCACACTTAATTTGGACCTATTTTAGCACACTTGCATTAAATATCCCTTTAAGTCATCATTAATAGGCCCCTAAGACCATTTTTCTGATCTTGAGGCTTATTTCAGCTAAAACCCCAACAAAATCATCAAAAACATAAAAAATATTAACAACCCACCCCAAAAATTGAGAGTGGGATTCATATGCCACCTTGGGCATATGAGTCCCCCTAGGTGGGACCCATATGCTAGAGGTGGTGTATGAGTCCCATTTGGGAATTTTTTAGGGTTTGAGCGGGAAAATAAACCTTTTAATTCAATTTTTTGGTTGATGTCAGCTTTTGAGATCTAAATAATGATAAATTATGTGTTAATGGGCCTATATAAAAAGCTTCTAAATCATTATTTCATCTAAGCAAGCATTTTCAAGATCAATTTCAAGATCCAAGCATTCAAGAGTCTTCAAGCATTCTTTCACAAGAGCATTCAAGTTTCAAAAGCAAGTAAAGTTGAAGTCTTAGAGAAACATTAAAGTGTTTTTACATGTCTTCAAGCTCACCTTCATTCAAGATCTAGCATTGTCAAGGGTTGATCATGGTTGTTTGTGGTGAAGCATGATGGATTCTAGGATGGGGAGATGCAACTAGCCATCAAGCCAAGCCTAATGACTTGTTTCCTAAGTAATTTCATCTCTATTATGACTTTACATTTAGCCTAAGGAAGGTAGGAGCATTATTAGGGCTCATTTGGGTGATTAGAGATCTCTTAACGTGGGTCATTCATATTCATGCTTCATTCTTGCATCTCATCCTTGCACACTAGAATAGGGTTGCATTGCATTTCAAATTTCCTAATCTTAGAAACACTTAAGGTTAGGGTTTACATTCCTATTTACATTCATATTTTATTGTTTCTATCAAGGTTTAATTACCAAACTAGGGGTTTAACCGAGGAAAATCCCCCATAAAACAATCAAGCCTATATTTTGTTTTGTAGGTATTTTTATAGGTTCAGACACAGAAATTAGTTTGGAAGGGAAGAATAGAGATTGGAGCATAGATCTGAACTTTGAATTCTTGAAAAAGCGGAATGAGACTGATACACCAGAAGTGGCGTATGAGTCTCACTATGGGCAATTTTTCTAGATTAGTGCTAGATACCCTTTTAACAGAAACTTGTTCCTACCCAAAAACCCAAATCTAGGATTGATATGCCTAGACCAATCATCTTCATATTTCCAAGTCCACATATTTCATCTTGTAGATTTTTATTTTGGTTTTCATGCATTTTTAGGCCATTTACTGAAAGATTGCATCATATTAGGGTTAAGTATTACATCTTACATTTCATTTATCTTTCCAATCCCTAACTTGGTGGTGAACCCCTCCTTAGTTTGCAATCAATCTCTATGACAACCCTATTGCAAGATATCTTTCTCCTTTGCATACTTAAGGTTGAGATCTCTGGGGTTATCCTTGAATGAGAGTGTTTGAGTTTTGTTATTATATATCCCAAGCATAGAAGTCCAAAAAAAATTCTTCCTTTCACTACCAATTCACTGTATTATGCCCAAGTAACTTTGAGGAGACTATTGAAAAATGTTTGTTCATCAAAAGAGATCTTATCTCAAGGGTAGTAATTAAAATGTACAATCCTAAGGACTAAGTGTCTAGTTCAAATGAAAAACCAAAGACATGGGAAAATAAACAAAATGTAACCAACGACAGAGTGGTTGATGCTAAGGTTGTACAAAACATACAAACTCCCAACGTGCCTCAAAATCATGTTCAAACAACACAAAAAAATCTATACTCCAAACAACACACCAAAAAACCAACTCAATTATCCTCAAAACAACCAACAAAACAACATGAAGAGGGAGAGTTACAATCCAAGGATTCCCACCCCCAACAAAAGCCACAAGCAAGCCATTAAATGACTACATCATTGTGGAACAATTAAAGAAAACTCATGCCTTAATCTCCATCCTTGAGTTTTTGAAGTTGTCACCAACACAAAGAAATATTGGTGAAAGCCGTTGTTGAAACATCAGTCCCTAACAACCTCAACACATATCAATTTCAAGCCATGGTTGGTAACATCAACTCCACCCATTATTTGGTCTTTTCTGAGAAATACCTTCCATAAAGATCTTTCCACAATCAAGCTCTCTATTTATAATGTCTTGTGGCTTGCAAGGGATGATGTGGTTGGTCAATCCAAACTTACCAAATGGTTTTTCTAGAAGTCAATCAAATTAATATTAAGTTGTGCTCCATTCAAAATAGAATTGACTCTAATAAGGAAACAAAGTACCCTCTCATGGAGAAAGATGAAGAGAATGAGCTCCATTTGGCACTGGAAGCTATTACTACTAAGTTTATCCTGATGAAGAGGGACTTTGAGAGTCACATTAAGGGGCTGGAGGATAAAATGCATCAGGTTAACCATAATTTTGATAGAGTCATCAAGATCAATCAATGCACTATCTATAATAGTGTTTAAGGTATCTGGATCCTAACAGAGAAGCTGAAGGAGCTCAAAGAAGAGAAAATTGTTAGACCTACTGATGTTGGGGAAAAGACTAATGTGGACAACAAGGTTAAGGGTAAATAGACTATTTTGGCTCAATAGGGACCGGGTTAGTAGAACCCATGGTAAAGGAAGACCTTTGAAGAGGAAAATAAAGAATTGTTAAATGTAGTTGATCTTCACCAAAGCTTTATCAACGGGTGTTGGAAGCAACTAACATTCTCAAAGATTCTCAATTGTTTTCATGTTGTTTTTTTTTTTTTTTGCTTTTCTTGATTGATTGTTGATGATTGGTTGTTGGTTTTGTTAAGCAACATTTTGTAATACGGTTTTGGATCCCTTCAAGACCAATTTTGCAGTTAATCAAAAATAATTTTGTATCTATTTTCTAAATATCTATGAGAAAAAGAGGCCCAAGCAATTTAAATGTGTGTGCTTATTTTGTGAGGCACTTGACTCTAAGTTGAGTTTACTTCCAAAGGAGTCGAAGCCTACAAGCCTTCACCAAGCCTATCATTGGATTGTTCTCATTAAAGAAATTAAAGAGGCATCAATTATATCAAATGTGATGTCCTCAAGTGGTGATGTTGATAGGACAACTAGTTTAAATGATCACCTTGAGAGAAATCTTATTGATGTCGGTGAGCTCATATAGAGGATGCCACAGGTTTGTGCTAAATGAAGGTTAGTGAATATAATCCTACATCTCAAAATAAATACTTTAATGAAGATGTGGATGTAAATTTTTAGTCTAAGAGACTTTCTCTTTAAGTTATTTAGATGTAAAATACAAAATTGCTAAATATAACTTGTTCTTTTGATGTGATGTATGCTAACGTCTTTCCCTAAAATGAGGAAGAGAATGAAGGATAGTTTTTTTTCAAAAAGTTACAATGGATATTACATGAAATAGATGTTAGGGTTAGAATGGTAGATATCTAACAATTAAATGCAGATTTAATAAACAAAACAGAGAAACTAAAACACACAGAATAAATAATAACACAGAGAATTTAACGTGGTTCACCCAATCTGGGCTACATCCACCAAACCACAGCCATCCAATACTTTTATTATCCAGTGAAAAACTTATTACAATCTTGCGAATAATTGCATTTTTCATCATACTAAAATACCCATCCGAACCCCTTTTTAACAAGCTTAGAAGCTTCCAGATTTTTGGGTTCTACAAAATCGGATTTTTCTTTTTCCATTGATTTTTTCCCTTTTTCAGTTATCACACAAAAAAGTAGGAGGAAAATTTTTCTCGGGGGCTGCCGCCCTCAAACCCCTACTTGGGGCCCGGCCCAACCCCGAACCTCGAAAAGGATACATTTGCCTCTTTACAGGGGGCCGGGGTGTACAGTATACCATGGGCTATACAGTATAGCATGATCAGTCGTCACATACCAACAAGAGAGGCATTGCACAAAAACAAAAAAAAATGTTCTTCACATGATACCTAAATCATTTATATTTGATAAAGATGATTCTTACTATGACTTGAACCAATCTAAAAATCCAAATGATTGAAAGAAAAATGAATTTAGATTTCTAATTTTTTAAAACAAGGAATGTGCAATCCTTAATACAATACTTTTCATTTTGACGAAGAACAATGATTAAAGGTTGAGGATACCAACATCACACCCAAATCTAAATGCTTTCCTTGAACATGAAATCAAATGTTAAACATGAGGTACTAGAAGAAAAACTTTGTGTGCAAATAAAATTCATAATCAATTTTGATGTGTTTCCCTAAGGCTTGTGAATTTGAAGCTTTTTAATTTACCCTTAGTTTTCTTAAAGTGGTTAGCAACCAAAATGACATCTTAGGAATGGAGTTAAAGCTTTTCCTTTATCCCATATGCTTGAGTATGTCTTAGACCTCCCCAACCTTGGAAATTAGTTTGCACTCTATGGCTTTCAAAAAAAACACTTAAGATCACGAGGCGCTGATACTATAGATTCTTTGTACAACTCATACAAATTCATGCACGTGTGCACTTCTGTTTCGTCACCTTGTGGCCAAATTCAAATTTCAAACTGCCCAAATACCGCCATTGTTAGGCACACATTTACTCTTTTATCCTATTCTTTATGCCAAACAACACATCATTCAAAATGCAACCAAAAAAAGGGGGTACGGATCCTACCTCGTTGAAAGCGCATTGTTGTCGATAAGACACGTACCCCACTACTTCCCATCACAAGAATTAATAAATTCCACTAGGGGAGAGGGCCCAATAGTCGCGCACCCAATCGTAAATATAATACCCAATAGTCGTTTATATAATGTCCAATAGTTGTGATTTGACTACCCATAATTAAACAAAATGTATGCTTTTGATCTAAAAAGCAACCAATCATGTGATACCACATCAGCACTCAACTACTCATGATGTAATGCACGAGAATTGGTCTCACTATTTTTTGGGGCCTTTTTGGACACCTTGACAAAAACGCATGCTGATGTGGCATCATATTTGATGATGTGGCCCTGAAACCTTAGTTATAAGCAGAGAACTTGCCAAGTAAGCTGCTGTAAAAAATTGGGAGTGATTCAAAATTTCGACATAGGATAATTAGAAGCGCGAAGTTAGGGTACACGACTACTGGGCCCTCTCCCCTAATCTGGGTAACGAATCGGCATCCAAAGTTAAAAACATCTCTAAAATTAAAGAACAAAATATAAAACTAATCAAATGTGTTTACAGAGCCCGAGAATATATTCAACTTTGCCGCCTCTGAGTTTGCACTAGACTTCTCCCGCAAGCTGATTTGAGCGTATATTTATGTTTCAAGTCTGTTCGCTCTCCTGGAATAATAAGCCGAGGCAGAGAATTTTATCAGTAGGGAGCAAGGTTCGAATCGCAGCAGGTCATTTGGAGATTTTCAAGAAAATGAAGAAACAGAGTACATGGTATTTAGGTAGCGAACGAAGGGGGTGTTGAGGAGTGGGAGTGTGAGACTCCCAAACACCAAAAGATTACAAGCATGTTTTATCCATCGCCTCCAAGGAAAAAAAGAGCAAAGCTTAAATATGGAGGCCCTCCTCCAGGCAGCTTCTTCAACTCTCCTGAATTGGAAATGTTCTTTGCCAATGCTGGTAATGCAGGGGCCTGATGTGCATCAGTCTCCCAAGCATTTATACCAGATTTGGTTGTATTTTGGCTATTGCTCTGCTTGTACATTGCACTTCATTTGTTGTTTTCAATGTATAAAAAATAAAAAATAAAAAATTGTTGGAGTCTCCATTTGCCTTTGTTTTGGTTGAGTTTGAATATTTGGTGTTTACTTGAGCATTGCTAAATTGTAGAGATAAATTAGAAGCTTCAATTTAATGTCATTTTACTATACATATTAAAATTTAAGGTGGACTGATATGCGAAAATGAATGGGATTAAATAGCAGGGATTTCCATTGATTCCAATCGACCTATGAAAAATTGAAACATTTGAAATAATTTGAAAGACAAAAGTAGTTTAGAAGTGTATTATTTTATTTAGATGTTTATCTATTGAAATATATGTTTGCAAATAGTGTTAACTGAACTTATGAAGATAATCAAATGCTCCTAATGTAATTATAGGACAATAAGAAGTGTTCCATAAATAATTTTAGGGTATAAATTACTTAATTAATATTAAATCAATAATTTAAAAAAAATTAAGTTAGATTCTAACAATTGGATTGTAATAATAAATAAGTTATAAATATATAAAAAATAAATATGTGTATTTAGATTTGTTTTGATAATGGTTGTTAAGCGATTCATTATTGCATCAATATTTTGAAATTTATTAGATTATTTATCTTTGTATTAGTTATTTTGTGTCTAATATTTTGGTTCATTTGGGCGCTTGCACAAATGATCTTTGGGTCTGTAAATTTAAACTCTATGTGTGAAATTGACTTTGTGGATTTGTAATGTACTAACCCTTTAACAAAGTAAAAATTTCTAAATTTACTCCTTGTGAATAAGTAAATTGGCAAACAAGTTGTTGCAATAAAAAAATTCTTTCTTTTATTTTAGAAAATGCGAACAAGATGCCATCATATTACAATAAAGATTCAATTTCGTTACAATAACTTCACAAGTTAGAAAAATACAAGAATACATACATTTGCACACATAGCTCCAATGAGATTTAGAACAAATAGTTATAAGATGGTCCATGATCCTTCCTTTCAAATCCTAGTTCTTTTGTCACCTGCTGTGGAGGAGAAGCATCACTCAGACACTTTTTCAGCAACCACAAACTCATAATGCAGTCCCCCGCACATCTATCATTCGATAGATGACCCTTCCCTTCGATGAAGAGATTGGTAGAGTAACTAATAACAAAAACCAATTGGGCATAGTGTTGTGCCCTACATAACTAGAACTTGTAATCCCACAATCTCTATCTAGCATGTAATATTGGATCATGGTGAACTAACAGTGTAGTCTCAATAGTCACACAATCTAGAGTGGAGTCTTGGACATTCACACTACTTTGGCCAAAGTGTTATCATTTAGTGCTTCAAATGAAGTCATCTATCACATACACTACTCAAGGCCAATTTGGCTTAAGGCTATCTAAGCTACGCATAGGTATTTCCTTCAATGGATAGTCCATCATCCCAAATAACCTATCACCATAATAATCTACTTGGAATAATCCTACTTAACTAGTAAGTACACAGGCTAGGTATTTCCTTCAATGGATAGTTTTTCATCCCAAATAACCTATATACTTGGAGTAACCCTACTTACATGTAAGTACTTAAACTCCCTCCCATACTGGATTATCTATCCTCTAGAGGAGTAAACACAAGTTTTCCTAGTTAAATCAATAACTTAGCTAAATACACCATATGTACTTTTATGTTCAATCACACCTAGTAAATAATACTTATGATAAACACCCATCTCCTACTATGGAATACTTAAAAACACACTATGAAAACAACATAATAGCTTCAATTTCCTTTTAAAATTAATCTAATTTCTCTAATGCATATACTAGGAAAGACAACTCAACCATGCATGTAATTCACATCATTCAAAAGTAAAATTAAGAAGAAGCTCCTAGATCCCCATACCTGTTATCACTTATCCAAATTAAAGACAACAATGTAGCCCTCTCCAACAACAATTAGCTTGAAATCAGCTTCTCAAGAATGTCACAAAAAATCTCTCTTTCTCTCCCAAGTTGATAGTTTACTCCTCTCAAATATATCTCCCTCATAAACTAAATAAAACTCACTCTCTTTTTTTCTCTCAATATGAAACAAAGTATTACTGGATATAATGCAAAAAATAGGAATTGCAAATGACGTATAATCTTATGGAAGAATGTATCCCTACTAATGAAATGGTTCAACTATTTATAGAGAAACCAATCAACCTCAAAGCCTATAGTTTAGGCATGTTAATGGATAGCAAGTTTCATGCAAAGCAACACATGAAACTTATCAGAAAGGTGGCGATTTCTTAAGCCAATACTTAGCTTAATCACCTATAGTTCAACTAGTTTAGTGATAACAAACTGAAGACTTATTCAATCTACATATGCTTAATTCAAATTGCCACAAAGAAAAGACGTCTACAACAACTTAGATTCAAAGGTGGCACAATTCTTATGTTCATATTTGGTACGGTTAACTGCCAAAAGAAACGGTTAACTACTATTTGGTTACAGCAAGAATCATCGATCCACTTAGAGTATGAATCGACCAAAGGCTCATACGGCAATTTGAAAAAGTCAAGGTCAGTGTCAATAATGGCGTCGACCAAGTCAAGCTTACCGTAGATAGCAATATCAAATAAAATGCAATGTCATAAACTACGTGTCTTCAAAATGATAATTGGTTTACACACAAACAATTATAAGCTATTCCATCAGCCTTTTAATCATAATCACTATTGACTATTATCGACCTCTATTTCATAGTCTTTATTGACTACAAAACAACCTTATAAATTGACTTCAATTGAATAAGGGATAGTCGAATTCAATAATATATATATTGCTAAATATATATATGTGTGTGTGTGTGTATGTATATATATTTATATTTATATATAACCACTAACATATATTTACATATATATATTTATTTATTTATATCGCAAGCCTATAATGTAAGCATACATTCAGTATATATATATATATGTGTGTGTGTGTGTGTGTGTGTGTGTGTGTGTGTGTGTGTGTGTGTAAGCAAGATAGCATATAATAAAAACATTATATTTAAGAGTACAAGCAAGATAGTATATAATAAATACATTATATTGAATATATATATATATATATATGTACACTTATGTGTAGGTATATCTCTCTATATCAATGCATCTATATGAGCATGTCCATTCGGCAACGTACGCATGTATGGATATACATATACATATGGATACGTGTATATACTATACATATATATGTGTGTGTGTGTGTTCATATATGATTCACATATATCCATTCACAATTACCATCATATTGATAAGTGTTTACGTGTGGTACATTTATACATGTGTATATACATGTCATTAGATCCCTTGACATGCATGTGCATATATATACACATACTTCCACATATATCCCACTTGTCAATATAATCGTAATAGTACAAGAAAGATCTCAAAAGCTCAAATAGATAATCACCCAATAATGTATGCATTAGTAAACAATACTCCTAAATGCAGACATAACAACTAAGGATGACTTACCAACTTCTACCCACAAATTGACTCAACTCAATCATTCTAATGTGGTGTGGGTAAACCCATGAAAGTTGTTTACAATTCCATTGAGGAAGGAAAATTTGCAAAAAATGACTCCATGCAAAAAAAATTGGTTTTTGGGGGTTCAAACGAACTTTTTGTTCAAGCAAACCCAACGGGGGTTTGCTAGAACCCTAGTTAGAGTGAACCCATTAAATGTAGGGCCCCACCATTCTTGAAAGAAAACAAAGAAAAACCTTTGTGGAAATGGGATTCGCTCAAACCCCCTGGTTTGAGTGAACCCCCCTTTTCCCACCTTCTCACCATCTAGCACCAAAAAACTCTAGAATTTTTCTCTTCGAAGCTCAAGTTGAGGATGAAAGTGGAGGAGGCTTCACAGATCCAATTGGATGATGGTAGTCCTCAGAATGAGCTATCCAACGAATATAATTTTAATATATTTTATTTTTATTATGTATTTAATTTTTAAGTTTTATTAAACATAAGTTTTCCACCAAAAATCAAGCTCTTTGTTCTGCACATGTGGAAAACTAGTAGATTATCAAAAAAAAAATTGAAAAATATGAGTGCACTAGATATTGAAGTCCTTGATCCAACAAAAAAAAAAGAATTTCAATACATACAAAAAAAGTTACATTGTATACAGTCCGCCTATATCTGAATTTTAATTGGTTTGACTTTGAAACTTGATTAAGGGAAAAAAAATCAATAAAACACTACAAAACCAATTGGAAGCACTAGATATCGTAGTTACAAATCTAAATTTGAAAAAATTAGAATTTTATCCTTCATGGAAAAAAATTGATGTTGTATACAATGAGCATCACTCCTTAAAAATGGTGTTTACTGAAAAAAACTAGTTTTTGAAGGAGATGGAAAAATAAGTGCAATTTGATTCCAAAATTTTTGAAAAAAATATATTTAGAATCTACAGACAAAATGTCACAAATCACTAGTTTGCATCATCTTTGAATTCCTCATAATTTAGTCACTATAGGTGCCCGAAAGTGAAGATTTAGTTAAAAAAAAATTAATTCAATGTCTAGTTTGGCCAAAAATTGTAAAATAGTATTGTGGGATCACCCATGTGTGTATATGCTCAGATAGTTTACATTTACCAATTATTCGTCCAAGATCTCCCGAGTAATTATTTCCCTCCACCTGGAGGAATGAAACACATACCTACATCCATTAACACATGCACACGACAGTTAATTATTGACAATATATGTAGTATACATAAAAATCTCCAAAGTTAGAATAATAATTCAATAACCATCTATTCACATTTATGCACTATTTCCCCATAAAATAACATCAACTGAGATAACATAATATCAAATGAGATAACATTCACATTGATAACATGGTACGAGCACAATTTATTCATCTCTAGAATTCACATTTTATCCTACATAGTATTAGTAAATAGTAATTGCACAATTGGGGTGTAACGGGATTCAACCCTTCTATACAAATTAAGTTTTTCCTCATTGTTTGGATTTGCTATAAATGACTACTCTATGTTGATGAACACCTTAGAGAGCTTTCTAAGTGAAGTTATTTTCTTCGTCAAGCCTTTCTATCCAATTCAATACTAAATTGATAAGCTCAAAGATGTGCACCAAGCAATCACGTAAGAGGTTTACCTCATCATGTGTAACAAATGATGTTTTGTTGATGGCAAGTATTGATACAATGATATCAAATGATGTTATTTGATGTGTACTAGATAATTCTAGATTACCATAATGAATCAAGGTTTATTTTTTAATAGAAAACCCTAAAATGTAAAATTTGAATTGTCTACACTCAAGATGAGAAATAGTGACTAGTTTGAAAGGGCTTGGCTTAGGCCCATTTAAATTTTGAATTTAAAAAGTTTAGGACTTTGTGCTTGTAGAATTTTTTTAGTATGATGAATCAAGAATTTGTAGATTGAGTTTGGACCCTTGGGATGTGTGATGTCAAAATAAGTCAATGCAATTTTTTCATATAAATATGCTACTTGTATGTGAAATGGTGAAAACTAGGAGTTTTACAAAAGGGGGGTTCACTAATTTAAAAATGTATATGTAGATGGACCTATTTCACACTATTTCATTAGGAAATGAGATCCACACAAAGAATTGACTTACAACCCTTAGGTGAGTCAACTTAATGAGGGAATCTACTGATTTCCTTATGTTGAGGATGTGGGTATTAACCTGAACAACAATTTTGGGAGAAAAAATAAAAATAGTAAATCTACTCAATTATGCTCATTCAAACTTGAAACATCAATTTAAATCTCAATACAAACTAAAGCAACAAATTTTTTGTAGATTTGAGAAGGGTCAAACACTATTGGTGACACAAGGGTAGACAATTGAGAGGGGGGGTGAATCAATTGTCACAAAAAAATAAACTTATTAAACTTATTCTTAGATCTGATAAATGAACATGAAAGAATAAACCATCACAGCATCAGAAACACACATAACACCAATATTTTTTATGTGGAAACCCTATTAGGGGAAAAACCATGGTGGAGGTCAATCCACAATATTATACCTTGTTAAAAGTATAACAAATAATAAATGGAGAATGCGCATGCATTCAGGCACACTACCTAGAGCTCACTGCTCAATTAGAGAAAGGCTTACTACCCAAAGGAAGACTCACTGTCTTACAGAAATATTTAGATTACATCCGCAAGATTTTGAATTGAGAAAATAGCATCTACTAATGCCTGAGTACAGTTCTGGTTAAGCACAAAAACTCTTCTTCACACTCTACTCACTCTCCTTTACACTCTGCTTTTTCCTTTGAATGGTTAGGACATTATTCACACATTGCATGCCATCAACATACATCATCCTTTGCAAAAAAATTGCTTATATATATCTAGCACATGGGATAAATCCAATTACATGTCAGCTCAAATGAAATATGAACATATGAGATGTGTACAAACTATTGGCCCAAATTAATAAATATTTTTTCAATGCGAACCAAACACCATCGTCCACACACATAGCAATAACCCAAAACAATATGCTTGAGCACACAACACCTTCAAAAATTATTCCTCAAAGATCCACAACACACTACAATCACCATGTCGGCCATGAGCATGAAAAACACAAACACGAAAAGGAAAATTACCAATCGCGATCATAACAATCAATGTAGATGTAAACCATAGATAGAGAATGATCTAGAAACATCCAAAAGCATCATGAGTCACCAAAGAAGCATCCGCAACAAATCAACTTACTCGAATCACATCATCTTCTTTCAGGAACACCAACTGAAGCAACACAAAAATTGTTAAAACACAACTCCTCATAACTCGATCAAATCTTCATGTGGATCTCTGAAACTTAACATGGATAAACTATACATAATAAAAAAAAAACCCTTTAATCCAAAACGTTTGATTATCAACATACAAAGCTAGTCAACATCATAAAATTTATTGCACCACTGACAACCTACAACTTCATTTATTACAATTTTCTCAATATCCTCGACGTATACAACCTTAAATACATCATCAATGCAAATAGTGTTGACATCAATGGCAACCACATATCAGCAACTTCCAACAATCTCCCCCTTTGGCATTCATGGAAACACATGATGTGAAAAACCACCATCAACGCAACTCTCTCTCAATATTTTCTCTCCCTTAGATTTTGACTCTTTTCTCTTCAGCTCTTTCATATGCCTCTTCTCTCCACAAAGTTTTTCACATGACTCTTCTCCCACTTTGACATCAATGACAAAGATAATGTGTATCTTTCTCCACACAAGCTCTGAACCACATATTTGAACATCTGACTACTCTCCCTAAGTAGCAGCCACTATAACATCAATCTAGATCATAAGATTCTGACTATGTAGTACATAGACTAATGCAAGTTTAATGTTCTGATTAGGATGGGTAATCACCCCTAGCTTCCCTCGAAGATACTCAAAAGTATCCTTAGGCAATGGCTTGGTGAAGATGTTTGCAATCTATTCCTTAGTAGGCACATATTCCGGCCTGACTTCCTTTTCATTCACCTTCTCTCTCAAAAAGTGAAACTTGATAGATATATGCTTGGTTTTTAAATGCAACACCGGATTCTTAGAAATGTTAATTGCACTCGAATTGTCAGAAAATATAGCAATAGGCTCATCATACACAACTCTGATATCCTTCAACATTTGCTTCATCCACAACACTTGAGTACAATTGTTAGCAACAACAATGTATTTTGCCTTTGGAGTAGACAAAGAAATAGCATTTTCCTTCTTACTTAACCATGACACCAACTTCTTTCCCAATAAAAATGCTCCACAACAAGTACTTTTTCTTTCATCCACATCTCCTACCCAATCAGAATCAATAAAGGCACTCAAAGTAAGATCATCATCTTTAGGATACCATAGCCCAAAATCAATTGTCCCCTTCAAGTATCTGAAATTTCTCTTCATAGATGTCACATGATATTCCTTAGGATCAACTTGAAATATTACAACAATGCATACGACATTCACAATATCAAGTCTAGTTTGAATCAAGTAGAGTAATCCTCCAATCATAGATCTTTATCTAGTTTTATTTGCCTTAGGAAAATCATCATTTTGTGTCAACTTACATCTAGTCACCATGGGTGTACCAACTGGCTTTGAATCTTCCATACCAAACTTCTTCAACAATTCTTTCACATACTTGGACTGAGATACAAAGATCCCATATCTAGCTGAGTAATTTGTAATCCCAAAAAGAATTTAATTTCTCCAATCATATAAATTTCAAATTCACTCTTCATCTCATTAGCAAACTTCATGCACAAATTATCATCTCCTACAAAAATGATATCATCAACAAAGACTTCAAAAATTAACTCTTTATCATGATCAATCTTGAAATACAAATTACTATTAGCAATACCTTTATTAAATCCAAGCTTCAACAAATACTTGTCCAGTCTAGCATACCATGCTCTTGGGGCTTGCTTGAGTCCATACAATGATTTCTTCAATTGGCAAACCATATCTCCCTGATCAGTCAACTAAAATCCATTAGGTTGCTCAACATACACTTATTCTTCTAGTTCACCATTTAGAAATGTTGACTTGACATCCATTTGATAAACCTTGAAGTTTTTGTAAGCAGCATAAGCAAGAAATAATCTCATAGCTTCAATCCTAGCAATAGGGGAAAAATTTTCTTCAAAGTCAATTCCTTCCATCTATGAATATCCTTTACACACTAGTCTTGCTTTGTTTCTAACAGCTTCACCTTGCTCATTTAGTTTATTCCAAAAGACCCATTTAGTTCCAATTATATTATTTTCATTAGGTCTAGGAACAAGAATCCATGTATCATTCTTCTCAATTTGCAATAGTTCTTTCATTTCTTTTACCCATTATTCATCTTTGCATGTTTCGTTGACATCATTAGGCATAGTCTTTGAAATCAAATGGTATTATTCTGCAATTCTTCTCCTAGTTTGAACACCTTTATTCTTATCTCCTATAATCTTACCACCTTTAGAATGATTAAGTCTTACATATCTTGGAATCTTAGGATTTTCTTGAACTTCAGGCTCTTGTGATCTCACTTTTGTACTTCCACTAGTTTATCCCTCTTGATTTTCTTGATTCACTGAAACGATCTGAACTTCATTTTGTACCTAAAATTTCTTTCATTTATCTAAACTTTCATGCTAGTCATTTGAATCATATCCATAGGTTCTAGATGATCTAACTGTGTCTTCATCAACCTTGACATTTTCACTTTCAACTACTTTCCTCAATCTATTATTGTAGCATCGGTAGGCTTTACTTTTTGTAGAATAACCCAGAAAGATTCCTTCATTGCTCCTAGCATCAAACTTTCCTACATCTTCATCTCTTTTGATATAGCATTTACTCCCAAAGATTTTGAAGTATCTAACAGTAGGCTTATGAACAAACCACAACTCAAAAGGGGTCTTATCGGTATCACCTTTGGCATTTACCTAGTTGAGAATGTAAACAACAGTACTAACAACTTCTCTCCAGTAGATATGAGGCACATTTCCTTCTAGCTTCATAATTCTAGTAGCTTCTTGAGTTGTCTTATTCTTCCTTTCCACAACTCCATTTTGTTGAGGGATCCGCGGGGCAGATAATTGTCTCCTAATTCCATGCTCTTTAAGAAAAGAATTAAACTCCTGGGAAGTGAACTCGCCACCTCTATCTGATCTTAGACATTTGATTTTCAGACCTGTCTCTGTCTCAACCATAGCCTTGAAAATCTTGAATTTCTCTAGAGCTTCACATTTTTCCCTTAAGAAAGCAACCCATATCATTCTAGAGTAATCATCAGTAAGTAACATGAAATACCTATCTCCTTGTAAACTTCTAACTCTCAAAGGACCATACAAGTAAGTATGCACAAGATCCAACACTTCATTTGAAAAATGTTGTTTTCTCTACAATGAAACTCTAGTTTGCTTCCCCAACTGACATTCCTTGCATATAGTATTAGTAGGATTTACTAACTTAGGAAGATCTATCACTGCCTGTGTATAACTTATCTTTATAATATTGTCAAAGTTTACATGACACAATCTCCTATGCCACAACCAACTTTCATCAACTTGAGCAATCAGATAACTTTTACCAGCAACACTCAAGTGAAAGATAGTACCTTTTTTTTGTACCAGAAGCAATCAAATTTTTGAAACTCCCTAGTATTCTATACTTTCCATCCTTGAACTAAATATTTCATCCCTTGTCAACCATTTGTCCATTACTTAAGAGATTATGCTTCAAACCTTCCGCATATAGGACATGATCGATATTATGCTTACCGCCAAGAGAAATGGATCCTCTGCCATAGATTACACGAACATTGTTATTGAAAAAAATCTTAAAACACCGCCATCATACTTTTCCAAACTCACAAATTTGATTTTATGACCTATCATATGATGAGAGCATCCATTGTCAATCACCCATTCATCTTTTTCTTCAATTCTAGTGGCTAGAGCTTTCTCCACATTTTCACAATTATTAGATTCAGTAGGATTTGGATCATCTTCCTTGATAGCAATAAATACCCATTCATCCTCAGTTACATTTCCTTTATCAGATTCATCATTTGTCACACCTTCATCAGTAGCATAGTTACATTTTCTTTGAAATCTAGGCTTGTTAGGTCTAGGCTTAGGAACTCTTTTTAGACACCTTGAAGCAAAATGACCTATCTTATTTGAAGAAAAACATTTAATAGGAAATTTTTCTTTATATTTAACTTCTCCTCTAGCTTCTCTATTGACAATAAGTGCTTCAAACTCATGTAGCTTTCTTTCTTTTTCTTCAATCTCTCTCATCTCCTACTCATACTTGAATACCTTTCTAGAACTTTCTCCCAGATCATATCTTTGCTTGTCTTTTTTGGATACAGTAGCTTTAAATGCAGATTCTGTCTTAGGAAGAGATTCACCAAACTCAATTAATTCAAAAGTAGAAAGCTTACCAATCAACATGTCTATGGTAACATTTGTCACAATCTAGATCTCCTCAATAGTAGCAACTTTGTCTTTGTATGCAACACGCAAGGATCTGAGGACTTGAGCAACAATTTTTTATTCATTCAGTGTTCCACTAGCACATCTAATACTACAAAAAAGTTCATTCACTCTCTTGATAAAAGAAGTAATGTTCTAATCTTCGCACATTTTCAAGGTCTCATATTTTCCTTTCATACTTTGTAGCTTAGCAATCTTCACATGAGTAACACCTTCATATAAGGTTTCCAACTTTTTCCAGATATCATATGCAGACTATAGCTCCATTACATTTGTCATTTCAAAATTAGTTAGAGCACTCAACAATGCTTCCTTAGCCCTGATATTGTATTCAACTTCTTTAATCTCATTAGGAGTAGAAGGACCATTCTATGGAATAACATACCTATTCTTTGTAATTTTCTAGAGGGTTCACCAATGCATCTCAGATGACACTCCATTTGAGTCTTCCACAAAGAATAATTTGTTCCATCGAATCTCGGACTATCCTTCTTATATGTCGCCATCCTAGATCACCTCAAGCTATTAAAATTCTTCAGAGGAACTTGCTCTAATACCAATTGTTGGCAACACAAGGGCAAACAACTGAGAGGGGGGGATGAATTAGTTGTCACATAAAATTAAACTTATTCAACTTATTCTCAGATCTAATAAATGAACATGAAATCATAAACCATCACAACATCAGAAACACACATAACACCAAGATTTTTTATGTGGAAACCCTGTTAGGGGAAAAACCACGGTGGAGGTCACTCCACAATATTATATCCTATTAAAAGTATAACAAATAATAAATGGAGAATGAACATGCATTTAGGCACACTACCTAGAGCTCACTACTCAATTAGAGAAAGGCTTACTGGCCAAAGGATGACTCACTATCATATAGAAATATTCAAATTACATCTGTAAGATTTTGAACTGAGAAACTATCATCTACTAATGTCGGATTATAGTTTTGGTTAAGCACAAAAACTCTTCTTCACATGTTGCTCACTCTTCTTCACATTTTGCTTCTACCTTCAAATGATTAAGACATTATTTGTACATTTCATACCATCAACAAACATCATCCTTCACAAAAAAATTGCTTATATATATCCGGCACACGGGATAACTCCAATTACATGTCGGCTTAAATGAAATATGAAAATATGAGATGTGTACACACTATTAGCCCAAATTAATAAATAATTTTCAATGCAAACCATACACCGTTAGCCACAACATAGCAATGAACCAAAACAATATTCTTGAGCATGCAACACCTTCAAAATTATTCCTCGAAGATCCACAACACACTACAATCACCATGTCAGCCATGAACATGAAAAGCACAAACATGCAAAGGAAAATCACCAATCGCGAGCACAACAATCAATGCGGACATGAAACACATATAGAGCATAATCTAGAAACATCCACAATCATCATGAATCACCACAGAAGCATCCACACTAACTCAAATTACTGGAATCACATCATCTTCTTTTAGGAACACCAACTGAAGCAACAAAAAAACTGTCAGAACACAACTGCTCATAACTTGATCAAATTTTCATGTGGATCTCTAAAACTTAACATGGATAAACTAAATATAATAAAAAAACCCCTTTAATCCACAACCTTTGGTCATCAACATAAATAGCTAGCCAACATCATGAACTTTACTACACCACTGACACCCTGCAACTTCTTTTATTACAATTTTCTCAATATCCTTGACATATACAACCTTAAAGACATTAATGCAAATAGTGTTGACATCAATGAAAACCACATATCAACAACTTCCAACAATCTCCCCCTTCGCCATTTATGGCAACATATGATGTGAAAATACACCATCAACACAACTCTCTCTTAGCATTTTCTCCCCCTTATATTTTGACTCTTTTCTCTTCAGCTCTTTCATATGCCTCTTCTCCCCACAAATTTTTTCACATGACTTTTCTCCCTCTTTGACATCAATGACAAAGATAATGTGTATATATCTCCACACAAGCTCCGAACCACATATCTAAACATCTTACTACTCCCTCTGAGTAGCAACTACCATAACATCAATGTGGATCATAAGATTATGCCTATGAAGTACATAGACTGATGCAAGTTTAATGCATCTTAGTTCTAATTAGGAGGGGTAATCACCCCTAGCTTCCCTCGAAGATACTCAAAAGTATCCTTAGGAAATGGATTGGTAAAGATGTCTACAATTTGTTCCTTAGTAGGCACATATTCTAGTCTAACTTCCTTTTCATTCACCTTCTCTCTCAAAAAGTGAAACTTGATAGATATATACTTGGTTTTCGAATGCAACACCAAATTCTCATAAATGTTAATTGCACTTGAATTGTCATAGAATATAGCAATAGGGTCATCATACACAACTCTAATATCCTTCAACATCTACTTCATCCACAAAACTTGAGTACAATTGTTAGCAGTAACAATGTATTCTACCTTTGTAGTAGACAAGGAAATGGCATTAAGCTTCTTACTTAACCATCACACCAACTTCTTTCCTTAGAAAAATGCTCCACCATTAGTAATTTTTTTGATATCCACATCTCCTACCCAATTAGCATTAGTAAAGGCACTCAAAGTAAGATCATCATCTTTAGGATACCATAGCCATAAATAAATTATCCCCTTCAAGTATCTAAAAATTCTCTTCACAGTTGTCACATGATATTCCTTAGGATCAACTTGAAATCTTGTAGCAATGCATACAAC
The DNA here is from genome assembly GCA_007258455.2 of Sequoia sempervirens. Taxonomy (NCBI): domain Eukaryota; kingdom Viridiplantae; phylum Streptophyta; class Pinopsida; order Cupressales; family Cupressaceae; genus Sequoia; species Sequoia sempervirens. The sequence goes on along the minus strand of VDFB02168118.1, from coordinate 126,093,703 downwards.
ATTCATAATATCAGGTCTTGTTTGAGTCAAGTAGAGTAATCCTCCAATCAAATATCTGTATCTTTTATGATTTTCCTTAGGAGAATCACCATTTTGTTTCAACTTACATCTGGTCACCATGGGTGTACCAACTGGCTTTGAATCTTCCATACCAAAATTCTTCAACAATTCTTTCACATACTTGGACTGAGATACAAAGATCCCACTATCTACCTGAGTAATTTGCAATCCCAGAAACAATTTCATTTCTCTAATCATAGAAATTTTAAATTCACTCATCATCTCATCAGCAAACTTCATGCACAAATTATCGTCTCCTCCAAAAAAAATATCATCAACAAAGACTTCAACAATTAACTCTTTATCATGATCAATCTTGAAATACAAATTACAATCAGCAGTACCTTTATTAAATCCAAGCTTCAACAAATACTTTTCCAGTTTAGCATACCATGCTCTTAGGGGTTGCTTGAGTCCATAAAATTCTTTCTTCAACCAACAAACCATATCTCCTTGATCAGTCAACTGAAATCCATCAGGTTGCTCAACATACACTTCTTCTAGTTCGCCATTTAGAAATGCTAGCTTGACATCTATTTGATAAACCTTGATGTTTTTCTAAGCAAAATAAGCAAGAAATAATCTCACAGCTTCAATCCTAGCAACAGGGGCAAAAGTTTCTTCAATGTCAATTCCTTACATCTATGAATATTCTTTACACACTAGTCTTGCTATGTTTCTAACAACTTCACCTTGCTCATTTTTTTTATTCCAAAAGACCCATTTAGTTCCAATTACATTTTTGTCCTTAGGTCTAGGAAAAAGAATATATGTATCATTCTTCTCAATTTGCAATAGTTCTTCCTTCATTTCTTATACCCAATGTTCATCTTTGCATGCTTCATTAACATCATTAGGCTCAGTCTTTGAAATTAAACAATATTCTTCTGCAATTCTTCTCCTAGTCTGAACACCTTTATTCTTATCTCTTATAATCTAATCTTGAAAATGATTAAGTATTATATACCTTGGAATCTTAGGATTTTCTTGAACTTCATGCTCTTGTGATCTCACTTTTGTACTTCCACTAGTTTATCCCTCTTGATTTTCCTAATTCACCAAAATGATCTGAACTTGATTTTATGTCTAAACTTTCTTTCATTTATTTGAACTCTCATGCTAGTTGTCTGAATCATATCCACAGGTTCTAGATGATCTAACTATGTCTTCACCAACCTTAACATTAGCACTTTAATCTACTTTCCTCAATCTCTTATTGTAGTACCGGTAGGCTTTACTTTAAGTAGAATAAACCAGAAATATTCCTTCATCGCTCCTAGCATCAAACTTTCCTATATCTTCATCTCTTTTGATATAACATTTACTCCCAAAGATTTTGAAGTATCTAACAGTAGGCTTATGACCAAAACACAACTCAAAAGGGGTCTTACCAGTATCACCTTTGACATTTACCTAGTTGAGAGTGTAAACAACAATACTCACAACTTCTCTCTAGTAGATATGAGGCACATTTCCTTCCAGCATCATAGTTCTAGCAACTTCTTGAATTGTCCTGTTCTTCCTTTCCACAAATCCATTTTGTTTAGGGGTTCGCGGGGCAGATAATTGTCTCCTAATTCCATGCTCTTCACAAAAATAATTAAACTCTTAGGAAGTGAAAGCACCACCTCTATCTGATCTCAGACTTGTCTCTGTCTCAACCATAGCCTTGAAAATCTTTAATTTCTCTAGAGTTTCACATTTTCCCCTTAATAAAGCAACCCACATCATTCTAGAGTAATCATCAATAAGTAACATGAAATACCTATCTCCTTGTAAACTTCTAACTCTCGAAGGACCATACAAGTCAGTATGCACAAGCTCCAACACTTCATTTGAACAATGTTGTTTTCTCAGGAATGAAACTCTAGTTTGCTTCCCCAATTGACATTCCTTGCATATAGTATTAGTAGGATTTACTAACTTCGAAAGATCTCTCACTGCCTGAGTAGAACTCATCTTTAAAATATTGTTAAAGTTTACATGACACAATCTCCTATGTCGCAACCAACTTTCATCAACTTGAACAATTAGATAGCTTTTACCAGCAACACTCAGGTGAAAGATATTACCTTTTTTTTGTACCAGAAGCAATCACATTTCTGGAACTCCCCAGTATTCTACACTTTCCATTCTTGAACTAAATATTGCATCCCTTTTCAACCATTTTTCCAACACTTATGAGATTATTCTTCAAACCTTCCACATATAGGACATGATCAATATTATGCTTACTGCCAAGAGAAATGGATCCTCTACAACATATTACACTAGCGTTGTTGTCAAAAAATCTTACAACACCACCATCATACTTTTCCAAAATCACAAATTTGATTTTATCACCTATCATGTGATGAGATCATCCACTGTCACACCCATTCATCTTTTTCTTCAATTCTGGTGGCTAGAGCTTTCTCCACATTTTTGCAATTATTAGATTTATTAGGATTTGGATCATCTTCCTTGATAGCAATAAACACCCATTTTTCCTCACTTTCATTTCCTTTATTAGATTCATCATCTATCACACCTTCATCAATAGCATAGTAACATTTTCTTTGAAATCCAGGCTTGTTAGGTCTAGGCTTAGGAACTCTTTTCGGACACCTTGAAGAAAAATGACATATCTTATTGCAAGAAAAACATTTAGTAGGAAATTTCCCTTTATACTTAACTTCTTCTCTGGCTTCTCTATTGACAATAAGTGTTTCTAGCTCATCTATATTTCTTTCTTCTTCTTCAATCTCTCTCATCTCCTGCTCATACTTGAATACCTTTCTAGAAGAACTTTCTCCCAGATCATATCTTTGCTTGTCTTTTTTGGATACAATAGCTTTGAATGTAGATTTTTTCTTAGGAAGAGATTCACCAAACTCACTTAATTCGAAAGTAGCAAGCTTACCAATCAACATGTCTATGGTAACATTTGTCACATTCTAGATCTCCTCAATAGCAACAACTTTGGCTTTGTATGCAGCACACAAGGATCTGAGCACTTTAGCAACAATTTTTGGGTCAACATGGAAGAGACATGAATGTATCGTTTCCTTGCATCATCCCCAAAAGTAAAAACACAAGACACATGAAAAGATAAAATTTTGACAACATAGAGAAGAATGTAGATACAAATAGAGGAATGTCACAAAGAGAGAGACACATCAAACATAATAGCACAGGGAGATCACATTATGCACATGTAATCACATGAAAGAAACAAGAAGGAAAATAAAGCAATAGACTAGTAAGGAAAATGTGAGTGAACCTATTAGTAGGTTGTTAGCATCCCAATTGTGTTCATCGTATATGGAAGGCGGGAAACTAGCCAAAGGGACAATAGCAAGTGTTGAACTAGGGCCATCACCAAGTTGAACACTCTTTCTAGGACAATTATCGTTTAAGCTCATAGAAGAGGAAAACATTTAGCAACCTCATCATTGTCATCCAAGATAATCACAATGGGTGGTTGAATGATAATGTCCAAAGAAGGATTTAACTCTTGTCGCAATATAGGATCTTTTTGTTGTGGGGAAGAAGACTTATCATGTATTGATTCAGTCAAGTTTGGATTTTGATTTTGTTTGTTTTTTTCTTCATTTAACCTTTCAGCAAGAGCACGACGTCTACACTTATGCTCTCTAGCATTTATGTTTCTTTTATTACGATTGTCAAGTTGCATTGGTGTAGGAGTGGGTTTATCAACCATAGGTTTCTTTTCTTCCCTAAGGGGAGGAATAGAACGAACCATGGAAGGTTGTTCAACCACTTTCTCTTTAGATTTGTAAATTTGTTTAATCTTAGGAGGTGTGATGGGATTACTTTCAATATATCTTGGTCGTTTATAGGAAATAAGCAAAGGATTGGTCTTAGGTTGTTTTTGGTTGTTTGGAATGTCTTTTTGTTCAATCATAGTTTCATCTAGGATGGTAGGCTTAGTTGTAGGTTGAGGTATGTTTGTAAGTGATAGTTTTTCTATACATTTCTCCTTAAACTTTTGATAGGATTTGAAAAATAAGTCTTCACGGGGTTTGATAGGTTCCATATGCTTGGGTCGAAAGAGATCTAATGAAAAGTTCCCATGGGAAGACAAAGGGTTAAAGCCACTATGGTGTACAGTGAAGATTTCATTGTCAAAGGGAAAATTTAAGCATTTATGGATGACCAATAGGACAAATTTCATGGAGTGTAGCCATGGGTAACCAAGCTTCACATGGAATTGATCTGATGTTGATATGATGGAGAATGAGACATCTAATTTCTTCGGTCCTATTTGTAAAGGGTGATTGATCCCATTATAGGGCAAGAAAAACCATTATGCGTCTTTATCCATGCTTTCAGTTTATCATATGTTTATTGATAGATTTCATGCACAAGTAGGAATTCCTCAGTGATCACATTCTCTCCACAAAAAGATTAATTAATATCCCATTAGTGGGATTTTCATTAATTCAATTGACTATGTAAAGAGGACCATCAAGTGCATTTTTAATTATATCTTTAGATGGGAAAGCAATGTCTAAAGGATTTTTAGTTTTGCCTTTACGAGGTTGAGTTTTGATCAATGCAACCAAACCATCAATAGGGTTTTTTTCATTAGTATCTTAGGACCTTGTTTATCAGTATCCATGTTGTCATCATTCGTGTCAAAATTCATCACATCATTCTTCAGAGTTTCACTAGCTTTGAAAAATGAAATATTATGATTTGGCATGGGGTTGGTAAAGATTTGTAAGTTTTGGTTAGGAGGGGCAACAAACTCGTTTCCATGATCATTAACACCTTCAATTCAAAGACGGTTAGAATCAATGAGGTCTTATACAAGATATTTAAGATGCTTATAATGTTTTGTATCATGTCCATTTTGACGGTGATAATGGCAATAGGAATTGGATCTAAAGTTTATAGGTAAAGGTTTATTAGGATCGGGAGTTTTAACAAGAGGCAAGGTGATCATTTTCTATTCTAAAAGTTGTGACATTGTGTTATGAAGCGTATTGAGCAAGGGAGTGAATTTCCTAGCCAAATCCCCAAATGTGAAAGGAGTTGTCTTCCTTATAGCATTATTCTATTTTCTAAAAGGTTTGTAATTGTTTTGGTTTGTGGATTTAGACTTCTCAGGATGACTAGAGGTGGGTTTTGTTTCATGACTACTAACCGAATTTCAATAATTGTGAAGGGAAGTACACAAGTGTATGAAGGAATGAAACTTCATCATGCTAAGCTTATCTTGTATCTTAGTTTGCAAGATCTCAATGTACTTTGAAGGTGAGAATCAAGAATCTTTGCATCGATTTGGAAGTAAATTGATTGATAGTGTGAAATGAAATCAATAACTTTTAATCATCTTTTTTCTTACATCTCATCAAATTGGCTAAGGTCGTCTTAGGAGTCATGTGCACTTGGAAATGGTTTATAAATGCCTCAAAAATTTCTTTGAATGAATGAATTGAGTTATTTGGTAACAAGGAAAACCATTCTAAGACGGTATTCTTCAAGGATCTAGGGAAAAGATTAGCCAAGAGCTTATCCTCAAGAATAAAGTCACTACATAAGGTGGTATAAGCGAAAACATGGTTAGAAGAATCTCCTTTATCCCATATTTCTCAAATCTAGGAATCTCTGTACCTTGTGGCATCGATGTTCTCAATATTTCCAAGGATAAGGGATTTCTTTTGACATAGTATGTAGGCCATTTTGATTTTTTTTTATGGTGAAAACTTGCTTTTGAGGGGATGAAACGGTTTGCACAAGTTGATTTATGAGGTTTCATTGGTTGTGTTTGATATGGAGGTGTATATGTGTTTGAGGGACAAGTGAATGGAATACTTATGGGAGGTAAAGTGGTAGGAGATATGACGTGTGATGCCACCAAGGTACTAGGGATGCTAGCAGAAATACCCAAGGTAGGAATAACACTACTAGTAGGTTGCATTGTTGTTGTAACTTGAGGGTTGGTATAGGTAGGAATAGAGGCAATGGTTGTGGGAGGAGGAATTTGAATTCCTCCTTAGCTTTGGACATTGTTCAAAGGTAAAGAACAATGAGCGGTTGAGGTAAGATTTTTTCCAAAGATCTAAACTATGTTACGCACAAGATCAAATCCTTCTTGACTTTCAATCATGTGATTTATGTTATCTATGGTAGGGATAGCAATGGTTGAAATGTTTTTTGTACTTACCTAATTTTTTAGGTTTGCTAGGTCTTCATGGATTTGAATTATGTTTTCTTGTGGAATACTAGCGACCACTATCTCAACACTTGTCACACTACTTGAAGGCAAAGAGTTTTCAAAGGTATGGTCCATACCTAGTCAACTAATGTTATCACTAGGAGTGAAAGAGATAGATAACCCAAGATCCACGATGATTTTGCTATCGTGGGATGACATGAGTCTCAAACTAGGTCGCACTATAGTATTAGCAATAGGACATCGAGTAGAAAAGCTCATACAAGGGACAATCAAGGAAATGCAAGATGCAATGATCACAAGATAAATGCTATGCTCTAATTTTAATTCAAATGAAATTAAGCTAGATGCAATGAAATGAAAGTGACATAAACTCTAAAAATTGAAATAGATAACTAACAACAACAAACATAAACACAAAAAGAATTGTTAATGCTGGAAAATGCAATTTAAAATCTGTAACGGGACTAAATCACCCATAGGGGTGTATGAGTCCCAATCAAGGTTTTTTTAGGGATTTGAATGTTGAATAAAAATCACCATAGAATACCCAAAAATTGGGAAAAACCACCTATATTGGGACTAAATCACCCAGAGGAGCGTATGAGTCCCAAATTAGGGGTTTTGCACCATTTTCAACAATTTCTATGTAAATGTTATGTTTTTTATTTTGAATGATGTCTAGGCTAAGTGTAAATGCATATTCAAGTGAAATTCAATGATGCAAGAGATAAAAATGCAACCTATATGTACTTTCACTAATGCAAGATTTAGAAACCCTAGATGCAATTTAACTAATGCAAAGTTAATGCAAGCTATATCTAGGATTATGATGCACTCCAAATTAGAAAATAAGGTGTTTTAAATCTAGGTTCACCAAAATGAAACCTCAGAAATAGGGTTTCTCCACATTTTAGGAGATGGAACACTAGGGTGTGGTCCTACTTCACTCTAGTTTCACTCAAGGAAACCCTAAAGATCTCAATCCAATGATAGAATGAGGAAAAGAGATCTAAGAAATGTCATCCTAGGGTATGATTAATGACTCAAAGGGGGTTCACCACCAAGCTAGGGCTTGGAAAGACTAGTAACATGCAAGATCTAATGATGAAACTTAATGATATGCACAACCTAAGTAAATGACCTAGAAATGAATGCAAATTAGGACAAAAATTTGAGAAATCATAGAGATGCACTTGGAAAATTGTAGTAGCTTGGAACAAGGTCTGAAATGCTAAAAATGCTAAATTTAATGCATAGTGGGACTCATACACTAGGCTAGGTGATTTAGTCCTAGATTATGGTTTCTAGGTAGGAACAAAAATTTGGCAATGATCAGTCCAAAACTCTTGAAATATGGAAAATTGATTATATTGGGACTCATACACTAGAAGTGGCGTATCAGTCCTACTGAGATTTTTTAGAGGGTCAAGATATGAGTCTATTCTTCTATCCTTGCTCTTCCTTGCAATCCTGCTTTCCAGATCTGAAATGCTCAATTCTGCTCTATAGGTTCCTTTTAATGATCTTGAAAACAAGGTGACAACTTTGACAAATTTTCAATCTTGACAACTTCTAATCTTACTCTTTAATGTATCTTCAACCTAGTCTTGCAAATCACACACTAAAGAGAGGGAAATTTTGTTTTTTTGTTAGTGGATAGGGATTCACCTTAGTCAAACACCGTTTTGGTAAGCAAACCTTGAAATGAAATGAAATATGAAGGATGAATGATGAATGAAAAAATATACAATGTTGCAACTCACCAAACCCTTGAATAAAAGGCTACAAACATGTATGAAATAGCTACAATGGATGTAGACCTTGACTCTTTCTTGAATGGTATGAATCTTGAATTGAATGCTTGCTTGAATCATGAAAGCATACATCACAAATGTTAGCTCAAAAGCAAACATGATGCATGATGACTTTGACATAATGCTTGATAATCACTCTTGAAGGCTCTTGAATGCTCTTGTAACCAATTGTAATCACAATTTTCCAGGATGTGTGAATACTTGAAAGATTAGGTCACTTGATTGATTGTTAGGTTACTTGATTGCTTGTTAGGTGAAAAATGAGTGAAATAACCTTGTATTCATACTTGTTTATGCCAAATTTCTCAAAATTACAACATTGCAAGCCAACATAAAATCTAGGATAATAAAATCCCACCAAGAATTTGAATTTAATTTAGGTCTAAGCTAAGCAGGACTCATACACTAGTTGGGGTGTATGAGTCCCATTAGGCTAATCTTGGGACACATTTTTCAAGAAAAGCTTATATTCATGTAAAATCCAAATCGAGGCCTCGAAACTTAGGTGGGACCCATTTATACAAGGTGGTGTATGAGTTCTAGATCACTAATTATAGGCCATACAATCCAAAAACACATGAATTATGATTGGATGTTGGTAAATGTTGGGATTAATCTCATAAAGATGCATTAATTAAGGCTTATGGATGCAAAATAAATCCAAATAAGGCATAAAGAAGCCCAATTAATTCATAAGAACCCTAGATTAGTGTGAAAGTGTAAAGGTGAACTTTACAACACCCTAAATAAGGTACAATTATGTCCATTAAGCTCACAAGTGCCCAGACAAGTGTGAAAATGTATAGGGATACCTTTTTCTACACTATAGGTTTAATGGAAAATATTGTACAATTCTAAAATTGGTTATTATCTTTGTGTTGTTCCTTGGAATTGTTCTTTCTATCATCTCATATCTTGAAAATTATCCCTCTCATTCACACATGTCATAGTGTTGTTATAATGTTGTTATAATAGCATCTATGGTTTTGACCCCAAATGGTATCAGAGCTATGGTTTCATTCTAAACAATATCAAAGCCTAGGTTTATTCTAGTGCATGAGTATTAACAAAGCATTGGTTGAAAACAAACCTTAGGTTAATTGCAATGATTGTTTATGGTGATTTAATTTTAGGGAAATATGCAATTGCAATGATATGTTTTTTCTTGCCAATTTCTTGGCACAAATTTAATGAAGGTTTGGTTTCTATGTGATAAAATCTAATGTATTACAAATATTTAATAATAATCATTCCTTTATTCCATATAGGTTACTAAGCTCTACAATTCTAGTTAACAATTATTAAATATGTCTATTGTAGAAATATACTCTTCAACTTTAATATGGTTGTTTTCCTAGTTCCAATGATGCTTTGTTGAATGTATTTTTTCCTCTTTGTTATTTATGGCTTTATTTCCCAATGGAGTAGGAATTGATCCATATGGGTTCAAGATCAATCACTTTTATTTAAATCCATCTCTATTCTATTTAGCTATAAGAGTAGATTAAGCTTTATGCATGTTATTCATGATTTAATGTTATAAAGTAGTGAATTATTTTAAGCAAGCCTAATAGCCATATCATTACATAATATGAATGTGTATGTTTGCATGTTGCCACTATACAAAAATGATCAATGAAACTATTTTTAGGGATTATAATGAAGTTGATTTCTATAGGTGCATATGTGAGGCATGTTTTCAACTCTATAGAGGTCTTATGTGGATAGTTGATCTTGATCTAGTGACAATTATGTGGGCCAAGTGTACATTTAGGTATACTTTTTCATTATATAATCATGTTTTTATATAATTGATTTAATACCTATTAAGGTATACCTCTAGGAGCACCCTCTTGAGTCTAAGTTGAGCTCAAAGTAAAAGAAATATTGCTCACTTTTCTACTTGGCTTTTAATCATATACAATATGTTGATGAATCTCATTCTTTATCTTCTTGACAACATATCCCTATTTTTAGGATTTGACCTTGTACATTTTTATTATCAAAATTTCAAATAAAACTCCATGATCCATCATAAGGTTATGAAAGCAAGAGAAGAGAATTGAGAGGATGTTAGAAGATCAAGATGACTAAATAGATGAAGGGAATTGAGGCATTAGACAAAATGACACAAGAACCTAGAAATTAGTAGAGATGGATGAGAAAGAATCAAGATTTGGATGAGGGGAGAGATAAGAAGAATGATAAGGCTAATGAAAAAATTATGAGAAGGGGATAAGAAGTCAATATATAATAAGAAAGGCAAAAAATTAAAATAATAAACACAAAGAAACCTATTATGTCATTGAAAGAAATAAAAAGGTAAAATGGAACATAATTATCTAAAAGCAAAATTTAGAAAATATGAAAAGGAATAGATATGTATATGTATATATGTATATATGTATATGTATGTATGTATGTATGTGTATATATATTATATACATACTGTGTATGAAAATATGCTTGTTATAATGAATTCGAAACGCATTCAATAAAGCCTTATATCAAAGAAGCTTAAAGAAAAATAAACAAACTCTCAGTGTAGCTTCTTCAAAGTCATTTTATTGCTCTCTATCTCCAGCGTTTCGTTGATTCAAGTTGCTCTCATATTTTAGTTTGCCAAGTTCAATGAAATGGACTACTAGAGAATGAGATTTAAATTAAAATGCATACTATAATAAGATGCAAGATTATGCTATGCTATGATAAGATTATTGCTAAGATATGATTATTCATAGAATGTGAAAAATGCAAATGCATAAGCCTAATTGTGTGTGTGTGTGTATGTGTCTGTGTGTAACCAATGCTTGGATTTGCACATGTATTTATAGAGTTTTTCAAAGATTTTGATTGGATGATTTGATCAACGGCTGTAATAATTCCTGACAGATCGAATGGTCGAAGAAGGATGAGACTGGAGAGAAAAATAGAAGAAAATGAATAAAGCAGGATTTTTCCATTTTCGTGGAAGAGATAAGATGAGATGATTAACAAAATCATCTTTTTTAGAAGATAATAGAAAGATATTGAGAAGATAAATAATGAATTATCAAATTCAATTATTTATTTATGGGTGCATGCAGATTTTTCTTAATTAAATAAATATTTAATTAAGATTTTGAGGAAATCAGAAGATTTTATAATTAAATGAAATATTTAATTATGATTTGAAGAAAATAGAAGATCTTTAATTAAATAAAATATTTAATTAAATTTGAAGAAATGACATGTGTATGAAATTAATTAAATAAAGTATTTAATTAATTAGAGGAAAGTTTTAAATAGAAAGAAAAAAATATTTAAATTTAATTAAAACAAAAGATTTAATTAAATTCAAAAGATGATAATTAATTTAAATAAATAAAATGTATTTATTTAATTAATCAAGTAGACATGTGAAATAATTAAATAAAATAAATTTATTCAATTATGGTGGGAGAATAAAATGAATGAACAATATAATTAAATTAATTAAATTTAATTACATGTAGAAGACTTTAGAGAAATTAATTAAATAATAAATATTTAATTAAATGTCAGGATTAATTAGACATGACCAATTTTATGCACATACATTTTGCCCCTCTTTGAAGTGATGTGTGAAACGCATTGCTTCAAAAAAAATAAAATTTTTGCCCTTGATATGTTTTTGATGTTGATGTTGATGATACCCCCTTAGGAGGTAAATCACGGATGATGATAAAAAAATGTTGGGTTGATGATGAAATACGAATGATGAGAGGGATGTAGTGATTTAACTCCTGATAATTGATGTATAAAGATGCCCCTATTGAAATGAAAGTCAAATTTGGATAAAAAGATTAAAAAATGTCACAAAACTTTCCTTGGGTTGACCTTTAAAAGGTAAAAAGGTAAAAAAGACAAGTCATTTGCACTTTTTGACTTTTTGAATCTTGTAGCTCTGACAATGACCTAACGACATGGAGATTATGTATCATCGTCATAGATTCAAGTGATCTTGCCGATACCAGAGGCCAGCTGTGTATGGACCACCGGTGAGTCGATCTAACTGCTTGTGTTCAAATTTTTCTGTTTCAAGTAAATTTTTCTTGTTTGCCATAGATTTTAGGTTTTTAATTTCTATTTTAGCGCTTTTAGAAATGTTAGAGTGCTTTCGATAAATGTTGGAGTGCTTTCAATGAAAATAGTAGCGCATACAGGATAGATTTAGCTTGTCTAGTGTAGAAACCAATGTAGTGCATTTGATAAAAATAGGAGCACATATAGGATGCCATAGAAAAATTAGGGTTTCAGCACATATAGGAAAAATAGTAGCGCATATAGGGTTGTCGCGCATCCACAAAATGAAGTGGTGCTTAGGGGTAGAGTTGTAGTGCTTAGAGGGAAATTGTGCATATGGTAATTGTTTGAGCGCATCCAAGAAAAAAAACATAATGTGTGTTTTGATGAAAGTGATAGGAAAATGATGATGTATATTGTTTCCTGAGTCAATAGATAGAAAAATTGTCTTGTCATCATGTTGATTTGATAGAAAATATGATAAAGAATTGATAACTTTGCTTCCTAAAATAGAAATCAAAGAGTAGATAGCTGATAACTTTGTCTTCCTTGAATGAAAAACAAAGAGTAGAATGATTGATGGATTGTCTGATAACTTTTCTTTTAGAAAACAAAGAGTAAATGTTTGATATGACTTTTGATAAATTTGTTTTATGTGATAGAAAACAAATAGTAAATAATGTGATTCAAACATATTTGTATTGATGACTAAAGTACAAATAAGAAAATGATTTGATCATTGATAAATTTGCTTTCCTGAAAAAGAAAACAAATAGTAATATGATGATAGAGAGTTTGATTTGATATTCAGATAGATCGATTTAGCATTGAGTTCAGGATATGAGTCACTTAGATAGAGCACTTGATATGGTTCACTTGATATGGTTCACTGATGTGGGTCACTGATATGGGTCACTTGATATGGTTCATTGATATGGTTCACTGATATGGGTCACTTGATAGATAGACATGAATCTGATTGATTTTGCTTGATTGGGATTGAATCATTGATATGATGTTGATTGATTGTTGTGATAATAAAAAATAGGAGGTTTTCAAAAACCTCTAGATTAGGGAGCGGCACTCAGTAGGGTGGGATAGGATACCCGAGCTGACACCCATTGATGTGGAATTGATAGAGACTTGTGGATTGAGACTCTTGTTGGCTATGCCGCCGATTTGGGTCAACAAGGGACTGTTGACCACACTGGCATAGAGGTGGCATTCAGAGCACAACACCTTTCATTTGCCAACTAGTGAGGTGACTATGACTCCGAAGGACATGTATAGGATATTAGGTATTCCAATGGTTGGCTCTCTTGTGTTCTATGATCACAAGGAGCTCGGTGGTACGGATGTGCTGAGGAGAGTGTTTGGGGATGCGTAGATAGTAGGGTACTAGGTACCATGGGCTATTTCAGAGGATACCCAACCTTGCCAGCAGTCTTGGATGCGATTATTGGAGGGATCCTTTGTCTGGATCACCGGTCAAAAGGGCTATCAGTGGGATGGGGGAGGATTCTAAAGCAGATGTTGTTACAGCCTCAAAGATATGCTTGGGGGAGCTTCATGTTGGCTCACTTATATCATGACCTTCACCAAGTGGTATACAGGGGTGCATCTAGTTTGTCGTGTAGCGTGACATTGCTTCAGATCTGGGCATGGGAGCATATGGTGATGACGAGACCAGCTTGTCCGAGAGTGAGGCCACCAGGGAGACCTTATGTGTATGCTTATGCTATCTTCCTTGTCCAGCCCAAGATAGGCAAGGTGGATTACTAGAGACGGTGCCTGGATGATCTTGATGTCATGATATGGCGGCCATACCTAGATTGTGAGATGTGGGATATACATCACCTGGAGATGCCATTTGTAGGTATTTCATGATTTTTGATAGGGAGGACCCCTTTCATCATTGAGAGGTTTTTGGCCATGCGAGTACAGCGACAGTTTGGATTTACTCAGGGTATGCCTCAGGGAGTTGCTCACTATGCACGGAGCAACGATGAGGCAAGATGGGGACCTGGTATTTCATACCAAATAGCTTATATAGAGTATATGGCTCTAGTGCCTAAGGCATGGGATGATAGGCAAGATATTATTGATGCTGGTATGTTTGATGAGTACTCAGTATATTATCACACACATCCCTTTCTACGGTTTACCAGTCCTGATGAGCTAGCACCCATTTTGGTGGTACCTCAGCCAAGGGTAGGGAGGCAAAAGGATGTGGCAAGTGGGGAGTAGGTAGCAGTTGGGGGAGATGAGGAGGAGAGTGGAGAGGAGCAGCATAGCTCTGATGGGGATGATGGGGATGATGGCGAGGATGAGGGGTAGGTGCCAGTGAGGTCAAGGCCATATATTCTAAGGGGTGTCTAGATCATGCGGAGGTCGAGGACAGGGATTGGGTGAAGGACAATGATCAGGGTTGGTTCCTCATCATAGCAGGGACAGATAGATACCCTTTAGGCCTAGGTGCAGATATTGCAAGGACAACAAGTGCAGTTGCAAAGTCAGTTGGTGCAGGCACGAGGATTGGTTGCACAACTACAGGCACAACTGGCACAGTTGCAGGCTCAGGCACAGGAACAAGCTTAGGCATAGGCACAGGCACATGTACCTTAGCCTGCCCCAGACCCACAAATAGCACAGTTGATGACAAAGAGGGATGCGTTGAGACGGAGGGCAATGGAGGCCGAGGGTGTCGCTCAAAGGCTAATGGGCACTGTAGAGAGTGCATCCTTGCGAGAGGTTGTTTTTGAGGGCATGGAGATGGCGAGGGAGGTAGAGTACTACCATGTCATATATGAGAAGTTGTCCTCCCGAGCGCAGGGAGCTATTCCCACAATCTCGCAGTAGGACGAGGAGTAGGTTGCGAACAACCACATAGAGCATGGGGGTTACGGGGCCTCAGCGAGATCCAGACGCAGGTACTAGTGGTAGGCCACCTCCTTCCAGACCAACTCCATCAGGGGCATCGACCAGCTAGTTTATGACGTTGTGATGCAGATATATTTCACACATGTATATCATTTTTGGAGCATGTATATTTGATTTTTGATCATATCACATGTATCTCTCTTTGGACTTTTTAGTTTCCGTGGACATTGGTCATTTGTATTATTTATGATGAGTGATGATATGCAGCGGCGATGATTTTTTATGATGTGATGTGCATTTATGGGATGATTATGTGATATGCATTTCTGTCTATATGTTATGGATTTTGGTATGCATTTTAATGATTTGATGACTAACATGATATGCAGGATGATTTGATATGAGGTTTTTATGATGTTGATGAAAATTAATTGATGATGCATATTAATGATGTCATGCAAGTGGATGACCTATGATGTGATTATGAAAATATTCCATGGGATATTTGATATGCTTTATGAAAAATGTTGTTTGATAAATGATATGAAAATGTATGTATGCAATGTTTGTTTTTGGATTTGCAAATGCAAGTAAATAATGATAATATGATGGAAAATGAATGTTGTGATATGCATCGTGAATTTGTAATATGAATTGTCATGAAAAAAGATAGGATGATTAAAGATATGATATGAATGTAATGTGACAAATGATAAATGATATGAATAACGATATGAAGTGAAATTAATAATAATGAAATGTATGATAAGATGATAAATGATATGTGATGAAACGTAATGTTTTGTAATGATGATGAAATAAAATGAAATGAAATGAATGATAATGAAATGATAAGTGATAATGAAATGAACAATAATGAAATGATAAGTGATAATGAAATGATATGAAATGAATGTCAATGAAATGATATGAAATGAATGATAATGAAATGATAAAGGAAATGATAAGTGATAATGAAATGATATGAAATGAATGTTAATGAAATGATATGAAATGAATGATAATGAAATGATAAATGAAATTATAAGTGATAATGAAATGAACGATAATGAAATGATATGAAATGAATGATAATGAAATGATAAGTGATACTGAAATGAACGATAATGAAATGATAAATGAAATGATAAGTGATAATGAAATGAACGATAATGAAATGATATGAAATAAATGATAATGAAATGATATGAAGATAGAGGATCTAAATGATATGCAAATGAATGATAAATGATAAATGATAAGACTTAGATGAAATGATAATGATTAATGAAATGATAATGAAGATGAAAGGTGATGATGGAACAAATGTTTGAATGTCCTCCACAAATAGTCCAAAGAGACATGGCAGTCGTTGATGTTCTTGTTAGCCTTTCAAAAACTTTGATGCAAATCCAGTATGCAAATATGTACAATGGGCGAGATGAAATGCAACTAAATGAAACCAACCATTTGTTGAGCTTTTTGTTATCTTTCTTGAATCATCATAGAGAATTTTAAAATGTTGGAAGTATGTACAAGCATCAGAGGATAAATTAGCACCAATGATGACTTGAGTACAAATTTCATGATTTTTGATATAGCAAGTAAACACAAGCATCGAGGTATAATTGAATCTAGATGACCTCGGCATTCCTTGCATAAAGAGACAAAGATTAACCACTTCCTAATGCAAATGTGGAACTATCAATGATATGCTTTGGAAATCATGTCTCATAACATATTTGCAACAGATGGATAGTTAACCTCAAGACAACAGACAAAGAAAAATTATCCTTTTTCCTTGCCACTCTAGTTCAGTACATCATCGAGTGTGCTCCAGAGAGATGATATCGAAAATTAAACAACCATTGTTCAAAATTTAGTACTACTATGCCAAACATTATTCAAATTTTAGATCATCTAGATATGAGTCATGCTATAGTACTTAGCTAAAAACTATTGATCTATGGATCAATAATTGGATAGCCGTTCATAGGATTTGATTGTTTGTTTGCATGATTGGATTTGATGTCATTGTCTAGCTGTTTTGGTAAACCCTAAAAGTTGATTGTCCCCAGTATGTCAACGTTTGCACCCAGTATTAACATAACTCACTGAAATGGATATGTACAATGATCAAGCCATGGTAAGATGTTATCACTTTAGGAAAATGATGACAGTATTGTGCTGGTATGGCCCTAAGATGATGGAAAGATGCATAAAATGAAGGCTGAGAAGCCAAGTGCAAAACATGAACTAATAGATGGAGAGCTACAAATAGCATCTATTTTCTAGATTTTCACTATTTGTTTTTATTGCATTTTTATTGTCAATAGATTGCCTATTGCTAGGTTTTCACCCTATGACATTTTTTTATTTTTATTTTTCCGGATATTTTTTGAATTTTTTTTGTATTTCTTTAGGACATTTTCTAATTTTTTTGTAATTTTTCAGGACATTTTCTGATTTTTTTGTATTTTTTTCAAGAGATTTATGGATGATGATAGCTTATTTAATCATAATATTTCTTTAGGTTCGTGTTGTTGATAGGTTCATCAAACAGGTCCCCTTTTGGTGTCGATAGGTTGTAGGCTCTTGAACCGTAGACTGTGATAACCACATAAGGGCCTAGCCAATTTGGTTCAAACTTTATTTTCTCTGTCTTGCTAATTTCGTGGATTTTCTTTCAAAACTAGATCACCCACCTGAAAGGTACGTGGCTTTACTTTGTGATTATAGCTATGAGACATCATCTATTGGTATGCTTTCAAATGGTCAGCTGCTCTTTGTCTCTTTTCATCTAGGAGTTCTAGCTCCTACAATTGAGAAACTTTGTAGGCATCATCTATTGTGAGACCTTTCAGTGATACCTTGAGTGAGGGTATTTCAACTTCTAAAGGTAATATGGCTTATGCTCCATAGACAAGAGCAAATGGCATTGCTCCTGTTGGCGTGTGGACACTGGTTCTGTAGGCCCATAAGGTAGGATTGAGTTGAACATGCCAATCTTTTCCTGAATCATTCATAGTCTTTTTTAAAAAAATTAGTATAATCTTATTTGAGGCCTCTATTGGCCATTCCCTTGTGGATAGTAAGGGGTTGAATATCTGTGTTGAATATAAAATCTCTCACAAAGTTCATCAACATCCTGATTCTTGAAAGGTCGTCCATTATGTGTAATAATGGAGTTGGGAATGCCATACCAACAAATGAGATAGTTGAGTATAAAAGATGAGATCTATTTGTCAGTGACTTTAGTGAGATCTAACCCCATTGGGAGAATGGCTAGGTTGGCATAAATGGTTGAAGTTCCTATGCAGGAGCATGAATGAGATTCCCATGAATCTGGCATTTTGGGTACGTTTTCACAAAAGTGAATGATTCCCTCTCCATTGTAGGCTAGTAGTAACCCATTATAATCAATTTCTTGGATAAGGTCAGTCCACTCGAATGAGTACCACAAATGCCACCATGAACTTCTTGTAAAGCTTTGTCAGATTTGTCACGTTCAAGACATTGAAGTAAAGTACCATCAAGACCGCGGCGATAAAGGGTGTCAGTAATAAGAGTGTAGCAATAAGATTGGCAGATAAAATTGCGCTTTTGGTTACGGGATAAATCAAGTGGTAAGATGTCATCTTTTAGGTAGGCATAAATCTTTCCATACCAAGGTGAATCGAATCCCACCAAGTGGCAAATGATTTGGCTTTTAGGTGTGTCATAGGTAGGTGCAAATGATTGTTCCACCCAAAATTCATTGAGTAATAATGATGCAATTGTAGCCATGGCATTGGCTGCTTTGTTATCAAGCCTTGGAATTTGTGTGAATTTGATGTTCGCAAAGTACTTGAAGTCGTCAACCATCTATTTATATGGCAATAGTTTGTCATTTTTGGTCTGATAATCATCATTGATCTAATTTATGACTAACTATGAGTCGCCATACACTTGTAATTCTATAATCCTCCATTCCAATGCTATTTTAAGTCCAGTGATTAATGCTTCATATTCGGCTATGTTGTTGGTGCATGGAAACATCAACCTATATGATTGAGGAATGGTGTGTCCTTGGGGGTGACGATAAGTATGCATTACCCCAATCCATGTTGAGTGAAGGAAGCATCAAAATATAGGGACCATGGGTTTTTGGATTATGCAGTAAAGACATCAGCATCTGGAAATTCAATGTGCAGGGGGTGGTCTACTTGTAGTGGTGCTTCAGCTAGTTGATTAGCGATAACTTGTCATTTGATTGCCTTGCGATCAACATAATGGATGCCAAACTCACTCATAATCATTACCCATTTTGCTAACCTTCCTGTCAATGACACTTTGCTTAATAGATACTTGAGTGGATCAATCTTTGAAACAAGATTGATTGTATGAGTTAACATGTAATGCTAAAATTTATGTGAAGTAAAGACTACTGCTAGACAAGCCTTCTCGATGGTAGTGTAGTTGAGCTCATGACTTGTTAGTGTTTTGTTAATGTAATAAATTGCATTTTCTTTCCTTGTATGGTCTTCTTGTGCTAGCAATGCACCCAAGGATGTCTCTGTATTGGCAATATACAAGATCAATGGTTTGTCTAGATTTGATGGTACTAGAACTAGTGGAGTCATTAAGTACTATTTGATTTGTTGAAAAGCCAATTCACACTTGTCATCCCACTTGAAAGGAACATTCTTATGCAATAGATGTGTGAAAGGTAGACTTTTGTCGGCCAGATGTGAAATGAACCTTCGTATAGATTGAAGTCGTCCCTGTAATGATCTCAATTGACTGATGTTCCTTGGGGGAGGCATTTCCATGATTTCTTGTACTTTGGCAGGATCTACTTCAATTCTTTTTCTTGATACTATGTATCCTAAGAGTTTTCCAGATGTGACCCCAAAAACACATTTCTTGGGATTAAGGCAAACTTTGAATTTTTCCAATCTTGCAAATATCTTGGACAATATTTCCAGATGTCCTTCTCTTGTGTATGACTTTACCAATATGTCATCTACACAATCTTCCATGAATGTATGCATCATGTTATGAAAGATTGTAGTCATGGATCTTTGGTATGTAGCCCCAACATTCTTTAGACCAAAAGGCATGATGTTCCAACAGTAAGTTCCCCATGGACATGTGAAAGTTGTTTTCTCCTGGTCTTCGGATGCAATCTTGATTTGGTTGTAACCAGAAAAACCATCCATTAATGAATACATGGCATGGCCAGCTGTCATATCAACTATAGTGTCAATGTTTGGAAGTGGGAAGTCATCCTTAGGACATGCTTTATTAAGATCTCTAAAATCTTTGCACACCCTGACACTTTTATCTGGCTTGGATACAGGAACAATGTTGGAGATCCATTTTGCGTAATCGATTGATCTTATGAACCCCACATCAAGGAGTTTTCTAAGTTCTTCCTTAACCAATAATGCAACATGGGGGTGCATCCTTTTGAGTTTTTGGTTCATAGGCTTAACCCCTGGTTTGATAGACAAGTGATGCATGATAAGATCAGGATCAAGACCTGGCATGTCCGCATAAGACCAAGCAAAGTTGACTTGACTTGTTTTTAGAAATTCCATGAACTCTGGTATTTCTTTCTTTGTCATTGATGCAGCTAACTATAAAATCCTTGGTTTGTCTGAAGTTTCAAGATTGACAACATTTGTAGGCTCAATCAAAATAAGTGATCGCTCATGGTAGTGCTTCGAGAGAGTGTTAAGATTCCCATCGTCTGGTACTTACAAAGGTTTTCACCATCCGATACGCTCTTTATTTTGTCTTTTGTTTGATCTAACACTGCCAGATTCTGGTTTTCACCATTAGATCTTTCTTTTTTATTTTTATTTTTGTAGCTAGGAGAATTGACACTCTCCTGATTAAAGACTCTATGCCGAAAATTGCTAGTGGAACAATCATTTGCGTCATCCGTGGAAAGGAAGTTGACGATAGATTCATCGCTTGGAAACAT
This sequence comes from Sequoia sempervirens, assembly GCA_007258455.2. Classification (NCBI taxonomy): domain Eukaryota; kingdom Viridiplantae; phylum Streptophyta; class Pinopsida; order Cupressales; family Cupressaceae; genus Sequoia; species Sequoia sempervirens. Next base: position 126,072,747 of record VDFB02168118.1, on the reverse strand, counting down.
AGGTATATCAATAGGTTCAGATGAATCCCAATCAATGAGATCATGATGGATCAAAGATAGCAGGTCATCAAGTTGCATGAAATTGGCTATGGTTATGGTCATAACAGAGTTGACTGTAGGATCCAAGGTATGAGGCCGATCAATAATGGTATTGTTCTCACAATAATCTTGTTCATTTGAATCTGACTTAGTATCACTAGAATCATAGTCACCTTGTAGTTCAAATTCTCGTGTTCAGGACCCTGACCCTTCACCTTCAATTAGAGTTGGGGTATACTTGTGTATTACATCAACCTTTTTGTCCCTCTAGAATTCATCATTGTGAATGGTGTCCCATTCATATTCAGCAGAGTCTATGTCAAAGTTATCATCCACAAAATTTTGAATTGTTGCCAAACATGTTTCTCTTGAATCTGAACCTTCTTGCAATGTGAAGACAGTGTCATGCAGTTGTTTGGGTTTTCTTTCTTTTGAGTTAGTATCTTAGCCTAATCTAGTTTTCTCTTTCGTAGCAAGTCTTCAAAGGTGAATAGGCTCAACTACTCCTTATTTTCTTTTTTCGATAGGACCCTTATCATAGCCCATTTTCTGCATGATTGAATACCCTTTTCCATGCCTATCTATTGGTAATTTGACTTTAAAAACTACTTCATCTTCATCTTTATAGAGCCAGTTTAAAATTTCTCTATCCTCGGGATCTTCCATGGGGAATTTTTCTTTGATGAATCATCCATTAAACTTTGTGCTTGGCTCTATTGGTGGTTGTGTTGATGTTGATGTTGCTGATATTTGATGTTCTGTGATATAAGGTTGTCCATGTGACCAAGGTGATGTAGGTAAATTAGCGAGACAGAGAGAGTACTCCCCAACCCCATGGTCCTTGAATTTCAATTTCTTGTCAAAAGTATTGGTTAACTGACTAATTTGTGTATCAACCTTGAGAGAAGTACTAGCACGAGCTTCTCGATTGTTAGGAACCAAATTATCTTGACTGCCTTTGATATTGGCACAAGTTTGAATATTTGAATTATCAGCTGGTATCATGATTTCCTATCCATCATAAAGAAACTTAAGACATTGATGATATGTGGATGGGACAGCTTGCATTTCATGGATCCAAGGATGACCCAACAAGATGTATGCAAGATCACAGTCTAATACTTGACAGAAAGTATTTTTGATAACAAGTCCCACTCTGATTGGTAGCATTATTAGACCCTCGGATGCTCTTTCCTCATCATCGCAGGCTTTAATAGTAATCTTTCTTCTGAGATCAATTGAGTCCTCAGAAAATCCTAAAGCCTTAACCAACTTCATGGTATATATGTTCAAACCAACACCTCCATCTATTAGAACTCATCTGACATGAAACTTGTGAACCATGACTTCTAAGTATAATGATGAATTATGAGGATGAGCTATGGAAATGTCATCTTTTTTGGAAAAATGAAGGCATGTGGGTGAGGACAAGTTTCCTACCATGGCTTGAAATCCACATCCAAATAAGTGGATATAGTTGTTTCAAAGAGGGCCTTTTTGAGAATTTCCTTATGTGCTGGGGAAATCTTCAAGAGTTCTAAGATAGAAATATGAGCAGGAGATTTTCAAAGTTGGTTGACTAAGTCATATTGATGCTGAGGTGGGGGGCCAGTGGATTTTGAAGAGGCACCCTTTAAGACAACTTTAGCTTGTGCCATTGTTGTTGCATTGACTTCTCTATATTCCACCTTCTCGTTGACTTTAATAATGTTGACCCGTTCATCATCAGTGTAGATATGATTGATTATTGGATCATTAATATGATTCACACTTTTTTCTAGAAGACTCACCTTTTTGATAGTTGGGAAAAGGGTTGTGAAATGCTTGGTGGTCTTCATTTGATTGTTGATGTCCTTCTATTGTGATGGTGCCATTTTTGACTAAGTCTTGAATGGTATTCTTCAAGGCTTGACATTTATTTGTGTGATGACCTTTGCACCGATGATAGTCACAATAGTATGCCTCATTCCATGATGGAGGCTTCACACTAGGTTCATAGATTCGTTGAGGCAGCAAGGTAATGACATTTTTGGCCATCAACTCTTTGAATGTAGATTCCAAAGATTGACCCAGTGGAGTGTAAGTTCTTCTACTAGAGAAGAATGAAAATCATTGAGGATTTTTGTTCGAAGTATTCCCTAAGGAGTTGTTAGTGGTTCCCCAGTAACCTTGATTGTTGGCAGTCCCTTGATTGGGAGTTGAATGTTGATTCGCATTGTTCCTTGGCGGAGGAGGATTATTTCCTTCATTTGTAACTGAGTTTACATTGTTATAGTTGTTGTTGTGAGGAGTACTTGAAGTACTAAGAGCAACTGGCTTAGTCGAGACATGATTCACATCAACAACACCATCATTCACCATGTTCTTGTTGCAAGTCCAAAATTTAGACTTGTCCTAATTGTTGTGATGATTGGATGAGCTGGGATTGTCCTTGTTAAGTTTTATTATTCCTCTTTTGACCAAAGCACTTTCAATGGTTATAGCATCTTCAATCAATTTCTCAAAAGAGGGATGACAATGAAAATTCAAACGATAGCTCATTTTTGAATTCAAATTGTTAATGAAGGTGACCATCTTTTCCTTTTTAGGAACAAGACATGGATATCTAGTGAACATTCTTCTCCATCTCTGAAGAAAAGTAATAAAAGGTTCACCAGGTTTTTGTGCAACTTTGCAGAGATCTATCATAGTGATTTGGTGTTGGAGGTTGTAGGAATATTGTAATATGAACAAATTGATTAATTCCTCAAATGTTTTGACAGGAGGTGTGATTTTTGATAGCCATTCCATAGAGTGAGCTCCAAGACTCCTAGGAAACAAACGCATCAAGTAAGTGTCTTCATGAGAGAACTCTAAAGTCATGTTTCAGAAGTCTCTAACGTGGTTGATTGGATCCAATTTCCCATTATAACGATCAAATTTTGGAATTTCACAATGTTTGGGAAATAGAATCATGTTGAGACTTCGATCAAAAGGATAAGGAAAAATGTCCTCAAGAGTATATTTCTTTGTTGTGGTTCCCCCTTGTAACTCTTTAATTTTTCCTTAAAATGCCTTAACTTGTTGAGTTAAAGCAGTAAAATCAGATAGGGGTGTTTCTTTAGGTTTGCTCTTCAAATTCTCAGTATCAAAGTCATGAAGCAATTTAGCTCCTTGGTCAGCTAGATAGAGGAAATATTTTTCTTTATTGCGTTGCAAGATCTTTTCTATGGCTTTGTGAAATTTGGGATCTTGCTCAGCCTCTCGAAGACGTTCTTCATCTTATTCATCATCACTATCTATGTGGGTTTTTCTCATGTCTCTGTAGTTGTGGAATGGATTTTCTTCTTTGTTATCCATGTCATTGTTGAAAAGTGGATTACGACTTATATTGTAAAGAGGATTACTGCTTTCACCTTCTTCTTGAGTGTTTTGGGTATGAACTTCTTGTTGGATTTCGTCCTTCAATTTATTGTATTGAGATCTTGTAGAGATAGGCATATGATTTTGAAGAGTTCTTCTAAACTTAGATCACAGTTCTAATGATATCTTGATCTGATAAGATGGGAATCCTATGATATGATCAAAGATGTTCCTATTTTTTTATTGTAGCTTCCAATGATGAAGGATGTTAGAATCTTGTTGGGGAAGTTGAATCAATAATCAGAAGTTTGTTTGAAAGGTGTACTCTTAAGATTTGGCCTTTGTTTTTGAAGAACAGTTTTAAAATCATTGAAGGATTTGACTGGGATGTGATGGATATTCAATAGAAGGTTGTGGTATATTATCAAACTCAAGAGGTTGATTAAGATTATTCCATTGAGATGGAGCTAATCTCTGATAATAAGCTCAAGAATCCAAAGGCTCTACAACATACTCGTCAGTGAATCCCCTAACATAGTCTTGGTATCTATGAAGAAATCCACGGTAATGAAGCAAGATGTGTCAACTTTTGTACAAAAAAATTCTTCTTTGCAATGTTTTCTTGTACCCTAAATGTTTCTTGGGCTTCTTGACCCAATTGGAAACTGATTTCTTTACAAATTTTGTTGATTTCCACCATCTAAGCATGAGGGGAATATCATAATGTTACTAGACCAAAGATACGAATTGTTTATTTTTTTGAATGATTTCAGTTGTTTTTCATGTTCATTTTGGATGATCTTTTGTCTGAATTTATGTGAATGAAAACACAACAAACACTCTGAATTAAATGGAATGTAACCAAACACAGATAAAGCAAGAACATCCTATGGTAAAGCCAAGACAATATCCACTAGATTCAACGTAGGTTTCCCCAACCGCCTATCGGTAGCGTGTGAATTCAAAAGCTTGGCTGCACGAGCTCCCCCTTACAATGCACTCTCTTCTTAGGCCAACCAAGCTTCCAATCCCTATGAAAATCCCATGGCAGATTGATCACCTCTACTACAAAATGTGAAGGTGTGGATGCCTTCACACTGACCGATGTTGCACTAGCAAATAAAAGGTTTTTGGTTTACTAAACAATGGTGTTTAATTCGAGACCCCCGTTCGAGTGGCCATACATGGGGAAAGAGATTAATCACCAATTAGATGGCACTCCAGCCTGAAGAGGTTAAGCTCAACAGGGTTTATGGGAGTACTACTTTGTCTGTATGACACATCCGCACTCGTAATCTTAGGTTTTCCCTTAAGATTCACATTTGTATACCAATCGAGGGTAGCTTGGCTTTAGCTCCATTGCCGGTTTGAGTTGTGTTGGGGTGATGAAATTCCCAAGCAACCCCAATTTTTAGAGACAATAATCATTTCTCTTACACCCAGGATTGCATCACTGTGCAAGGAGAGAGGATACTTCGGTTATTGCATCAAGGTTACACAAGGATAAAGTGGTTCTAGCTTTCTGATCACCTAGTTTGCACGAGGTGTGAACATAGTCACCTACCACTTTCAAGCACAATCAAGTAGAGTAAATAGATTCATTTTAATGCACCAAATCACAATGATTTAAGCTAAGTGAAGATATTGCTTCACAACCGACATGGGGTTTATTATAACTGCATGATCAAAGTGTGGTGACTATCTTAGATTGATTCATTTTAAACAAGAAAAACATCCTATCTACAGAATGTGTCAGACTCAGAATCTTATTTTTGTGTTACAACCTAGATGTGTCAAAACAGACAGCATATACACTGAAACAGATTCCAGATGCATAGAAACAGACACTAAATGTGCTACAAAAAATCCTAAATGCACTAAAACAGTCCTTAGATGCACTATTTTAATTAAGTGCAGATTTAAATCTGTAAATGACAGTAGTTAATACTTTGAAATCTACCTTAAATGCTCTAATTTAACTCTCAAATGTGCTAACTTAACTCTTAAATGCGCTACTTTAATTAAATGTAGATTTAACTCTAGATGTGATGAAACTATATGCGCTATTCTATCCCTCATATGCGCTAAATTAACTCTCGGAAGCACTGAAACAGTCCCCAGATGCATTGAAATTCTTGCAAAAATAGAAGCATTAAATTCCCAGATGTGCTGAAATTCCTGCAAAAATAGAAGCATTAAATTCCTAGATGAGCTGCAGAAAGTATCGGATGCACTAAAATGCCAAATTTTTCCAAAAGCCGAACTCCAGAATACGAAAACCTGTTAGAATACTCTACAAGAAAATGTCAAAATCGGGGCATAGGCCCCACGGTGGGCGCCATTTTATGTGTATTAAAATATGCTTGTTATAATGAATTCCAAACACATTCAATAAAACCTTATATCAAAGAAGCTTAAAGAAAAATAAACAAACTCTCAGTGCAACTTCTTCAAAGTCATTTTATTGCTCTCTATTTCTAGCATTTCGTTGATTCAAGTTGCTCTCAGATTTTAGTATGCCAAACTCAATGAAATGGACTACTAGACAATGAGATTTAAATTAAAATGCATACTATACTAAGATGCAAGATTATGCTATGCTATGATAAGATTATTGCTAATATATGATTATTGATAGAATGTGAAAAATGCAAATGCAAATGCATAATTGTGTGTGTGTTTGTTTGTCTGTGTGTAACCGATGCTTGGATTTGCACATGTATTTATAGAGTTTTTTGAGGATTTTGATTGGCTGAGTTGATCAATGGCTGTAATAATTCCTGACAGATCGAACGGTCGAAGATGGATGAGAATGGAGAGAAAAATAGAAGAAAATGAATAAAGTAGGATTTTTCCATTTTCGTGGAAGAGATAAGATGAGATGATTAACAAAATCATCTTTTTTAGAAGATAATGGAAATATATTGAGAAGATAAATAATGAATTATCAAATTCAATTATTTATTTATGGGTGCATGTAGATTTTTCTTAATTAAATAAATATTTAATTAATATTTTGAGGAAATCAGAAGATTTTATAATTAAATGAAATATTTAATTATGATTTGAAGAAAATAGAAGATCTTTAATTAAATAAAATATTTAATTAAATTTGAAGAAATGGCATGTGTATGAAATTAAGTAAATAAAGTATTTAATTAATTAGAGGAAAGTTTTAAATAGAAGAAAAAAAATATTTAAATTTAATTAAAACAAAAGATTTAATTAAATTCAAAAGATGATAATTAATTTAAATAAATAAAATGTATTTATTTAATTAATCAAGTAGACATGTGAAATAATTAAATAAAATAAATTTATTCAATTATGGTGGGAGAATAAAATGAATGAACAATATAATTAAATTAATTAAATTTAATTACATGTAGAAGACTTTAGAGAAATTAATTAAATAATAAATATTTAATTAAATGTCAGGATTAATTAGACAGACCAATTTTATGCACATACACATACATATACATATACACATACACATACATATACATAATCATATACATAATCATATACATAAACCTATACATAAATATATACATACATATACATATATATTCCTTTTCATATTTCCTAAATTTTTCTTTTAGGTAATTATGTTTCATTTTACCCTTTTATTTCTTTCATTGACATTTAATTGTTTTCTTTGTGTCTATTCTTTTAATTTTTTGGCTTTCTTATTATATATTGACTTCTTATCCCCTTCTCATAATTGTGTCAAGGATTATTGTCGGGAACTCATTTGGTTTTTCAAACCCAAAATACACCTTTTAGTGGGTATTATATGGGAATTAAATATATATATTTTATTTCCCCAAGAGATCATTTTACTTAGGTCTAGATTTGTGATTTCTTTAAACCCTTTTGACCTAAGACTTTATCTTAATATATTGTGCTCCTAAGAAATTAATCTATTTCTTAGCAAAGTTTGCCCAATTTTGGCATGCTTTTCAAATGAAAATATTGTTCTTGATTTAGAAAGTGTTGGGACTATCAAATTTTGCAAATTTGAAGTGCCATGTTGAAAATTTTGCCTCTGCACTCTCAAAAGTGCACCTAAAAATTATGCCCAAGTGACCTACATTGGAGGGTCATATTTTAGAGCCAGTTATTTTCATACAAAACCCCTCGGTGGACACACTCATGTGACATATGAGAGCATACATGTCAATTTTCAACTTCCCATGATAAGTTTTGACAATGTTTTGAAAAGCGAAGCTGGCGGGTTTTGACACGTTTCTAGTGTTTGTGAACTCAGTTTTGCAAAGTGGCCTCCTGTTTGACCTTATATTTTGCAACTGAATAGTTTTCATGATGAAAGGAGTGTTGCTCTCCATTCTCCCTACATTCATATACTCCTTGGTCTGATTTCAGAGTCTTATGATCAAATTTGCTATTTTTTCAAGATCAAAAGTAAATGCAATTTGTGCTGATTTTACATCTGCATTTCCAGAATTGTTTCAAGGTGGTCAACTTTGACCACTAATATCTCAAAAAGAACAATGATTGAAGCAAAGTCCTCTTGTACACATACTCGGTGTACCTAAATGAGATTTTATTTCCATTGGCAGCCTCCTAGAAGTTGTTTTGATATTTTTTCAAAGTGGTGACTATGAGAGCATTGATTGGTTTTGAACAAGTGCAGTTGCAGAAAAGCTTGAGTGAGCAACTTTGTCGATTAATATCTTTCACCTCGAGATCTCTTTTTCTAAACTGTCTTTTGCATTCCATTCTTGGTTCAAATTTCTACATGTTTGTTTAGTTTCAAGCTCCCAAGATAAGTTCCAATGGGTTATTTAATTGCTTTCTGATTGCGACAAGGCCAAAAATGGTGTTCTGGAAAGTATCAAATTTTGCAAATATAAGGACAACCCATTTCTTTATTTGGTTTGAAACCTCTACAACTCCATTTTCATCAAGATTAGAGGTCATTTGATACATTATTTCAATGAACTTTAGTCGTGATGAACACGTCCCAAGGGCAGTTTACAAAGGAGTACTTGAATTTTGATGGTTGGGAAAAATTTGAGGAAATGGGTTTTCTCTAAACAATTGATTATGATCACACACAAAATTTCATGGCTCTAGGTGTTTTGGTTTGCGCGCAGTGAATTTCCTCCAAATGGCCCACAAGCGTAATTAGAAGTCACAATTTTTCTAAAGTTTCAAATGTTAATATTTAAGATATTTTGAATATTTTAAATATTGGGAAAACATAAAATGCAACCTCAAATGTTTTGGAGGACAAGCAAGTTTAATTCTTGCTTCTGATTGGCTCAAACACGACATTTGCACATAAAACTCATCACCAATTGCAGAAAAGCTTTGTCTTTCCCACTTGATTTCAGCAATGTAATGTTTCCAGCCATAAATCCATGTTTTGACAGGTTTCTTTAATGTTTCCTTGGCTTGGCATAGTTTCCAAGGCATGGCAACAATCTCATTGCTCGTGGCGTGAAGGCCTCTCTTTTCCAATCAACAACCCGCGATGAGTGATGGCGTATGCTTTCCATTGCCCATCACTAGTTTGTTTTACAGTTCCCCTCAACATGTGATGAGCGATGCTTGTTCTTTCCCATTGGGTATTGGTTATGTTTCCATTTTCCTATTTCAACGTGGGAATGGGCGATGCCAAGTAAAAGCTTGCTGGGGAAAGCATGTAGTGGGCCCATGAAAAATGGCAGGTACGGGGAATAGTGTTAGATGAATTTTTTAAAAATTTCTCTTCAAAGTAAAATTTTTTTACAAGAGGGGAAAATATTTTAAATAAAATATTCAAAATGAATGCACAGTAAATTTCATTTCAACTTTGGTTGCATATCGCTCATTGCCAGTTGATGTTTCCTTTTTTCTTTTGATCCCACGATGAGCAATGTGTTGTGGGGAAATACTATGCTAGGCTCGAGGAGTTTTCTAAAGGGCAAAAAATTTAAAAAATAAATGTTCCCAATAAAATTTAAAAGCCTTCATCATTCTCAAAGTGAGCTTCTAGACATTGCCCAGTAAATATTTTATGGGCTTTTCGGTTTATTTAATTGGTAAAGTATTTTAAATAGGATGAAAAGTGTAAAAGCATGGGGAAAGAGAACTTGGTGCGTATTAAACAAATTAGATATTTTCACTCTTTAAAGAGTAAATTTTAAATAAAGAGTGAAATAAATATTGATGGCACTAGAGAATTATTTTAAATGAAATATCTTAAGTGATTGTTGGGCAAGTAGATGAAGCACGAAGGAAATCAAAGTCAAATGGTTTTATTACAAAGTGAGGAATTATTTTCTTTGTTGGAGAATGAAGGTAAAGTGCAGCTACAACTAGTAAAGGCAAGGTAAAAGCATTTTCATGGGAGCGGATTTTTTTCTCAACAACAGGGGGTAAATTGAAATGAATTTTTTTCATAGGCAAATGATTTTTTTGTTGAAGGATCAAGAATGAAGGAAAAATTCAGAGGCAAAGTTTGTTGTAAAGGAAGAGAGAAAAGAGAGGATTTTTCTTGTTGAAGATCAAATGGAGATCAAGCTACCAGTTGTCAACTATGGATGCATTTTAGGGTTGTTTCTTCTTTTTTTCTTCTCTTTCTCTGCTCATTGTAAAGGGGTTCCATTTTCTGAAATTTTTGCAAGACAGGCATAATCTTTGTAATAATTGTAAAGCTAGGGTAAAGTATGACCGTTAATCATTAATCTGAGGTGCTTTGTGTTCTGAACTGAGTTTCATGTTTATATTTTATCTGATAATTGTCTCCATGACTGAGATGTAAAACTCTTTTGAATTCAATAATCAAAGATTACTTGGGTTTTTTCATGGACATTTGTTGTATTTGAGTTACATTTGTTATTTCCTTTTATTTAGTGAATAATGTAATTGCTTTAATGAATAGCAGCTGCATTTTTTATTGTCTATTGTTCAAGGGATAGTGTAATTGCTTTAACAAAAGTAACAGGAGTGTTATGTTTTTAGGTGGATTTGTATGAATGGTTATATGATAAAGTTTCAATGGTCTTTTTGACATAATGTGATAACAATTTCAAAGATCTTCAAAACATGTTTTAACACTATAGGATGAAGTGTTGGTTATATGACTTTGTAGCCCTCTTCTTGACACTGGTCAATCTTTATGCATCTTTTGTTTTCAATTTGGTTCCAAATTATTAAATCAATTCAAACTTTCCAATTCTATTTTCTGAGGTATTTGTATTTGTCATGTTCTCCATGTTGGTTGATGAAATTCACCCAATGTCTTAGCCAATGTTGAGTGATATTTTATGCTTCTTAGCATATTCTTGTGAGAGCATCATCTGTTAAGCAATACCCTATTGTGTGTGTGTTTAAATCTTTAGGTGTTGTTAAAGGGTCACCCCCCTAGGTCCTACAAAGCCTAAAGTGCAAGGAAAATGTGTTTCAATCTTATTTCCTGTCAGTTGGCCAAATCCTACACTAGGTCTAAAAATGAAGTGTAGCTTGCTTCTAGGATTTAGTAGATCTATCAATTTGGGGAACCAATAGAAAGGTTAAAAATCAAATCTTATTTTAAATATTTATGTTGATCATTATTTCTCTTTTCATATCAAGGTAGTTATCATTTTCAATGTTCTTTTATAGATTCAATCAAGGATAACTAAATAGTGCATTTACAAGTGATTCTTCATCATGACAATAACACTCCTTCCAATATCACAAGAGATCTTCCCAACTCGCCTCCTTGTGCCCATGCCAATTCATTGGTCAAGGGTTTAAAAAGAGAGCATAAAACAATTCATGTTGAAATTTATGGGTTAACCCTAAGAAATATTGTCTCATCAACTAGATGTCACTTATGGTATTTGGTGACTTAGGCAAGCCACACTAATCGGTTTTCAAATCCCCAAGTTGGTTGCCCTTCATTGATGTCTTGTCACCAAGACAAATATGTCATTCCCTTGTATAATAAATGATTTTTCTATGCTTGGGACTAATAATTTTACTTCCTCACAAAAGTTGTGATGCTTAGTTTTTAGACTAACAACCTACTAAAAAACAATGTTTCTATTAATCAAGAGTCAATTCTATATAACCATTACTTTAACTACTTAAATTTTTAATAATGATGTCATTATGATTGCACTAGTTTATTCTTACTTTTACTTATTCCTAAACATTATTATTTTTTAAATAAAACTTTGATCAACCTTAAAATATAATACCATATCAACTAATTTTAAAATAACTTTAAAATTATTAAATTTCATATGAAAAATAATACATAAACCTTGCTTCATTAGAAAAACACATATCTCCAAGTATTTTTCACACTCCCAAAAATAAAAGAGTTAAAATGGGCTTCAACCTTTTTAGAATGAATATAAAACATCTATTTTCCATTATTTTAACCACCGTGAACACCTCCATTTTAAAAAAAAAAAACCTAATAAAATGATTTTTATTGGTTATCTTTTCTTAAAAAATATTTTAACCTAATGAAATTAGACTAAAATAAATATCAATAACCACATCAACCACCACAACCTCAATCCAACAATATGATGCACATTTGATGACACTTATTAATTAATTAAAATTTAAAATGATATTACTCTAATTTCAATTAATTATGCCAAGAGGCATTTCATTGTAGATGCATTTTATGCGTGTACATCAAAACTCTGCCAAAACACGTAAAAATTGGTTACACCACATTTGAATGAAAGTCAGTTTGATCACTGCCTACACCAACATAGGCAGACTCATCCTTGACAAGTCTGAGTCTGGTGAGGTAACTTGTCATGTCTTCTCCCTTGTTCATCTGAGTATTCCTTAACTTTTCTCTAAGAATCAACTTCCAATTAACGGTAGCATTCTGGTACAGATTTAGAATGGCATCCCACATCTTCTTCTTTGTATCTAGAACTATGCGACATGTGGAACAATATGGTCCTTGACACCATCAAGGATCAGCCTCCTCACTTTGGCATCTTTCTTCTTATATGCTAAAAGTTGTGTTGGATTTGTAGGTATAGGTACAACACCGGTCACATATTCCTTGATCCCATTCTCTTCCAGCAACAAACAAATTTTGGCTTTCCAGACACCAAAATTTGAGGCTCCATCCAATCTGCCCTGATCTCTTAAACCTACTGAGGCCATCCCAAAAGAAAATAATAATCATAATAAAAATAATTTTGAAGAGGTAGCACTGGGTTTTATAAACCCTCAATATTTCCTTCATGTGTTGAGCCTTGTCTTCCCTCATATTAGCTTTGATACCATGTGAAAATTCTATTGCAGTTACAGATTATTAATCTCCTATCTAAATAGATTATTTGACTGTAGAAATATAATGTACAACAAATATTGAAAAATAACACAATTGCATCTTCACCAATAAAATCATAAGAATAGAGAAGAAAACATGCACAATAATGAACACAATATTTTTGGACAAATTGTTCGTGGAAAAACTACGAAGGGAAAACCACTATTGCAGATGAGGAATATTATTAAACTTCAACAAAGTAAGAGATACATAAACTGCTTGCCTCTTACTGGTAGAGCTCCGGCAATATTTTCTCCAGAAATTATTCCCTCAATTTCTCATGCTGAAACTCCACAGCTACTATCCCCAACGCTATCACTGCACATCTACTTGTTATCACTACAAGTCTTTCTCAAGTGTTTCTACTTGCTATCATGGCAAGTCTTTCTCAATTGTCTATTCTCCAAATGCCCATTGATCCCCTTTTATACTTTTCTCATTGGAAAACCAATGGCCATGATTTAATCTCAATCAATGGCTAAGATTAAATAGATTCTAACAACCCTAACTAACTAGATTCTAGAAGTCTCTAGAGGAATCAATTTTTTAATTACATAATTATCTAGACAACTCACTCCTTTTTAGAAGTCTCTAGAAAATAATTAAATAATTAAATAAACATTTATTGGGAATGGAGACACCTATCCAAGCTACATAGATTAACAACTGTGACAGAGCAATAGAGCTTCACTCCACGAAAATACTTGTTGGCTAGTAGTGTCTTTCCATCCATCCAACACTTTTCCTGCATCGATAGCCATTCCCTCAACTCTATTGGGACACTTACATCATTTAAGTTTTCAACTAGGATCTCTTCTTTAAAGTGTTTGTGAACAAAAGCTTAACTATTCATTATTTTGATGTTTGATATTTGTGTTTGTCCCTATCCAAATTTGTTGTATCATCTCAAATGGTGCCATCCTTGTCTTGGAGAGGATTATAGGTCTATGCCACTTGTGTTATTTGGTTTTCTAGTTGGGCTACCTAATCCTTTAGGCCTTTTATTGTAGTAGGTCATTGTAAACAAATTCAGTAGATCACCCCTGCTTTTGTAATTGTGTCACTCAACCCTTTGATATTCTCCTCCAATTCGGAGTGTACGATGATGCACATTTTCATACACTCATTTCTTCTTCTCTTTAGAACCTCTTCTTGTGCCTCTTTCCTTATGTTGTCTTTGGTGGTAGCCAAATCCCCTTGTAGGTTTTCCACCAACTGCTTAAGTTATTGCGGTATAGATAGTGAAGTGTCCCATGGTAGGTGGGGAATAACCTTTTTAGTGTATATACAACATCATGTAGTTACTCCATTGTATTTACATGGTCACTAAACAATTCATCCATTGTGGTATCATGGAGAATATCTCTCAGTTAAAATTTCTATAGTGGTAAAATGTTGGACAAATCCACCTATGATCCTACCATTAGTACTTGTAGTAGTTGCATTGATGGAACTACTTGAATTTGTTGTTATTGCACTAGAAATTTTTTAATGGCAAAGATAATAGAAGTGGAGATGTTCATCTCTGCGGTGGTAGTGTCTTCACTTTTCTCCTTTCCTTCACCAATCGGATTAGTTTTTGATGGGTAGGGCCCTTCTACCTCTTCCCCAATATTCTCTACCTCTTCTCCAATATTCTTCAGCATCTCTTCATAGAGCTTCTAGGTGACATCCTCAGTTCCTTTCTAGATTGTCTCTATGCTCTCTGAATTCTCCTCCATAAGTTTGTCTACTCTTTGTTTTGTCCAGAGCTCTTGAGCTTGCGCCTGGGCTAATGCCTAATTCTACTCCTCAGTGATATTTGAGTTGAGTGTAGAGATGACTTTATCCCTTATTTCATCTTCCTTTCTTAGTGTCTTGGCCCTTTTCTTCCTTATTATGGTAATAAATTCCTTTGGAAAGTCCTTCATTGCCTCCTCTAGCTCTTTATTGGATTGATTGACATACTAAAGAAGGTGTTGTATTATTTTTCTATCAATCCTCTTAGAAATCCACCCATAATATCCTATTCAAATTTAGCATTATAATAGAGAAATATTAAGCAATTAAGCTCTTACATAGTTCTTGTGTAGAACCAACTACAAATCTTTTCTCCGCACAATCTATAACTCTAAATGAGCTAAATTGAATTATCGATTGAATTAACTAGGGAGGATCTTTCATCACTAAGGCTAATCTTATCCAAGAGGGTTTTTGTCCTCAAGAAGGATGAGATGAATAGAGTTCAATCTCCCAAACTACAAGGGTCTCATCAAAGAGAAAGGAAAAATCTGCATAATACCAAATGAGCTTACAAACCCCCTTTTATAACCTTTTCTAGAAACTCTACAAAAAACACAATATAAAATCGCTTTATTAATTAAATAAGCCTTATATCCTTGAAAGTGATTTATTTCATTATTTAATTATTCTCAACACCCAAAGTCACTTTATCAGTGTCCCAACATTTAAAAATTTCCATGTTGGTTTTCAACGAGCTATAACACTAAGGTGTCCACTAAAATATTTTTATTAAAATAGTAACCTTTGTAAAATTAATTAAATATAGCTCAATATTGTACATCCAAATTACAAAAACAGTCAAAATGCATCATAGACGAAAAATGATTGCACAAGAATTATATCGATGTTAAATGATGATAAATAGACCTAACTAGGTGACTTACCAGATAAATAGACACTCTCTCCAAGATTCTTGAAGAACACACCAGAAGCTAAAAATAACATCAAAAAGCGCCATCTGAGTCCTTTAGACCATAAGAATTCACTAGTAACATGAAATAACCCCTTCGATAAGGATGACACAAACCCAAAAAGTTAGTGCCAATAGCAATGTAAGAGAAACAAAAATGGAGACATTATAATCCTCCCCTCCCAAAGATTACATGTCCTTAAGAAATGCTAACAGAACATCAAAATCAGTAGATTGATACTTACTAGAACCAAATGTGATACCAGGGTCCCAAGTCAATCTCCAAAAAATCCCATCATGTTGTCATTGCACCACTCTAATTATAACTAAAAATACCTTGTGCCAAATTTGCTTTTTCCTCTCATGTATCCCAACCAATGAGCAACTTGCAAATGTCTTCACTAAAAATTTGAGTAAGGATAAGTTTGTATACTTTTAAGAAGGTGTTGGTGTTAAAAGTTCTTCATTTATAGATGGGTAGCTACTAAACTTGGTTGTTGTGGGTGGCCCCCATCATCTAGTTAATTTTTGTGATAAAATAAAGTTTATGGGGTGTTAAAATATAAACTTTATTTAGTTACAAAGAGTCATGTCTCATGTAAGAGACATTACTTGTCCATATATGTATTTAAGGATCTTTGGATCCATATTTTTCACAATAAAGAAAATCTATTGAAGCTCTCTAACTTTTACATTATCTATGCTTTGTTCTAATTCAAATCTGTGTTTATGAATCCAATCTGTTTACCTAAAACTAAGCCTATGTGTAGACCTAAACCTATACCCATGGGAAAGAATAGGAAGAAATTAAACTATTAGAACTTGTTTGTGTTTTGATTTGGTTTAGATCTATGTGTGTACTTGATCTTCATGTTCACATAATTGAATTAAGACATGAACTTGAAATCTTTCTCATTGAAATGAGCTAGCATAAATCATGCTATTGAAATTTGCTTGTCTTAGGTTTCCATACCTAAATTTAGTAAGGAACAAATAGTGTTTACAAACACCATTGAGGATTCTAGTAAGTTCTAAGGGTTGCACTCTCCTAAGTCAATCTTGTAGGAGGGTTGATTATATACTTTCATAACAATGATTGAGGACAACAAACAAGCCTGAAATGAATCTAGAATGTTGTATGTTGGTGTAATGCTTTGAAATAAAAGTTATTTTATTGTTCTTCTATTTCATTTTGAACACCTTAAAAATAATTTTAAATACATGAATAAATATCTTTAATTGCAACATCTTAACGTACAAATCAATACAAATATGTATTAAATCAACTTATAATAACTAATAAAAATGTAAATCTAAATTTTAAATTATAAAAATTGAAATTAAATTTATAACTGAACAAAATAATTTAAATGGATTTTACCATTATAAAATAAATATAAACACAATTTTTTCCTATATGTGAAAGTTTTTAAAAGCAATGGAATACGAAGTGCGGTGTCATGTATTTCAATTTTAAAATTATAAGAATAATCTGCGTTATCTTTTTTCATATATAAACCATTTAAAGCTGGTATTAAAACCATACCTGAGCGGGCAGCTGCACGCGCTTTATTCTTTTTTCCAGCAAAATACCATTTCACTTTATTGAACCAATCACCATCTTGAGAGTCTTTTCCCACCCTCATGATAGGCACCACTTCGCCATTTATTATTTTGAGAGCAATTACGTTTTTGCTGCAGTCATTCGATGGTCCATCTTCATAGGGAGCTGTGAGAGAGTAATAGAGCTTCAGTCCACAGAAATACCGTTTCACCAGCATTCTCTTGCCCTTCACCCACTCCCACTGTTTCAATTCATATGGCATGCTTGCATCATTTATCTTCGCGAACTTCTCCTCTTTAAAATGCTCCAGACAAAATTCAAGATTCTCATCGACTTCAAAACTGTTGGGATTAAATTCGTGATACTGGACCTCATACGCAGCATGCCAACTCACATGAATTTCCTCTAATTGTGTGAACTTATCCATCTCTGGAAGTCCTCTCATATTATCGTTGTATAGTAGATGAAACACCTGTAATTTATGGCATCCCTCGATATCGGGAGGATCTTCAACACTGATGCAATTACATAAACTTAATTTCTTCAACTCCCTTAGTGATGAGAAGCTGGGAAACCTGTCTAAACTTTTTAGTTGGAAGAGGTAAACATCCTCCAACCTGTCACAACCTGTAAGATCGGCTAGCTCCCTTATACTACACTTGCCAAGTTTGAGCACAGTCAAATTTGATAATCTTTCGAAACTCGGAAGCTTCGTTGGTTCCCCCATATTCCATAGTTTCAGATATTCCAGTTCGCAACAAGACTCTAAATTTTTAGGCGCCGAAGCAGCTTTTGATGAAATGGACAACTCTAGTGTCTCTAAAGCACTTGGCACATCTACATCTGGACAAGCCGTCACTGCACCACAATGCGACAAAACGAGCTTGGATAGTTTCTTACATCCAGTGAGGAGCGGTGAGGCTGCCATCTGACAGCAAAGATTAAGGACAATAGTTTGAAGCTTCACACAATCTCTACAGTCGAGGGGGCCCTTCACTTTATCACACAAACTAAATTCCACTTTCTCCAAATGCGACATACCCTCTAACCTTGGAAACTCCAAGAGAGATGGACAGAGAACATTAATCTCTCTAAGACGATAACAATGGGTAAGATCTCCCAGCTGATCAACCACCTGGGAGCCTGCAATATTGATCTCAAGATATTGTAACCATTCGAATCTGCTTAGCTTGGGAAGTTTAAACATTGGATCTACCCCTCCTATCTGAAGCCACGCCAGGTTTAGCAACTTTTCTATCCCATCAAGTGCTGCCAGTAATTTGCAATTGCGTAATGTGATACTTCTGAGGCTGTCCATCGGGCCCAAGTCAATCTTGCTCATATTCTTCATATCTAAATCTACGAGCTGAAGCACAAGTAGTTTTCCAAGGTACTTCGTGGCGATACTTGGATACATGCATTGCTCCAACTTTGCTAATTCAAACCCGTCTTCATCTTCTGCAATTGGTTGACGCCTACTAAATTGGCCGTCCTCCTTCTTCCACCACAGCCATCTCTTCATTTCATTTGCTTTCCTTTGAGCGAACTCAATATATGGGTCACGTATGCGGATTTCAGGCTTAAATTCTTCAATAAGACCCTTCTCACGGAGATCCTCAACCTGGAACCACATATAAATTAAGCATACAATGGTTTTTCAATTAAAACGCCTGAATCACAAACAAAAAGCGTTTAAAAGCAATTATTCAACTCACTGCTTTTTCAATAAACGAGATCTCTTCGTTGCAATTTATTGCCATCCACTCAGTAACTTTCTCGAGAGACATATTAGGCAGCATATATACGGTGAGAAGCATGAATATGGTGCGATATTTGTCAGACATGTCGTCAAAATCTTTGCCCAGCAAAGTGAACAATAAATCTAAACCATCACCCGCTCTGTCTACCATCCCATCTATCTCAGCACCCCATTTTGACAAATTCGAACCATATTTACTGAAGAGGTAGCCACCAAAAGCTTTTAAGGCCAACGCATGAAATGTTTGAACATTGTCGCAACAGGGCTCTTTGAACAAACATCTTTTTGCGCACTTCAAGGCAAAACCTTTCTCCTCTGCCTCTAACTTTGGCTCTACTGCAAATGCCCTTTCCAACAAGATCGCTATGGCCTCTTCCTCTTTTAGCCTTGGGATGCGCATGCATGACTGCTTACCTATAATGAAATGCTTTTCTAGAACATCTACACTCCGAGCGCTCAAAAGAATCCAGCTGTTTTCTCCCAAGTCTGCCTTACTATAAAACGCCACTTCGTCTATACTTTCTTCTGTGATACTGTCGAGAACCAACAGTACCCTTTTGTCCTTCACTCTTCTTTCTAACTCAACTTTTACCTGCAAGTTATATTAGAAAATGCTAAATACTTACACATCTTGTTCACGATTCTTTGTTTAGAGTCATTTACATAACACTGGAGTTGTAAAGAGAATTCTATATGAAAAGGAAGAACAGTTAGGAAACAAAATTAAAATTTAAAAAACATCATAATTTGAAACACTGCAAACAAAAAAACGCCCTACTTGTCACGTATAAAATTGTTCACCTGATCTTCGTTTGTCAGTGCTTGGACATCCGATTGACGGCGGTGAGTGAGATACTGCAGGGCAAGTTTTATTCTTTCGACTGAATCGCCTCTAGAAAACTCCAGATGGCATACGTTACCTTCAAAGTCTCCCAATTTAAAGTTGCAGAAAGCCTTGCCGAGTGTAGTTTTCCCGTGGCCTGCTATTCCATACAATCCTGCAATACGGATTCCCTTTTTGTTGGGCTCAACTTTGTTGAAGAAATTTGCGACCTCCTGCAACCAATAAATATAATAAATGCATAAAGCGTATGTATATATGCGTGACAGTAATACAAAAAAGAAGGGAGTTATAGAAAAGGAGGTAGTGAGGTGTTTTCACCTGACACATTCGTTCTTCTCCTTGCATACCACGGACATGATACCTTGGGGAGGGCGTTGGAAGTATGTGCCAGAATTCTTTCACTATTTCATCTCTAAACTTCACTTCATCGCCACTTTCACCGAACAGCAACCCATTGATTGGCAGTATTGCTTTCAAAGCTCGGCGCCATTTGGCTCGCTCTTCACTGGATTTCTCCACCCGTTTCCACTTTTCGTCGTTGTCTTCAGTGTTTTTAAGAGCATCCGGCGAAATCAGGTAGAACAGGGGTAAAATTTTGAGATTGCGATTTGTAAGGGTTATGTCTCTCGCTTCCACGAAAGCAGCGAGTTCCAGCATTGGCCACTTTGTTTCGAGGAAATCTTTAGAGAGAAGCAAAACTGCTACTTTGCATGTCTTAGCCGCCTCAAATATACGAGAGGGGAAATGTTCTGCCACTGGCAAGCTTTCACGATCTTGATCAAAGAAGCAGGACACACCTTGGTTTGTCAGGTCTTTGTGTAGCTGCCTAACAAAATTTTTCTGCTTACCGCTGTGACTGAGAAATACATCAAACTTCTGTCCGTGGTCACTGTTAATCGAAATAATGAGTGAGGTTTAATGTTGGATTTATTTGGCGGAGAATGACAGCAACGTTCAAATAAAATGCATCTCACCTGGGTTGAGAGGACTGGTTTGTGCGTGAACTTGTTGTCTCCCCTGTCGAACGCGGACATAGATAATGGTCATAAAATATTTCCCCTATTGTAATGGTTATACCAAATTTAAAGTATTCAAAATACATCCTTAAAAAGCTTCCCATATAAAAGCCATAAGCAGCACATTTTTTCTAACCTTCAAAGTTATATAGATGTTTTCAGTAGATTTAACAATTTTAATATGAATGATAAGTAAGAATAGTTAATGCCATTTAGGTGCATAATAATTGACTCTATTATAAATCTTATAATGGGAATGTTCGACAAATCTTAATCTTAACATTCGATAAGTTTCAATCCACTTTTACATATATTTAGGTTAATTAAATTAATAAAGTATCTAAATAAATAATTTTGATGTATAAATTAAGTTTAAAAATAATATGGTATTTATTGAATTTTGAAAATGGAAAATTAAGTTTGAAAATATTACAAGATAAGTGTTTTAAAATATGTAAATTGATTATATGTTTTGTTTATGTTTAAATCTACATTTATTGAAATGAACTACCCTACACACCTAAATCTTTTTCCATGGGAATGAATCAAGATAAATCTAACTATTAAAATTTGCTTATCTTGATCTTTTGATATTTAAATATCAATAAACACTAACAATTTTTAAAAACATATTTCAAGAATCTATTGAATTATTGTAGACACCTAAAAATGGCTAATGCATTTTCATCTTGTCATTTCATTATTATCCTTATCATTTCTTCTATCTATATTAATTAAATATTTTTTAATTATTTGATTAAGTTAATATTTTCTTCCATAATAATTAAATTATTTTTAAGTATTTAATTATTTAAATGTTTTTCTTATACTATTTTTTTAATTATTAAATTAAATCATCTCTTATCATTTTCCCTCCAACATTAATTCAAATTATCTCTATAATTAAATATTATTTAGCTAACACTCATCGTTTAAATAAATTATTTTTTCTATAATTAAATTATTTTCAAAAATTATTTAATTAGCTAACAATTCTCTTTAAATAAATTAAAAATTTGGGTATTACCCTATCTTGAACTTTCCTATGCATTTGTTGGGATGTAAAGCCCAACGGTCACATGTTTGTTAGTATTCTCCCATCTGTTTGTATTCAAAGAGCTTTGTATAAATATATGGCAGATCATGTACTAGATGATAGTGATTGATTAATACAATTATTCCCTGCTTAAGAGTGGATGTAGGCTATTGTCGAACCACTATAAATTTGCGTCTTTTATTTTGTTCTTTATTTTATGTTTTCATTTCATTTCTCTGGTCATTTTATAATTAACAATTGGCGGCAGAGCTTGGTGAAGTTGAGCAAAGATGGAAGAAGATGATGAAGTTGATTCAGTCATTGAAGAATTTCTTGGCAATTTAGGAAGTGATGTGCAAGGAAAGCTAAAATGAAACGCTATGTACATTGGTGGGATCGCTGGAAAAATTAAGGAGGATTCGGCTGAAGAGGAGAACGATGTTGGGTTTGGAGTTGAATCTGAACCAAAAGAGTTTTTAGAAGATCTCAAAATTGAGCTTAGAGCACTTTTTGAACGCACAAGTGATGCACAACATAGGAAAGCCATCATGCAGGAGTTGCAAAAGAGGGCAAAGGCAGATAAGAGTGGCAAATTTGTAAAGGATTTGGTATTGCTCATTTATGAAATGGTTTTCTCACTTATGGCTTATGCCTCGATGATCCAAATACCTTTGCTTCTAGAATTCGAGTTCAGTGCCAAAGAAAATAAATGAAGGTGGCTTATTAAATCGAGTTCCAGATAAAAGAAAGCAATCCCTGATGAGGAGCTGCTCTACAAGGATTTCTTGGCAATAAAGGCCAGTGTTGATGGAAATAGTAAAAAATGGACCAAGTTAAGAGTCTCCTCTAAAAATGAATGAAAACAACAGGGCATTGGGATAGGGTATCTAAAATTCAATTCCCTAGAGGCAGGTGTGAGAATAGCCAAAATGAGACATGTTTGGGTGAGGATGGTTCCTAAAGAGAACTAGTAATGAGGAAAGTGACACCTATGATCGGCAAAAATCTAAAGGTGACTTTCTTGATATGATTACATGGGTTTCTTTATCAGACATTGAGGAATCTAAGCGGTTGAATTTTGCAGATGGCTAGGGCTTGAATAGATTGAAGAGTGAATGGCTTTAGGACAACAAGGGTTTGGATGTTCGTTCTGAGAGCTCCAACGAAGAAGGTAGCAGTGAGTCCATGGCAAAAGACAAATGGGTTGTGGACAGCATAGAAAAGTCTAAGTGCTCTTATGAGGGCAGAGACGATGAAGAAAGAGACCTTAACAATCACCCTTTCAAACAGTGAAAAAGACAAGATGGGGATCGCAGGAAACAAAAATGCCTCAGCATGGTAGCAACAGAGGATGGTGGTGATGACGCCAAGGCTAGACACAAAGGGGACAAGAGAAATTTTCAAGATATTGACTCTAGACCTGCCATGAGGAGGAAGCAAAGATGTGAAAAATTGGAGTCTTCTCCTATCGAGTATGTGGCTAATGACCATTTGACACAACTTAGTGCGCATTATTTATCTGCCCCTACGTAGGCTCTACAAAGTAATACACAACATTTATTTGAATCCACGCTACATGTTGGAGATAATACGTAGGATTTAGAAGACCACATGCAATTTGGTCAAAGCTTCAAGCAGTTTGAAATGGGACGCACAATTTCAATGCAGTCTATATTTGAATCATCGCTGCCAGTTCAATCCATAATTGAGCACATAGACCCCTACAGAGACAGACCAAAGTTTGAACAGTCAAGAAATCTTTAAGTTGTCGTCCTTGTCACAGTTGCCAACTCATGGCATGAGAAATGATGCAATTTGGGGCACTGATGAAATGTAGATGGTATTATCTACTCTAAATGTCTTTGATATAAGACCTAGCATCGTTGCGAGAGAATTTAAAGGAAGTGTTAATGATTTTGCAACTAGTGGAACTGGAGGAGTTGCTAGTGTGTCTTGGCTCGTATTCAGATGGGCAGGTGGTAGAGATGATAAATATTTTTCCAGGATTGTGTTAAGCTTTGTTCTATTTGATTTGGCCTATAGTAGATTGATCCGGAGTGTTCGTGAACAAATTTTGGCAAAATTAAAATCTTCGATGGGCCTAGTTGTAATGTGAGTTCGAAGTGGAAATGCAAGGGATGACAGTGCATGGCTGTGTCAGTTGGACTTCACGGGGGAGATTGTTGGGTATGAAGCCCAACAGTCACATGTCTATTAGCATTCTCCCATCTCTTCATATTCGAAGAGCTTTGTATAAATATATGGCAGATCATGTACTAAATGATAGTGATTGATTAATACAGTTATTCCCTGCTTGAGAGTAGATGTAGGCAATTGTCGAACCACTATAAATTCATGTCTCTTATTTTGTTCTTTATTTTCTGTTTTTATTTTGTTTCTCTGCTCGTTTTATAATTAACACCATTGACCTTGCAAATCAATGTCCACCATTGATCAAATGCCAGGAGAAACATATAAATAAGAAGCTTTCATTTCATTCAAACCCCTTAGAAATTTTATGATCAAGATCTCCTTAGCACTCCTGTTATCAAAATCACTATAACACTTCAAGCATTCAAACATTTTAAAACATATCAAGCATTATCAAGTATTTTCAAGATTATCTAGCATTTTATCATTATCATTGTCACACATAAGTATCATTTATCTTTATGATTGCATCATATCATTATTTTTCTCTCATAGTTTGTTACTTTGAAGAGCGACCAACAATAGAGAAAATAAAGATCTTAGCTATGATGACTTTTCTTGTTATTTAAATTTCATATTCTGAGCCAAGATCTTGAACTTCATTGTGTGATTGTGAGGGTGTCAGTTTTGCATTATTGATATTTCTCATCCACATTTTCATACATCCACAATTACACAAGCTATATTATTCTAATCAAAATTTTAGACAAATTGATTTAATAATTTCAAAATAATGAACGAATACAACTAAGTATGTGATATGTCTAGGATGACTCAAATGTAATGATATTGGATACTTTGAATCTTCTACTTTAAATTAATTTAATTTTGTAGAGAAAATGTTCATTTAAGTATTTCTCATGGGCTAAAGAGAAATTGTAAGAAAAATGAATTTAATTAAAATTTGATTATTTGGATCTAAATTTATTATTATTTCTCATTTTCCATAAATAGAGCTTAAAAATCAATAAAATATTGTTATTTTTGTTTATTTTCTCAAGGGGTGTGAAAATTCATGTAGATGAAATAATGTAACTCTCAAATAATTTGGCATATCTTTGTATGAGAATTTATATGGCAAGGTTATGACATTTTACAAATGATAATTTTGACACATAAAAGAAACTAATGAGTTCAAAATTAATGGGGAGTTACAAAGAGTTAATTTGGGAAGAAAAACTCTATTATGATATATTTTATAGCAAGTTTTTATGATAATTGTGAGTAACAAAAGCATCTTTGACTAGTTAAATATATCCAATTGTAAGAGAAGATTATGACAACTCTTTATGGATCATATTTTGAAGGGAATATTCAAAAATATTTTTTATTCATATTTATATTGACCAAATGGAACATTGAGATTTGCACTCCAACTACCATACAAGTCAAGTTGCTTCTTCAATTTTATTTTATTTTGCATATTTATCAATTTTCTTCACACTTTGAGCAAGTTTGTGTTCAACTACAATATTTAAAAATGAAACCTGTTAAAATTTTGGAAAATAGGTAACGAAAGCCCTTTGATTTCTTTAGGACAATCTCACTAAGAAGTTGTATTTGCACTTTAAATCTTTGTTTGGATTTTTAACATACATTTTCACATTTGTGATTACAAATTTGTAGAGAAAGGAGCTTCAACATGTAAAATTTATTTTTGAATATAGTGTTGTAACTTCTAATTTATACTAACATTTTGTTGCATATTTTATCAATAAGAATAGCCCTAGTATTTTGATGAATTATAATTCATGTTTCCAATCTTTGATTATTTCTATAACATATTTTATGTAAAATTAGCACTCCATGTTAGATTCTTTGACATGAAATTTTGATGGAA
The DNA here is from genome assembly GCA_007258455.2 of Sequoia sempervirens. Classification (NCBI taxonomy): domain Eukaryota; kingdom Viridiplantae; phylum Streptophyta; class Pinopsida; order Cupressales; family Cupressaceae; genus Sequoia; species Sequoia sempervirens. The sequence goes on along the minus strand of VDFB02168118.1, from coordinate 126,047,097 downwards.
GTTATTCTAGTATATTTTATGTTACGTTTGTTGAATATATTTCATATCTGAAAAGATTTATTAAATATTTGGTTGAGAACATTATAGTGGTATCATAAATTTGATCTTATCAAACTATAAGATAAATTAAATTATTGATGTGAATCATGTCAAAATTCATTAGATCACTAATAAAAAGAAGCAATGTGGGTCATTTTCAAAATACAATAATGTAACTACAAATTACCCAAAATAATCTGATAAAGGAAATGGAGCAAATATTATAATTGCAGAACAACATGCAAAGCCTAGTTCAACCTAAAACATCACAAAAGAGGAGATTGACAAAATATTTGAAGAGTACCAAAGGGTAGTAGGATGCTTTCAAAGTTGTAATAACTTGTGATGATTACATGGAAATACATGGAAAGGGTCTTATCAATAGAGAGTTAAAGAATAATGAGGAAAAATCATAACCAAATCTACAATAAGTTGTTAAGAAACAAATCATTGAGCATGGCCAGAGAAAATCTTCTTGCAAAAAGATGAGTTTAGAACCAAACCCATAACAAGCTTTAAAGGTTGAAGCTAAAGATTCCTAAATTGAAAAATATTTTAATGATATCTAATGAGATCTCACATCAAGAAAATGTTTTTTTTAATGAAGTAAATGAGAAATCAACATTGCATGATGAAAAGAAAGATTGTAGCCTTATAATCATATATCCTTGAAGTAACAAATAATGAAAAAAGAGTTATCATCAAAATGTTATGGTCCATACAAAATTACATGCAAAAGATAGGAAATGTCGCTCATAAGTTTGTGCTAAATGCACAAGACAACTAAGATGGGGGGATGAATTAGTTGTACATTAAAACATTCAATCCCTCATTAAGTTTCAAACCTTTAACAAACATTAAACCCTCATTAACAATTATCAAAACATAAACATGTGAAACAACAAAGCAAATACAACCATACATAATAGAACACCATATTTACATGGAAAACCCTAAGCAGGGAAAAACCATAGTGAGAATTAGCTCACATATATATGAATAGCGACACTGAATTAAAATAGGCTAATTAGCAGAGGGCTCACTGCCTTGAAAAGAAGAGAGACTTAATGCCAATAGGAATCATTGTTTGAAAGGAGGAAAGAAAGAAGAATATTGTTACAAAGAGATTCACTATCTCAGAGCAACAAGAGAAATCCACCACTGAAACTTTACACCATCTACAACCTTTGGCTCACTACCTCCAGCAACTTCAGGCACACTAAAAATGTAGACACCTTCTACTCATTGCATTAGGAGTCATAGGTATTAAGCTTGCACTCAAATCACCACACTTGATCACATACGCATCTCCTACACTTCCTACTCTACCACCCACATCTCCAACAATTCACCTTGCATTTATACCATCCATGACCTAAACAGTCCCAATTAGGTTGGCCTCAATGAAACACATGCACCTCAAACGTGCAACACCAAAATAGGTCGGCATCAAACGCTTTCGTGGTGGAAACAAGTGGAGGACTACACCAAGGGGGTATGTACAGTATCATCATGGAAAAAATAGGACCTTAAATGGCAAAAAATTTAGAAAAATTAGAGTTAGCAACTTGACGTAAAAATTTGAATAAGTTATCTATATTATTTCAAAAATATGTAATAAAATCTGTAAAAAATTGAATGTAGTTTCTAAACTAATAAGAATTTTTTTTTTTAAATTTATTCGGTGAAACTTTAAAATTTTAATGCAATAGTACTTAAATTTCAGGGAAAAAATAAGTAGGTGTCTGTTTAACCACCCTAACCACAATAGAATGATAATATTTTTTATAAGATTTTAAATATAAGTAGATGACTCATGTCCCGATGTGATGCATTTTTTTTGTAATTTTTTTCCAAATAAATAATTAATTATGAATTTTTTATTAAAATATTTTTAAAATATAAAAACTTGTATGTCTGACCACTTTAACTTGGTCATAACTTCATGAAATTCATTTCTTTTTTTAATCTTATAGTATGTGAAGCATAGAAAATGACAAATGTTTCAAATTCAAAAAATGTGATACTGTTTGAAAGTTATAGATGTTTTTCAATCAGCTTATCAATTAGAACTCTAGTCGTAATTCAAATAGAAAATGAATAATAATAATTTATTAAATTCAAAGTAAAGCATAATTTATATTGGTGGAAAATTGAGAATCTCTTTTAAAAACCCTTTTTGTTTCATCAATTCTAGGTTAAAAAAAAATCGTCAACCACATACCCTACATATACCCATCATATTGCCACTTTTTGGCCCATCATGATCCTGCACATACCGAAGGGCTAACTGGCACCCAAATATACATTACCATGTTACTCATCACATCCACAATCTATGAGGTGCCTTCGCGAACAGTGATAGCACGTCAGGTTGGCCAAATCTGAACTAACATTATAAGCGACCACATACATGCATCTCCAGGTCCAGAAACAACATGCGGACCACACAAAAACATCACATTATCTAGGAATATTCCAACATCAACATATTAATCTACAACACTGTCGTAACCTCCTGAGACAAAGAATACTTTAATCCTATGCAATCAGTTGCACAACCAACAAACTCTAACACATGAACCAAGCTTTTAAAGCAACCTAGCACTCAACATGCCTAAACCGATGGAAATAGGGTGCTCCACCTTTTAGGAGATGGAACACAAGGGGTGCCTTACTATTTCTCTTTTAGTTCATTCAAGGAAACCATAGAGATCTCAACCTAGTGATTGAATTCGAACAAGAAATCTATTGTAAGGTATACTTGGGTGTGATTAACAAAGGAGGGGTTCACCACTAAGTTCTTAGAAAGAAAGAAATGAAATGTGATATGCAACTCTAACTAAATGACCTAGAAAATGAAAATTGAAATCAGATCACTAAATAGCAAGCTATAGAAAAGTATCTGGAGGATCGGGGATGACTAATTAAGACCTGAAAGACCTAAAAAAATTTGTTGCTGATGTGTACAGGGACTCATACGCCAGACTGGGTGATTTAGCCCCAGTCTAGGGTTTATGGGAAAAACAAGAATTTCACAGTGACAAGTCTGAATCCACTAAAATCTTGAAAAATGCATATACAAGGACTCATACGCCCAAGGTGGAAATTTATTCTCGTTGTGCTTTTTTGGAAAGTCAGGATCTGAATCTATTTTCCAATCTCTACACTTCCTATATCACTCAAACTTCGCTTTTAGATTTGAACCTGCTAAAAATTGCAAAACAAAGTATTGTGTTGATTTGCTTATGGGGGGTTTGCCTCAATCAAACGCCTAGTTTGGTAATTAAACGTTGATAAAAAGAATAGATCTTCAAAGTAAATGTGTGTGAAAGTCCTAATCTTGAGTGTGCAGCTAAGATTAAGAAATCAAAAGTGCAATGAAACCCTATTCTAGTGTGTTAGAATAAGATGCATGGATAAAACGTGAAGATGATGACTCACTCTGAGAGATCTCTAATCACCCTAATAAGCCATAATAGTGCATATACCTTATTTTAGGTAAAAAAATAGAATGCTAATGGAAGATGGAATCACTTAGGAAACAAGTCATTAGGCTTGGTTCAATCGCTGGTTGCATCTCTCCAACCTAGAATCCATCATGATTCTCCATAGGCATCCATCACCACCCTTTGAGAATACTTGATCTTGGAATGAAAGTGAGTTTGAAGACCTCAAAAAACACTATACTACTACTCCAAGACTTCAACTTTGCTTGCTACTTGCTCTTGACTTCTCTTGTGAAAGTACACTTGAGTGCTTAAGTTGATATTATGAATGCTTAGGTGAAATAATGATCCCAAATACCGACATTAGCCAAAATTTTGAATTAAAAATCTTAATTTCTTACTCAAACCCTAAAAAGGGGCCACATGGAACTCATATGCCCAAGGTGGTGTATGGGTCCCACCTAGGGGGACTCATACACCCAAGGTGGCAGATGAGTCCCACCCTAGCTTTTTGGGGTGAGAAAATATCGAGGTGTTAGAAAATTAAATGTATTTGTTGATTTTGTCAATATTTCAATTGAAATAAGCCTTGGGATCTAAAATAAAGGGTCTTCGAGGCCTATTAATGATGACTTAAAAGGTCATGAATGCAAGGGTACTAAAATAGGTCCAAACTAAGTGTGAAATTGAACCATCTCCAAGAAGAGAGTACAATTTTCTACACTACAATGCTAAGGGAAGGTAGGTATATTCAATATAAGCACGTTCCCAAATCTACAAGACAAGATCCAAGATCGTGGAGAAATGTGAAGCAATTCCATTTCTCCTAGATAACCTTCTTCATGGGTAAACACACTGCCAAACACATATTTCACTGTCACATGATCTAAAACTTGAAACTCTGGATATAGCACCTTTGAAAAGCTCTGATCATCACATCCAAACCACACAAGTATATCTTGAATGTTGAAGAAATGTGGAGCACAACATTGTACACACCTTTGTCACCTTACACACTCTTTATTCAAATTTTCTCAAAAGCACTTGGAAACCAAGCAAACAAACTACATCAAAAACACACAAAAAACACCTTCTCAACAAGTCCACAACATCTGCAACACTACTCAACACTACAAGACCTCTCATCATGACTACACTAGAGGTTGGCATCAAACCGCATCATAGATGACAACATAGTGCAACATATTTCAACAACACCAATAGTCTTGAACCACTAGGGTTGACATCAACATGACATCAAACCACAAAACATCCATACTACTAGCTATCTTCCAACAATCTCCCCAACTATAGTGGAGGTTGACATCAATGACAACACCAATAATCTTCCAACATCATTAAACCCCAATACTATTGGCATTAATGACAACACCAACAACATACTTTTAACAATTTGAGTTACCTCCAAGAACAGAGATACATCCAATATTTCATGTTTCTTATTTAAAGAAAGTAAATGGGAATAATATTCCTAGATATATAGTATAAGTAGAGCTAAATGATTAAGGAAGAACCATATTGGAGCCAAAGTTAGTGCTTCAAATACTCACAAAGAATTTGAGGACTACTACACTCACCAAGTAACTCATTTAGTGGAAGAATTTACCAATTGAAGATACCAAATGGGAGGCTAGAGATTCCATCAATAAGCATTCAAAATTGATTCGAAATGAGGACAATGCTTCTCTGAAGAGGGGGGCCATGTTATGCCCTTAATTCAACAATATGTATAGGGTTATGAGTAGTCAACTTGTGGCTACTTTAACTCTTAATTAAGTCATATGGCTATTATTATTATATAGTTAATTAGGTCATCCTAGGTGTTATATTTTGGTATTTAAGTCATCTTGTGTGATATCCAAAGCATAAGTAGGGAATATATAAGAGGTAGTAAGTGTTATTTTGACTTTCCGATTGTGAATGTTCTCATTGGAGATAATTAGAGGTTTGTCCCTCAAAGTGGCTTGTTATTCTCATATTATCAAGTATTTGCAATATATTTCATATTATAATTCACTCATGTGTGAAACGAAAGAAAATAGGTGTTGTGAAGGCTTGAAATGTGGGGTGAGCCAAATATGGTAGAAATTGTACCTATTCCCCACTATTTCATTCAAGAAACGAAATCCAAACAATGAGATGGCTGTCAACCAAAAGGTGAGTCAAATCAAGGTATAAAACTACAAATTTCCTTTTTATGCAAGGATGGGTGTATGAGTTAAACAAACCATTTGGGAGAAATATTAAAAATAGCAAATCAACTCCAAAATGCAAGTTATAAAGTGCATCTAGAAGATTAAGCTCAATTCAGATGGAACTTATAGCCAAATTCCAGATTTGAGAATGAGAAGTGATGTGCACTAGTTAGCAAAATTACTTTCTCGAAGCTCACTAAGGACTCATTCATCCTATGGCGAATGGGTCCTAGATGGGTATGTGCAAGATCATGATGGGCCAAAAAGTGGTGATATGATGGGTATTTGTAGGGTATGTGGCTGACGAATTTTTTTTACCTAAAATTGATAAAACGAAAAAAAAATTAAAAGATATTTTTACCTTTTCACCAATATAAATTATGCTTTACTTTGAATTTAATAAATAATTATTAATCATTTTCTATTTAAATTCCAACTAAAGTCCTGATTGATAGGTTAATTGAAAAAACATATATAGCTTTCAAATGGTATCACATTTTATGAATCTAAAATATGCATCACATTCTATACTTTTCATACTATAAGATTAAAAAAAAATGAATTTCATGAAGTTTTCACCAAGTTAAGGTGGTCAAACATAAATTTTTTTATTTTTTTTAAAGTTGTAATAGAAAATTCATAATTAATTATTTACTTAAAAATAATAATAAAATAATATGCATCACATTCGGACATGAGTCCTCTACTTATATCTAAAATATTATAAAAAAATATTATCATTTTATTGTGGTTAGAGTGGTCAGAAAAACACCTACTTATTTTTTCCTTGAAATTTAAGTACTACTGCATTCAAAATTCAAACTTTCACCAAATAGATTTTTTTTCTCTTTTAAATAAACCTAGTAGTTTAGAAACTACATTCAATTTGCTACAAATTTTACTCTTACATATTTTTGAAATAATATAGATAACTTATTCCAATTTTTATGTCAAGTTTCCTAACTCTGATTTTTCTAATTTTTTTGCCACTTAAGGGCCTATTTTTTCCATGATGATCTTTTACATACCTAGATAGGGCTCCTGAAAATCTATTTTTGGGTTTTGTTATGCTATGTCTACACTCCTAGATTCTTGAATCTCACAGTCAGAAAGCTAGAAATAAATTTTGTAGGTCAATTTCCGTGAAATTGCAAGAATGATGACAACTTTGACAACTTTGAAAATTTTGCACTTTCACTCTTTAATAGATCTTCCACCTACAATTTGCAAACATAGATCAAGAGAGAAAAATATTTTTGATTAGATATGTAGGGTTTTGAAAGGGCCCTGAAACCTTTTACAAATCGAAAGATAGATCATTTAGCTCAACAAAATAGCAAAAAATAGTACAGAACAACAAGACAACACAAAACAACAACTAAACGGAACTACTACAGCTCCATCAAAATGGAGCAAAGCACTACACACCCTACTCAAGGTGGTTTAAAAAACTGTTGCAAATATTTTTGCTAAACCGTTGTACAAGAGTTTATCCACAAATCTTTTCATCTTTTTTATTGCATGGAAAAGAAACAAGGCCATTCATAGGACCAACCAAACCAGGAGTATCAACAGAGGGGCCATTAGAATCTTCAACTTGAGGCTTCTGAAAGATATTGGTGTGATCATCCATAACAACAGACATCTTCTCTTTTTTTCCTTCCAAACAAAGTGTTGTTTCTTTTTCCTTAAGCAGGTAAAGGAGGCATGACCTACTTTACCACAACAATGGAAAATAATGGGAGAATTTTCATATTCAATTTGCTGCACCCACTTACCAAATCATGAAGATAAGGTTATCTGAGTAGGGAGAATAAGGTTATTCTCCTCTAACACACAAAACCTAGTAGACAATAACCGCTTCATTGATTTCGTGATCTTATCCGTCGAATAGAAATTCCCAAAAGAATTAGCAATACCCATAAAAATCTTTTCATGCTAAGACTCCAAAGGCAACCCTAACAAACAAACCCAAATAGGAAACTTAAAGAGTGCCCATCATAGGGTTGAAACCAGGAGACCACCTTTGAAGGAAAAGGTCATTCTGACCAAAAAACCAATGGCCATTAAGAAGGGCATTAGGGAAACTTTCTTTGCAAGGAAAGGAAAAGAGGAAGAAACCATTTATCATGGCAATTACCTTGACCTGATTGCAGAACTTCCAGATTTGAAAAACCCATCTTCTAATAGTATCAATGTTGGGACAAATGCCATAGAATCTCCCAACCAAGGAGTTCTTAAACCAATCCAAAGTCTCAAAAAAGGTAGACTCAAGAGCATCTAACTCAGCTTCTCCATCCTCATCAACAATGGGGCTACCAACAGAAACCTCGTATTGGTTAGAATGGCCACCATCCTTGTGAGCATGAAGCTCCTCTAAAGTAGCCATAGGGGAGGAAGGAAGAATAGTTTGAGTCAGCCCTCAGTTTAACCCATCAATGCGTAGCTCTAAAAGAGAGAAGAAAGAGAGAGAGAGAGAGAGAGAGAGAGAGAGATGTTGTTTTGTCAGGTGAATGGGAGTTTTCCTTGATCAAACTCTGTTTTGGTAATTAAACCTTGTAATGAAATGAAATACATTGAAGGAAAGAGGAATGAACAAAAACAATGTCACAACTCACCAAACCCTTCTTTGTGATGGAACCTTAATTCTCATTGTTCCATTTTAGACCTTTGTTGCATTTTAGAAGGGTTTTTGATATTCTGCTCTTTTTAAAAATTGGTTAAAGCATCCTATTTGGTTGTTGACTTCTTATTGCCTATTGCAGGTCACTATTTTAATAACCTTTATTAGGCATCTGGTTTCCTCATCATAAATTTGAGAAAACTAAGCTTTGTCATGACTTTGGGGTTCTTAAGATTTTTCTTTATCTATCGTATCATCCTAGGAAGCCTCCCCCTCATAACGACTTATTGAGCATGTGCACAAATTTTTTCACTCAAGTTTAGCTGGCCTTATGTCCTTATGGCCCATTGCTAATTGTTCTCTAAGCTTTTGTTTGAGATTAGCAATGAGCGAGGTTCTTATGGGATCACTTATCACTAATGTTTTTTGGGTTTTTAAGGTTACAATAGCGATAAGCTATGACTTATTGCTTCACTATCCTAGTTTCATTGCTCATCACCAATATGTTATAAAGGGATTGTTTACAATTAGCGATGAGCGAGATTATGAGTTCCCAATGATGTCTCACCTCGCAGATTTATTTTGAGCACTAAGGTCATGATTAGCGATGAGCGATATGATCTCTAATGAGTAATTTTCTCCCACTAATATGGCTACATTCTATTTGTGACGTCTTTCATTGCTATGCAGGTGAATGTGTCAAACTGTAGTACTATCGCGCATGCATTTCTTGTCACTGATTGAAGTCAAGGTGCAAAGTTGAATTGGTGAGGACCAATGAAGGTAAGGATGATCAAGAATCCAATTGATGATCTAAGGGCTGACATTTTGTCACATAAGGTACTTACATCGTTGATAAGGATGAAAAGGAACAAGATGAACTAGCGATTGGTGACAACTCTTATATGAAGAAGCAACATGTTAGAATCTTAAGGATTTCGTATAAAACAAAAAGAAAAGTAGTGAGGTGAATTATCTACCATTGGTACAGTTCTAAAGTGGAAGGATCAACAATCGAGATTCAAAATTGAACGGCTACTTGTTAGTTCACTCGCGCGAGCTTACTATAAAATATTAACGGCGGCATGCTCCTCTCTCAGCCATAACTAAAAGTAGATATCTGGTTTATTGTGCATCCTAGTTCACTGGCTAGCAGAGGAAATATTAGAGGCCAAATAATTTGCTAGGGAAACTCCAAGGATCATCTACAACAAGGGTGGCATAGCTTTTATCCAGGTAAGCAAAACTGATACCTCCTATTAATCAAGGTGGTAGGATGAACGCCCATAAAAACTAATGAGAAAATTGATGGAAAGTGCATTTTAATCTTTTCCTAGTGATTCCAATTTGATAATTAAGCATTGTCTAAATTGTGATAAAAGTTGTCCTATTTAGAAGTAGAGTTTTGTTCTGATATTATTGTGAAGGGTTTTATCTGGTTGTAAGAAATTGTAAACCCTAATCTCCATTCACATTATCAGCATGAGTGACCAAAAACCTAGCGAGTCCAGTGTTAGACCTGAAAGAAAACCAAAGCAGAAAAGGGTCAAAAGACTTAAAACTCAGCATGTTCCAGTTGAAGTCGAGCCCAAACTAGTAGTTGTGTCTAACCCCTTGCTAGGTAATCCTATGGCTTCTACAAGGTCTAGAAGTGCAAAGAAGGAAATAGAAAATTTCGTGCAAGAGACTTTTGGAGGTATCAGAGAGGGAGGGTCACGAATTGGCAAAAGGCCCACAATACAAGTTGTTGTTACCACTAGGTTGATTGATGATGCTAGCGAGATTGGTGAGAAACCACAGCCCCATAGTGGATGGAAATTGTCTAAGTATGCTTTCAACAGGCGAAAATCCAATAAGACTGCATGCTTCCTGTGTGGGTTGAACCTGGGAAAGCTAGTAGTTCCAAATGTGTTTGTAGAAGCTAACTTAATGATGGAACTAGCAAGGCACTATGACCCTACTAATAGGAAAATCAAGAGTGAGAATGGTGATATGATTCTGTAGGTGACTAAGGATAAAATGTTGGATGTGTTTGGGTTGAATCCCAATTACACTGCAAAGTTCAGGCGTGTTGACTTGTATGTTGAATATCAAAGAAGGAAGTTTGCATATAAAGAATCAATACTTGTGCGACATAGAAGGAACAGAAAAGAGTTCACTGCTCAAGATGTTGAGCCTTTTGAGTGTGAAGAATTTGAAGACTATTTCAAGAACACTTACTATTGTTTGAACCTAATGCTAGCTCAGGATTTTGAGGTCAGAATAGCCCCCGATTTGTTGGTGATGGTTGCAAATATATAGAAATATAATCAAAACATTGGTTTTGATTATGCTAATTTTGTTGCCCAACAAATGCATGAGAATTTTCTTAATTTGAAGAGGGGATCACTCCCTCTATCTTTCCCTCATTATTCCTTACCGATGCACATGCTCTTATGGGGAGGGGATTATGAGTGGAAAAGAAAATTGAATTTAAGGATTGTGAACAATGAAAATAAGGCCATCCTTGTACAAATGTAGACATATATTTGGGATAAGCATTGTTCCAATTCTAACTACATTCTGTTTGCTAACGTTATAAGACATGGTATCTTAGAGTCATCGGGCGTGGCATCTAGATTCAAACTTTCTCTAGAAATTAGGAATGTTATGCACCCAATGGATCTATCGGGTTTTGCAGCCACAAATAATTGGGCTGACTGGTTCTTACATTCTAAATATTCATTAATCAGGGTTTTTGGAGCTACAGTGGCAACCCATCGCTTACCCTTGTATGTCTCAGATAGGTTGGCTTTAATGGAGCTCATGTGGCAAATCAATGTCATGGATTTTGAAATGTTTAGAAAGGATAGAAAGCACTTTGTGTTATTTCCCCAATGCTCTTTTACTTATTTTAAGGTCACTGCCCTTGAAGGATATGAGAAGTTGGTCATTATGGTAAATAATTTCAGAATGCCTATAGATTGGGTTAGAAATTTTGATCCTGAAGGATTTGTGGCTAAGAAGAGAAGATAAAAGAACTTAGGCATCATACATTATGAGTTCTCCTATAAAGATGATGTACGGAGGAACCTGACAAGTGATGAGGTTGTTATGGCTAGGAAAAGAGAGTGTACAGCTATGACAAACCTTGAAGAGAAGATTATGAAAAGAAATCCTTTCTACATCAATCCATACAATGAAATTGCAAAACCATTGGAGAGAACCTTTGCTATGATAAGGGATTATCAATATGGTCAATTTAAAGTGAAAGTAAAGGAGGTTGTAAATAGGGCCAGATCCTTTTAGAACACCAACAGCAGCAACAGGCTATGGATATTCCAGAAAGGTTTGAAGATGTTCAAGAGGTCAAAGAAGAACAATTGGCAAAACATGCACTAGAAACTGAAAAAGTAATAAAAAAAATTTATCCTCCCCATCTTGAAGAAACTCATAGTTCAGATGTTCCTCCTAATAGGATTGTCTAGTGGCATTATGATAGAGAAAATGATGATCCCAAGATCAGGGAGTGTGATGAGTTCTTGGCTGATGATAAGTTTGTGAAGACCAAAGAATTTTAGGAATTTATGATTCAACAAAGGAGTAAAGAGATAAAAGAAAGACTGGAAGGAGCTTGAGCCAATGTTGAACCTTCTCATTAGGAGCAAGTTGAGAAAGGAGAGGAAGAAAAGATTAAGGCTGAAATTGCAGCCATTACTCTTATTCAAGCTCATAGAATTGTTAAGGATAGTGGAATTATGCTATTACTAGGATGTACCATTATAATGGCCATAGCCTATGATGCAATTAGAAGAAACCCTCAAGCTCCGATATCAGAAGATCAGTTTGAGGATAAAGTATTTGGTTCCAGGTATAGTCCAAAGTTGCATACCCTTGCAATTTGGTCTATGGCACCAAATACTAACAAACATGAGGTGGCTACGCCAATTGAAGAGGTCATGGATTCACTAGTTGTCAAAAGAGCTACTGACATAACTCCTATCCAGGCAACTGAGTTGACTGCACATGCTGCAATGCTTAGTGTTGATACCACACATATTTCTCAAAAGAAATATGAATCTTTCGTCAAGGAATATAATAAGGCATTGAATGAATTGAGTCAAATGAGTGCTACAATTCAAGTTACCCAAAAGATAGTGACTCAGCCTTATCCCTCTTCCTCATTTGATATGTCTAAGCAAGATAGGGAAACTTTGGCCCTCAAGATTGATGATTTAAGAGGAAAGTTAACTGTTGAAGCGGAGAATGTCAAGCAAGCCAAGTCAGAGAGAGTCAAGGTGGCCAATGAGATTTCTAAGGATGTGCTCAAACATAGAGTAACCAAATTAGTTCACAAGGCTAATGAAGTATGGGCCACCTATAAAAACATTCATGAGGAAAATGCAAAGTATTTGCAAGTATAGCAAGCCTTTGGGAATGAGTGGAACAACTGGATTGCTAGAGTGAGTGCTTTGAAAGAGATGATGTCAAAATAGAAGAAGTTCCTGAGGCACCCATAAATATTCCTGACATCTTGAAGACTATTGACTCAATAAATGAGGTAAACACTTTCCATGGAAAATTAGGAATACAACTCCAAAACAAATTGAAAATATTCAAAGAAATGGAGAACCGTGGCATGCCTAAAATACTGAATTTTAAGGGTGAATTATATTCGTTTGACACCTGGAGGAAGATTTGGGAGGATTGCTTAATGCTTCTATGATGCATCTATCTGTCACTGATTACCTCTTGCTTAATGCGGACATTGATATGATGGTAGAAATTGAGTCAAAAATGGATATATTTGTTAAGGAGGCTAGAATTTTAATTGATGCAAGGTACTCCCAGTACACTACTAAGGTGCAAGATGTATTGAATGGCAAATGGCCCACTCAGGAGGAGTACAATATTTGGTTGAAGAAGTACATAGAGTAAATGAGAAGAATAATGGATGGGAGAAGAATAATACATACCCTGAAAACAGTACAGATTAGGCTTTTGATAAAACATGGGAAAATATTATTCTCTCCTCAGCGCTCAAAGTGATTAGCACGTGGTGTTGTCGATTAAATAGTTTTGACCTTTTTTGTTTTCTTTGCCTTGCTTTGTAAGTTTTGTTGTTTTGATTTCCTTACAGTTGGCATTTGGAATACATGGAGAGTATCTCATGACTGTTGTAACAAACTAATGATGTCTCTTAAGGTGGGACCTATTTTCCACAAAGATATGAGGGTACTTTTACCTCATGTTTATTTCTTTCACCTGAAGACTCAAGCATAACCATGAAGGGAATATTGTTGCAAGCGATCCTATGAAATCATGACGTGTACTTTCTGGTCTAAGGCTTGTTTTCCTCCTTCATCTCTATAAGAAGGAATTCATGACCAGAAGTACAAAGAGTTAGAAAATTTTGAGTTGATATTGTTAGTGTTATCAAGAAAATACGAAGCAAGTTTTAGGGCGTTTGTTTTAAGTTCATTTTGGAGTTCATACTTATGCATGTAAAACTAATAATGGCATAGCATTTTATGATACATATGTATATTGGTTTCATGGTCATTCTCTCTCCTTGTATGTGTGTTATAAGTTATGATTGAAAGAAGTCAAGGATTTCCTTCATTTGTCTCTGTCATTATCTAATGGATGTTCAATTTTATGTTTGCTTATCGATTCAATGAATTGATGTAAATGCTTATATGAAAGTGATAACTTATCATTACTATGTGCTAGGATATCTATAAGAAGTAATAATCTTTGAGTCAAAGAGAAATGTTGTAATGCAAGATTTCTTGGGATTATATGTGTTATTATTTGAATTGTTATCAATTTATGTCAAAGGATATTGACTTCGTGCTCTGGATAAAGACACTTGTTCGTGTCGGATGTTGGTGTTACATTTCTAGTATTGATTCATTACTACTCAGTCTTTTAACCATAAAATTTCAAGAGAAACACTGTTGTTACTCGTTCTTCCAGGTGTTTTGTTGCTCTTATAATCAACTTATATAACATTTGCATGATAAGCTGCCAAATTATTTAGTGTTGATATTGAGTGGAATCATGAGAGATATTTGTTATTAACAATGTATTTGGTTGTAAATGTAAAAGGTTCTTAGGTATACATTGTGGGATCACCCTCCCGAGTTTCACAGAGCCCAAAGAGTAGGAATAGACATCTAAGCAGCCTCTATTAATTCGTTGGCCAATCCCTTTAGTATTACTGATAATTGGATAATGAAAAATCCATAGGTATGTCTAGAGATCAGTTTGGTTCTAAAAAAATAACCAACAGATTGGCAACTCTACTAGGGACTAGTTAAGTCCAAAAGTCTCTAAGTTCAGATCAGGTATAGTTAGAGTCAGTTGTTTGTTATGTATATTCCTTTTTGTTTAAGGAATAATCAGTTTTGAGTTTATTACATTTGTCCCATCATACTAGGTCTTATGTGTCAGGTGTTATTTCATTATGCCACTGTCTGTAAGGTAATGTTTAAAATCTTTTCTAGAGTAACAAGTACAAAATCAAAGTGCAATCACTTTTTGTTTCCCAATATTCTGGGTGGCGACTCTGAGTTCTCTAGTACCAGTGTGAAGATTAACACTCTAGAGGAAAACAACAAAAAGGACTGTCCAGCACTTCACATTATGAGGAAAACCAGAAGTTATGTGAAGAAGCATCATGAGCAAAAGGAAAAATTTGAACCTACAAAGGAAAAGCAACTTGAATAGGTCAGGAAACGCTCTGAATCAAGTAAGTCTGTTGATTTCTATTCTAATGTATCTCCTAATTTTCATGTTGATATAAGTAGTGCAAGTGTCCATGAAGGACATAATGTTCAAGAATCTAACATAAACCAGGGAAGTTTTCCAATAGAAGAAGTTTTTGATAGTGAGAAAAATCTTTCAAGAGAGGAGGATAGGTGGGAGTTTTGGGGAAAGAATAAGTAATTCTCTGAGTCCTCAACCCCAGGGATTGGGTCCATTTTCAATGGAAATAATTTCAAGCCACGAGGTAAATATCTTGATGATCCAATCCATTTTTCTCTTGAGGAAGATCTGGTTGACCAACCTTACTTACCCCTGCCCCGAGTGAACATGGAGATATTCTGGAAACGGAGGAAGAAATAGACAATGACATGAAAGCCATTGAAGAAGAAAATTAAGATTCCAAGAGCAAGAAGAGAGAAGAAAGAAAGAGTTGAAAGAAAAGGAAGATAGGATTAGAGCTAAGCATTTTGAGAGAGATGCTAGAAGAAAAAATTTGGAGAAAATAAGAGAGAAATCATGAAAGCATAGAACCTCTGAGGAAAACTTTTCTAAACTGACTGATCATATTACTGGAATTGCAGTCACAATGGGAACCTCAGTTCCAGATACTTATACATCTCTCTCAAACACTAAAGCTACATACCCTCTTGTTAGTACTAAGAAAACATCATTTGTAGACCATGGGAAGAGACCTATTGACCCACCCAAGAAAACTACATTCAAGACCAATGATAAGACCAATGTTTCACCTACTAAGAACCCTACAAATAAAGCCAAAATTGATCCAACCCCATCTAATACACCTCTAAATCATGAGATACTGAGGTTACAGTTGGAAGGTGAAAATCTAAAATGATGTCCTCCAATGCCGAAATTGCTAGAAAGATTGCATTCTTTCAAATGTCTACTCACATACCAAAAGCTTTGAGTTTTGTACATACTGATAATGAGTTGCAGAAAAGGAAGTCAGATGGACATACCCCTTGGGGAAGTGGTGGTGGAGATCATGGAAATGGTCATAGGGGAGGAAATAAGAATGATAAGTCTCATTTCAAAGATGATGGAGGTAGGAAAGAAGGAGGTGATGGTGAAAGTGGTAAAGAAAGGGATGATAGTTACTCTGATAACAAGAAGGATGATGAATGCATAGATGATCAAAGGGATAGACACACTAGGAGACCGCTCCAAGTAGACAGGTAAAAACAATTATGTTTCACTGGAATACTTGGCTATCCTAACATATTCCCTAACGAATTTAGATTTGATGTAGTAAAATTCTTTGGAAATAATGCTCTAAGTGGTGAAGACCATCTAAAAGCATTTGCTAATGTTATGGATGATTTTGAGGTAGAAGCAGAAGACGTCATGATGAAGTTACTTATCCAGTCTCTTGTTGAGGATGCAAGAGAATGGTACATAGGTTTACCTGTTGAGAGCATTGGTTCTTGGGAAGAGTTCACCAGGGTTTTTAGAGAATAGTATGGTGATAAGATTAATTCAAGTTTTTTGTTGAATCAGTTCAATAATATTGTGAAATGGTCCAATGAATCTGTTGTTGACTTCAATAAAAGGTTCCAAAAGGCTAGAAAAAGGTTGCCTCCTCGTTTACATTTATATGATCATGTATGCTTGGTAAATTATTGCAATGCTTTTGATGAAAAGATGAGTTACCATCTGCTAGATAAGCGTCCTCAGTCTTTAAGAGAAGCTTTTAAGATGGCATAACATATTGAAAACATCAGTAAAACAACTGGTAAAGTTGGCAGACGTGATGACCCAAGGCTTTTCAAAACTTCAAAAAGGGAAGAAAAGAATTCAAGTGTTAAAGGGGTAACAATTGAAGACAAGCTTAAGAGCTTCATGAAAACCATCAATGATAAAATCGAAAAGCAAGAAAAGGCTCAACCAAGAAATTTCCAAAGGAATGAGAGACCCCCTAGATTGCAATACCAACCTTACATTACCAATTGGTATAATGGGAAGTTTGTCTTAAATAATCAAAGAAATGCTCATAACAAAGTTCCTCCACATCCTCTGCAAAAGAATTCAGGAAACTTTGTTGAAGATACTCTTTAGTGTATGACTTCCTGAATGCCACATTCCTCACAGCAGTGTGCAGTGGCACAGATGGTGGAGGTAGAAGATAACATGCATGAGGAGTATGATGAGCAAGATCAAGAGGAGGATGATGATGTGCTTATTATTTTGGGTGATTCTGATGTTTCCTATAGTGAATGTTCTTCTGATGAAGATTCTTGTGAAGTGGATGTTGCCAATCAAAGGAAAATAGCTAACACATATCATCAGCAGGTTCTTTCTAATGAAGATGATAGTACCAATGACGAGGCCTACAATTTGGATGCAAGTGAAGATGGTATCTCATTGAGAAAGCCTTCTACAGGAGAAATTGCAGAGTATACATCAGTCTTAGCTAGTCAAGCTAGAAGTTTCTATCATTTGAGGAATAGAACTGTAGGAGGTGAACAAGGTAATCCTGTTGGTTTGTTCATCAAAGAAAAAAAGACTAAGGGAAAGGAACATGAACTTGATAAAAAAAATGAAGTTGTCAAAGAGAAAGAAGACAAGGGAGATAAAATTTGGGCCAAGAGGACGGGCAAGTTAAGAGCAATTCCTAGACACAAATTTTATGTTGAAAAACTAAAGATGCAGAAGCAAGTTCTTGAAGTCGTAAAAAAGGATACTAAACACAGGGTTGAAGCAACTAGGAACCAATAGAAAGAAAATAACCACGAACAAGCTATGCCTTCATTTGAGTTTCCCAAGTATACTCCTATAGACATGTTTCAGTTACTTAGCCAAGTTAAAGTGTCCATACCTTTTCTTGAAATGATGAGGATAGAGGAATAGAAGCAAAAAGCAGTGGCCCTTATC
This sequence comes from Sequoia sempervirens, assembly GCA_007258455.2. NCBI lineage: Eukaryota > Viridiplantae > Streptophyta > Pinopsida > Cupressales > Cupressaceae > Sequoia > Sequoia sempervirens. The sequence continues at coordinate 126,029,128 of VDFB02168118.1, read as the reverse complement.
ACTGGAACTGCTTTAACTAGTAATGATGTATTAGAACCCGCTCCTTCCAAATTAAGTGATAGGGAAAAAAAGGGTAAGGATGTTGGAGGAGTAATTGTTGAGATTCCCACATTTTTCATGGAAATTCTGTGAATACATGTCCAGATAAGATAGATCCATTATTTCTTACCTTAATAGTTGCAGGGAATTTCATAAAGAATTGTATTATTGACTCTGGTGCATCAAACAACATCATGCCAATTAAAATCATGGATGCATTAGGATTAAAATTTGATAGCACTCATGGTAAGTGTTATGCCATGGATGCCAAGGAAGTACATGTGGTAGGTGTGATAAATGAGATTCCATATAGGATAGCAGTTTTCCCTGATAAGGAGTTTAAAATGAGTGTGGTTATAGTTGATATCCCACCTAATTATGGAATGCTACTATCACAAAAATGGAGTGCATCTATGGGACGCAGTATGCAGTGTGATATGTCTTATGCCACATTTCCTATTGATGGAAAGAATATCCAAGTAATGAGAGAATCTAGAGTCCCACATATGTTGGAATATGTCCTTGAAGATGAAACAATTCTTTTTATAGACACTGACATTGGTGGGTTCAAGGTAAAGAACGTACCAAAGGAAATTGAAAGATGTCTTGCACCTATAGAAAATGAAGTTTCGAGAGGGTCTGCTAAAGGACTGTAGAAAATGTACTTTGATGGTGTGACCTCTAAAGATGGATCCAGTGCAAGGGTTTTACTAGTATCACTAACTGGAAGCACTTACAAGTTTTATTTTACACTATCCTTTGTTTGTACAAATAATGTGGTAGAATATGAAGCCTTGCTATTGGGATTAAGACTTGTTGAAAACCATGGAATAAAAAAACTAATGGTAATTGGTGACTCTGAGTTAGTAATATTCCAGGTGAGAGCTAAGTATGCTTGCAAAAACAACAACCTGAGGAAATACCAGAATGTTGTTTGGAACTCCATTGAACAGTTTGATGCTTTTGGGATAGACTAGATGGAGAGAGGACATAACAAAGTTGCTGATCTACTGGCTAATATTGCATTAAGACCTAATGATATACCTTTCATAGGAATATCAAAGGTTGAGATAAAGACAAGGCCCTCTATCCCTAACAATATACGCAATAGGAAAAAATTTAATGATGATGAGGATATCCTTAATTTCTAAAATATGTTGATAATATGAAGGGCAAGAGATTGATTTTAGTGGATTTGTAGAAAATGTTGATGGACAAGACACCATGTTTGGAAAAGAGGTTATCCAATTAAAAACAAACAAAATCCCTAAAGGTCTTGTAACCCTTGAAAGGGTCTTTGATAGTCACGAAACCAATAAGGCCAAAGCGACTGCTGCCTACTTAGAAGCTCTGGAAGAAGTAAACTTGGGAACTGACAATGCCCCAAAGAGGGTTTATATAGGAAAAAAAATGAAACCAAATTTGAAAGCCATGCTAATTTCCTTGTTGAGAAAGTATAGGCATGTCTTTGCTTGGTCGTATGATGACTTGAAAGCTTACAAAGAGGAATTATTCCAACATGAAACCCCTTTGAAGGAGGATGCAAAACCATTCATACAAAAGAAAAAACCAATTAATCCAATTTAGTACCAGTAAGGAAAAAAAATGGGGATATAATACTGTGTGTTGATTTCAAGAACTTGAATGTATCCACATTAAAGGATAATTATCCCTTACCGAACATGGAAGCCATGTTGCAAAAAGTAACTAGCTGTGAGTTGTTGTCAATGATGGATGGTTTTTCAAGGTATAATCAAGTAAAAGTGAAGGAGTCTGAGCAATACAAGACTGCATTTACCACTCCTTGGGTTACTTATGTGTATGTAAGGATTCCTTTTGGCTTAACAAACACTAATGCTACCTTTCAAAGGGCTATGGACGTAGCTTTCTCAAATTTTATCAAGATCTATTTATGGTTGTGTATCAAGATGACCTAACCACTTATTCTAATAGAGAAGATCATTGTATACATTTAGAATAGGTTTTTGTTAGGTCACTAGAATATGGAATATCTTTGAATCCAAAGAAATGTGCCTTTGGGGTTACTGAGGGAAAATTGCTAGGACATATTGTGTCCAAGCAAGGAGTAAGGATAGATCCTGAGAGAGTAGAAGCTATTGATAAGATTCCCTAGCCAAGAAATGTCAAGGGTATCTAGTCCTTTTTTGGAAAAATGAATTTTCTAAGAAGATTTGTAACCAACTTTGTTGATATTACGAGACCTATTTCCAAAATGTTCAAGAAGGGTGAAAAGGTACTTTGGAGTGAAGAGCCCAGTCAAGCTTTTAAGAAGATAAAACAAGCAATTAAAGAGGCTCCAATTTTTAAGTCTCTCGATTTCTCCAAACCAATGCACATCTTCTCTTTTGCTTCTTTTCATACTACTGCCGCTATTCTACTATAGAAAAATGAGCAAGGTTTTGAACAGCCAATTACATTTTTTAGCAAATATCTACAGCCTGCAGAACTGAAGTATGACACTAATGAGAAACAAGGTTATGCTTTGGTGAAGGTTGTAAAGAACTTTAGAACTTACCTACAAGGGGCTACAGTTATTGCTTTTGTACCAAGTGCAGTTGTGAAGGACATTTTTACTCAACAGGAAACAATAGGTAGAAGATGTAGATGGATCAACAGGATCCAAGAATTCAACATTGAGGTTCACATTACCAAGTTAGTAAGAGGACAAGGCCTAGCCAAGTTGATGGCAGAGGCAAACTTAATAGCCAATCAAGTAAATCACTTTGAAGTAATTGATGTGGCACCTCTCTGTGATATGCAAACGTGTGGGTGGTACAGAAGAATTATCTAGTACTTGAAAACTTTGCAATGTCCTGCTGATATGACTGACAATGAAAAAATAACACTAAAATTACATGCTATCAAGCATGTGATCATTGATAATGAGTTATGGTGGAGAAGCTTGGATGGAGTGCTTCTGAAATGTGTGGATGGAAAACAAGCATTGGAGCTTCTAAAAGAAATGCACAATGGGGTGTGTGGTGGCCATTATATGGAAAAGACTACTGCACATAAGATTTTAAGAGTTGGATTCTGGTGGCATACAGTTTTTAAAGATGCTCACAAATTTGTTAAAACTTGTGATGCCTGTCAACGATTCTCAGGGAAACTAAATTTTTTAGGAAACCTGCCACTCAAACCTATGACAATTGAAGCCCCTTTCTAGCAGTGGGGGATTGATTTCATTGGGGAGATACCAGAAAAATCTAGTGGTCACTCATGGATTCTTGTTACTACTGACTGCTTTACAAAGTGGGTGGAAGCTATACTTACAAAAAGGGCAACAAGCAAGGTGGTAGTTGATTTTTTGTTGAATAATATTCTTATCAGATTTGGAGTCCCTTAGAGGATTATCTTAGACAATGCTATGTGTTTTAGATCAGAGGAATTCAAGGAATTTTGTGAGAAACATATCATACAATTTTCTTACTCTTCACCTTACCATCCCCAAGGGAGTGGTCAAGCCAAGTTTAGTAATAGGAGCTTGATGAAGATAATTAAGAGAATTATGGAGAAGAACAAAAAAGCTTGGGATTCAAAATTAAAATTGGCACACTGGGTGGATAGAGTGACTGTGAAGGCCACTGGTTATTCACCCTTTGGTTTGGTGTACGGTCTAGAGGCAAGATTTCCATAGAATAACTTGCTCAAGATGTATAAGTTTGTACAGGAATATGATGGAGAAATCTGTGATGATATGTAGCACAGGATAAACAATTTGGTACAGCTGGATGAGTCTAGGAGGGAGGCTCAAGAAAAAAAATTGAAGATGCCATTAAGTGTTAAGCACTTATATGATAGAAGAGCTTCTCCCAGGAAATTCAAAGTTAACAGCATGGTGTTAGCTTGGAATGCAAGAGTTCATGATAACGGAAAACATGGAAAATTTGAAGCATTGTGGATTGGCCCTTACTTGATAGCCAACACTCACAAAGAAGATTCATATTTTCTTCAAAGCCTGATAGGTGAACTTTTTGAACTTCCAGTACATGGATAGTTCTTAAATCCATACTTCTCCTAAGTATGTTATCTTCCATGTACGTTATTTTTGTATATCGTGTATATAGGTGAGTTTTCTTTTGTTTTGCTTTGGAGTTTGCTACCTCATTTGGGTAGATTCCCTGGTTCGAGTCCTTCGGTTTTAATCCACATTTTCATCTGCTTCAACCTAAGGTTCTAGCAATCTCACCATGCCTACAAGAGGGATACGTCCCTAGTCGGAGCCATTCATGGAACCTTGATTCTCATTGTTCCATTTTAAACCCTTGTTGCATTTTAGGAGGGAGTTTGATATTCTGCTCTTTTTAAAAATTAGTTAAAGCATCCTATTTGGTTGTTGACTTCTTATTTCCCATCAAAAGTCACTATTTTAATACCCTCGATTAGGCATCTGGTTTCCTCATCATAAGTTTGTCCTACACTAGCTTGTCCCATATTGGTGATGAAAGAAGTCTGGGCTTCCCTTGAGTTTTCTTACTGCTCCTGAATCACTCGGTGAGCCAAGCGGTGAATCTCGGGTGCAGTCCTCTCCATCCGTTGAGGTACAACATGGCACTCCAGTGAAGTGCATGTTCAACTCTCTAGATGAAGTTTTGGCCTTGTCGATGATCTTCGCGAAATCACTGACCATAGCTCCACAATAGCCAAGCACAAAAGAAAAAACGAGGACAACCAACATATGTACAATTTTTAAATAGGCCATAAAGACGTAAACCAAGAGATCCAATCTCCATCTTGTCTAAAACCTTCCCTTGAGGTGCAAGTTATCAATATGCACCCTGCAATCTAACCAAGCTTCAACTTTACTTGGTGGCCCCAGGCCACTAAGCATTTGGTTGATACTTGCCTCAGTCAAAAACCTTATTTTCCATTGTTTGTATCATGCTAAGGCTGAAAATATTCTCATGAATTTCCCATCCCCTAATCATGCCTCTATCACTGGACCTAGCTATTATGAATTTATTGTTGTTACTCTTATTCATGTTAGGCTATGAATTGTGATCAATCATTAACTAAAACACATAATTAACAGAGTATTCTATCTAACTTAGCTTGCAATTGGACAAGGAAAGTGAAACATTCATATTCTGCTTGCTCGCTATTAATATAAGGGAAAATATCATATTTATTTTGTGAAATGAACAAGAAACATTCATATACAAGCTTCTATTCAAGCTGGTGTTCATACTCATCAGAGCAACATAAACCAGTTCTGTTGCCCAATGCTCCATTTTCCTAAAAAATTAACTTCTCAGATTCCATAGCACTTTTCCTTTCACTTAAAATAGGATCATTCCCATAAACGGCATCATTCATATCATCCCAAACATCAAAGAAGCTTTGTGTTTCAAGATCAATGACACAATTTGATTCTTCCTTCCAGTTATCATTGTTTAACTTGAAACAAAATGTTTCAAAGGATGGATCAACTAGTTCAGAATTTATATGATCAATAGTAGGGTATTCAAATGCACCATTAAGTGATAGTTTCACTGACTCATATGCACATGACTGATGGCAACTTGAACATAGCTTATGTTCCACCAAGTAGATTTTTTCATTTCCTTCCTTAGCAGGACTTTGGCTAAAAACAATCATGTCCATCTCTGTCATAAAATATGTAAATCCCACTTCCACTTCATATAAGCATTCAAAAATAGGACCGTGCTAACTAGCATTATTAAATTCAAGCTCCAGAGTCTAAGTATAGGCATTCTTGTCTTCAAATTCATCACCAATCATATCATCAAGATGTTCCAAGCCTGAAATAGTTGAATTGCATTGCAAGAATCTATCACATGCAATCTGTTCATCTACAGGTGAGGGAAAAATTTCATTAGTATTGACATAGTCATATTCCTCAAGCAAGAAAGATGCCTTAAAGTTTTCCTCAAAAAAAGCTTCACATTTCTTATGAAAGTAACCTAAATTCTCATCTTCACTACCCTAGTTATCAACCTTTAAAGGTATATCAGTATTATTTGCAAGTATGACAATATCATCATCCCTACTATTATGCAGACATTCATTCTCAGAAACATCTTATCTGTTCTTTGGGAAAACTCTTGATCTTTGTCAATAAGGTGAGCACCCCTGCTATTTTGAGATCTCATCATTTGTTCATAGTCATGTTTGGCCTCCTCAGAAATTCCGATCCAATCAATTATCTGATCAAAATTCTGAGGTTTCAATTCCTTGGGCAAGTCACTAAGCCCTAGCTCATAAATGTCACAAAATATGTCTATGCATATTGAATCTTTAGGTTGTAACCTTTTAGACATTTCTATTAAGGAATCCAAAAACCTTGCAAAAAACTCATATGGTGATTCCTCCTTATATCTCTTCATGTTGGACAGCCACTATATTAACAACTCATGATCATCATTTTTTAATCATTGTTGAAGTCTATTTTGAATTTGTTCAGGATCAATATGTTGTGAGAATGAACAAAATTAGACATCAAAAATATTATCACATTGATCATCCTTTGCATCCTTATTTATTTCATCTTTATGATGTGTATCTGGACAAAAAACACTTGCAGCCATATATCCCCTCATCATTGAGTATTTCATAGTGTTTTCAATATCCATAGCAATATGATATGCCTAATGTAATGTTGTAGGTTCCTTATCCCTTATCAAATAACTCATCTTATTGTCAAAAGCACCAAGATACACAATAAAACACTTTGCATCACTAGGGCTCAAGTGTTTAGGAATATCTTTACTGCTTTCATAAATCTAAGGTTAAAGGAAGGAACCAACTCTTCTTTGTCTTGTTGGATTTCCCTAAATCTTTTTCTTATCACATTTGGACTAATCCTCTCACCAAATTGTTCCACAAATGATATCCTGAAAGCATCCCATGAAGCTATAGAACATACTAGTAAATATGAGTACCAATCTCTGGCATCCTCTTTTAATGACTAAGCAAACAACTTCATGACAACATCCTCATGGTTTATCTCAAAATCACCCATCAAATCTATGAATGCATTTAGGTTTTTGGAGGCTAGCTCAAAAAATTTCCCTGTAAATTTTGGTAAATTTTTATTAATACCATCAAGAATTTTGTTAGGGAAACCTTTAATACCACCAAAACTTAATGGTTTATATCTCTCAATAAAGAACTTTTGAGGGCATGATAGGAGTTTTGTACCCGTCATGTTTTTACTTGATGCTCCACAAGGAAATATAGGGGAATGATACATTTCTCTTGTATCTTTATTCAATCTTCAAATATCAACTTCATAGTTGATGAGAAACTGCCTCATTATGATTATAAAGATGCATAGCTCAAATATAGTTATGCTTTAAAACTTTCTAAAAGGAAAATTTCATAAATGAGCATACTTCTTCCACCCAATTTAGGTACTACAAATTTCACCTTATAAGTATGTAAAATAACTGCCACTATTCCCTTCCCTAGTGCATAATTCACTTAATAGGGAACAAAGTATTTCTTCCACATCTCTAAAAATGGCTTTCATACAAATTTATTTCTTCTTGCAAACCAAAATAGGGGAAAATACCTAGATATATTTGCAAATATTTTGAATTATGCTTTGTCAAGTTCTTTGCATAGAGTCGACACCTCCTTTGTAGAGGATCAACATTAAAAGTGGGTGGCGACTCCAAAGAACTCTGTGCCAGTGAAAATTGTCAAGTTCTTTGCATAGAGTCGCCACCTCCTTTGTAGAGGATCAAACTTCAACAATATGAAGTTTCTTCCACTAGTTGATTTCACTTTAAGCTTCCTTTTCCTCAAACAATTTTCACTGGCACAGAGTTCTTTGGAGTCGCCACCCACTTTTAATGAGAACTTTAGTTTACAACATTCATGGCCCTATCAAGGCAAAATGATCTACTATAAAGGTTTTCTTAAATAACTCCCTAGTAGAGTCACCATTTATGTTGGTTATTTTTTAAGAACAAAACTTATTCTTACCACATACCTATGAACTTGTCGGAATTCAATCATCAGTAAGGGTAAGGATTGGCCAATACATAAGTAAGGGTTCTTAGGCCTTTACTTCTTCACTTTAGGCTCTATGAAACCTAGGAGGGTAATACTAAACACTATGTTTATAGATATTGGTGTGTCTAGGTATCAAACACATAGTAAACAGATGATTCTCCTTAAATGTTTAATAGACACAATACCCTAAAGATTTGGTTGACCTTCATGGCAATGTCCAACTCAAACAAGATAAAATGTAATTCATTAAGTTTCACACACCCAGAAAAAGATTGGCAAGTAAGTTTATTTTAATTTTGTGATCAGTTGTTGAATTGGTCACCACAATTGAAGTATAATTACTTTGCTAAACCAGTGCCATATTCTTCGAACGGAGTCAAACCAAATACCCACATGATTAGATAACAATTTTATATATGAAAATAAATGAAGCCTTGAAAATATTGCATTACAATATTCCCACTTATCATCTCTACCATTTATTTCTTACTAGCATCCTCATACATGACTTATTTCAAACCCACTGCTATATTCAACCATTTACATCCATTCATCGAATTAATGAGCAAGAATAGAGAAGAACATCTATTGGAAACCAACATAGACAAATAAGATAATCATTACTTATACTATTCATAGTTTGTATAACCTGTAAATAGGAGAGTAACATGTAGAAACTTTATACTCTTCTGCTATATGTATTATCACTGTCATTATCAAAGAACCATATACATATTGACTAACTTTACCCCTAAAACATGTTACTAGAAAGTTCAATATCCATTTTTTGTCTCTATGTATAACCTCTTCAACGAAAACTACCCACTGACCTCTCTTCTAATCATCCTTGAAATCCCTTCTATAAGACAAGGAAGCAACAAGCATCGAGCTAAATTACACCTACATTTCACTTTCATTTCAAAATGAATTTCACCGGAATGTGAAAAATATTCCACATTGATTTACAAGCAATCATTTGTAGCATAGGTGAAAGAAAAAAGAAAAACTCCAAAAACCCATTAGTCACAGTCTTCAAAAGGCATCGATGTCACAACATCAAAAACATGCAAGTTCACACCGAACAGGGAAATGTCACCATCAACACCGAAGTCACAAATAAACAGAGACCCACATCACAAAACACCAACCAAAGAAAGCGAGTTAGCACAAAGGACCAAAAACTGAGCATCGGCTCAGAAACGAAACGCGGTGCTACTTTGCCTTGTAAGCAACAAAGTAAGTACGCCTACTTGCTATCCTTATTGAAAGTGGAGTAGCCATCACCACCTCATCCTCAGAATCAATCAAATCAGTCATGGCCATGAGATATTGGCGATAACCTGAATAAGTTTCAGCTCCACTATCAAAAGAAGCATCTAAGACTTCAATGGAAGAATGATGGCTTCCCATATAAGCCCGGTGATACTTATTCTTTCTCGCAGCCTCCCTCTCAGGCCTATCAATTTTCGTCTTCTTACCCTTGACCAATTCCTTTGAGATAATTTGGCTTCTCAGATGATAAGCATGCTTGAGAACACCCCAGGAAAACTTCTTGATAGCTCTTGTTTTCTTCTTTGGAGTCACAGGGACTTTAGGCATATCTTGTTCACTCTAGGGAGAATCACCCTGAGACTCAAGAGGGTTGAGTCTCCTCAACCTTCGGACCAGGCTAATAGACACACTTACCTTACCCATTTATTGACTAAGCAACTTATCAAATTTCCTTAGGACAAAGACACCACCCAATTTAGAAATAACTAGCTCAAAATCTGCAATTACTAAGAACACTTCACACACTTACTCCCAGACTCTTAATTCTCACAAAAATCAAATGGTGAGAATAACAAGCAGGTAACCTTCATTAAATAGAGTAAATGGAGAGTTTATGCATTAATTTCCCAAGAAATCTTGTGTGAGAGCGTTGGAAATCAATTACATTGATTTTGAACCTCATATGTTGATCGTACTTTGAAATAAATCAATGGATAATCAATCAGGATGATTAATTATGAAAAAGTTAAATGCATGCACTTGATGCTTCTCCACAATTAGAAAAGTCAAGTGATATAAAAATTCACTTAGATTGCACATTAACCATACGCTTAGTGTTTAACTAAACCCATCGTGTCACATTTACCCGCTTGCTCGTGGGAATTCATTTACTTGCAATTCATCATAGTAAGACAATGGGGAGCGATCATGATTTAACTTTAGAATATCAGCCCATACTCTACCTTACTTCAATTTCACCTTCCCACGTGTACCAGCACCTAACAGATTTGACGGCCATAAAACTATTTCCTAAATTTCATATGTGTGCCCAAGAATTGGTTCTAATTTAGCATCGTTTTTATCTTAGAACAGTCTCGGCCAATATTTTAGTAGCACCTTATCTTCAATAGAATCCATCTAAGCCTTTGAAATATTCCACGTGGCATTCACCCTCTTTCCCGTTGAAAAACATGAGACACAAGTGGGCCCGTCACGAGATGGCAGGGAGTGGTCAAGATTGACCCACGTCACCCACCATCGACCATCGATCTCTATTCTCAAGAAACACACACCATTCCTATAGTTTGGTGAGTCCCTCCATGGAGTGACAGATGTCATCTTGCCCGCTAGCCCGTGTGATTAATTTAATGAAGAAAGAAAATGAATGGGCGCATAGGGAATGAACCTGATGAATACACATGTTGTAGTGTCTACCGTTGATTTTTCTCAAGACATGCCTGCTGGCCTTTTGGAAGCACTGGTCCCACTACCAAACATGACATGCACCATCGCCTGCTAGCCCTTTTTTTTAAATAATATGAAATTAAACAACACAGGCACACAAGGAGTGGCCAAGATGTAGCCATGTTACTGATAGTCGTTGATCTTCTTCTAATGGTGCAAGCTATTTTCACCAAGGGGACCAAGCCCACCAATGCACAAGACACATGGCTAATGCGTTACAGCCCGTGAGAATAAAATAATAAGGAATAAAAATTCTCGCGTGCACGAGGAACGGTGGTGATCAACCGTGGATGATCAAACAGCCAGTGTAAAACCTAATTCTACACATGCCACAAAAGTTATTTAAAAGAAGGGAGGCACTACTAGGCCGGTGGGGAACTTGACCCTTGGGCACAAAAACTTAAGATGTTAGGTGCTTTTATAAAAACTGAGCCCAACCATAGGAAAAATTAAGCGTTGAAAAGGTACTTGATGACTGAAAAAACTAAACCTAGAGGACCAATGAAAACAACTTGAACGACCAGAGACTGGAAGCAACAAGTCAATGTAAAATTATAACGGCCAAGGGTTTTTAGGCTTACAGGTCAATTCTGACAAGTTTTGGCAACACCAACCCTACAACAGTGATGAGGAACACAACCCTAAGCCAACAACCAGGGTCAAAGCCAAGTATTGCAAAATTTAAAATGGAACCAAGAGAATTTTTTGAGGGGTTCCATTAGAAACATAGTGAAATGACCTCTTATTTATATGTATATGTTAACATTAATTCCCAAAATTCAAATAACACAAGCTAACATGTGAAAACATATTTGAAATCGTTGGAAAACTACCAAAAACATATTTGAAATTTAGGTCCTAGGTCTAAGTGAGGACCCATTCGCCTTTGGGCGAATGGGTCCTAGGTCACTTACCTAGGACACACATTCTCCAATGTTAAGTTTTATGTTATGGCATTGATGAATGTTGTGTTTTACCCTTCTGAAATAGCAATTAATTAGGCTTGGATTTTAATTAAAGGGGCCAATTAGGGAAAATTAACCTCAATTAATTAATAAAGCCCTAGATTAGTGTGAAAGTGTAAAGCTACACCTTACAACACTAAAAATAAGGCACAATTAAGTCCATTTTGATTAATAAGGCCTTGAAATTAATGTGCCTATGTAAAATACATAGTACAACACTAAATTAAGGCATACTTTATTCCTTTTATTTAATATTATTTCCCAAATTAAGTGTGAAAAAGGGATACCTTTTCCTACACTACAATGTGTAAGTTATTTTATTACAATGACACTAATAATTCAACTTGATATCCAAACACAAACATAGAAGTCCAAATTTTAAGTGCTAATAAGATCCCTGCTTGAATGCTAGTATCAATTAGTCATCCAAGTCAAGAAAGCACACACTCGATTTGTGATATTGAAAACAATGAAATGCAAGAAGTGATATCCTTGAAGAGTTCAGCTAACTCTCCAAATGACACATTACCATCTAATGTGTCTTAATACATAAAGAATAATATGAAATAATTAAAAAATGATTCTACTCTAACAACTCCCTTTAAGCTCATCTTAGGTGGGCAAAAGGAAGGAAGTCTCCTAACAACTAGGCCTGATGAGGTACCCATGTACAATGAAAATCTCCCATAAAGTGGAGAAAGGTAGAAAGCTTGAGAAATAAAAAATTCCAAAAGGAAATAATAATAAGAAAGTAAACTAGACATGATACATCAAAGGTGACTACATATATCCTCAGTGGAGTCATCGTTATACTAGTGTGGAGAATCTTTGGAAGTGTAGCATAGAAAATTGCTACACTTAACAATTTCAAACTATGTTTTGTCCCCCTAGTAATTGGACCTAATTAAGCATACAATTTTTTAAATTATGCACTCCAAGGCCTAATTTTTACCATTTTTTGAAGAATTACAAGCATTGAATAAATTCCACCAATTGCTATTTTACCCCTGACTAAGGGCTTGGGGATTGTAGGAGTTTATGGTTCCCACCTAAATTAATTTCTCTTGCTCCCTGGTGAGATCTGCAATGAATTCATCACATGAAGGTATTGGCCAGGTTGCACCATGATCCCTCTTGGTGGAATAAAAGATTGAGACAAATACTAAGTAGTTAGGTCCTAGCTTTGAAGGTGTGGAGAGGATGAGTTGAAAATTCTTCTTTTCAATCCCACATTCTTAGAGTTGCAATCTTAGTTCATTTTATTTCTTGTGAAATAATCCTCTATAGTCTTATAGTCTCTTAGACTTATGAGGTCATTTTCTAGCTCGTGGCTCCTTAGTTCATCGACCTTCCCAAAAATATTTTCAAGTTCTTTCCATTTACTTCATTGGGAGTTTTCAAGGCCTCAACATAAAATAGAAGATCTAGAGATATACTAATACATAGAAACCCGAAGGCTTGATCACACTTATTATACCAAGTTTCCTTATCTTTTGTTGTAGTTGGTTCCTTTTTATTACCCATTGTGACTCTATACAAACCTTTACTTTTAATGTCAATTGAACATTTACTTTCCACTCATGGTGGTTGAAAGGTGTAAGAGGCTTGATCGGTAGTTAGGCTCCATACTTCGGTTAAAAACTTAAAATCATGAAAAAAAATTAATAGAAATATAAAGTGCACAAGGTGCAACACAATGGCAATCAGGCCCTTGATTATTCTTTTGATCCTCCCTTGAATTTGGCACTTTATATGTTCTAATGCATAAACAATTTCAATGGAACAAAAAATGGCACGTTATAATTTAGTGTGATATTGTTTCCAATGAAATGGGAAAAAAAGTATGATACCAAAATCTGACCTACTTAGGGTTAGACAAGGTATCCCATGGCTAGTCTCCATGACCACAGTAGCCTCTATAGTCCACAAATTTCTAAAGTTTCCTTATGATGGTACAGTGTATACTATCCAAGACACTAGATACAAACCACTCATGTCATGTGGGGAATTTTCCCTAGACCACTTCTAGCCTACTCCAATTGGACCCTTACCACCTAGAGGGGACTTTCTCTACAAGGCCTACTTTAGGTATAAAACTAGGGGCTCGATCTCTAATGGTGTTTTCCCACCTTCCTCCCATGCTATTTCTTTGAAGGCTTCTATGTGTGTACAGCAACGTGCCTTGTCCTCTACACCTTTGAAGGCTAAGGACAAGCACGCTCTTTCCTGTGGGCCTTCCCCTTCTTCTTCATCTTCTTTTGCAACTTCACAACCCTTTGTGATGTCCTTAGTTCCATCTACTATGCCTAGCACAAGAAAAGAAAAGGCACCCATGTTGTGGAAGTCTAAACCACAAGTCTTTCAACTCCTCATTTGGCCCACAGTCCCTTGACCAACCCTATATGGTAAGGGGAAGCATTCATGTGGGTTTGTTCCCGCTTATTAACCTCTGAGGCCTCATCCTATTCCTCCACCTATCCCTAAAGTAGTAAAAGTAAAGGGGCCCATGGTCAAGATCCCCATCCTTGTCTTTGTTCCTCCTCTTGTTCCTCCTTAGGAGTCTAATCCTCCATCGAAAATGGTTGTGAAGATAATTCCTTTGGTGGAATAGGACCCTTAGGAGTCTACTCTTCTGCCAGCAAAGGTTGTGGAGACTGCTCCTTCAATAGACCAGGATGTCCCAGAATATTCTCAGTTTGTGCCACTTGGTGCCCACAACTATCGCAAATAACTTCCATGCGATCATAAGTGTTGCTAACGAACACTAGCTCGAGATTATGAGGCCTCATAGAAGACTGAAGGAGACCCTCTTGTTTCAACCTCTACTTTTGCTTCTCTCTCTGCTTTCACTTTTGTATCTTCTTCTTGTAGCGTCGAAAAAAGTAACCTTTTTCACGCTTAGTTTGGGAATGAAGAATTAATGATAAAATGGACACAATTGTGCCTTATTTAGGGTGTTTTAAAGTGTTTCTTTACACTTTCACACTTATTTAGGGCTTTATTAATTAATTAAGGTTAATTAGAGCTTAATTAGCCCCTTAAATTCAAATCCAAGCCTTATTTATTATATTTTCTGAGGGATAAATCCTAACACTCATTAATAATGTTTCACAAAACTTAATTTGGCAAGGTTTGAGTCCTAGGCTAGGTGACCTAGGGCCCATTTGCTACCTAGCGAATGGGTCCTTCCTAGGTCCTAGGACCCCCTTTTTACATATGATTTCACCTCCCTGAGAGTTGTCCTAGTTAATTGTGCTAGGACCCATTTGTCCTATGGCGAATGGGTCCTCCTTAACTAAGGATACCCCTTTTTGAACTTATTTGTGGTGGGATTTTAATGATTTTAAATCCTAGATCTAATGTCAACTTGTGTTATTTGAATTTCGAGATTAAATCTTAAGTTAAGTATAAATACAAGGTTATTTCACATAGTTTTCGTCTAAGCAACCTAAGCATTCAAGTATTCAAGCATTATAGAAAACTTATGATCAAGAAGGCATTCAAGAGCATATAATTGAAGTTTTATTGCAACATTCAAAGGTCATATCGTCATGTCAAAGGCATAGGGCATCATGCATGTTGTTGAGCTAATGTTGTGATGTAGCATTGAAGATCTCCAAGTCAAGCATTGTTTCACATCCAAATTCTAGATCAAGATCTACATTCCTCATAGTCATTTCATGTTTGATTGTTGATTTACATTCCAAGACTTCATCCAAGGTATCATTGTTTCATGTTTCATGTTCATGTTCATGTTTCATTATTTTATCATAAGATTTAATTACCTAAATGGGATTTGACAAAGGAAACCCCTATTTCCTAACAATCAACATTTTTTCTCCTCTTTGATGTGTGATTGCAAGTATTAGGTTGAAGATCAAGTGGAGAACAAGATTGAAACAAAAGTTGCCAAGTTGTAAAGTTGCAAAAGTTGCCATCTTTGTTGCAAGATCACAAAAACGAAGCGACAAAATTTATTTTTGAATTTCAGGAGCTTACGACCTGGGAGTTGGGAGTGAAGACATTGAAGAACAAAACCTAGAAATTGCTTTTCCAGAACCCTGGGAAGGTCCCATTCGCCACTGGGAAAATGAGTCCTTAGTGACCCCCAAAACAATACTTTTTTCAGCAAGGTACACATCATTTCACCATCTTAAAACCTTCCTTATTGTTGTTATAATAGTTATTGTTGTTTTCTTATTGTTATTTATGCATTTTACCCCTCATAACTAAATGAAACATAGATACCCTTTGTGTGAAAAGTTAATGTAAATCTTGATAGGAAAAGACCCCACAGTAATTCGGTAAAAGTATCTTGTAAGGGAATATGTCTTTTTGGTGTCCCACTTTTGGAGGAGGTCAAAGAGTCATATTTCCATGTACATGTGTCATATGTTGTCATAAGGTGGGCTGCCAAAAGAATATTGCATGTTGCTTGCATGTCTTTGCATGCAAAATTGTAATGACGGGTTCTAAGGAATCTGTAAGAGGTGTAAGTTCTTATAGCATCTCAAATATAATTGGACAAGAGTTTAGGCACCCAAGAGAAGGTCAACATGCATTGGACCTCATTTCTTATTGCAAGTTTTGTAACTCCCAAGGTTGGGTATACCTTTCTCAAGGTGGTTTCAAGAGATTGTTTTGTGAAACCATTGTTTGTTTTCTCCTTCCACTTTCTCTATTAATTCATGCCTTTTCATTTTGAGAAGGGGGCTTGGAGAAGTGAAGTTTGCATACCCAAATGCTACCAAAATGCTACCATGACACATTTTTGTAGGTGTTGCATGTAGGATTGAAGGGGAGCCCATGTGCTTTAGTTTAATGTAAAAAATTTGCATATTTGAATATGAATTAACTTGCAGATTTCTCTTCCATTTTTTGCTCATTTTATGTATTTGCAGCCTTCTTGTATTGTGTTTTGTGAGGTTTTGTGATCAAATTTGAAAGGGAGAGTTTCCCTTTTCATCAGGGGCCACGAAACTTAGGTGGGACCCATACACCCAAGGTGGCGTATGGAACCCAGATCACTAAATTTGGGCCATACAATCCAAAAAATTAATATTTGATTGGTCATTACATATGTGTCAATATTATCCTCAGAAATATGCAGTAAGGCTTGTGGATGCAAAATAAGGCCAACTAAAGCATAAAGAAGCCCAATTAATTAATAAAACCCTAGATTAATGTGAAAGTGTAAAGGTAGACTTTACAACACCCTAAATAAGGAATAATTAAGTTCATTTAGTTTACAAGAGCCCAAGACCTAATGTGAATATGTTAAACACATTACAACACTAAATCAAGGCAATATTAGGCTTAATTTAATAGGGAGGGCCTAAACAAGTGCAGAAATGTAGAGGGGTACATTTTTCGTCATTACACTCCCTAAGTTGATCTTAAGGCAAGTTGTTGGAGTAATTAGGACATCACTAGATAATTAATTAATCATTAATTAACTATTAGGTCCCTTATTACTTTTAATTACTTAAACTAAACTTACGAGTTCCTTTTTGGTTATAGAGGATCACTTAGAGTTGTGGGGTTCACTATCAACTCTAACATGGTATCAGAGCTCTGGATCTATAACCTCCTATTCAAAATTTGAGGGATTCAGCCTTTAGAAAAAATTTGGTGCATCTTGGAGAAAAATCAACCTCACCATTGCATATAGAGTGGCCAACAACATAAGAATCAATTGTCGTTTCGTGAAAATCCAAGAAAAAAACTTTGGGAAAATTTTATAAAGGGCATAGTTTTTAGGGTATTGAATTCTATATAGTCGTATGAATCTATAAGTCATATGAATTCATACGCCATACAGTCGTACCAATGCATCAAAGTTGTACCATCCCTGTGCAACACAAAAATCCAAAAAAATAATAGCAACCGATAAAAATGTTGCGATGAGTTTTTAAAAAATCTAGCGAGCATATTTTTGGAATATTCTTTTAGAATATTCCATATGCTAACCTCTTGCTGCCCATCACCCCTCCATGGCTAAGTCACTACTTGCTCGCTACTCATGTAGTGGCACCACCCTGAAGCGTAGCTTCACTCGCTCACCTCTCGTGTAGTGACGCCACCATAAAGTTTAGCTCCACCTACGTTAGGTGGTTCATTGTGGTCACATTAGTGACTAGGTTCTTTGCACCCTTCCAACCCCTGATGCTTGCCCCTATCACATTTGTGACCAAGGGCTAGGGCCCCTACTTAGCACCAATCCCCTGGTCCACTATACAACCAAGGGTTACTTTTTTAGCCCCATGTATGCCCTAAGCACCAAATTGAGTAGCTTCTAGTAAATGGGGTAAAACTTGGATGTCTTATCTCTATATTTTGCAAATTACATATCGTTGGAAAGATGGTTCCAAGCCAAATCTAGTGGTGCATGTACTTCATATTTTTCTCTTGATTTATTCAAAAGGCCTCTAAAGTCAAATCTAGTTATTTTCACTCAAGAGGGCATAACTTTTGACTTCATTATTGAGTTTTTGAGATTCAAGCAACATCTAAAAGCTAATTCAATCCTCTTCCCAGATCTCAAGCCCATTTTTCCAAAAAATTAACCAAGTATTTTTTATTTTAATCAGATCTCTTTTTTTTTGTTATTTTCTTGGAAAACGTGCAAATAGATCAAATTTTTTGGGTTCAAGGGGGAATTTTTCTAAATTTAGGAGGTCTATACTATTGTATAAGTTCATTATTATAATATTTTCATCATGGATCTAAAACATAATAATCCACTCACTCTATACAACTATTATGATTGGAAATCACAAATGGAGATACATCTAAAGAAAGCAGGGCTATATAGAGTGACCATGGGTACAGACCTTGAACCTATAGGTGCTACTAGGAAGAGAAAGTGGTTTACCAGGTGTGATGATGCTTTTGGTATATTATGCATGTCTGACTCCTGATCTTCTCTTTCATGTTGAATCTTGCACCACACCCAATCAAATCTAGACTCAATTGGAGTCCTTGTTTGGGAAGTAGGATACTATGAGAGGATTTCAGTTGGAGATTAAGCTTATCAACTTGAATCCTAAAGATTTTGATAGCATTCAGGACTTCTTCACCAAAATCAAGTCTCTCATTTTATAGTTGACATAATGTGGTATTAAGAAAAATGACACTTTATTGATTCTTTCCATCCTTGCCAAGATTAGTCTTGATTATTTAGTTTTTGTTTCTACCTTTTATGCCATGAGAGATGCACTTGGTGCCAAATTCACTATGCATTCACCTAATGATTTTACTACATCACTCACCCATGAGTAGGAAAAGTTGGTATAGATGGGCTCCTTGAAGTCTTCCAAATCACAAGCTCTTATTGCATCACCAGGCTCTAGAGATCAAAAGGCTTCAAATGGCAAAGGTAAGAAACAAAAACATAAGGATACCAAGTCACATGAGAAATTCAAGGAATCACACTCATAGGATACCTTAGATTCTTCTTCCTCTTCTAAGGGGAACTCATCTAAGAAGGGTTGACCATAATGTGCATATTGCACAAAGACAGGACATGATGAGCATCAATATTATGCAAAGTAGATCGATGAGCTGAAGCATCTTCTATATAAGAACAATATTTTGTTTCCTTCATCCTCTTCTTCCACTACAACACCTTCACAATCAAGGTCACTCACCATGACACATGGAGTGGACAAGGTGAAAGGCCATGCTCTCTTAGCATCCATCAATATTCAATCCAATAGATGGCTTCTTGATTCAAGAGCCTCACATCACATGGCTTCATCTATGGGTCTATTCTCTTCATTTCAACCTTACACATTACCTAATATTTTGATGAGGAATAATACTTATGAGTGTTACTAGGAAAGGATCAATAGATGTTGATGATGACACATTTCATGATGTACATTGTGTCCCTTCATTATCTTCAAATCTCCTTTCCATCTATCAGATTGCACACAATGGAGCAAGTAAGATGGCAGAGTTCACACCTGATGCATTACTTATTAGTGACCTATACAGTAGAGATGTTCTTGTAGTTGGGACAGTAGATCATGCTTCTCAATTGTATGCCTTCTCTCATTTTGCTTCAAATGAGTATGCACTACCATTGATTAGTCTTCACTCTCATGCATCTAGAGTGGATCACATATCTAAGGAGAAGTTTGGTCACTTTAACCTATTTGTACTTCCATCATCCACCTTGGCTCATGAGACTTGTGTCGAGCTTCCTACTCCTACACCTCTTACATCTTAAGAGATAAGTTCATTTCAACAAGATGTTTACAGTCTTTCAGTTTTAGCTTTGTGGGATGAGTACTTGTTATACATTGCAGAGTTACTCATTGAGTCTCACATTGGAGATATTGGGGACACACTTGAGGATATTCACTTCCTCTTTAATGATAGCTATGACCAACCTGTCATCCCATCAGCATTGCCTTTGGAGGTTGTTCTTCAAGTATCATCACAATTGTTTGGATTTGCTTCAATTGATTTGGCTTCATTTGATTCAAACATGCAAACCCTTGAGCATTTCTCCATGGCATCCATCATGAGACCGTTTCTCCCGAGAGATTGTCTCCTACATACACCATTGGATATGTTTCTTTCTAAGGGGAGGAACAATGTATGCCATTTTTGGATCATCTTCAGCATTCTTCTTCGAGCAATCACTTTTGGCAAAGGAGCTTTTTTCCTTCTTGGGGGATTCATTATTTTATCTTTTCTCTCCTATGGGGGGATCTTGATTGTACTTATGTGACCAAAGCAACACTTGGGGAGACATTTGAGTCCTACATTTCTTTTATCTCTCTTTTGGATAGGATCTTTTTCTATAAGATTTTCTCATTTTCTCTAATTATGAGAGATTCCAGCTACTTTTTCATGGGTACCTCATCAAGCCTTGTAGTCGAGACCCATTTTGCATTATTTTTAGCTTCCTTTATCAATTGTTTAGTTTCTCCCTAAGTTGATCTTAAGAGGGGTGTTGGAGTAAATAGGCTTTCACATGATAATTAATCAATCATTAATTAATTATTAGATGCCTTTTTACTTTAATTACTTGAAGCTAAAATTAGGAGTTGTTTTGTATTATTAGATTGAGCTATATTTAACACATGTTGTCTCATTGCATTAGATGAAGACACTTGTCTCAATCTAATCAAATCCTAATCCAGGATTTGCTTTTTTATATTTTTATAAGCATTCACCTTTATTGTAATGATTAATTCAAGTTATTCCATCAATACAATTTCTCAGGTTGTTGAGTACACAATCATGCTTGATCTCTCTTTTGTGATAGGATAATTTTTAGCAAGTGATTTTTGGGTGTTGTGTGGTTGATACAACAACTTCAACAAAAGCAATCTAGATGGTTTAACTTGACTTTTCTCAAGCCACCACTCATGAGGAGCATTACTTTCTATAGGATCATTGGTGTCTATCTTTTTTGGATGCAAATTTAAAACTTTTCTATAAATGATGGTACATGTGATTGTCTTGCTTCCTCTTACTTTTGACATTTGAAGTTTTCCCTAAAGAGCCCATAGATGAGTTTTCCTAGCAAGAGAACCTATATGATTCTCTCGATTTTTCTTTTTACAAATTCTTGTGTCAAAATTTGTGTCTAATATTTAATGTTGTCAAATTGAAGCATCTTTTACTAGGACCCAACATTTTAGTAGAATGAGAATTTTCATGAGAGGAAGTTGCAATTGCGTCAATGCCAAGATGGAGATTCAAATCAGTTAGGAGGAAGGGATGTGTAAATAGAGAAGTGAGGCGTTGAAGAAACATAGACCTATCAAGGTATTGTAGATGTATAAAATATACATTGGAGGATAGGATAGTATGAAGATCAGCATTTCCAAGAAGAAGAAAAAGGAGATTGCATTGCATAAAAAAGGTGGTGTGGCCCAACATGAGGAAATATGCTAAGAACAAGCAAATGATAAGGTAGAGATGAAAGGAGGAGATCACATGTCAAGCATACACTAAGAAAAGGGAAAAGTATGATTAAATCCATGCTAGTGTGATAGAAAGAACAAGGAATAAATGCTTGCTAGAGAGAAAGAAGAGGGACATATAAATGCAAGAGAAGCTTAACCATTACAATGCAAAAAAGTAAATAAATAAATATAGAAAGAAAAGGATGGAAGGTAAAGGAAATATAAAACATGTAAGCCAATGAAAGAGGTAGGAAAAAAGAGGGAAATTTGGATTGCAAAGGAAAGTGAACACAATGACAAAGGTTCTCAAACAAGACTAAAAAAGTAAACACAAGTTAAAGAAAAAGGGGAAAGAAGTAAAAAAGGAAAGAAAGTGGAAATATAGGAGGAGAAAAATATAGTAAAAATGAGAAGGCCAAAAGACAACCAGGGGAAGAAGGAACCTTTAGAAGAAAAGGTCAACAGATTGTTGCATTAGAATGAAGAAGAATCCATCTCCAAATTAAGGATCTCTCCTAAAATCTTTAAAAATATGTGTTGCTAATACTCCAATGATCACCTTTAAAATTGTAGAAATTTAGATTGAGGCTAAAATTGACAAAGCCAATGTTTCACCATATTCCCAATAATTCTAATGTGTTGAACCTACAAATCCACAAATCGAGATTTGAGATAAGTTGCTCAAACAAATATATTTTGAGGCATCAATTAGAGACCTAGCTTAAATTTATTGCCTCAACCAATATTTAAGAATTCATTTCAATAATAAGCCTTTAAAACTTAGATTTAATAACTAATTTCAAGCTATGAATTAAACCTTCCACTCACAAACATTATTAATATTGATATTAATGATAAAATTCCCTTATTTATTATGTTATTTTCAATATTTAATTTTTTAATTTTAAATTAAATAAAAAGTAAATTATTATTTTTAGCTTCTTAAATTCCTACAAGACAACAAAAATTAACTATTATAACTAATTAATAAAAATTGATATCATAAGAGCTTTATGATGGAGGGTCAATTAATGTGATACAATAAGAAATTAATGTAGAAGTAACATATTTCCACTAGCTAACCAAAACAAAAAAAAAATTATATGTTTCTACCATGTGTAACTTTTGTATGGTTGTTATATCTAATTACTCTTGATTTCCTTACTACTAGTTTGACAAATCAACTATGATCTATATCCTTTGATGGTTTATTGCTAATTTTCTTAGCTTAATATGATATTAAAGAAAATTTCTTTTTTTTCCTCTACAACAGAGGTACGAATCTAAAGTGGTGTTGTAAAGGCTACTTACAGACATACATAACATAGTTAGGATGTGTAAAAACATTTTTTTGGGTACCTTAGAAATTTGACATTATAGATTTGGGCATGTTTGGCAACATAATTAGTCCCTTCCTTTCATTTAGTCTAAGATTAATCCTTATAACTAGTTAATGTAATATGGTAGCAAATAACCAATTAACTACTACTCAAACATTGAAGATATTTCCTACTAATTTACATCTTTAATCAAAGCCCAGAGAAAATTTATTCTTTTCATCACCACGACTATTTAAAGTTATTAAGGGTACTAAAAAAAGTCATATATAACACACAATTTTTGCATAAAACTAGTTATTGGGTGCCTTTGGTAAAATCATTAAGATTCAATATTGATTTATCAAAGATCTATGATATTTGAAAACTTACCACAAGATCATTTCAAGAAGTGCCCAAGTGTGTTAAGGTGTTATTCGATAAGTTATTTGGTAGTCTTAACATTGACCACATGACTTTTGTGTGGTTTCCCTTGCTGATCATTATGATTAAGGACCCCATTGCCGCTAAATGGAGAGATTTGATCATGGTGAATCTTTATAATACATTCTAACTAGTTCAAGGTGAAGGCTCATTTTACATGTTCTCATTCTTGGGAAACATTGCCTATGTTGCTACCCTTTTTGGTCAAGGTTTACTAATCTAGTCCCTTCCAATTAAACATTTAATGTATTGTCTTTGAAATTATTTATCCCTATAAGAATATAGATATTTTTAAAATTATTTGTGATGTCAATTACCCTATCATGTACTTCAAAGTTCATGAACCCATGCCTTGTACACCTTGGTCAAGTTAACTTTATGTCATGGATATTACAATACACAATGGCTAAAGAAACACCTTCTTAGGTGCTACATGTTGCAAATACGGTTGTCATTGCACCAAAAGATTGACCTTTTAATGTCTAATACAACCGTCAGAGTTAATGAATCCACGGGAGGCAATTAAGTCATGCCACAAACCCGAGTGTTGCGCTAAACAACACAAGGAGACCAAGGGTGCACACCTTGCAATAACCCCCTAGCGCAAGTGAGGGGTTCAAACCCATGACCCAGGCTCTGATACCAATTGTTGCAAAGAAAATTGTCATTGCACCAAAATATTGACCTTTTAATGCCCAGTACAACCGCCAAAGTTAATGAATCCATGGGAGGTGGCTAAGCCATGTCACAAACCCGAGCATTGGGTTGCACAACACAAGGAGACCAAGGGTGCACACCTTGTAACACTACATGATACAACGACTAGAAAGATTCAACAATGAGTCCTATGTCACTCGCTATAGTGTATGGTTTTATATCCTTTATGGTGGCCAACTCTTTCATAACCCCATCATTGACACATACAACATAATCCCATCTTATACCATGCTCAACCTTTTTTGTGGGTTTTATGGGGACCAACTTAGCCACATCATCATAATTCACCATATTTGTTAGATTGATTTCCCTTGTCTTGTTGCAAAAATAATATTTGTATTATTTTTATGTATGTTGAGGTTATTTTTGTTAAACACACCAATTGTCCTATTATGTATTTCACAAGCACGAAGATATTTCTCAAATAGAACTACAACCAAATCACCAAAGCAACATCTAAAAATTATATCATAATTAACTAGTAGAGTAATTTTTATTACTTCTTTTATTTTGGAGTGCACAATCCATTAGATATTTATTCTCACTAAATTATCAAGGGAGGGGAGGTGAAGGGGGAATGTAGTGATGAAAAATGCATACTTCATATTTAACCCTTATATTTTGGATCTAATAATACCCTTTCCATTAACATAACACCTCATTCAACCATCTAAAATTATTATTGTGTACAACCCAATATCAAGATCAGATTTTAATCCCCTCACACCAATTACCTAGAGTTCATTTTCACCTCAACCATTTATCCATCTTGGATGCTACCACATTTGCATTCATGTCCTATACATTGAATTATTCATGGTAGTGTCCACAATATTTAGAATTCTAAGCTTTTAAATTTCCAAATCCGTCTACATTAGTATTCATCTTGATCATTCCACTTGCATGCCCAAGTGGTCTTGAGTAAGTAAAATCATAACCATCATTATAAGTACATGCACACCAATAAAGGAGAGAAACAATCAACTCAAGCACAAGAGACCACATTAGAAGCCATAACATTACACCTACACCAAATAACACATATATTACATCTAGTCAGCTTAGCCATTTCTAAATATTGCTAAGGATCCATTCCAATCTTTAAAATCTTTTGTGGGGCTTAACCGTCAACATGATAGTCTCCAAATTCTCCCTTTTACAAGAGAAAACCCAAAAAGTTGCTTAGAAAACCACCCTCTATAGCCATACAAATTATTACTGTACGTGGTGGAAAGTATGAAGCATAGGAATTGAATTATAGTCTTACAAGCACCACTATGCCAAGAAGGGTTGAACTACTTTCAATAGCATCCATCTTCAATGTAGAGTGTAGATTTAATCTTTTGAGTGTAAAAGAGCATAGATTCAACATTATAATGTCCTAATAGTCCTTCAAATCCCTCACATTAGTGTTAATGGGATTCAAAAAGTTGACATAATCTTCCAAGAGTCTCCTATTAGCTTCTTATTGAAGATAATAGAGATGCAAACTGGTCCACCCTAGAAGATTATTAATAGATCCAAGCATATCCTTGATTAGAACCTTACCACTCTAGATTTCAAAAATAAAGTCATTCAAATTGTTCTTCATTTTCATGAGAGCATGAAGTAAGCTAGATGGGTCCACTTGACTTTGATTAAGGTACTCCACATGAGGAGCATTACTTTCTATAGGGTCATTATTGGCCTGTCTTATTTTAATGCAAATTTAAATCTTTTCTTCAAATGATTGTACACATGATTGTTTGGCTTTCTCTTACCTTTGACATTTGAAGTTATCCCTAAAGATCCCAAAGATGTTTTTTATAGCAAGAAGATCCATATGGTTCTCTTTGTCTTTTCTTTTTACAAACTCGTTACCATTGAGATTGTGAGAAAATTTTTGCCTAATATTTAATCTTGTCAAATTGAATCATTGTGTATTAGGACTCTTATTAGAAAGATAAATGTTATGAGGGAGTTGTAAATGCATCAATTCCAAGAGGGTGATTCAAATTGGCTATGAGGAAGGAATGTGCAAATAGAGAAGTAGGGCATTGAAGGAACATTAGCCTACCAAGAGATCACACATTTGCAAAAATAGACATGAAAGGCAATGATAGTGTGAACATTAACTTTGGTAAGAAAAAGAAGAAAAAAGAGATGACATTGTAGAAAAAAGGTGGTCCAACCCAACAAGAGGAAATATGCTAAGAATTAAAGCAAATGATACTAAAAACGTGAAAAAATGAGACCACACTTCCAATGTACATTGAGAAAAAGTGAGTGTGAATAAATTCATGCTTATGTAACAGAAAGGACAAGGAAGAGAAGCTTAACTAAAGTAATGCCAAAAAGGAAATAAGCATGGAAAGACAATGTAGGAAGGTAGAGGAAATATCAAACATGTAAGCTAGTGGGAGAGAGAGAGAGAGGTAGGAAAAAATAGGGAATGTTGGATGAGGAAGGAAAGGGAACTCAATGATAAAGGTTCGCAAACATGACTAAAAATGTGAACACAAGTCAAAGAAAAAGGGAAAGAAGTAGACAAGGATGGAAAGTGGAAACACAAGAGGGGAAAACAGAGTAAAGAAAGGGAAGGCTAACAAACAACTAGACGAATGAAACTTGAAAAAAAATATAGAAAGATCATTGCATTAGAAGGAATAAGAATCCACATCCCAACTAAAGATCTATCAGAAATCCTCAAACGTCCTTATGTTGCTAATTCTCCATTGGTCATATTTGAAATTGCAAAAATTTAGATCAAAGCTAAAATTGACACACCAATGTGTCACCATATTATCAGTTAATTTCTAATATGTTGAACATATAAATCCACTAGTTGAGGTTTGGGATAAATTGTCTCAATCAACAACTTTTGATGACATCAATGAGAGAGTTAAGCTAGATCCATTACCTTAATGAGAGAGCTAACCTAGATCCATTACCTTAACCAATATTTGAGAGCTTTACAACAATAGACCTTTATAATTTAGAACCAATAACTAATTTCAAGCTAAAGATTAAACCTTCCACTTCACAAACATTATTAACATTGATACCAATGATGCACTCTAGAACTAATCACTTTTTCTTTTATAACTCTTTATTTATCATTTAATATGCTTTTGAAATTATTATAATTTGAAAATAAATAAATAATTTTTTAAAAAAATTTTGAACTTGTTAAATTCCTAAACACAATAGTATAGAAGTAACATATTTATACTAGCTAATACCAAAAAAAAAAAGACAGTTCTCTGCTTCTGTCGTGCTAGTTTGACAAATCAACTCTGCACTGTACTCTTTAATGATTTATTTGTGATCTTTTTAGCTCAATACAATATAAAAAATAAAACAATCTCAACAGTTGTACAAATCTAAAGCGGTGCTGTTAAGGGTACTTTAAGGCATGCATAACTCAGATATAATGCATATAAAATATTCTTTTCTGGGTACCTTGGCGATTGACAATCTAGATCTGGGCACGTTTGGCAACATCATTAGGCCCTTGCTTTTATTCAGTCTAAGATTAACCGTCATAGCTAATTAATGTAATAAAGTAACAAATAACCAAGAAACCGTACTCGTCCGTTTAACATCATATTCGTCTTTGATCAGAGCCCAAATAAATTTTAATTTACTTTCTATTATCAGCTGTTCAGGGTACTGAAAAAAGTCATATAAAAAGAACACGCAGATTTTGCATAAAACTACTTCTGACGTACCTTTGGTAACATCAATAGTGTCTTCCCTTTCTTCGACTAAGCCCTCTACCCCTTTATATCCCATGCTGGTGATCTCGGCTCTTTTGGAAGGTGGCGATTCCATCTTATCACTCTACACCAACTAAATAAAATCTCCACCTTTAGTGCTAAACAAAGCCAATTTCTTTAGGGTTTCTGCACCGAAGAAAGGGGAAGGCAACCCATTTAATCAGAGCCCAAAGAAAAAATAATCAGCGCTGTAAGGGTATTGAGAAATGTCATACAGAAAGTACACACAGATTTTGCATAAAACTACTACTTACGTACCTTTGGTAACATCAATAGTGTATTCCCTTTCTTCGATCAAGCCCTCTAGCCCTTCATTTCCCTTGCTGGTGATCTTGGCGTTTTTGGAATGCGCCGATCCCTTCTTATCACTCTACAAGTAAATAAAATCTCCATCTTTCATAAGCTAAACAGAGCCAAATACAAACAGGGGTTTTGCACTGAAGAAAGGGGAAGGGGGGCTATTCGTCCGAAAGTGCCCAGGAAAGAAGGAAACTGCCCTGACACCGCAGACACGTTTCTCGGCAATTGCCTATGTACCCACCATTAATTTAAAAGTGAGAATGAAATACATCGTTGATATCTGTATTTTTTATTTTTGAGTTTGTCTGTTTCGGAATTCCCGCGTTACGGATGTCTTTTTCAGTAAGCTTTACAGCTATGCTTTCGTAATTGTACTCCATATATAATGAATTTGCACGGTCATAGGTAAGGGAGAGGGCACTATCGTGGGTAGGTAACTTTGACCCCCTACACCACGTCATCAGCGTTCATATATTAAGTTTACAGTTAAGGAATAAGTCTTAGATTATTCTTTTCTAGATGGACAGCAAATCAACTAGAAGAGCAAGCTAAGACCTGGTAAACTCTTATCCCATAATATTTGGTCAACAACTTATTTAGAATTGATAATTTAAATACCTACCATTTTCCAAATACTATTTAAGATGTGAAGTGTCGCATTTTAATTTGTATAGAGGGCTGTGAAGGTAGTTGATAAATGGAATATGCATGCTGACGGAATCCAGATGATTTTAGAATTGAGAGGTGCGTATTCAACGATATTAATTTAGATATGATTTTTTTATATTTTAAATCAATATTTATGTAAATATTCCTAATGTAGGTGGATTCATAAATTTGAATTTCTTATAATTTTTTTGTTTAATTATGACATCAGATTTACTAAATATTTTTTATATATCTATTAAAAAGATGCTGACAGATATTAATTTTGATGTATTTATATTTAATTTATTTAAAAAATATCTCTTCGATTTTTTAAATATCTATATTGATTATATATAATCAGTTACAATTATTATGATTAATCTAATTGAAATTTGTATAATTGTATAGGTTTCTTTTATTTTTTGATCTATCTAAACTAACCCATATAATATGAACATAAATAGGTACTTATGGTTAGATAAAAAGAAAGTAAGAGATATAAACATTATTTATTTCAATTTTCTTATTCTAGTTTAGACATTACTTATTTTATTTTAGTTTAGAGATTATTTATTCTTCAATTGAAAGGCTAATTTATTTGTCAACAATAAGTCAAAAATTATTAACAAATTTTGAAAAAAATAAAAATAAAATTATTTACTTTAACTTGTACTTCAATAGTTATTTTTTTTTATATAGATATCATTTTTAATAATGATCTAAATTATTATATAGATCTAAAGAGATAAATAAGTTATATGATCATTATTATACTCTCATTTAGATAATTAGGTCAAATCCCAAGTGTTATATTTATGTGACATCCAAGTCATAAGTAAGATATATAGGAGCCAATGGTTAGTTTATTATCACCATATTGCAAATTGTGTTTTTATTGGAGATATCTAGAGGTTTATTCTTTCAAAGTGACTCATTATTCTCAAAAATTATGTTGGTTTTATATTCAATCATTTAGTATATAGTTTAGTAATATTAAATTAATAAATGATATCATGTATAGATGTTAAATAAATGTTAGTTTAAATTAAGTTAGAATATTAGTTGGGAGGTAGCTGGAAGTAGTTTTGGGATGTTATAGGAAAATAAGGCTTTATAAAGCCACAATATAAAAATGAAATTAATATATATCATTTTATTATAATGTTGTGCAAAGGTGTAACCTATGCATTTTCTCTACCAAATTTAATATGGTATAAGAGCACGTCCTAGTTTTGTGATGTGAAATGTTGAATGCAATGGTGACTCATGAATGCAATCCAAATCACATTTTGTGTTTGTAATTTTTGTTGAGATTTATCACAAAGGAAATTTGAATATGCTTCCCATGGAGAATTGAGTGTGTATATTTGATTTTCTAAAATTGATCTTTGTTCCTATGAAGTGGCGATAATGATGCTTATGTAATAGTAAAGGATTAGATTAAAATAATGTTTGTTGATTTGTTATGTTGATTATGTATGAGAAGAAAATAGTGCTCAATTGTTGTAGCCAATCTCATACTATACCCAACAACCCTTAGCATTAAAAGAGATATTTTTTGTATTCATTTCATCTTATTAAGGATGTGGGAACTGATCATCATATAAATTTACAAAGGATTATATTGATCAATGTTGTAGGAGCATCTGAGTCGATGAGCAATCCTACATTGGGGTGATCCCACAATATTGGTTTACAATTTTTGGCCAAACTAGACACTGAACTAATTTTTTCTAACTAATTCTTCACTTTCGAGCACCTAAAGTGGCTAAACCATGAGGAATTTGAAGATGGTGTAAACTAGTGATTTGTGAAATTTGGTTTGTAGATTATAAATAATTTTTTTCAAAATTTTTGGAATCATATTGCACTTCTTTTTCCATCTCCTTCGAAAACTAGTTTTTTTCAGTAAACACCATTTTTAAGGAGTGACACTCACCGTATAACACAACTTTTTTTCCATGAAGGATAAATTTTATTTTTTTTTAAATTTAGATTTGTAACTATGATATCGAGTGCTTCCAATTGGTTTCATCGTGTTTTATTGAATATTTTTTCCTTAATCAAGTTTCAAAGTCAAACTAATTGCAATTCAGACATAGGCGGACCGTATAACACAACATTTTTTGTATGTATCAAAATTTAAATATTTTTTTGTTGGATCAAGGACTTCAATATCTGGTGCACTCATATTTTTCAAAAAAAAATTTGATAATATTCTATTTTTCCACATGCCTAGAACAAAGAGCTTGATTTTCGATGAAAAACCTACATTCACAAGAAATAAAAAATAAATATAATAATAAAATTATATTTTTTGGGAAGCTTATAATAAGGACTACATACTTACCAAAAATATATTTTAAATGAATTCATTTGATCCCCCAAAAGGTAAATCAAAAGTGGTTTTTTATCAACATTTTGATAGGTGTAAATGAGACTCTGTTATAGGTATGGTTTAAAACTAGCAGGGTTATATCCAATGGGGTTTGATCTAAGGTAGTTTGATCAAACCCTCTTCAATTGGAATGCTTTAAATGGAACTTCTTAAGGCTTAAATTATAATCTTATTTTCTAAAAATATGTGATTTTAGCAAAAACCAGAATCTCCCAAAAATTGTAAACTAGCTTTGTGGGATTATAGATTGCCCAAAAACATTTTCTTTTTATTTTCTCATTTTTGGTGTCTCTCTGCATCTTGTGTGCTCCTTGATTTGATGGTGAAGTTTTCATGAGCAAACCTTTTACAATTTGGAAGAATTAATTATTTTGTAACTTTAGTTGACAATTTGGCAAAAGTTTAAAATTTTAAATCTGTGTAGGTTTGGGAAAAATCCTTTTGTAAGGATCTATGGGTATCATTCCAAGCTTACATGCCTATTTTCATGTGAAATAGAGAACTTTGATTTTTTGCCTGTTAGCACCCGAGTCAACTCTTGACAAGATGTTTTGCAATTACTTAATTAATTTTCTCCTAATTCTCATTGCAGGTTCAATGTGTTATTTCCAAACATTAAGTTCGGATAATTGATGCTCACTTGTTGAAATTCCAAAATTTAGTTTGTCCAAAATTTTAAAATTGTTTGAAAATACCTATTTGGAGGCTAATTGAGGGCATTTCCAAGTCATAAATTTCAATTATCCTCTAAATGAGATGATTGTTATTTGTTGCGATAGAGATATGTTGCATTGTGTGTTGTGAGCAAAAGTTGGGTGTTGCATCAAATGGCATTAGATTGAGTGATCTTGAGTGCATAAGTAGAGCACCGAATGTGAGCTAGCTTATGCCAGGATTTGTGGGTGAGGATTGAAGCTATTTCGAAGCTCCAGAGGTTGTTACAGGTGTGTGGAGTCCTATAGTTGTGAAGAGATGAGAAGAAAATATCTTCACAAGAGAAGAGATTGAGAGGATTTCAAGATACACCTGAGAAGGACAATTCCTAGAAGAGTATAGAAAATGCTAGAAGACTTTCACTGTTACACCCCAATTGTGTAGTTACTATTTACTATTACTATAATGGGTAAATATGAATTTTGGAGCTGAAAAAATTGTGCTTGTATTGTGTTATCAATGTGAATGTTACCTCTTTTGATGTTATCTGATTTGATGTTATCTCAGTTGATGTTATTTCATGGGGAAATACTGCATATATGAGAATGGATGGTTATTGAATTGTTATTCTAACTTTGGAGATATTTTATGTATAATGCATATGTTGTGAACAATTGACTATCATGGGCATGTGTTAGTGGATGCAGGTATATGTTCCATTCCTCCAGGTGAAGGGGAAGCATCACTCAGGAGAAGATCTTGGTCAGGTAACCGGTAAAAGTAAATTATCTAAGCATACACACACCACATTAGAATGATTGAGTTGATTTAGTTTGTGGGTAGTTGGTAAGTCATCCTTAGTTGATATGTCTACATTGGAGAGTCTTGTTTACTACTGCATGCATTATTGGGTGATGAGCTTTGGAGATCTTTCTTGTACTATTATGATTATATTAATAAGTGGGACGTACGTGGAGTAAGTGTATATATATGCACATACATTCCAATGGGATCTAATGACATGTATATGCACATGTATAGATGTACTACATGTAAATACTTCTCAATATGATGGTACAATTATGAATGGCTATATGTGAATCAAATGTGAATATATATATATATGTACATGTATGTATGTATGTATGTATGGTATATACATGTTGTTGGAGTTAAAATGACACTCAGAGGGAGGGTGAATCAGTGTCTTAATAGATTTGACCAATTTTCAAAAATTCAAAAATATAGCTTAGATTTGATCTCAATATTACTCTGATTAATGCATTCATGAGTTGAATGTAATCATTCATAAACAGAATTGAGAAAAGTAATAATCCCAACAGTGAACTGAAACAACAACACAGTAAAGCAGTAAGAACTTAGAAGAACAAAGAGACACAAGATTTTTCTGAGTGGAAAACCCTCCTGGGGTATAAAAACCACTCCCGAAATGCCTTGCAAGCTTAACTTTTAATCAACTATTCACAATGCCTTATAGGCCAATTTTAGAGCACCCACTTAAGGAGCACCAACCCCTTGTTTTTGAGACACCCACCTCAAAGAGTACCAACCCCTCAAATTATGTTTTGAACAATAATAATAACTCAGAGGATTTCTCCATTTTTAGTTAAGCACATATTTCTCTATTTTCTCGTCTACAGAATACCCTAAGGATTCAATAATTGAATCCTTAAAATACTATATAGAGAAGAAATTTACAATGTCTCTGCCTCTTATTATTCAGATTTTTATTGCAGATATTATTCATACTTTTTCATACAGCCAAGGAATGATAATCTCAGGATTACAACTAGAGATCTTACTCTGTTTTCAACACTGGTTTTTATATACATTTCAAGTATGTCTGTCATGAAGAAGGTCTTCAAAGAATGCATTTTTCACAAGATTCTAAAACACACTTGCCAATTTTAGAATTTGAAGCTGAATAATGACAATCTGTAGATGATGGTAAAAATCAAGAGTAATGCCTGTCCAGAGGGCTGCAAATAATCCATTATTTCAAAACCATGACTACCCACAAATGAAACTCAAAGAATATTCTACCATGTAACCATTCTGAGATTTGATGCCAACCAATGATTTTGGCCTGCAACTATACTTATAAATTCCCATAGTGATTGAGTCTTTGTTAATCATTCACTAAGACATCCAGATAGTCTTGTCGAAGGCAATTAAATCACCAATCATTCCCCTTAGTTATCGCTTTCGCCATGACCCATCAGAGTCGGGGAGAAGTCATAACAAATACATTATGTCACGTCGAGAGCTCATATGTTATGTTCTTTCCAATTGTTGAGACATAAGCAAGTTTCTCACCGAGATTCCCTTTTGTTTCATTCACTATCGCTATAGCCTTTTGATATCAGAGAGACATCTCGTAGACCAGTCTTTGTTTTCCTGAGAGCCCTTTGTGATCAAACTTGTCGCCATGACATATTGCTCTCGGGGATACCTCATATAGATAATACTTCATTATACCGAAAGTCACCCACCATCTTGTGTGTCACTGAGACGAGCCAGATCCTATGCTGACAAAGTCCTTTTGTGTTCCATCGGCGAGACCGAAGGTCACTCGCCGAGACCTCACGCCAAAAACCCTAAATCTTACTGAGATGTATACCTTTATGTTGTCGGTCGGTCTAAGAAAAAAAACTCGCCAAGAACTTTCTTCATTGCACATGAGTCATACCGAAATGTTCCTTTTGTTTTGTGCATCACCGAGATATATCAATGTCAGGGAGACCTCTCGGAGAGCACACTATCTCATACTGAGAATGTTTATCCACTCTGAGTTGCTGAGGCAATACCAACCTCTCTCTGAAAGCCCCTCATACGACTTAGTCGGCAAGACCTGACGGGTTCGCTATGACATTACACCGAAGTTGAGACCTCCTACCGATATGCAATTTTTCCACCAATGGTCGGTAAGACTAAAGTAAGTTTGCCAAGATGTTTCAATGAAGAAAAACCTCTCGCCGAAGAGCACCCTTTGTTGCTGGTCGAGGAGACATGATGAGTTCACTAAGACATCATTCCAACGGTATAACTCATGTGGATATGATCCTTTTTTGTCACTAAAATAATGGAGAAGTCTTGCCAAAAGCTGCTTGTAAGTAAAATCCAATCATCATGACATTAGAAATGTCTTGCCAATAGTAAACATAGACGTTTATCAAAGAAATGGATCAGGGAGACCCTAGCATTCTCACACTGATATGTTCTTTCTTTTCACTGAAACAATGTACAAAAGATAACCTAAGATTGCACGAAGCTCAAACTAAACAATACCATAAGATATTAAAATTTTGAATGTAAACTGTCCACTAAATGCCAAGACATATAAACCATATAGACAAAACTGTACCAAGATAAAGCCTGAGAAACCAATCTGAAACTTTCAACAAGTAGAATCAACAAAAAGGAATTTTGTCATCAAGGACAAACCATATGATCACAACTGAGAACCAACAAACTCCCCCTTTGTCCTTGATGGAAAAACACAAATGACTCTCCCCCTTTTTGCCTCAATGACAAAGGATAGAAGAGAAGAATGTGCTATGCCAGGAAACACAATTGAGAAGCCAACCAAATACCATGAGAAACAGCTACAAAAAGATAACAGTGCAACAACCAAGATTATAGGAGATCTGTAAGTGAATCAAAATATATAACATGCTCCCCCTAAGCCAATGCTTGTAAAATTAGAGAAGTAAAGATTGAGAGATAACTCCCAATTGAAGTCTCAACCTTTCAAATAACTCTTTAGCTAAGGGCTTAGTAAAAATATCAGCCACCTGATCTTGTGAGCCAACAAACTGTAAGCAGACTTCATTAGCCAAAACCTTTTCTCGAAGAAAGTGAAACTTGATAGCAATATGTTTAGTGCGAGAGTGCATAACAAGATTTTTTGAAATATTTATCGGACTAGTGTTATCACAAAGAATGGAAATAGGTTTAGAAACATCAATACCCATATTTGAAAGAGTCTGACTCATCCACAGTACTTGAGTACAACATGAAGTGGCAGCAATGTATTCTGCTTCAGCAGTAGAGAGAGAAACATATACTTGTTTCTTGTTGTGCCATGCCACTAAACGATCACCAAGAAAGAAGGCAACACCACTGGTGCTTTTCCTATCATCCAAACAACCAGCCCAGTCAACATCAGTATAAGTAATCAAAGAGAAATCATTGCTTCTAGGATACCAAAGACCATAATCAAGAGTGCCCTGAATATATTGCACCTTTAACAGCCATTACGATTTTAGTGATGCAACCGCAAACAGCAAAAACTGGTATGATGTTGTAGGTCGAAGCAAAGCAAATACAATAGACCGCCAATCATTGATCTATATTCGGGCTGATTTTGTATATGGCGAATCATCAACCTTATAAGTTTGAATCTAGTAAACTATTGAGTGTTAACCCGATGGCATTCATCCATTCTGTAATTTCTTAAGAATCTCTAAAGCATAATTTGAGAAAGAAATATTCATTTCACGCTGAGAGATTTGAAATGACCTTGCCAAAGAAAGTCGCCTAATAATGACATTTCAAATTCAGATTCCATTAACTGAGAGAATTTTTTACTCAAAGTAACATTGTTGCAGCCAAAGATAGTGTCATCAACGTAGATTTCAACAACCAAAATATTAGAACCTTTAGTTTTTAATTGATAGTTTATCATTGCTCACATTCCTCCTCGCAATAAAACTTATTTGAAAGCAAATGACCGTCCAGCTTCGAGTACCGGGCTCTCAGGGTGCTGTTTTGCCATGAGGCCTTTTTCACTTGAAACATGATTAGCTTTATCTCGCAAATAAACTTTTCCAGCTGTTCATCATAGACCTCTTTTCTGGATTGTCTAAAGAATATTTAAAACCTACCTTTATATTCATTTGATAAATAGTAAAGTTTCTTTTTGTAAAATGGGGAATGGGGCCGCATTAATATTCGACAGGATTATCTCAGTCTAGCAATAGGTGTAAAGTCAACAAAACCTAATAATTTTCTTGCTGAGGATAGCCTTTGTGGCATTGCAATCTTGCTTGTTACAATAACATTACCATTTTCACTCAAATTCCTTGTTTCTTATATCCATTTGCCTCCAATGACATTCTTGTTATCTGGTCTTGGGACTAACTCCCAAGTCTGATTTTTCTCAATTTGATCAATTTCTTCCTCCATAGAATTAATCCAACATGAATCTGTGAGAGCTTCATAAAAAAATTTAGGCTCAAACTGAGTAACTAAATAGAAAGCTATTTGAGCCTTTTCATCAGATTCAACAGCCTTTCTCCTAGTTTTTACTCCTGCATTTTTATCCCCAATAATCTAATCTTTGGGGTGATATATAGCTAGATTTTTTGAAGGAGCTTTTGATACAACCTTTTCAGGACTTTCTTTTTCATTTTTAGGGCTTGCTGATTCAACAAAAGACTTTGTTGTTTCAGCTTCTTCTGAATTTGATTCAAGTTCAAGCCGTTCTTCCTCATTATCCTGCAAGAAGTCATCATCTAAATGTAATCTTTCATTAAACATTACATTCACAACTTAAACAATATTGTTAAGCCTTTTGTTAAGGCGTTTATAAGCTTTGTTGTGAGTTGAGTATCCCAAAAAGATACCCTCATCACTCTTTGATTGAAAGGTCCCAAGGTTATCATCTTTCTTTATAAAACACTTACTTCCAAAAATTTTAAAGTGTTTCATAGAAGCAGTTTTTCATACCAAAGTTCATAAGGAGTGTGTTTAGATTTCACCCTAAGCTGCACTCTATTCAAAATGTATACAGTTGTATGAACAACTTCTTTCCAATACATATCAGACAACTTAGCTTCATCTAGCATGGTTCTAGCCATTTCTTTTATAGTTCTATTCTTACGTTCAACTACCCCATTTTGTTGAGGTGTTTTCGTTGCAGCATACTATCTTTTAATGCCATGCAGTTCACAACAATCAATAAACTCTTGAGATGTGAACTCACCTCCTTTGTCAGATTGCAGAAATTTAAGTTTCAAATCAGATTCCTTCTCAACCAATTTACAAAAGATTTTAAACCTTTCAACGGCTTCTGATTTGTGCTTAAGAAATGTGACCCAAACCATTCTAGTATAATCATCCACAAATAGCATAAAGTACCTTTCACCATTAATAGACCTTCTTCTGGTTGGTCTACTTAAATCAATATGCACAAGCTGTAAAGGTTTTGAAGAAGAATGTTCTTTTGTTTTGAAGCTGATTTTAGTTTGTTTACCACATAAACATTCTTTGCACACAGAGCTTTCTGGCTTGCTAAGAACTGGTAAACCTCTAACATTCTGATTTTTACTAATTCTAACTAGATTTTCAAAGTTTATGTGTCCTAATCTTTTATGCCATAACTAGATCTCTTCAATTTGGCCCATTAAACACATACCTTGATTGTTGTCATTGCTTGATGTGTCAAGAAGATTGTACACATTTCCTTTTGTCCTCCTTCCTACTGCAATAGCCTTTCCTAGCTTGTTCTTAATCTCACATCCCTGTGAAGTGAAAAGAACATGATAACCACTATCACAGATTTGACTAACACTTAGAAGATTGTGCTTAAGACCTTCCACATAGTACACATTATAGATAGGAGTGTCTTCATTCAAAAGAAGTGAACCTCTACCTTTAATTTGAATACCAGAGATATCACCAAACTTAACATATCCACCTACATAATCTTCAAGATTTATAAACTTATCCTTGTCGCTAGTCATATGGTTAGAACATCCACTATCCAAGACCCATAAGTCCTTTTTCTTGGAATGAAAAGTAGTTTGAACCAACATAGTTTGCTCAATGTTGTTATCAGTCTTAGGTTTCCAAACCTTTTTAATTTTCTATTGTTTCGATTGCAGATTAGTTTTGCACTGTTTGACAGAATGTCCCAAAGCATTGCATTTAAAACATCTGATTTGTCTAACAAAACCATAGTGTTGCCTAAGACCAAACCTGGGTATTTTAGGATTCATAAGCCTGCATGTGCTCACCTTATGGCCCAATTT